>OY720148.1:32391054-32991054 GCA_963082955.1 Cheilosia grossa
CCTTATCTTTCACGTGGCCCCAAAAGGAAAAAGTCGCAAGGTGTTAAATCACAACAATTTTGCTTGTTGACGTAGACACCGAGGTGGAAATGGGCCTCATCAGTCAAGATGATTTTTCGATGGAATTCCGGATCATTTTCATGCATTTCAAGGACCCAATCTGCAAAGACACGACGTTGTTGAAGCGTGTATCGTTCCATTTTTTGTAATGGCGTAGTTTCTACTTGTCAAATGTCAAAGAATAAAAGCATCAAAAGTGACAGCTACCGAAATAACGGGTCATTCACAATAACAGCTCTCATTGGAAAACCCTTTAGAAGTGCTTTTGGAAAAGTGATACCCATTCCATTTGAGGTGTTTAAATTTTGTGATTATTTTTATGTTATTGACAGTTTATTTTCCCTGTTTCTTAACTTAAAATGTTAAAAATATTTTTTGATAAATAATTAAGAGGGTGGACCTTATGAGACATTATTTTTATGATTATCCTAGGCTCAGCCCTACTACAACGATCATTTTTTTTTTCCATAACCGAGCATGCAAAATTAATGGAAACTTCAATCTGCCTTGATTCTTGCTAACAAATTCGATAATTTCTCTTTGTTTTTCAGCAGTCAGCTGTCAGCACCTTGCATATTTTTTTTTAGAGAAACGGGGGCTGATTATGAAGGACACGGTTCCTTTAAACACTCTCAAGTTTGGGGCTGACTACTGGATAGGTACACTTGCATAGGCGATTACTGTCACTAAGGGGGCCGACGGCCGACTTCCCCAAAATCATACCTACTCCACTTATTTTTTAAATAAATGGTAATATTCTAAATAAGCTTATTAATTCGCAATCTATGCACTTCGAACAATCAGATAAACTTAAAACTTGATAAAATAGTCGAAAAAGGGATTTTTGAAGACCAATCAAACACAAAAACTAAATTAAACGGCTGACTACTGGTGCCATCACCTTTTTTTTGTCTAGCAACTTTGTATCCCTAACAGAACGGGTACGATATTATTCATCCCGTTGAAGTTCCTTAGAATGTTTTCACATTTGTTGTGATTTTGATCATTGTCCTTTACCGCGATGTTTTAGATTTTTATTAAGTTCGCATAGCTCTGGGCGACGGACATTCAATACGTTGTACCCTTTTGACCTTTATGAAGGCGGTCTTTTGGTTGGCGGTGTAGTCTACCATATGGTAGAAGGATATATGTCGTGATAATTCACATATTCAGTATGTGATCTTTGCAGAAACCCGTCCAAGTATGGCAACTTGCGATGGTAGGTCGATGAAATTAATTTTCCTTACGTTGTTTATGTGGGAGCTCCAATTTTTGGTCTATATATAAAATATTACTCCAAGCCAAAATGTGTAGTTATTCGCCGTTATCAGAGCTCTTAACAATCATGTGATTAAGTGAATGTTAACCCAATCTCATTTTGTGAAAGAAATTATGAGCCGTACTGAAACTGTCCATTTTTATTGATGCATCAGTTTGGAGAGCGGTTTGCATACTTTATTTGACTTCGCTTGCAGGTCGTAAGTGACCATTAACCACAAAAGTAGTCAGAGTAGAACTTCCTGCAAGCACTCCTTTATGGCTGATACTGATGATTTATTAAGTAGGATGGTGTATGTTTCAGCTTATTAAGAATTGATACTCTTAATTGGTAATGCCAGTTTTAAAAAAGCAAAATTTGTTAGTTTGCCTTTTAGAAGCACATATGGAACTAGGAAAATCTCTAAGTACTCAGTATCAGTGGTCCTTTTAGTTCCGCCAGTTCATCGAAGAAGAAATTTGTAAGAATCATCAAGCTATAGTTTAAAAAGCCTGAACATTTGTAAGCTTGTTAGCGAACGTGTTCTTTTAGTTCTTTTGTGTGTCTGAAAATAGTATACTCCATACTCAAATCAATATCCGTAGAAATGCTTGTGTCAGCATCAGCATCTCTAATGATGCATACAAAATATCACTGTGATAAATTTATTATAGGTACCTTATAATAATAAAAGTAAATGCTTCCCTCTTTGGCATTGCAGATATTTGTATTAAAGCACAATTTTCCAATATGCAGAATCTTTATGATTTTTACTTATTTTTCACAGAGCTGCTTTCTTCTGAGGCATTTTGTTACCCATACGGAGTGTGAGCAAATTAAAACCAAATAAAATAAATTAAATAAATTAAATAATTCCTTCATTCATGAGAGTATGGAGATTTCATCTCTTAGAATCATGAATCTTTTACGACGGGCCCTGCAAGCTGTTACCTTTGTTTAAACTGAAGTTTTTTAAACAAAAGCTCTTGCCTGGGTAAAGAGCTATCCCTAACCCTGTCTTTGCCTTTGGAGTCCAATATTTTACGTATCTCTCTACGCATATACCAAAACTATTGACAAAAATTGAGAGCTTTTTTTATGTTATCAGGGTTCTTGTAAATAGAAGAATGCGCTAACTTGCGAATTGACCAAACATAGTTACTCTGAATCTTTTCTGATATAAAATCTGCGCAGGGAGTCTATCCCCCGCTAGGAAAAGTGAAGGGATGAATCTGAAAGGCAAAGACCAGGCGGATGAATCTGGCGAATTGCGCATGAAGTCTTATAATATTATAAAGAAAACCTGGTTAAAGTGGTGGTAATAAGCAGGGACAATAAAGAGACCCCCCACTTTGGCCACAATTCATTACTTGCCTGAAAGCTATATTTTTACGCAGTGGTCACGATTTGGTGCGCTAGTATTGTTACATAGAAATTCGTATTGACAAATGTAACGTAACTTCAAAAATTCCGGCTCAACAACACACTCGCTAAAAAAAATACGAGCCACTTCCGCTGTCGGCAAAGTTTCTGTCAGCGTTCACAGGTTAAATTTGAAATTATTTGTTACGTGTGGACAGTGTTTTTTTAAGGAATAAGTGTACTTTTGCTTAAAATATTTATGAAAAATCAACAATAGTCCTGTTTTTTTAGCTTCGATGTCAGCAAAGCAAAGTAAAGTAGGATTTTCAGCACGCAATTATTACAACGACGATCTTCTTGACACTTCGACGAATCACAGTAGTTAATTGCGTGATAAAAATCCTACTTTACTTTGCTTAGCTGAGATCGAAGCTCAAAAAACACACCTAATGTTAGATTGGTTGATTGAAAATAAAAACATTTTGACCAATTTTTCTGCAGTCATCTTAGCAAATTTTACTCATGAAATCAAAGTTAGTGATATTCAAAAGTGGAAAATACAAAACCATGTTTGTCCGAATATGTTTCAAGTGTAAAAAAAAATCTCATTTAGGTAGTATTATTAACCAAACACATTAGGGGTATTCACGATTCGATGTAAAAGGCCTAGTAAAATTGCGAAATTTTATTTTTTTTTATCGGATCGTGAACGCACTTTTTCTCATGTATAGCAAAACTGAAACAAATGACAGCTCCAGCTGGACAATTGACATTTGCTTTGAAAAAAAAATTTTCTGTCCATTTTTTCATTGGATTTTCCCTTCTGCGGCGCCTACATTTGTTTTCCATTCTCTTTATTTTTTTCTGTTAGCTATACACAGGAATCAAGAATTTAAATGAACTGTCAACTTCATAAGGCTACTCTGTTGTATTTTTCGGTTGCAATAGGGTCAGGGTATAGATAAAGTGTAAAAGTGTTGCGAAATTTTATTCTGTATAGTTTGTTGTTGTAGTGCAAAAAAAAGTTACACTTTCGCATTTTCGCAATGATACAAGACCAGTTGCATCGAATCGTGAATACCCCTAATATATTATTCAGTAGGTAATGTTGAAGAATGGTTTTCCCGAACTCTATCACACTCCCCCACGGTTGGAAGCGGTTGGCAGCATTTATTTTATATTTTTTGTATGTTTTTGCGTGTCGCACGGATTCTTAATTGACATAACGCCGATAGGAAAACAAAATGGCGAATTTGAAAAAAATTGAGGGGGCCAGTGGCAAGAGGATTGCGAGTCACTATTGTCTCTGGTAAGAAGTACGGTCCACTATGCGCGGAAACAGACACAGTTTCGCATCTCACACGTCAAACCCTAAAATCATATTAAAGGAAAGTTGAATTTGTTTGTTCACATCCGGCTTGCTGAAACGAACCATCTCGTACACAATAAGTTTGAAACAGATACAGCTCTTAAACTCCGCACGCTAGTCAGTTTTTTTGGTTTGTAAAGTAAGTAGGTTTATACCGAACGAGTTGAGACACCTTACACCTGTAATGAAAAAAATGCATTGAGTAGTGATTACTTTCCCTTGGTGATTGCCATGCAAAAATCTTGATTTTCCCCGTTTGATTGGTTACAAGCCTTTCCATGGTGATAAGAATGCATCAATAGCAATCATTACCAATCATTTGGATTTCTTCTTATCATCTGCAATAATTTATAAAAAGCCTGTACAATAAATTCAAATTAGGTCGTTTGGTTTTGTTTGTTTGAATTGACAGCTGAAAATGACAGCTGTATCTGTTTCGTTTGGTTTTGTTTGTTTGAATTGACAGCTGAAAATTACCCGCGTGGTTAGACAGTAGACAAATAAAGATTTACAAATTCATTCGGTATCAGTGTAAAAGCTAGTCTCTCACCCTTTCGACGCTCTAAATCGCCCCACCTGCCAAGTCGTGCTACTTGTGAAAGCGTCCCTAATTTTAATTTATTTACGATTATTAAAGGGTTTAGGCCCAATGATTGGAAATGATGCAAATGATTGTTAAAAATGGAAATGAGTGCAGCGAATGTGTGTCATTGTTAAAAAGTTATTTAAATTTTTTTTGAATGTGAATGGTGATTGGAATTTTTTAAGTGCAACACAAAATTGCAAAGTAGATAAATCATTTTGAAGTATTCCACAGTTCAATCATCTGGATAGTTTTATTGTCATATTTATTGTGTTTCCGAACATGTTCTTATCATAAATCATTATATTAAGTTAAGTTCACGCAAACTTTTGAAGTATTTATTATGAAATGAGGAGAATGAAATTTATATCATTCGAAAGGTACTGTGTCATAGATGTGCACAAAATTGTGGATATATGTCATCATCAGTGCTACCACATTCTTACAAGTCAGTTATAATACAAATTGGTCATCGTTATCATACGAGACCTGAAATTATCGTACAGAATTTGTAAATGCATTGTGAGGTGTTCATTACTAGAAAATAAGAATACCTTTTCATAGTGCAGGGTTTGTTTAGCGGGACAGAACTTTAAAATGAAATTGTAAATTATCCTATAAGTGGACTAGATTTTTTAGGACCTTGTGTCCTTGGTTTATATTTTAAGTGTCTCAAAAACACAGTGCCTCGTAACTCGTATGTTACTTAGCTCAGTTAAGGAAATAATTCATTAATTTAATATTTTTAAGCCACGGAATTACTCATACAATATCTGACGCATAACATCATAGATCTGGCATCACCTAAATAATTTGCACATAAACATAATTTGCAAATAATCGGGATCACATCGCACAAGAGGAACATAGCGAGAATGTGAACGCGTTTTGGTAACTAAATGCTGTCGTTAAAATGTTTGGGGTCGTTTTTCTTTCTATTTGAAAATATTCTTGGAAATGCAGAAAGATTTAAACACCAGCTCTTAAAGAACTCACAGTTATAGCCACGTAAAAATGCAAAGAAACCAACAAATTTTGTTTTATTCTTTTTGATCACCTAAACTTAAACGTTTTCTCCAAAATTTGTTGCTTAATCTAGCTTATATAATTATAGCCAATTTAACGAAACAAATGCAAAATTGTCAAAAAAAAAATTAATTCAATAATTTTTTCGTATGATCGTTTTGACAGTTTCTTTCGAAAACTCAATTCACTTAAGAATGTTACTAGAAATGACTATGCAAAGACGTATGAATAAAAACTAGAATTTGCTTTGAGTAAAAGGTTGCAGTCAAGTAAAAGCACTTGGCAATTGCTTTGGATTTTTGTATCAATTGCTACGTTTTATTCACACCGATCTGAGTAAAAGGTAAGTGTCTCCGCTTTTCGAACATATCAAATGTTGGAGGTAACTGAAATCAGTTTTTATTAATGCGAAACCTTACAACCTTTTGGCATTCCTTTGAGTAAAAGCAATTGCTATATTTTATTCATACTATCCACCGTGTGCTAATGGCGGAGAGTGATGAAAAGTTCCATTTTAGTTAAAAAGTATCAAATGTCTGATAAACGTTATAGATTTTGTGCGAAAAAAAAGAGAAAAATATTGCCTGCTTGAATTTAAAATAAAGCATATGCAAAATGTTCGGACTTAGTTCAAATTATTCGTTCGCCCTTAGGAACTTCAAGTAGGTATATATAAATTGGAGTAATTTCCAGGCTGAAATAAAATGCTGTAGGTAATTGAAAAAAACTTCTGGACGAAAAATTAAAATTTGCGTTCGTTCCTCCAAATTACAAAAATGACTCCATTTAATTGCATAAAGGTATAAGAGAGGTAGAGAATGAACATTTCCACTTAGTCTTAGGGACCTTAGGGTGATCGCAAGATATTTACGGTCATGCGTATGACAATGACTTTCTGTCATACATCATAATATAAGACCTGAAATTATCATACATGTAGCATAATTATCATACGGTTGGCAGCAGTGGTTCCCCATACTAATGCTTATCAGGTTAAATGAAATCAATTTGGTAACATTCAATTTGTCGCCGCCATTTTTCCATAGTAACGTAATTCGAATGTCACTCATTTTAGATGAGAACCTATTTACACTTTACCTACCCCCAAAAGTAAGCAATTGTATACCTAGTTTTAATTCAGGGGTAATAGCCCTTTTTTATTATCAGCCATGAACAGTATAGATCATCGATTTACATGCACTTACAACAACAGCATGAGATCCTGCAATTCATCGAGATCACGAATCATGATCTGAAAATTTATTGTACTATTTCCCACTAGGTGGCTTGGTTCATTCTTCAATGTTGGTGTGCCTGTAAACGATAGCTAAGTCACACAGTCACGTTGCCCGACTTAAATATTCAATACCCTTCATTACACAAAAAATAAAAAAACATTTTTTTTCACATCGAATAAATTTCCCGTTCTTCGATATTTTGCTTTTTATTTAACAACTAGCTGACCCAGCGAACTTCGTTCCGCCCAAATTCATTAATGTACCTAATAAAAATAATAATTCTGAGCATGCAGAATGCACGTGCTGCTTTATGAAATAAATGAAGTACATATTATAGCAATATCGATGGGTTTGCTCACACGTGAGCACGCCATATACAATTGACCATGTGAGAAACATGGGAATTGAATTGATGCCACAAATATCCAGCGATTGCCCTTGCGACTATTTGTCATAGTGAAAGCGAGGCACACGGAAAATTTAAGACGCTCAAATACGAATGGCAAATTGTTCTGAATAAGGGGATTCCGCTGAATGAAAATGTTGGCATTTGAAATTTTCCCTCAAAATCGTTTGCTGCATGACATTCGATTTGAGATTCTTCACAATCAAATCAAATGCGTTCCGTTGCAAACTTTCGGAGCATTTAGGTTGCGCAACAAAATTATAACTGAGCCGACTTTCAATTTCATCCTATCTTTTAAATACAGCAATACGAATAAAACAAAGAAAGATAATGTAAAGGGTTTTTCAATAAGAGCGCTACAAACTTTTTTTTAAATAAAACAAAAACGGTTTTGGATATCAATGAAATTATTTATTCCTGTGAAAGTACGTTCGATGCCATTATGTATGGAACTCGATTTCTTTTGCATGGCCACCACGGGCACGCTTGCAGAAGTCCAGACGTTGAACTCAATTTTCGACGGTTTTCAAGCATAAATCGGCCGATACTGCTGCAATTTCACGTAGTTCATCAATCGTCGCTGGATTGTTGGCATAGACCATATGACTTGACGTAGCCCCACAGGAAAAAGTCTAACGGCACGACCGAGGCGGCCAAGCGACTGGACCATTTCGTGAGATAACACGTTTTCCAAACTTGGTTTTCAATAAATTGATTGTGACATTCGCTGTGTGGCTTGTGGCGCCGTCCTGTTGGAACCACATGTCTTCCAAGTCCATATCATCCAATTGGGTTATCATTGAACGGTAGCGATTCCCATTCACAGGAACGTGCCGGTCTTGATCATCACGGAAGAAGTCCGGCCCAATGACGCCGCCGGCCCATAAACCACACCAAACCCTAATTTTATCGGGATGCAATGATGACTCATGGAGGACGTGTGGATTTCTGCCTGACCATTACTGCATATTTTGTTTATTGACGAAGCCGTTCAGCCAGAAATGATGACGACCATATATTGGACGTACCGCTCTTAACGTATCGCACGCAGTTTTCACAAATCACTAACTTACCTTTGAAATAGCCAAAATACAGAAAGCAAACGAACGAAAAGGGTGCAATTGAAATTTTGAATACAACTGGAAAAACAGAACAAAACACTTAACGATCTAACAAAACAATAATAATAAAAGTAAATTTAAAAATTTTATTTAAAATTAATTTGACTTTCTTTCAAATGTTGTTTTATTTTTCTTTCTTGATTTGCAAAAGGGTACAACTTCTTTATCAGTACACATTAGTTAATTCATTGCCCCCCCCCCCCCCCCCCTCTCCACCGTGACCACACAGCCCAAATTATCAAATCACAAAGAACATTATACTGTGCTATCAAATGGAATGACCGCCTACAGCGCCACCTGTTGAGAATTAAATTTTTAATTTTTAAATTTTTCTTTTTTCCTAAACCTTCGCGGAGCAATTACGAACAAATCCGCAGAAGGAAGTATCCAATTTCGTCCAGTCGTTTTCGAGTTTTAAGCATCCGAACAAACCAAGATCCATTTTTATATATATAGATAAAATGTTTATGAAATGTTTCGCAGTTCGTAAATAATTTGTTTCACTTTTTCTTTTTTCTTTTAACATAAAATACAAATTTCCAGTGAATATCTTGGAAAAAAGAAAAATGGAAACTATCAAGCTGCATAAATTTAAATTATTTTCAAAACTTGGGAAACACATTTCTTTTCAATTATCGTATGCGTACCACTTTTGAGTTCATCACCTTCTAATGCAAAAATTATTAAATGTAACAAAACAACCACTCTCTGGATTATGTCAACGAACACAACTTGCGAGAACGCCATCTATGAGTATTATTACAAAAGCGGAGCCTCTGGCCGTGAACTTCCGACAGTAAAAAGCATTTCTTAAACATTTACAGGCTTATTCATAACATTTAATTAAAGCTTAATTAGATCTAATTTTAGATTAATTGCAAAAAACCTTATTCATAAGCTTTTTTTAAAGATAATTCACACTTAATCAAATGTCAAAAAATTAAATGCCACAGTTCGCGTTTAGCGGTGAATTAACTTTTGTTTTCCCGGTTTGTTTCAAAACTGTGAACATTATTTTCGAAAATTTTGAATAAGTTTTGTTAGTTAAGCAATAAACTTAATATTGTAACACGAAAGTGAATGCGGAAACAATTGTGAATTTTGCGAAGACAAAAAGAACTCAGCCCTTCTTTTTTAAATAATTTTTTTTGTCTGTATATAAAACTTTGATAAGTCCTTTTCACACAACCGTCTAAAATAACCAAAACTAGCTGATTCGTATTTATTTACTCATTTTCTCGTTAATATTTTCGTTTATGCTCAAACGTTTTCCACTTTTTCAATTAATGTCAGATGTCCATAACCAAAAGTGTCATTTCAGTGCGAGTGCTGCCAGATTTATAGAGTAGTTTTGCTTAGTTAATAGATTAAGTACTTCACAGCAAATTTACTTTTATGAATAAACATTTTTGACAAGAAGATTAAATGCGAATTAACTCATTTGACGTGCGTTAGTGGAGACACTGATAATCTATTGATTAAGGCAATCTAATGAATAAGGCTGTTAATAATTATACTTAATCGGCGTCCACACCTGTAAAAAACAGAAATGTTTGACAAATGTTTATGAAATGTAAAGTAAAACCGAAATACTAAGAGCAATTTATTGTTTATTTGTTGCATATTTGAACATAGAATTTTAAACTAGTTTTTAAAAAACAATATCAAAAATAAAAATTATTAATTTGATTCATATGGTAACCCCCGACAAGCAAGTGATCAATTCACATCATATTGTGACGTCACGTTGTACAAAATGTTTGCAATATGGCCGGTGGCAATATGAAGTTCGTCGTACTCAAAAATTATCCGTCGTGCTTTAAAAGCAACCGTTGCCACAACTCTAAAATAACATTTTTCCATGATCCGTGTTGTTTTATGTTCGTGATCTGATTCGGATCAGATCACGCTGATAATAAAATACGGCTACTATCTCCGAAGTGTTGACGGTTGGTTTTAATGTTGGGGTTCTCATAGTCAACCCCATATATCACTTAGTTGGCCACCCTTTCCCTCGTTTCTTTGTTTGTTTTTGTCGGAAATCTTATGTTGGGTTTTTACGCAACAGGTCAATTCTTTGAAACCCCAATGATATTCAAAGCCCTCATGCAGCTCTCAAGTCATGTCCATTAAGCTAATGGCTATCCTCTTGTGCACACCAGTCTGATGTTTAATTTTACGAACGGGAGGTTCTCCTCAAAGGCGTTTCCTTGAAACTTGTCAAAGTCTATTAAAGGTATCTTTACTTGATTGGTGACCCAATTCACATTCAACTTATGCACCGTTCCTACTGCAACAAATTCATTCGAAATTTTCCATTACTTTAACAATTGAACAAAACATTTAAATAAATTCCATTTTATTGATAAACTTATTCAGTTTAATGGTTGTGCCGTTGAAGTGGAAACGATTTGAAGATTTCTGCAATTTTCCTCTACCAACTCAAGCGCAATGCAAATACTTCGTTTACAGGAGATAGCATAGTCCTGCGACAAGAGGATAACCCTGAAAAACACCCTGGCACGTCTGTTATTTAAATGTCACTGGCGACTCTTCGAATGGAAAATTAACTGTGCTTAGGTCAATACCACAAGGGGTATTGAAATAGAAATAAATTCCTCCTTAACCGTAATTCCTTTAACAGAAAATAAATACAAAAGTAGACAGTTAAATTTTGCAAAAGTTAATGCTAGGATAACAAGAAAATGTATACGAATTTGGCAGTATGTGGAGGATTTTTAAAGCTTCTGGGAAGTGGTCTCGCAATCTTTCGCGGGCCCATTAAAGTGTCGTCCAGGGAGCACGAGCATCGTAGAATAGGAAAAGTAATTACGACGGATCTATTGGCCATGGGCAATGGGGTCTAGTTTTTTTTTTAGTTACTTTGATATTTGGTGATAAACACCAAATTTTTAAGCGTTTAAAAAACAGTATTTTGGGTATTCCTATTAATGTGAAGGCGTCTTTCACTGCAGGACGATTTGCCCACATTTCTGTTCATTAATCTTAGCAGGTTTAATATTGTAAAGTGGCATTTGCCACCCGCAGAAAGGGATGATTTAATAAATTGCTCTACTCTAAGCAGTTTCCGGAACAACAACCTCTACAGGGAAGCTGATGTTAGCGGCACACAAGAACCTAGTTTAGGTTGTACAAAAATTGAGCAGTCGGCGTCCATTTATGGAGAGCTTTTCGAAATAAAGGCAATCACAAATAGGGTGTGAGAAAATGAATGACCTCTGTCAGGGGAACAATTTACGTCCGAGCTTCGATGAAAGTGGTAAATGTACGGTGACCTTGGGTTATGGAAACTAATGAGGACTTATTTCTGTTCTCCCGGCAGCAGTTACGTCCATTTTTTATTGCAACTGGACGTTATGACACGGCGTGTGGCCACCTCTGTAATGAATGAACTGTATGATAGCGAATAGTCAGGCACGTTGTTGTCCATATCGAGGGTTTGCTCCAGAAAGTCAATGCAACCTTCTCCTCTCGACTACTCACAGTACGATTCATTTTCCTGCTTTAGGCAATGATATAAAATTCAAAAATTAGGTACGTGTCGAACTCGTAGCAATCGACTGCGAGGGCAAAAGCAGAAGTCTTGTGCTATAGAAGTCTAGACCAAGTAGTAATCTTCCGGGTATTGAGCCACTGATTGAGCAAACTTCGCATCTGACAGCTGTAGCACAACTTGAATGTGATTGGAGTCAAATGCGAGCGACCACACAAGTAAAAGAAGATAACCATAGTAGCAGCATTTTGGCAATAGCTACTAGAAAGAAGCCGCTGAACAAATTTTGTGAAATATGTGCTCAACGCGATGAGCAGCAAAGTTCAACGATAATTATATACACGACATGGAATACTCCATTTACACTTTTTGAGCAACTCATTTGGAAACGAACTCCAAAACAAGTCTGTTTGGATAATTCTCTTCAAACTAGGGTTTCACCTTTTATGTTTTCGGGTCGTTTCTGACATAACCTGGACCCCAAATCTCAAAAACTCTCGCATACGTTCATTTGTCAAAATCTCCGATGCGATGCAAAAAACTGAAATTTGTAATTCTCGAAGTCCGCATACGAGAATTTCTCTTCGAATGTTATTGGTCTTTGTTTTCGATGCGGATTTGGATCTCGTATACGGAATTATGAGTTTGATGCTAAAAAAAGTTTTTTTTTTTTTAAGTTGTGGGTGATCAAAATAAATAAATCAAACAATTTAAATGAAAGCACTTATTGAATGATATCCCTTCGCATTGACAACATTAAAAATCCATCCATTGGCAGTTTATTTCTTGAAGACGGTTCTGTAGTTTTTTAATTTTGCTGTCCCGTAGCCACACATGAAGGCTTGCTAGACAACACATTTCTAATATTTGATACAATATTTCCAGACACTACAACTGGCAGTTTATTTTTTGAAGACGCTTCCGTAGATTTGTTTTAATTTTGCTCGGAAGGTTTGGCTTTTTAAAATTGATTTTCTTGGAAATTAAAAGACAAATAAATTTATTTTTCTTAATTTAAACTTTCTTTCACCTTTGGAGAACTTTTAAATTTTCTCTCTTGATACCGTCGAAACTGAAACCAAATGCAAATTGCATATTCAAAGAACAGGAAAGTTGGTTGAAATTCAAAAAATTAGTCAGCATTTATTTCCGATTAAGTCCCGAAGGCATCTCATCTCGCTTTTCCGACGACACGATGATTCGACACAATTTTAAAGCAAAGTCTATTATCAACTTTCCCAAACTTTTAAAGTATTTAAACCTGCTCAGGATTATGTATAATTGTCGACACCACTTTATTCTCCCAACACGACCAGGACAAATTTCTAATTAAACAAATTAAAAGCCCCCCAGATGATTTTCATCCACTCAAGGTATACTCGAAAATTATCAAACCGAAAAGTACAGCGTCGCCTCGCCAGGAGCGTTTACCGCATTAAAAAAAGAAGTCCTCGGAATAAATGCGTTCATTTCAACAGTGGTGATGTTTTCAATTTCAATTACATTTTCAGCCTGCACGTGAAATATCACCACACCACTAACTCACTCACGGAATAATTTACGATCATTACGTGGATGCGATGGCAGCAAACCTACACTGCTATGATTGCGAAAAAAGATTTACACCCTCTTGACCCACACTGCCACCCAATTGGGCTGTGTGTAATTAGTACAAGTAATGTAAGGTACAAGTAGGAACGGGGACGCGACCACTCAAGCAATGTGGACAATTCCAAATGCCCTAGTGCCTAGTCAGTTCCAGTTTTTTTTTCTCCTTTTCTAGAACAAAAAGGGTACTCTATACATCGAGCAGTTTGCGGATGTCTCCCACATCTGGGAACTTAATGCTTCGCCCGAGTACTTAATTAAAAACGAATTGTGAAAGGTCCTTTGAAAAATTACCTCTATGTTATTAACTGCAAACTCGATTGTTCCCAGCACAGTATTTCACTGTTATCCTTGCAAAGCGCTACTTGTTTGATAATAATACAAAATATTTGTTGCATCCTTTCATGGTGTGTTTTTTCCTGTTTACCCGTGGAAAATAAAGCACCGAATGACAATCGTTTCCCAGGGGCACAACGAAGTGTAAACAAATCCAAAACAGGGAGACAATACTGCGTTTCTCCTCTGTTTCGTTTGAATGAGGGAGGGTATGCTTAAATGTTCCACTTCCGCATCTGTTCCGGGGACTTGCACAAAGGACGGTCTACGGAAAAATGGCAACAATACTAAGCATACATAAGGGGTTTATGGGAGGGACAATTTTTCTGCTCTTTCTCTGTTATAAGTGGATTTGCTGCTCTTATGAAGGGTAAGTCACAAAGGGTTACACCATTAAATTCAACGCTTGTGTGTGGATTCGTCTTATCATTTGTCTAGGGTTTCGATCAATTTCCCTTTAACAAGGACACAGGACCGTGGAAATGGAAGTCATAAAGGATGATGAAATTTCCTTCCTCGATATACCCACACACAAGTGTGTTGAGAAGTTTTCTTTAACAACTTGACTGTAACAAGTTACCTGCGGTGAGGAAAACATGCATATGCTTAGTTAAACTTTTGATAACTTTGGCCACATTTTTGCAACAACGTGTATACAGGAAGACACAACAATGGGTGTTTCTTGGAAACCACTCTGGAAAAGATTTACCATGAAAAAGCCACTGTCCGTTAGATTCACATCAATAAATTTGTACGACTATCCCTGAGCCGTTTTAATCATCACTCTGCCTGGAGGGGAAAAAGCGTTTTGTATAAAACAGGAATACTAGGAATGGGGACATCTTTCCCGGCTGCTGTTAAACTTTGAGCTGTTATACTATTCTTGTTTAACTTTATGAAGTCGTAAGCCATTGCACAAACTGTGGGACTATAATATTTGATGGCACTTTATGCAGGATCAAGATAATGGTTGGATTTCTTTTGGATTTCCAACACCCACCGCTGTAGCATGAACATATATATGAATAGCTTCTTGATGTATATTTTATGACTTTTACTGGCTGCCCAATCGTGGTTAAAGTATTTAGTTCGGGCTGTATTAAGAAAGGTTGATGCAAATCCAGTTACCGTAGAAATAACATTTTCAGCCTTTAGCAAACATAGTTGACAGCAAATGGTTTGTCATAACAATAATAATAAAGAATTCAAGTTTTCTAAAGTTTCTTGAAAATTAAAAAATAAAACAAATCCTAGATACGAGTGTAGATAGATGTAAGGCCGAAAGGCAATCATTTTAAGTTTAGAGCGCTCGCTTGGAGCTAGAATAAGATAATTGCTAGTTTTAAATTAGATTTAATCGTTTTTGTTTAGTATGTAAGTTTAATGAAATATCTCAATAAAAATGAATTTAAAATGTAAAATGTAAAAATGGTTCATCATAAAAGATTTCCTAGTTCTTTCCAGCGTGAGTAAAAGAAGAAAAAGTAAAAAATTCTCCCGAAACTATAAAAAACGAACCAAAAATCGCTATCAAAATTGTCCGTAAGACTGCCCCTATTCGAAAATGTATTTCAAAAACGCTAAAAAATATCACCCAAAAAACGAAAGCCGCTACAAAAACGTGCCGTAAAACGATTAAAAAATTGCATCAGAAAACGCCATGGGAGTGTGTGAAAAAACCGTCCAAAAATGCTTCCAAAAAAGTCCTCTAAAAAGCCTACAAAAATACTACCCAAAAAGCAATCGAAATTGCGGCAAAAACGCACAAAAAACTGTCAAAGAAAACACTTCAAAGCGATCTTAGAAATGACACGAAAAACGCCCAGAACTAAACTATTACAAACATAACATCACTGAAAACTCTTCAAAAGTCACTCGAAATGTTACCTAGAAAACACAGCGGAAACGCCCCCAAAACATGGTCTGAATTTCGTATTCAGTCCGAAAGACGACAAAAAATAGGTAAAACAAAAAGAAAAAGATCCCAAAAGGAGCTTGTTGATATGATACAATAAAAAAGGTCTAAAAAGTCCCCAAAAACATTTCAAAACGGCGCGCGCAAAAAATCATACGGCTTTTCGTTTTGGCTTACCTATTCAAGCTAAGATCAAATTTGTTGCCTCTAGCTCACAGAAGACTAGTCGCTTACACAAACTGATTCTATATGATGCAGCGTTGCCAGACGTCCCGATTTTTAGCACAAAATTAAATGTCCCTCGCAGGACACCCGGTCCCGCTTTCAATACATTACAATACATAACTAATTTTCATTAAATATAAATTTCAATGTCTGTCTATCTTGATTTTAAAGTTAATTTAAATAATAATAAAAGAGATAGGTAATTGAAAACTACCGCTACTAAGGTTTTTTTTTTCTGTCCCGCTTTCGGCGTAAGAATCCCGCTTTTTCACTCAAAAAGTTTAAAAATTCCGCTTTAGAACATCATTGGAAGGAAATCATGTTTTCTAAACTTCGGCCAGACGGCAAGAAAACTTCAGAATCAGATAACTGATGGACACGCATTTCCAGGGTTTGACACACATACGTAGAAAGCGTGCTCGGATAAGATACACAAACGTAAGTTGGTCCCAAAAATGAAACTCACAGCTGCCTCGTTTGGGTAAAGCTCAAAAGTGAAATCCGGGGCTGCAAACAAAAAGTTTTACAAAAAAAATTTCAATATTACATATCGAGCTGTATGCCGGTGAGTCTTATCATTGGAATGTGTAAAACGTAAAGTAAGGCCGATACTAATCTGCCGCAACTAATAATGCAAAGCCGCACTTTAGCTAATTGCTTGCAATTAAAGAAGGCCACTCTAGTGGAAACCCAGCAAACAACTACTTAAGGCCAAATCGTCTGCCTAAATCTATAGATATATTTGCGCACTGCAAAGGTGTTTTATATACCCAAATACCGAGGGTCCATTAGATGTTGACAAAACGATTTATCGCCTGATTACCTGAACATTTCATGTTGAAGATGCTACTTACAATTGCCTATTAGGGTAAACAGTTTGTATGTTGTTTAGGGGAATCAGAATATCGTTTGCTACACTCATCAGCTCATTACAATGGAGGGTGGAGGCATTTCATTATTTGATCAACGGAAGGGAAACATTCGGTTCGCAATAAAGTTCATACGCATCGCCACAGCTGCGACTCGAACGTGTCTTGCTTTATACTGATTTATACGCTTCTGTTGAGTATGGTTCCTTTTTAATAGGGAAACGATTATTAATGCCAGGGGTGGTTGCAAACTTTTCCCCCAGATACGAAGAAAAACCTGATTAATTGATGGCGAAATTCACCCTGTTAGGGGAATAGTACGAGTATTTACTCCTAGATTAAGAACTGTAGAAAGGAGCCGTCTTCGTTGCGAAACCCTGATACACTTTCAAGGGAGGTTTGACAACTTTTACGCTCGTCCTTGAAGTCGAGACACGTGTATATTTTCTTTATTGGACGGGACTTGATGAATCCCAAGGAAAAGCTTAACATAAAAATATGATTTGCTTCAAAAGTAGGTGTACACTTAGAGGGAAAAAGATATTGGCAGCAATTACTGTTATCATCGCTGACAGCGAGAGATTTTCTCTCGCATTTAAATACATATTTGTCTGGGGATGTTGAAAAAAGTGTAACACTTTATTTAAGAAGATAAGAAGGAGATTTTCTTATTTATAATGTTTCACTGAATTTACATAACCAACAGAACATTCAAGAGACAAGTCTTGTGCCTAAAGCAGAGCTGATTACGTCTCATAAACGATCATAGGACTGTGGAGGGAAACATTATGCAGTGAAGCATGAAGGACATAAATTATGTATGGAGTTTGAAATAAAGTTCAGTTATGTTGCTATAAGGAGTAGATGGTGTCGGGAAAGTTTTCTCTGACCAAACCGAACCACAAGACTTAATATTATAAGCATCTAGGTATAGGTTACTCACTAGATTGAGCATGGTTCTTCTTACTATCGCGAGTAAAGACTGGTTCGAAACATGTTATAGTTGCCGGTATTCCTATTAGGTTTTCCGGGTATTTCGTTTGATTAAGAATCATTCAATGATTTTCTTCCATTTTTCTTATGAGTCTGTGCTAGGAATAAACTTGAACGGCAACCCATTCAGTTATCACATTCCTAAAAACCAACAGCTTTAAGTTGGCATTACAAGTTAGTTGAGAATACTGTTTACATGTGGGCTTTATCTTAGGCGAAACCTTTTCTATCCCGGTTGACCTTCCGGGGATACATATAAGAAGACTTTACGGACCGGATCGTTGATGCCCATTTACAATACATATATTATACGCATGCCAAGCAGCTAGGGTTTAAGCAATTCAGTTGTCCTTTAACATTTTTATTGGATTCTTGCTTCAGACCTTTATAGAATGACTACGATTTTAAGGCCTTGTAAGTTTCTCCTAAGTTGAAGGCATCTCTCTACAGCTTTACTATAGCTTTACTATAGAGTAAACCAAGATTAGTTTTGATTTTGTTATGTTCGGAGGGCAGCTTTGTCTTGTACAACTTTCAACCTGAAATAATTCCCACAGTTTACCTAGTGTACAAGGCAAAACATATGACTTAAATATAACCTTTTGATTTTTCTAATAAATCTAGTTATACATGCTAAAGTCATCTTTGATATAGACAGCCTGAGTTATTTAAGAACCTTACTCCTATGTAATAGAGATGATTTACTGCTACAGTTTCTTCTTTGTCCTTGGTCTGGGCGAGGTCCAGTACCCTCCCAAGGTATTCAGAGATTACAAATTTTATTTTGGCTTTGTTAACCATAGTCTGTGAATGACATAAGTTCACTTACGTCAAAGGTGTCAAGTATGCCAAATTGACCACTCGAACCTCTATCTCTTAATCTTACAGGGCAATTAGCTGTCATGCTCTAAGTGTCTACGCAGTGGGTTAGTGGTGAGTATGTTTGTCTACTAAGCCATGTATCCCAGGTTCCATTCCCCGAAAAAAACACAAATTACATCTTAAAGGTCAAACTGCCATGGAAGAGCATTTCGGAAAAAGGAAAAAAAACTCACACAACTCACAAACGAATGGTTGCCAGAAACTGGACCTAGGGTCCTTTACGGAGCTATTGCGGATGAGAATTTAAAATTAATGAGTCTCAATTTTGGTGCATCCCTTTTATTTTCTAGTAAACAATATATCTTCGGTCTTTTTGAACTTAGCTCGTATAGGCCGCTGGTCTCAGTCTACTTTGATAGTTTAGATGGTGACACAAATTCAATGAAGATGACATTTTCCTGAGACTCTCATAATATTATCTGCTAAGGATCAGAGGATATGGAACTCCCTCTTTTGGCCTCCGCTGATAAACTTTTTGGTGAATCAAGCTGTCCCCTAGACCAGTGGTAATGGTTCTGGTACTTTGCTTTGAAAGCCGAACATTTGCAGTTCGTCGGAGCATTTTATGGGCGCAGTGGTTCAGTGGTTAGTCTGCTCGACTACTGAGTTAGTGGTCTAGGGTTTGATACTCGGGCAAAAAAAAAATCACAACTTAACGTTCTATCAAAAAACCATTTTTGAACCAGCCAAACTTTGTTCGACATGTTGCGCCTATTAATATAAGGACCCGATTTAACCTTAAACTCAAAACATGGCCTTGGCCCTGGACATATACCTGTTAATATATTCGTTAATCCAATAACGGCTGTTCAAAGATAGTCCTTATACCATTAATGTTCATCGCAAGGTTAACGTGCCCTTCTGCGTCGCAAAAAAAGTTCAAGTTTCTATTTCCAAATCTCATAACCTTCGACTTTCTAATCAGCACTTTTATATCCACTCCAAATTAGCACTATGTCTAAGATACATAAATTCCAACCTAGCCCCAACGTAAGCGTGACTTTTCAATAAAGATTAAAAATAAAATAATTTGGAAGAGCTTTTATGGCTGACTTGTAATCAGTTATTGCCCTTAGTACTCAAGTTAAGTACCAACACGCCGACGGGATGTTACACTTCTTGTTCGGCCTCTTGAACTCACGGTATATAGACTCCACGAGCAAATACAAATGATAACAATAGGCATAAAAACCACTCAAATGAAAGAGTAAATGAGGAGTGGAAACACTGTTATCGTTAAAATGTCGTAAAAATGGATTACATGCGAGTTTTTCTTATGAAATTTATTTGCAGTGTCCCCACTTATACTAAAGTTTTTTTTTTAATTTTTCTTCTACACCCCTTCAGATATTTACAGTTTTTTATAGCTCCAGAGAAATATGCGCAAGTTATTAGTGTGAGCTGCAATATTCAATGTGATCCGTCCCAACTTTGCAGTTTATCAAACCTTAGTCGTGTTCCAAATTGTTCTTCAAGTTCGATATTGACAGGTGTTTGTATGTAGGGAAGGTATCGCGACATATATATCAGTTTGAAACTCAGTCCATTAACTTTCAGAAGCGAGTATTCGATTCCAATAAAAAGTTCCGACGCGTAGAATATAATTAGAAATCCATGTCAAACTTTGAAAGTACACACATCCCTATAAGTCAGGCAAAACTTTTGTTTGGCGTGGTATATTTATTTGATTAATAGTTTTTCCTTGGGCCATTCCCATTAGCTCCCATTAGTATGAAACTTTGTGTGTGTTTTCCGTGGGATTGAACTTGTAAAAGTAATCCAGCATACTTATGACTGCACTGCAACTTGGTGCGCGATCGTCAGGTAAAGTTGTTCTGGGTCGAAAAACTCTTGGAAATGTCCAACAACGAGATATGTGCGGTATTTAAAAAGATGCAAATTCAATAAGTTCAAAAGCTCTTGAAACCTTCTTAAGCCTTTTCCAAGACGTTACGTTATAGTTGATAACTATTTATCAATCAAATCGAATTCAATATGGGAATTGACGAAATCCACTTCTGTTTCTTCTGTACAGAGATAATTCTTCCCCTGCCAATTAAATAAATGTAAGATTATTCCGAGTTTTTACTTTCCACACCGTTTAATGAAGCAAGTACTTTGCCAAGTATTGGGCGAACGCTCCTCAAGCAAGTTCTCTCTCAGTAAGGTGAAGGCTTCCTCAAGGCTCATTACTTGGACCATTGCTTGAATAAAATTGTCGAGCGTTACTCAACACATATCTCGTATCCATTTAAAAATAAAGACCTTTAACGAATACTGAAAGAGGCGTTTAGGTATCGATTCTGCCAAAACTTGTTGCCCAACTTGATGGGATTTCCGATCAGATTACTATAAACTAAGTAGTAAATAGACCGTCAGCTCCCGCGCACCTACTCGAATCCCCCCTCATATTTTGAAAAGAAAATGTTGTCTTATATTTCGTTTCCATGAAAAAAACAAATTCTAAATGGAGGGGGTATAATGAAAAAATGACACTCAAAAGTCATTCTACTTCGTGGTATTTCTACCTTTTTGTAGAAATTTTGATGTCCGAAAAACTTCGAACTACACTTGCAACACACGAAATGTCCATAAAAAAGGGATTTAACTTTTAGTACAAAATTTCTAGTACCAAGAAATAATCATAATAATGTTAACAAACTGTTGTTTTTATGCTGAATGTTAATTAGATGTGAATCATTTCCTAATTATTAAACAAATTTTACTTCTAAAAGACAGATTTTGTCATAAACAAATCGAGGGAATTTGAGTTCAATGAAAAGGGAAAAATGCCCACGCTTCCTGGGAAAAAAAAGAGAGAGTGCTAAGAGCACTGGATGCGTTCCCACAGTAAAAATTTGTTGTTTTATTTCACCACGAAAACATGTAGGTATTTTGCAAAATGGTTAATAACTAATGTAATCAACATATAAATAAAGGAACAAACTGAGAAATATTCATTCGTAGAAATAAAATACGACATTTTTGTATCTACAATTATTGTGTTTGTTTTCGCCTGATGTTATTGGCGAAAAAATATTTGGCTGGCGAATGTAGACAGAAAAAAAGCAACGAATTCCATTTTTCGTAGTCTTTTTGACAGCCGTAGTTTCGCCAATCCGTTTGACAGGGGGATTTTAATCCAGACTTCAAATGGGAGCAAAAATCGTTACAATATTCTTTTTATTAAGTGCACATTGGAACTCAGTAACTAACCAGGGTTGAAAAACGTGTTATAATAGTAATTTTTAAGTTACAATTGACTTTGAAAAATACAATCGCCCCAACAAATTTACCCTCAAAGGGTATTTTTTTTTTTTTTTTAATTTGAAACAATTCATAATCACCTATAACCATTTTAATTTGCGACTCTAAATTTTTGTAGTTCACAGTGGATATATTTTCGATACAAATTTCGCTTTTTTGAGCTTTCGTAAATTTAAAGTCGAAACTAAAATTTGTTATTAGTACGGCGCAATGACACCTATAGCAATAAAACATTAGGCACGACTTTTGGCATAAATCCATATCTAAGTCTAAATTATAAGAAATAAAGCATTTAATTTGACTATATAAGTTAGGAAATAGTTTGGTTGGAGTCACCGCTGACTAAGTCAAATCTAAAGTCGCAACTGTCAAATCCAATTAGTTGAAGTTCCCACTGGGATGACTGGTGAGTTCCAAGCTGCTTACTGTTAACTAAATTAGTAAGTAAAGTAATAATTAGTTTGGGAACTAAGGGCTTGCTACTATTTGTGTGCATAAAGTGTGACGCGTTCATGTATTAACAATTAAAAGTGACACAAATCATTTTAAATGATTTTACTTTTTCAAATTTCAATTTAAATCTCGCCTCTGGTGAAACAATAAAATTGAGCCACAATAGCTAGTAGAAGTTGATTTTTGTTTAATTTGTTCAATTTCTATGAAATGCTAAGAGTTCACTAAGAAAAAAGGCCCTTAAGTCAAATTTTGTGTTTTTCTCTTTCTAACGACCAATGCATATGATTATGTAACACGCAATTTTTTTTATTTGCTTATCCGTATTTATTAGTGCTTTCATCGAATTTTTGAAATTTTCGGAAGTCTCGATTAGGATGTTTTACACGTTCTGTGTAATGATACCGATATAAACATTTTTGTAACTTTTGCATCTTACAAGATTTTTGAGTGAAATTTTTAATCCTTTCGAAAATGTTTTTAAAGTAATTGAAATTGATTGGTGATTATGAAAGTTCATTATTATGGGGATAAACAAGTTGAAAGTAAAATTCAGGGCCTTTATTGAGCTAACTTTATTTATTGAATTTGATTTCTTTAAACATTAGAGTATGTGATAAAGTCTCAATTGGCGTGACATTTATATTCCAATTTTTGTTTCAAAAAGGATTCTTCTTCAACTGTAAGTTGAGTATGTATAGTATGAAAAACGTGTTGAGAATGCAAACATTTTTAGCAAAATCGAAAAAGTGGTGCTCAAGATACCAGCAGTTACTGTTATTGACAAATTAGTGTTGGAAAACGAAAGACGCAATCATTTTAAGAATATAAATTGCTTAAGAATTTTGGATAAAATGAACAGACCGACAGACGGACAGAATTGCGTGATATGAGAATGGATGAACATCACGAGATCATTCTAAAATTTGTACGAAAACGATACCTTTCTCCTACTACGTAGTTTTACGAAAAAGTCAAAAATACAATTGAGCTCAAAAAAATACAATCGGAACTAAGATTTGCTTACTGTCCAAACAGTTCATTTTTCATCCCTGTAACTAACCCTCGTTTAGCTTTAGGAACCTTGGGTATTTTCAAGCACGACGTTCGAGGGATTAGTCGAATTCCGGACATAGAGAAATTATTTCGTTAATTGTCAGTTCTGATTATTTAGACTCTATCTTCTTAATGAGCTAATGCTTTCGCTTCGATGTTTCTAAAGAATCCAACGGCCGTTGTGTGTCAAACTAATTTAGCTTCATATGTTAAAATATCAATTAGTATCATGCCTGCAATAATGTCCATCGCATTTGAGTGATACTCCGCAAATGATATCCTACTTAAATGACAGACCCAAGGATAGAAACCAGTGGAACACCAGACCTCCTGTGATACGTCGTACATTTTGTTCGTGTGCTCATACTTTTGGTATCGGTGAATTTTGACAACTCTTTTTAAAATATAATCAAAGCAGATATTTTCTGTGTATGGTACGGGTCATCGAGAAATATTTAAGAACTTTTGATGGAGCTCAATATTCGTCAATGGCGTCATCAATATTCATACTTTCCTTTCACTGAACCATATCAAAAATAAAATATCGGACAACAAAAATACAGTAGCGTGCAAAATTGTGTATGGACGAACACGTAGGTAGGTACTTATGCATGTTCAAATTATTCAACTATTTACCATTGCAGTTCGAAAAAAATATATTCGTATTTCACGTGTATATACAATCTATGATATACTCGTATACATTCATCGAGGTCTGCACTTGATATTGATTTTCTTTTACGTATCAATTAATTTCTCAATTGAAAACCAGTAGTCGACAGGACTAGAAATTGAAAATTGCGGTGAATTCATTACATCAGAGGCACATTTCGCATGATGAAACCATTTCCAGGTTGTGCACTTGTGCAGTTGTTAAGTGACGGTGGGGGATGATTATAACAAAAACAGTCTTCAAGTGAAAATTGTCCAAAGGGAGTTATAAACTATTGGTCTATATAACGACTCCTTTCTCAGAAGTGAAGCAGGGTTGTATTTAGCATTTAGGTAAAAGAACCGTGTATATATTTATTATTACCTAGTACGACACACTTCCAACAATCCTACCATCATCGCGTTCAGACCAAGGCTATTTTTTGGCTCTGATGTCTCATTTTTCCTTGTAGTTCTTCATGTGCTGCTAACGTAACGACACATGTCATAAACTATAATATATTTTTTTCCGACGACCCATAACCCATAAGAAGACTACAAAGACCCTGTAAATAAGGAAAAATATTGAGTAACTCTTTTAGTGCCTCATGAGTTGAGTCGTGTGCGAAAAGCTTAGTTCTGCACCGCAGAGCAGCATTGCCACTAAAAGAAATTCTAAAAGGTTTATAAAAATATTAACATAGCAAAAATAAGGAGCACAAGCATTTATTAATAACAAACAAAAACACAATGTATTCATTACAAGAATCTTTTTCTCATTATTTATTTCTCTCAATAAATAATAAAATCTTACTTTAACTGAAAGAGGGGGACGATATTGATCGCTTTTAAAAAAGTGGGGCCACTGGTTTTGAGCTGCGATCGCAAGAGACTTAGAAGACTTTGTCGACTTAAGAAGACCCGTATCGCTAAATTTAGGGCCAGAAGATCCAAAGCGGCGTTTTCAGGAAGGCTTTACAAGTGTTGCATTTGATGTGTTAGGCTTCATATTTTCTGTAAGAGTACACATAAGGACCAGCCCCGAGAAAAGATCTTCATATTGCGACTTTTAAACAAAAGAGAAGACAAGAGAAGGTCTCCAACTGTCACTCCAGAAATGGGGCTTCAGTGTTAAAAAGTAGATAGATACTAGTCAAGGCTTTACAGCCCGAGACTAAGCAGAGATTTGACTTTAATTTGATTTAATTTAATTTACTAATTAAGTAAGTCAGAATAGGCCTCAATGACTTCTGGGTGAAAATTGCATGTAATGCAAACTGGCCCAAACATTAGATTTGACCTAGACTGACCAATTAAAGCTCTCTCATAGTTGAATAATTGTTTATTTCAGAAACAACATAAGTCGGCTTCAGCGTTGTGCAGAAGTACCCAACTGTGTAATTTGGATCAAGTATTTTAGCTTTGGCTCAATGCGCAGAGCCATACCGAAATGGCTCGGATTTGCCTCACAACTTAAACATCGCTTTCTTAATAAAATGTTTAAAAATAAAACAAAAAGGATCAGGAAATGACAATTTACTTGACTGAACGCCGTTAGCAAAAAAAAAAAAACAATTTAAAAGATTTACCAAGTGAACGCAGCCATCAGTTTTGCATTTATTTTCTTAAGAAATAACAAAAAACTCCCTCCTCGTTTTTGCTTTATTTACATTTTAAATTCATTTTTATAGACAAAAACGATCAAATCTAATTTAAAGCTAACATTTAACTTATTCTAGCTTACTGGCTCTAAGCGAGCGCTCTAAACTTATCAATATATCTACTTTAAATTATTGCCTTTCGGCCTAAAACGTTTTCGTTTAACTAATGTGGCTCAAACTTGCGTGGAATGGCTCGGAAAATGGCTCAACTATAATATTACTTCGGAACAACGCCTCGGCTTTTACAAATTGTTTTTTCTTCGAATTTCTGATTTTTATATCTATATTCGTCTTTTCGAGAGAAACTACACGTGTCGGACCCACGAAATTTGGTCATTATTTTTTCTCTTGGTCACATGGTCCATTTTTATTCCATTTGGTAATTTTTTTCACGAAATGAAAAAAGACGTTCGACCTATGCAACCTAAAGCGTATTTCTTTTCGTCTGATTGTTCTGTGTTTACAAATATTTCAGACTGAAATTACTTTGGTCGTTTATAGTTACAGTTGGTCACTTTTATTTCCAATTTTGGACACAAACTTTATTTTCAAGTGGCAACCGTGGTCAGACCCCTCAAAGTACGAAAGCTGAGAGTACTATTTCAGTGTTTTGAAGAGAAACGACATACGTCATTGACTTTTGCTGTTTCTATTTTTTGAACGACGGCAGTTGCTGTCTATTGACTTCATGCAAAATCTTTAAATCCCATGTACCTAGTATACCTGTGCAGGAAACGTTCTACTTAAGGCAACTAACTATTTTGTATATTTTCGCAGTCTTAAATTGTAAAATTAAAAAAAAGTGATAGAATTTTCACAAAATTTAGAATTTTACAAAATCTTATTCTTTATATTTTCGTACAGTTTTTGTCTTGCTTAAAGCAATAAAAACAAAAGTTTTACCAAGAAAAGTTGGTTTATTTCAGGAACGACATAAGTGAAGCGACCTTAAGGGCTTAAAAACCGGTTAAGACTTAAATAAAAGCTAACAATTTTATCAGTTTTCGATGCATCTTAAGCCAAATTATAACTTGGCATACTCCAAATTTGTAGTGTTGTGGAATTTTTTCTTATAAAATAGTTTTTTGTTGCTCCTGAAAAGTTAATGCTCATTGACTGTTTCGGACATAGACGATTCAGTTTTAATAGCAATTTTCAAGTGGAAATGATTAGGCATGTTTATGCTCCAGGCGCCCCAGACAAATATGATTGACAGTTTCTTGCTCTACAAATGCGCATTTTTATTATTTACAATGGAATCTTTTTAAAGTATGCAGTTCATTAATTTTTCCCATTCGCATAAAAGAAATTCGGTTCTTGGCAATCACTCTAATCAAAAATATCAACCACTACTCAAGATCAAGACGCAAGAAGTTCACATTGTTGTGCTAACTATAATTGTTTTTCACAGTTCCTGATGTACTGAAGCGTAGGAAGCCTATTATGTATTGTATGGTGACCTTTTGTGATATGAACTTATCGAAAACGTGACATTGCACAGTTGAACGCTTTGCAACATTCTGATTGACAGAATGCCACTTAGCGTACAGCTGCCAACAGTTATTAATTAATTTATGAACGTCAACAAATCACAAAAACGCTAAATGACATCAAGACAAGTGTACCTACACAAAAATGACAGCAACTGCGACACTCTCTTCTACGAATCTATATAATTTGTTTTAATAGTGAAACTCAGTTGGCACGTTTGTTTTTTGTTTTGTTTCAAAGAATCTCACCTGAGCTAATCGACATACGAATATATATCTGATTGCAGATAACAACAAAAAGTAATCTTCATTCGATTATAGACGTTTAATCAATTTCGATTTGCGGCATACGTAGGTTGTATTTGAGATTTCCTTGCAGATTAATGAAGAAAGGTGTGGCTCGTGACAGACGTGAGTTTTGTAGATATAGCTCAGTGGAACTAATCACCAAACACGATAGCCGACCAGGAAACATCAGTGTGATAACTAATACGAGATGATTCCCCATGATATGAGGGTATTGATGAATCAAAAATCGATTTAAACCGAAGCAGGGCAGGGGTATGAGTCTTTTATTCTTTTCACTGCGGGTGATGCAGTAACATTTCCTTCACAGCTTTGGTCGCTTCAGTTGAGAAGATTTTTAAAATTTTGCTTGAAAAATCATCGTAAATCGATCAACGATATAAGAGAAACTCAAATTCAAAGAGTGACTCTAACTAAGTGGAGACGTTAAGAGAGACGAAAGAAGACCAAACTAGGTTGTCTGATCCAGGTGTCTTTCATCTAGATGCATAGAGTCTTTTCAGAGGCTCAGCTACTGCTCAAACCTTAGGTAATGACTCTGATCTTACGCCGCGATTTCAAAAAAAAAAAACATATTGATGGACTACTTGTCAAATATTTTCTTAAACCATTTGGCATAAGTTCAAAATTAGCAAAGCCCATATATTTGTTAGATAAAATACTGAAGTGTGCGAAGCTACACTATCCAACTAATGTTCATAAAAATGCTGCACCAAAGTTGATAGATTAATTGGGTCTACTGATGCACATTCAAGTCCCCATTGCCAGCTTTTGGTCTTCACAAAATTGTTTTACATTAATAAGTCACCAATGCGAAGTTTCTTTGCCGCAGTCTTTTTTGGGGAAGTCTTCACAAAGATATTAAATAATTTTTAACCATTTTGCAAAGAACCAGTAAACATTTTTTTTGTTAAATAATATACATATGTACCTACTAATACCCTTTCCCTAGGGTTGTCGTCATTTAAGCAAACCTTTCTATTAAAAATAAATAAATAAGTTCATATAATGCTGGATCCATCTGTGAAACCTCCGCACATACATATATATTAACTTTGAAAGTTATGCTTAACCTACAATAGTTTTTTTTTCTATTTAAGAGTTAAACTAATTTTCATCGTCAGTGATGAGCAGTTATTTCTCTCTGCAATTGCTTAAGTCAGACTATTTCCTTTCCAAACATCAATCTCCTCCGACATTGCTTTTGGTAATTAATTTTTACGAGTACGATACACAATAATGTTGGAAATAAAATAAAGAGTTAAAGATTGTTGTATATAAAATGCTTAAGAAATATTTAAACCAAAATAGGTAGACCACAATAATGCACCTAAAATAAATAAAATGGTAAAAGATGTGTTCTGCTATTTCAAATGAATATTCTAATATTTTTTTGTGAGATTTTTATATCGGAAATCGCTTCTTAGCTTTTAGATAACTATCCACTTAACAAAATTAAAAAGGAAAAACTGCCAAACCTGCAAAACACGAAAAACTTAACTTACTTAACTTGCATACCTTATAATTATGACCCGTTGCATCAGTTCTTCCTTTGGCAAGAGCATTATGTTTTCGAAAAAAACATCTAACCCCGTTCCAGTCTACGATGATGTTTAGTTAAACATAGCGTAAAAATTTACACAGCCGTTATGGAGTTTTCCTAAAAATGGGCTCAATAAACATTTTTCCTGGGACCTACGCCTGTGTGTCATCTGCCCGTTTTAAAGACGAGGAGCGCTTATATTTATGTCTCATGTTCATAAATAAGGTTTTTCTGCCGAAAAGCACTTTAAGGAATGCGTGAAGTTAAATAGACTCTATACACTATGCGTTTTTAAATAAATCTGCCAATACATATTTTTAATTAATTATTTGTATAAACTAATTTATCACATTTTCACAGCACACATGAATTAAATAAACACCACTTACTACAATAAGCTAAGACTCTGAGCCTTACTAATTACCAATTTTGGTTCCGACTTTAAATTCATCTGGCTTTACCAATAAACATTTCCGACCTTAAATTTAAGTAATTCACAAAAAAACTGTCAATAAATTGCAAACGAATTTCGCAATTGTGAGCTTCCGCCAATTTTAAGTCGAGACTTTAATTATTAGTACGGAGCATCGAGTTTTTATTTTTTCAAATACGAAAGTGTGATCGTTGGTAAATTTAAAATCGAAACTTAAATTGGTTATTAGCAAAGCAATCTATTTAGTAAAGTATACATTATTTCTGTACAATTCTATAGAGGTTGGAAATTAGTTGCAATAAGGCCGTCGACTTATTTGAAAATGAAATTAAGTGTTCTTTGCCCAAGTGTATTTATGAATGAATGGGATCTTACCTATATTAGTTATTTAGTGGAAGCAAATGTAGACTGTCTTTAACATAGTCGATATAGATCAAGTTCCTTGCTACTCAGAAGTTACAGCTGTCTTTTCTGAATTTCGTCGATGTTGGGTTTCCCTTCTTTTTACCTCTTCTATCCCAACATTTGCAAATGCGCCTCTCCCTCTACGTGGGGGATGTCAATTTAAATAGTACAATACATACGAGTATCATAAAACTGTCAAGTTTATCCGTTTATATGTGGATTTGAACACGCATTATCAATCGTCTCATTCTAACAAAGTAAACATAAATACAGTTTTTAGACAGACTGTAAATGTCATTGCGCGATACTAATAATAACTTTTAGTGACCAGCTTAAATTTTACGCGCAAAATTTTCCATATAAAATTACCCATTGTGACCCACAAAATATTTAAAGTGAACGTACAAATTTATTATTAGTAATTCCATTGCGCCGTACTACTTACAAATTTTAGTAAATTTACGGAAGCTCCGAATTAAAGCCACTGTGAACTGATAAAATTTCGAGTTGAAACTACAATAAATATTTATTGGTAAGGCCCATTGTGTTTAATGCTTCGATTTAATGCAAATTTAAATTTTCTTGTGTTTCTGGGTATATTTATATATTATAGTTCAACTTTCAGTTGGTAAACAAAGGTACTGTCCCGGCCTGTAAGTTTCGCACAATTTTCTCAAGTATTACCCCAAGTCACATGACATTTATTTATTCTAAAATCAGAAGGTTTCGGTGAGATGACTTCCGACGTTAATAGAGCTATAGTGATTATTTTCCATTCTATCCTGCACGACTTGATGAGTTTACCAAGGGTGATCCACATATAGTTCATCAATAAAAATACTGTCACGAGCGGTATTAAAGACGAAAAAAATATCTTGGGTATCGACCTCGGCTTATTGGGTTTTGTCAAGGATATATTTTGATATAAATAAATGATAGAATTGCCGGTCCCAAGCCGCACTGGTAATATCAAATTATTTCGGTGGCAAATTGGCTCGAAAACGAGCTTTTCATGTTTCGTCGTTCTCATAAAAGAGTAATTTTTTCTACTTTCCAATTCCAATAGCCCAGGAACTTGTACTTCTGTCCGCAGCTTTCAGCCATATCAAATGTAAATTTTTAACTTAAAACCCAGTACAAGAATAAAAAACTTACCTTTTTTTTATTCCAATGTTCTTTATTTAAGAATCAATTAGTAATTATGGGAAATCCCCTTACATTCAAGTATGCAAATAACAAAGAACGAAATAAACACATACAACCACTCCATATAATGTGCACCGTATACCTAAAAGGTCGATGCAACTGACTAAGTGTAACCGGTATAAATTTGAGTTTGGTCTGACGCTTGGGTATTCCCTGGCTGGTGCTTGTACGTCGTACCCAATGTCGCGGTAAATATTCTGCGAAAAAATATTCCGTAGCTAAATTCCCGGCGATATTGGTTATCAACAAAAACAATCCGCCGCACTTAAAACCGGTTTAATAAGAAACTGAATGAACTTGCAATGCAGTGAATCCCATTTGACTGGCAATAATCTAAATTTACATCGCCATACACAGAATCAAGTAAGACTGGCAACTGCCTCTGCGGGTATTGACAGATTTTCGCGTCAGTATGTTGACAATTTTTGAACAACAGTCACACCATCGCCTCAGTCGAGTAAATTTGCTAAACGGCAACTATCCACCGAATGACCAATAAAAGTCGTGATTAAGTGCAAAATAATACAATCGTCTCGTGTGGCGGAAATAACTCCCCAAAATACACCGAGTTACTCTGCCAATCGACGTGTGAACAACCCTCTCACCCTTGATATGGTTTTCCTTTCGCTCCACGATAACAAATATCAGTCAATCTGATCCTACCGTCGTGCGTCGTGTTAACAATTACGATATTAGTTGACAACCATTTCACCGCTCGTCGTTATAACAGCTGTTCGCTATTGAAAGCGCTCGTTCCCACCAGCCAATACAAGCTCGTGCTGCATGTGCATTGTGCAGGTGTGAATACGCACCTTGACCGTGAGAGCGAAAGTGTTTACGCAGTGTTTACTCAGACGGTTTGCCGTTGCACTGAGTCATATCAGTGTACAGCCGAGTGTGTCGTTTAATTGCGATTATCGGTCTTAATTTCGCAAACACAGATCGCGTCAAGTTGTCATCATTCGTCTACCGGTGAATCCGCTGACAGCTGGTGCTTTGTGTTGTGTTGCAGTTGCTGGAGTCGCCTCGCGTTAACAAATTGCTGGCTAATTGGATTCCGTGCGAGCGGTATTTTATTTAATTCGTCTAGTGCATCGGGATTTTAATCAAAGTGGAGAGCTTAAATTTAATTACCATGTGTGTTCGTTTTAATTAAATTTTGATTTAGTGCTGATCGCGATTGAGAATATTGTTACTTGTTTTGATTGCGTGCGGAATCAAGCGAGGCTTACTAATTTTGGTGCAGTGTTATTTTTACGATGTAAAGGTAAACGTGATATCACGAAGGGAACACAACACAGGGCCGTACCTATTCAGTGGGCTGTAGTGTTTGTCTATTTGTATTGGAAAATTCCCATAATCAATGAATGGAAAATTTTCTGAAGTTTCAGATTATAACAATTGTTATTATATATTGATAGTGGTTAGGTCTTCTTTAACAACCGTTTACATGATGCGAATTGAAATTTATTTTTTGGGTGGGCGTTCAGAGAATTTAGGATCTCGAGGCATAAAGTAGTTTTTCTTCTAGTTAAACATTTTTTTTTTTTGGCAGTGTTCTGCCTGATTTTGTGAAGTTTGGCTGCAGAATTGTAAACGCAACAAAAATATCTGTGATAATACTGCAACTCGTTTGGACTTACGTGCGAGTATTTCAAAAAGTGCGGTAATTAGTGATTTCACGTCGAAATATAAATATAAATAATTAAATATCTTATGCAATGCTGTGTGAAATTTGTTTTCCAATATGTTGTGTTACTTAATCACTTTAAGGGTAGAATTTCTACCTTAACCAGTCATTATCGGTTTCTTGCTGTTACGGGATCTGCTTCGCCTACAAGTTTGCTACAATGCCCGTTGTCAAGTGTTGTTTCCTTCTTCAGTACGAAATGTCTTTGATACTGTTTCATTTTACCCGACTGAACACAGAAGGAGGGCAATGTGTTGCGTACGTGACCTCCTGTAGCATAAACGGCTCGACCGATTTTGAAGAGTGAGGTGTCATTAGATTCGTATTCTGCCCCGGAGTGTCATAGCCTGAAAAGATACAATTAAAAAATTTAATTGCAAAAAAAAAAAAAAAAACCCCAAACAAGACACATTCAAGTAGGTAAACCTTACAATTTGGCAGTCGGTGGCTACGCATATTTTCGCTAGCCTATGCAGTTACGGTCTCTGATTTTCAGTTAGTTAGGTATACTTGAATGTGTCTTACATCATTTGAGTTATTTTTTACAGTCAGTCGTTTTTTTTATTCAATTGCAGTAGTCCCTCGATAATGTGAATTTGTCTAAAATGTGAATCAGCAAAACTTTACATTATCATCTCTATAATGTCAACTTACGAAATTTTTATCCTCTAAACTACAGGGTCCGCCAAATAACTTTTTTTTTTAGAAAATGTTATAGAAAAAAAACCACTGAATATTTTCTCAAATTTATTTTTTTATTTGAAAGTACAATCCTTCCGGTTAATAATTGAAAATAATTTCATTCAAATGGCTGCCTCGGCTGGCCATGCAGTAGCCTACACGATCGGTCCAATTTTTAAGCACATTATCGATTGTGTGCAGCTATATTTCACCAATGGCTTCACGAATATTGTCCTTTTAAGCGTCAATTGTCTCTGGCTTGTCGGCGTGACACTTATCTTTTACGGCAACCCACAAATAATAGTCCAACGGTGTCAAATCGCAGCTCCGAGGTGGCCAAACGACATCAGCTCTGCGGCTGATAATGCGATCTTCAAAAACAGGGCGCAAAACATCGAGTGTAGCTTCGGATGTGTGGCACGTAGCGCCGTCCTGTTGAAACCAAATGTTGCCAATATCCTCCTCTTCAATTTTTGTGAACATAAATTCGTTGAACATGGCCCGATAACGATCGCCATAGACTGTAATGGCCACTCCTTGCTCATTTTCGAAGAAAAATGGCCCAATTATGCCTCTGGACCAAATTCCGCACCAAACAGTGACTCGTTTTGGGTATCTCGGCTTTTCAATGTATGCGTGCGGGTTTTCTGTGCCCCAAATGCGACAATTTTGTTTGTTTACATACCCGCCAAGATGAAAATGAGCTTCATCTGAAAAGATGATTTATTTGGCAAAATCGGCATCTTCTCTAAGTCGATCGCAGGCCCACTTAGCGAAGCGAAAACGCATTGGATGGTCATTTCATCAAGCGTATACACAACCATATTCGTTCAGCGGAAGGATAAAACTAATTATCGGTCAAATCAGACATGAGCTAAGTGTTACCATTCGCGAAAAAAGCACTAGTTGAAAAAAAAAGTTAGATGGCGGACCCTTTATGATTTTTTTCTAAATTTCTCGTTTTGTTTATGTGGTTACATATTTTATTTTCGTTTTTCTTCCCAATTAATAAATATTGAAACTTTGCTTTAAAAAATCATTTTGTGCTGTTTTTAATGGATTTGAAAATCGTTCCAATCAGTTTAGTAAGTACTGAAAAAAAGAACGAATAATGTGAATCCCTCTAAAATCCGGAAAACGCTTTGTTTTAATAACTTCACATTATCGAGGGACTACTTTTGTTTTTAACTGTCCAACTGCTTCACTTTTGGTGAGCATGAATAAGGTCACCGGGTTGCTGCTGATTTGTAGTGTGGAGCTGATTGGTTAATTTTGAGTATCGTGACTACATTTATTCGAGGGGCAAACTTATGTCTTCTAACTGGAAGAATTTCGTTTATGACAGCGTATCGGGATCAGATCCTAAGAGTTGGATGGCCTCTTTAGGTGTAGAGATTTGTTGCAATAACGTGATTGTCACCAAAAAAGTGACACAATTTTTTTAAGCAAGAACGTTAACGTCCCTTGCTCTTGACTAATTCTTGACCCAAACATAAATTGAAGTCGCATTTACATACCAATTAACTATAGTATAACTGTTAACGTCTGTTTGACAATTGCAAAAATGGGCTTAAAATGGAGACAGCTGTCCGCGAAGACTGACTTAAGTAGAATCATAGTCCAGGTGGAAGGAAACCTCAACAAATTCGCCCATTCGGTTATAGCGGCCCTTAAATAACTGCCTTCAAGTTGGTTAAAGTCCTGTTTTGTGTGCACTATTTAAAGTGAGGTCTTCCGTTGAAGTCGAAGAGTGTCTGGTCATATTTTAGCGCAAGTGGTCATCCGCTCTACAGGACCTACTCATCTGCCGATTGATTTGCAATTCTCTGACATGTGTCGATATCAGTGTACACTGTACAGCTAATTAACTGCACGCAGAAAAATCTGTTATTTAAAATCAACCAACTTTCGGTTAAAGTAGGCGCAGTGGCTTAGTGGTTAGTGTGTTGGACTACTAAGCGAGGGGTCCCAGGTTCGAATCCCGCAAAAACCCAAATTCCAACTTAGGGTTTTTCTCACTGCGCCACCTCTCGCGAACGTCTGACAAACATCCGAGAGTATAATCTGTCTTTAGAGCTTCTCAATTAGCCGTTTGGAATCGGCATAAAATTGTAGATCCCTTCCATTCGTTCCAAAAATAAAACTCACACAAAACGAATGGTTGCGAGAAGCTAGGCCTTGGGTCCCTACGGACCTGTTGCGCCAACTATATATAACTTTCGGTTAAAAACTACCAAGTGATACTGTTAATATAGCTCCTACAAAGTTAGTGGATTACAAATAGCCGAGCCAGGTTTTTTAAGGAAACTCGGTTGAAAAAAAACCTTTTATCAATTTTTCTCGGTTGCAAACAACAAACTAACTCTGTTGAATTTAACCAACTGGTTGATATTTTAATTTATTTAAATTCTGCACCATTTGAATGACTGTGTTGATAAGTGTCTTACACAGGGTCTCGCAGACAGGCCTTCCTTGATTAGTTGTATGACCTTTGTTGACTTGTAGGACTATTTTGGGTCCCACAAGCCTTACCGCACCTTATATTAATAGCCACCTTGTTTACTTATATCTAAGGTTGAGTTAGGTGGTGACATCGCCACAAAAAGCCAGGCACCACCCAGTGGGCCGATCGTCATCCCCAGGCAACCATTACGGATAAAACCGAAACCGATGCTCCCAAACACTTAATTTCCTTACAGAATTTAAGTATGGTCTCAATTTCGTTTGAGAAGCCAACCTCCTCCAAGTTATTGAACTAATCTCTTACTTCTACCACTTGAATAAACAGAATTGGAAAACTGGAAAAACAATGATCCAACTGAAATAATATTCACATTAATACGTATTGTCAATACACCAGCAAAATAAACAAACACGTACTAACACCCAGCACATTGTGCAAATAGCTTGCGGAGGTAATCTCATGTGCCTTGAAACAATTGCGAATAAATTGGAAAATCAAATCACCGCGAAACGTGATGTCTTTGTGTTTATTTTGTGCATGAATATTAAGTTGTAATATTATATCTATGGATGGATACTCGGTGATGTAGTTGACATGGCCAAAGGGGAAAGGAAGAGGTACTCAAATGGGATGTCTTTATAATGTTTTGAGGTTGGAAAGCTCAAAAATTGAAAAGTTTCAGCGTATGAGAGTTGGAAACGGGCTTCCGTGAGTTCTTCGTTTTGATGATTTGGATTTATTATGCAAATAGTTGCCATACAATTTAACTTTGTTCGATTATTTATGAGAGGAAGGTGTTGCGCCCTTCGTTATAAATACTTTCATAAAGTCGAATTTTACTTTCAGAACCTCATCAGAGAGGTTGTGAACGCAAATGAGAAGCTAACATAGCCTAGCAAAAGTGTTGTTATACTCATAAAGGTCCAAACCTTTTAGATATTTTCATGCATTTAATAATAATAATAATAGTTGGCGCAACAGGTCGGTAGGGACCCAAGGCCTAGCTTCTCACAACCATTCGTTTTGTGTGAGTTTCATTTTTGGAACGAATGGAAGGGATCTACAATTTTATGCCGATTCCAAACGGCTAATTGAGAAGCTCGAAAGACAGATTATACTCTCGGATGTTTGTCAGACGTTCGCGAGAGGTGGCGCAGTGCGAAAAACCCTAAGTTGGAATTTGGGTTTTTGCGGGATTCGAACCTGGGACCCCTCGCTTAGTAGTCCAACACACTAACCACTAAGCCACTGCGCCTACTCATGCATTTACAAATTATTTAAAAATGCGTTTAATTAGAAAAATAAATAGATAATTTTATAACAAACCAGCTGTTCCCGCCCGACTTTGTACCGCTAACAATTAGTGCAGAATTTTAGCTGCCATGGGTCTCAAGAAAAAGCGTTTTCAATGTTATTGAACTCGAGGCTAGGTTGAAGCAATGTGTTGTTGCCGCTAATAATATTTCCGTACTGGATATATCAAAAATAAATAATCAACGCCTTACAAATTAAAACTAAACTCACCCCTTCGCCACTTAAATTTGCAGTAGCCTAAACAAAATTAAGATACCATCGGTACTGAAAGGGAAAACACAAATAAATTGCACAAGTTAACTATGAATAAATAGGTAATCAAAATTTTGCAAATTACCGAAAAAAACAGATTGTTTCCGTAAAGAAAAGCTACTAAATAATTAAATTCATGAAGAATTTTTGACAGAAACAATCTCACTGTAAATTACGATCAAGATTAAAAAGAGAGTTCCCCGTACAAAATTTAAAAAAAATTTCAATGCGTAGACAAGCACAACAAAAGAAAAGATTGCTCAAATCGGACGATCCGTTCTCAAGTTATGGGCGGTCTTATGGATGCAACTTTGGTGTACTCGTTTATATACAGGGTGGGCCAAAAGAAGTCATCCGATATTGTTTGGCTCTGTTTTTTGATTATGTTTATTTGAACCTTTAGAATTTTATTGGTAAAGTCGAGAAGATGATATCGGCCCAATGGACGCCGTCACAATTGATTGACATACGGGCTCGTTTTCATCACTTCGGCGAGAATTTCGGGCGACAGATTCTCGCACTCGTGTCGAATGTTGTCCTTGATGGCTTCTAGGGTCTCGGGCTTGTTCACGTAAACACGGGACTTCAAAAAACCCCACAAAAAAAGTCTGGAACGGTTAAATCGGGCGATCTTGCGGGCCAGTGGAAATCGCCAAAACGAGAGATGAGGCGACCCCTTCAGAATATCGGTTGTGGCTCGCGCAGTGTGTGCCGTAGCTCCGTCCTGTTGGAACCACATGTCCTCCAGTCCTAATTCGTCCAATTGCGGAAGAAAAAAATCGGTAAACGTAGCCCTATAGCGCGCACCGTCCACTGTTGTCGTTTGACCAGCGGCGTTCTCGAAAATGGCTCCTCCAGCGTGAACAGCGCACCATGTAGTAACTTTGAGCGGGTGTAATGGCTCCTCGCGTATTACGCCATTGGCGGCCATTTGCTAAAATAAGAGCACCTTCCAATAGGGTGATCTCTTTTGGCCCACCTTGGACTATCGAATTTCGTGTATCAATTGCAATTGCAACCATTGAAACATAAGTTTCTAACAATTTTCAAACAAACATGGGTCGTTGTCATCGTTGTCGTTGTTGCATATAGATTTTGGGTGTGGGAAGTTTTTAACATTTTGAAAAATGAATTTCCTATACAATTGTTGTAGAAATCAAAATAAGGAATTTCTTGTTAAATTTTATGTCCGAGTACGAGTTAAGCATATTTTAAGAAAAGTTCAATAAATACAGCAAAAAAAGTAATAATAAACAGAAATATTTAAGTGAAGCTAACATGTGAATAAAATGTTCAATAAAAATGACACATTTCGGAATCGTTTTTCTACTCATCCATCCCTCTTTCACTAGAGCACTTTTATTGCCATCTATTTATCGTGTATGTGAGATATAGCCTTACTCCAAATTGTAAACTGATAAGAAACACGTGGAGAGTGTCCCTACTCACTGCAAGTACAGGGTCCGCCAAATAACTTTTTTTTTTTTGAAAATGCTATAAAAAAAAACTACTGAATATTGAATATTTTCTCAAATTTATTTTTTTATTTGAAAGTAAAATCCTTCCGGTTAATAATGGAAAATAATTTCATTCAAATAGCTGCCTCGGCTGGCCATGCAGTAGCCTACACGATCGGTCCAATTTTCGAAGAAAAATGGCGCAATTATTCCTCTGGACCCATTTCCGCACCAAACAGTGACTCGTTTTGGGTATATCGGCTTTTCAATGTATGCTTGCGGGTTTTCTGTGCCCCAAATGCGACAATTTTGCTTGTTTACATACCCGTCAAGATGAAAATGAGCTTCATCTGAAAAGATGATTTATTTGGCAAAATCGGCGTCTTCTCTAAGTCGATCGCAGGCCCACTTAGCGAAGCGAAAACGCATTGGATGGTCATTTGGCTTCAACTCCTGAACCAATTGGACTTTGTATGGCATCATACCAATGTCTGTATGCAAAATTCGTCTCAATGATGTCTCCGAAATGTTCCATTGTTGAGAACGACGGTGAATTGATGTTGATGGCGCTTCACGCACACTTTCTGCCACAGCAGCAATTTTCTCGGGTGTACGCATTGTTTTTGGCTTTCCACGCTTTGGTTTATCGATGAGGATGCCAGATTCTTTCACTTTTTTCACAAGATAACGAACATACGGAGCTGACGGTGCTTCTCTTCTTCCAAATTCCGTACGCAATTTTCGCACACATTCTGCAACATAACCATGATTTTCAAAGTAATGTCGCAATATTTCCCAGCGTTGTTCAAGCGTATACATAACCATATTCGTTCAGCGGAAGTGTTACCATTCGCGAAATAAGCACTAGTGGAAAAAAAAAGTTAGATGGCGGACCCTTTAGATAAACTCTGGTCTTACTCCACCCAATTGGTTACCACTTTAATACACCTTGTTACCCAACATTATTATGGGAAGACATTCAATCTCACAACCCCAGGCAAACAATAAGTGTAACTCGAAATATAGACATTTCCTTTCCCAAGGCGCACCTAATCCAAAAATCCACAAAATCCTGAGAGGAAATTCTCACATCCTCGCCGGCACAAACAAAATAACACATATCTCAACCCGTCGCTCACTCTCTAGGCGTGATAACGAAACTGTGCGCGATTTATATTCCAAAAGTCATGCGATGAATAAATCATGAACGAGCAGGCGTAAAATTTGCATTTTTTCAACCCTTAGGAGAAAAGTGTTTGCTCTTTTCAAGTACACTCGTCATGGACAGTGAAACTATTTCGCCCCTCTATGAACTGCTTTCTAGAGTGGACATTCCCTCCCGCAGCTATTGAGTGCTAAAATACCTAATTGACACCAACCAAGTGACTCGGTGGATCTGCATTTTTTCCGTGTCCTTCACAGTCCTTCATCTTGGAAATCTATAGAAACTTGCGGATAATCCACCTAATGATATGGTAATCGGGACTTACTCTGCCTCCTCTTGGGCTGACCTTCGACTGAGTGATTCTCACACCTAATTGAATAAATTTCCATTTGATGACACACTCGAGGGGTAGAATCACAGTATATCGCCCTAGTGCCAGCTGCGATTATGAACAATTGAGATTAAGTGGATATCTACCTACTTAAGGCCAAGTGGTGAGCTACGGAAAGTTTGGTTGGTGCATGTCATGCAAGTGTTGCGACATGTGTCCGGGGTGGTTTTATATTGTAATTCGACTCCATCAATTGTGCAGTCATTCAATTTGTTGCTTACTGCTGACTTTGGGCGATTTACTGCATGCGATAGTGGGACGAAAGTATTTTTGTTTGCTCTTAGTAGGTCATACATCTCGTCTTTCAGCCAAGGTTTTGGTGTTAATGGGTCGTGCTTAGGAGCGAGAATCGCCCTATAAATTTGCAGCTTTGCCAGAAATTCCTAGAAATTCAAAGAGGTTAAGACAACGGGTATAATGTACCTGTTTTATTACTGGGTCGTGATAAATTGTGTACTTTGCGCTGCTGATGCCATAAATATAATTGTAAACTAGAGAGAGGCTCCTTCACTTTAAGTACAACAACGGGATATGCCTGGTGTAGTTAGTTTTCGCTTTATTATATGTGATGAGTGGAAGGCCTTATTTCGTATCTTGAAACATTAAGAGAGACCGAGTTGGAGTTTCTTTCTTTCTGAATTGTATTTTCCATATAATGTAGACGCCATATTTTGTTTAAAACCTTCTCCTGGAGAAGACTTACCTTAAGGGCTTCAAAGGCATCTTACAGATAGGTGTTGACTCTGCACTTTATTTGTTGTAAGTTGTAGTACCTTCTGCGAGATCTAAAATTCGCATGTCCAATAGCAACTACTAAGGACTAAGGTCAAGGTGGTTTTCATACCAAAAGCAGGTGAGAAATTCGAACAACTAGCGAAATCATATTGCCCCATCAGCCTTAGCTCCTTCCTCCTAAAAACCATGGAGAAAGTCCTTGATCAATACATTAGGGATCAGTTCCTTACAGGTAACCCACTTCAGTCTACCGAAAATGCCATACGCAGCCTCACAAAGATGATTGAAAAGGCTCTGGCAGGAAAGGAAACGGCTCTATGTGCCTTCATAGACACCCAGGTAGCGTTTGATAATACCTCCTTTGATGCCATAAAGAAAGCTATGATAAGGAAAGGCATTGCCACACTATTCATAAAATGGGCTCTAAACATGTTAGAAAGCAGAATCCTTAATCTGGCGTATGGAGGCTCACAAAAGACTGTTAAGGCCACTAGGGACTCTCCTCAAGGAGGAGTACTTTCTCCTCTACTGTGGACTTTAGTCATAGATGAACTCCTAGACCACCTCACGCAATCTGGGTACATAATACAAGGTTATGCAGATAATGTAGTAATCACTGTTACGGGCAACCATGATTCCACGTTATCCGAGATAATGCAAAGGGCCTTAAACTTAACCTATTGATGGTGTCAGAATGAATGATTGACCATAAATCCCTCCAAAACAGTAATGATACCATTCTCAAGAAAGAGAAAATTAGAACTGAAGCCGATCAAGCTGAATAGCGCAGTTTTGGACTTATCAGGAGAGGTAAAATATCTAGGAGTAATCCTAGACCAACCGACCAACCAAACAACCAATCCTAGACAAGACTCTCACCTGGAATTCACACCTTGATCAAGTCACAAAGAAGGTGAAAAAGTCAATTTATATGTGCCATCGACTTAACGGCAAAACCTGGGGCTTAAAAACAAAAATGATCTATTGGTCATACAACACGATCATCAAACCAATGATCACCTATGCAGCGACATCATGGTGGCCAAAAACCGAACAAATAACGGCCCCACATAAACTAAACAAGATAATTATATCGCTTAGCATGCGTTGGTATATAGGGGGCCATGAAAACTGCAGTCGAACTGCAGCCATAGGGGCAATGCTCAGTCTTTTGCCTTTATATTTCTCTAAAGAAGGAAGCTGGTGTCAGTGCCCTCAGGCTCCCTGATTTGTCATATCTGACAGGAGTACCTGGAGAGCCAACCAATTCGTAATGCTATCAGGATCACAAATCTGGTATGCCGGTGCTGGGGTCTATGGATAGGAGCACTAAAGGTGCCCGCATCTACATCCTCTCAGACAGCCAGGCAGCCCTTAAGGCCCTAAGATCGTATTCGATCAGATCAAAGCTGGTTTGGGGATGTTTCAACCTCCTCGAAGATCAATGAACGTGCGGATTGTTTGGCGAGGAGAGGCGCATCACGCCTGCTCACTGGTCCTGAGCTCTACCTCGGGTTACCTTTAAGTTACGTACACTCAAAATTCAGGAATACTGGACGGAATCCAAAGGACAGAGGCAAAAATAAAAAAAATACTTGAGCTAAGCAAAGAAGATCTAAGGATCCTAACGGGTTATCCAACTGGTCATTGGCAACTAAGATACCATCACAAAAAAATGGTACTTTCCGACGATGACCCGATGCAATGCCCCGATGCAAGGGGCGTTTTTAAGTCCTTCAGGTATAGGAAACATGGAACCAATAAGGGTACTGAGGTTTACAAGGAGCCTTAACAGCACCCTGGGTTAAATAATAGAGGCCAACACAATAGATCTCTTCTGGTCGCAGTGTACAGGGCCTATTACTTTGAATTACAACAAAAAGGAGTTCAAAAAATTACGTCCATGCATTTATAAAGAGAAATGGTGGTCTTATTTGTTTATTTCTAACAAATAAATTCGTGAATTTCCTCAAAACATTTCCGGTGGTTGCACCTTTAAAACATTAGGTATAGACGTGCGACTTTAATAGTCAAACTGCTAGTTTGTGTGTTATGTAAGGTTGAGTGACGGTTTTGGGTCGGGCTTAATTCGAGCACTGGTCTTATAGTCTGTGATTTGTATATAAATGTGAGAATTTCTTGAAATGGATGGATGGGTTGGTGTACAATTTTTTATCGTATGACATAATCGATGTATTTGAATCGTTCCAGAATAAATTTGAATTCAACAAACTTACAGCTTTGTAAATATTAAATTTAATTAAAATATTATCCATATACATTTCTCAGAAAAACTTATAGCTTAACGTGGAGCATTTTTTTTTAAATATTCTCCATGCAGATCAATAGACTTTGAGATCCGTTTGAACCAATTTTCGAAACACTTTTCCACTCTGATTGGGGAACCTCCAAAACATGATCACGCGCTTCTTCAGGGATCGAAAAACTTTCACCATTTTATGTTTCATCTGCGGGAATAAGAGGATATCATTGGGTACCAAATCGGAACTGTACGAAAAGGATGACTGATGTTTTGAATGGTCAAAAACGCACTTCTTTGAGCCGATCTTGCTTTATTGTTTCACGTTGAGAATGATTTGTCTAATGCCATTGCTAAGAATATTTTTCTGAACCTTTCTGGCCAAGAAATGGTGGTGAACTATTCAGAATTGTCCGTTCTACGTTGCTCTTATTGCAGGATGACGTAATGTCCAATTATTCCGAAAAAAACAGGCGATCATTTTCTTCAATTCATTAAAGTGCGAACATTTTCTGTTGAATATGACTCACCTGGAAAGTCTTATACAGTCGATTGCTGTTAAATTTCGGGTTCGTCCATGACACTCCACCTATCATGATTTTACAAACGTCTTTTGGAGCACCGCTATTGAATTTTTTCAACATTCCATGGCACCAATCGACACGAGCATTTTTTTAAGCGATTGTCAAATTATGCGGTATCCAACGCGAACAAATCTTTTTGGCAGCCAAATGTTCATGCAATATTGAATGTATGGCGGATGAACTCAGTGTCACCGTTTGGGGCCTTTAGGGACCTTTTGAGCCTCAAAACCCTTGGCTCACACTTTTCTAAAAAAAAAAAATATATCAGTCTAGTAAGATTCTATTCCTTATTGAACGAAAAGGAATGAAAAAATATGAAAAAAGGCTTGCATATTGAATATATGTTTATTTTTATTTTTTGTTATAAATAAATAAATGTTTCTTATTTTTGCTTAGTATCTTATTTGGGGGCCCCTTTTTAGTCCCCATTGTCTTGAATTTTTCAGCAGCAACGCTTGTGGAACTAATGCCCAAGCCTGCCTCAATCTCACGATCTTGCAATACAAGTTCACACATAGCATCGATTTTTTTCTGGCACTGCAAACGATTTTGGACGACCTTCGTCCTGAAAACCGGCGCAACACGGTGGCTCGAAATGGTGCTTCAATACCAAAAGTCGAAGCCAGTTCGGCATTCTGTTGTTGGTTTAATCCACTTCGAGAATTATAGAAAATGGTTATACGAAAATGTTTACGATTCAGATCCATTTTTTGATAAAGCTGAATGTTTCAAGAAACAACACAAATAGCAGTCGTGTGAAAAAACCTTCTGAGTATGATTCCCATTAAAAATGTCAAACTTAACAATGCAAATGTGAAATTTGACATTCACTATAGTCAAGACTTAAATGGCAACCTCTGTATTATCGGGAAATTTTCGCGCTTGAGATGATGGCTATCGTGTTTGTTTTTTTACGCTTATTTATTGCCTTCTGGGTTAGAGGCAAATAGTAAATTAGACTTTAATTAGGACAGCTAGTAGTTACTATAAATTCAAACAAGGTAAGCTATACAATCCAATCTATAACCATTGTAGTGCTTGGGAGTTTTCCGCATTGTTTACGAAGAAAACTGCGTGCTTACTTTTAACATTACACCTAGGCAGAAAAGATCATCTTTGAATGACTTACTTCAAGACTTTTTTTAAGATCTTTACTATGATAAAACTAATTTGTTCACATCTTTGACTGTGTGATAAAGTTGCATGCAACAGGAACACTGTTCGAGTAGGGAGATTCCAGATGAGGCGCTGCCATCTACAGTAATTATATTCGTCAGTGATATGAAAAAAGAAAAGTTAGGGAAAGTTTAGGTCTTTGAGGCCTACTGCGATAATATATATGAAAGGAATCCGATGACACGCTATATCTACTGGAACAAGCATCGTTCTGTCAAGAAAAGAATTCTGCACCCAAAAGTTGACCGAAAGGTCTCCGCAATAAAAAGGAGGAGACCAATACTGCATTTACAGTTGCCTTCTAAATATAACTACATCTTGGAGCTAACCGTATATAGATTTTCGATCGCCATAATGTCCTTATTTTTTTTACAATTGCACACCCAACTCCCCAAATGTTTAAAGTCCTTCGCTGACTGATGTTAATAACTTCAGCTTAACTTTTGTTGCCAGTTTGTAGGAAAATTATGTATGAAAATGCATCCGATGTAACGTGTGACCTCTGACACTCGAAATATTTCAATTTATTTTAAAATTACCTCATTGTGTCACTGATAATGCCCTCGTGCACTATTACTGCGACAACGACGAAAGTACACATTCTGGACTATACCTATATAGGACTGCAAGTGAACGTGAAGCTTACTGTAATTTCAGTCATAATTCATATTCAGTCTTTCCTATCCAGAGACGTCAACAAAATTTACATCTGACTGACTTGAAGTGCACAATTGCGTGACACGATTGCCATTACCGTGTAAGTGAATTAGTAAAATAGGGCAGTAAGGCAAAAGTTTTTTTCCAATGTTCGTTGAATCGCAAAATCATTGACAGTGATTTCTATCTGATTTATAGCAATTTAGGTACTAGTTGCTCAGAATTGAATTTACGGCATACGAAATGCAATTTTCAGTTTATGTTGGTCGTCGAGTTTTCGGTTTCACTTACACTATTCCCTTACCAGTACGTTACGTGATGTCTGTGGTCAGCATTTAGAGCCTCGATTTAAGGACTAAGTAAGTTTTGTTAAAATAATTCAATAAAATCTAAATTACGAATTACAAATGCGCAAATGCGCAAATGACAATAAAGTGAAAGGAAAATCTGTAAAGTGTTAAATTTTAAATTAGCAGAATTGTATTTTCTTAATAACTTTGGGAAACTACGAACTACAAATATTAACAAGGTGTCAGTGCGGACTATTATTTTTTTAGAATTCCTCCTGTTTACCTATGATCTCATATATGTTTTTTTTTGTGGTCAAAAGGTGACATCCTTCAAAGATATTGACAAGCGAGTTCTGTCATTGAACAGATTGCAATTCCCGTTCGCCATTTTCCCCTTACATTAAAATCTAAACCGTGACATACAACCGAAATTTAGGTACCTATGAACTACTTTTTCCATGAAACCACACCAATCGAAAAGCGCATAAAAGTTGTCGTTAAAAACTGTTCACGGGTCTCTCACTTACAATATTTTAGCACCGAGTTAAGTGGCATAAAATTACGTTTACGATTGGCTTCGATTCAAAACACTGCGTATCATATTTGACATTGCCGTTATGGCCACAAAGCATCCACTGAAACAGCAATATACCAATTACGAGCTGGAGTATGATCCTAGAAAGCTTTTAACCTTTGGGAAAATTCAATTATTCCTGTCGCGGTAGGGTGTAATCATTTTTATAATACAATTTGAATGTTGAGCATTAAATTTCCTTTGAATTTACTTTAACCGACGCAAAATTACAACTTCAATTCGTTTTATCCTTCCAGACATAGCCCGGCTTATTGCACAGTGAATTTCAAACCAATGACGCTGGAGAGGGACACTTTTTAAGACGCCTTCCAACAAACTTTTAACTAAACACAAACAAAATGGATCTTGGGAACACAACCGAGATGAGTGTGTCAACAGATACATATATCCAAGGATGCAAATCAACGGACTTAATTCGGCCAAAAGATGCTGGCAAGTCGGATGGTGGTAAGTCTATTTATAGAAGCAATTGATTTTTTGTACAAATTAAAACGTACGAGAAGAGTTAAAATAATTATTGCAGCGTCTATGCTCAGGCATGGCGCATAGAATTTGTTTTTCCTTTTCCTGGCGCTTACGTCAGAATGCAATCTGATACGAACGAAACATGCTCGATTATAGCGCATGATATATGCATGAGTACACAGCCGTGATGAAGTGCATAATGACCTTGAGAGGATTTACATGACACACCTACCTAAAATAAGAAATAGACGTAGAAAGAGTAAAAATAAAAAATAAGGATTCATGTGGAAAGTTCCTGGTCCTTTGGTGGCCGGGGTCGAGGTGCAACTTGACCTAGACTTTCAATGTGTTCTTGTTGACCTTGGCAGCACTGGGTGATGGATGACTTTGAATTTCATTCAATGAAAGATGCTATACAAAAGTCTATATATATATAAGTACGATTACGTATAAACATGAAATTTAATGGCAAAAGTTAGGTGAGCCTGTGCGATGATGCTTAAGGGAATTGGTTAGATTACAGTTCAACTTGTACGAAGTGTAGGTTTGAGTGTATTTGTAGTTTCAATTAAATTAGAAAAACCCTCTGATTAGCTTTAAATTTCGTGCACGAAATTTGAATTTCTATTCTGCAGGCACCTCAGCTATGCGAAGGACTTTCGGGTGATTTTTGGAGCATCTACTTTCTGACTGATCCCGATTCAATGTACACCTCTTCCTTTCAATGAAATTGTATTGCAAGAAAAAAGAAAGAGTTGTGCCAAACTTTAGTCGAGAACTATAAAAGGAAGAACATAAAAAAGGAAGAACTGCAAGAAACGTTTCAACAAAGTTAATGGTGGGGTGAAATATGAATTTAAAATTTATTGTTTGCATGATTGCATGGCTGAATAAATCGGATTTTCTAAAATAAGAATCGCTTCAGTTCTTCTCTTAAAGTTATTGGGTGACAATTGGGCCTTGAAAACTAAAATTTTAAACATTGCTTCATCTTATGAAATTCTACCAACGGACTGTTTATCCCGGTATTGATATCGCACCATGAAATACAGAACTTCCTTCAAAAGGGGGCAGTTTCCGATCACCCCAGTCACTACCATAAAAAGGGGTCACGGAAAATATTTTAAAATCGTAATTTCTCAAGCGACTCTTCTTTTTACACAACTTACAGTGTTTTGAAATTCTTCGCCGAAAGTATGTGCAGAAATGAATAGCAAAAGTTGTTAAAACGGGACTAAAAAGTGATAAAAAGCCCGTCTAAGACATTTTTAGGAATGCGAAGAAAAACTCGCCAGAAAAAAAGGGTCCAAAAACGCCTCAAAAAAACAAACAAAAGCATATCAAAAACTCGTCTAAAATCTCGTAAAAAACTTTTCCAATAACGCGTTAAAAGCGGTTCGAGAAAAGGCAGCAAAGAGCTCGTAAGAACATGTCCAGGAACGTACAAAAAGATTCGTTAAGAAACCCCTCAAAAATGCCTTGCAAAACCAGTCGAAAACAAGTCCATATACGGGTCCAAAAACGATTTAAACAACGTGTCAATAAAGGGTTGAAAAACGCTTTAAAAAATATTTCAAAAATGCCTCGATAAACATATCCAGTGTCAAAAAGGTTTCGAAAACCATGACAGAAAAAGGATCAAAAACAAGTCCAGATATGGGTTCAAAAACGAGTTAAATAATGTGTCAAGAAAGGGTCGAAAAACATGTGAAAAACAAGTTCAGAAACGGCACCGAAAACATGTCAAACAATCGAAAACATTTCAAACAAGGTCTTGAAAAAGTGTGAACAAACGTATCGATTAATTCGTCAAAAACGCGTCGAGAAACACATCAAACAAGTCAAACACAATTCGTCTAAAAACATTTTAAAATGCCTTAAAAAACTCGTCGAAAAAACACTTCTTTTTAGCGCAAGTCCCATTGGATTGGAAGACTAGTAGTCTTCGATTCTAACCTTGAGGAACAACACAGGGTGTTACTACTTCAAAAACTTGGTGTGGTGTGATCAACTGCAGGAATCTAGCTATCGGCCGTGCTGTCAAAACGGTCTTGTTGGTTGGGCCCATTATCAAATAAACTAGTTAAAGCCACCTAAAAAGCAAAAAGTAAGCAAAATGCATTCGCAGTGCTTCTTAAATCCTGGCTAGACTTCTCATCTTCTAACAAATAAGGCTGCCCATTACCGCAGACTAATTTCGACTTAAATTAAGTGTTCCACCAGATTACGGGCTTGTTACGGACCACTCTCGTTTGCATTAGCATATCCATTGAAAGCCAACCTCTTTTAAGCCTTCCGCGTCATTCGTCCTTGCAAAGTGATTAATGCAGCTTCATTTCCCCCTGCCAAACAACATAAACTACGTAGCTAACATTTGCTTTTCTCTCCATATCTTTTCAGAATTCAAAGTCTACAAGAGACGATGGGCAATTTTAATCCTTTTCGCGTTTTACTCCGCCTCGAATGCCATGCAGTGGATCCAGTATAGCATAATTAACAATATTGTGATAAAGTAAGTTTGCCTTGCCATTGTTTGATTTGCCTTATCCGCTCAACTCGCACACTGTTTGCTCTTCTCTTCCTCATTATGCACCAGATACTATGGCGTTAGTGATAAATGGGTCGACTGGACGTCCATGATATACATGTTTCTGTATATTCCGCTAATCTTTCCTGGCAGTTGGTTCCTCGATAAAATGGTAAACTCTCTATACAAAAACGATTCATCTGCAATTGATGGACGAGCCTAAATATGCGGTTTGTTAATTACAGGGCTTGAGAATCACAGCCCTAGTTGGTGTCTTTGGAACGTGCATTGGGGCGTGGATAAAAGTTTTCTCCGTAGATCCGGATCTGTTTTATGTCGGCTTCATTGGACAGTCGGTTGTGGCATTGGCGCAGGTAATTTGCCTCTAATCACTGGCCCTCAATTGGGTGGTTTACCCCCAAGGGGTTGTTCAAGTCGGTTTCACGCAATTAACCACTTTACTCTTTGCAGGTTTGCATTTTGTCGCTTCCTGCCCGGGTGGCTGCCGTCTGGTTTGGTCCAGATCAAGTGTCATCAGCGTGCAGTGTCGGTGTCTTTGGTAATCAGGTAAGAGTGACGTTTGTTGTTGCCTAGATAATTGGCTGACAGCCCAGACCGCAATAGTCTGAGTATCAATTTGCCACAGACTCATTTAGTTTAAGTGATAAAAGGGTGACATGTGTCTGCGTGGCCTGATTAGAATATGGGTTTGTTGAAGTATACTTAGGTTAGGAAAAGTTGAAAACAGAATTTCCTATATCACGCTCTCAATTCGCATTTCGTATAAAGTGTTCCAGTGCCGGTGATAAGTTGATGGCATGGATACTTGTGATTTTCAACAGACCATCAGGGACTTTGTTCGTTGATGACCTTGAGGTCATGAAGTGAAGTGAAGTCTCTAAGGCAGGATGTACAACTATTTCCAATCATTCAGTTTCAGATTCATCATCATTCATTTTAGCAACCCTCGTGTACTACTCCAAAAGATGTATATTCAAATAGGTCCGGCAAATAAAAATTCTTAAAACTTACCCCAGATCAAGGTTCCACATTAGCTCCGTCTGGCAGGACATGGTCGCTGCTCATTGCTTTCTTCTTCAAGTCAAATCCTCGTGAATCCAATTAATTATACGAGTGTTTTTCGTAGGAATAGAATTGAAAGTTCCGCCACGACTACAACGAGTGCGAGTGGTTGAAGGGGGGAGCATGGAAAAATTGTTGCTTCGTCTAGGGCTTCTATAAATAGAACGGCCTTGGGTGGTGGAAAACTTCTTCAAAATGTTTAACACAAAGCGACAAACCGGTCGACAAGTGAGTTGATGTTGGTTATAGTTTTAGTTTTAGTTTTTTGGTGGCTATGGTGGATTTGCGTTTGAAAGGAGCAAGCAATGTCAACATAGATATATTGGTATAAGGCATCACTTCAATGGCGAGGTGAGGGATATAGTTTGATGTTGAATGGGAACGTGCCACTGCACGAGTATGTGTTTGTGGCGGAGCGTGCAATATGCGACAACTTGACTTTTGGAAATTTTCACATTCTGTGAAGAGCTTCACAGGAAGTTCATGTGCAGAAGGAACATGTGGACGATTTACTATCCAAGGTTAGAGTTAACGTCGGTCGTATTGACCTAGTTGATGTTTTTGATGATGCCAGTTTGCATCTGTTTTTTTCTCGGTAATCCAACTAGATTTGAATTTTTTTCTACTCATGGAATCAGCTGTGCAAGCATACTCAGTGCAGCTCACAGAGATTAAAGAAACAGAGAGGATTGTTATGTACTTAAAACCTTTGAAGGTAGTCTGGGCACAGTCCCATTAAAAGATCTCCACTGTCAGAGTCCAAACATGCTTAAATGCAGATCGCCTTTCTGCAAGCAATACAACATAGAAGGTGATTTCAATTGAGTTCTTACTGAACTATTCAAAGAGATCTTTCCAAGCTTTTGCGTTTGACTGCGAAACTGCCTTAGAACAGAGACTGCCATGCAATTTACGACCGATGGGTTGTATACACAACAAAGAACAAACGTTCTACTGAACATTCTTCGTCTTGATCTAACATTAAGTACATTTTAAATTATGCAGCGAATAGTAAGACTGGGAAAATCTTTTATCGGTTTAGCCAAACCATAACCATAGCGATGCTCTTGGCATATCTACTGACTTGAGCTGTGACTGCAACCGATTTTACAATGTCAAAACGAAGTCTAAGCAAAATCATATAATATGTTTAAAAGACTACCCATATGAAGAATTCTGCGTCGAGATAGAATGCGATGTAGGATGGAGTGCCATAGCAGTGGAGTTCAATATGTATCTCCAGTTTCTACCGCTTTCCAAATTGAAAGCTAATTTAATATCGATAAGTGCGGCTTGCAGGACGCAACTCTACAACCAGTTTATAAATAGTCTGCATTGAAAGCTCGGCGACCATTAGAGCACTCCATTTTAAGACAATACCCTCCAAAGTAGTGTAGCACAGCGCAGAAAAGAAATAAATACTCGAGTAAGCGAGCAGTTTCCCTTCGTTCTAATTATAAAAACTCAAGCGAACGAACAGTTGTAAAAATCTTTAACATCACTTAACCAAATATGTGAGCAGGTGGGGCGATTGCTTTAGTCACCCTGGCCGCTTCTCAACGTGGAACTATTCGCAGCCTCTCAAAAGAAATGTATGCATTATGGAGGTTCACAATATTTCCTGGACTTCCCCCATTTCATGTGGGATCCCAACCTTAGTCTAAGCGTGTCTTTCAAGATAGCAACGTAACCTTACATCAGTTACTTATAGTTATATAAGACTCGTTAAAGGTAAAATGTTTTAACACTCCCTCCATAAAGAGATCTTATATTCCTATAACAGCAATTGGATATACGAGACGCACCTATTTAACACTACAGCAGACGCCATACGGTCCAGTTGGCCTACACGCCGCAAAACTAGACATTTTCATTTCCATTTGACATCCATTGCCGTAGTTACAAATTTCTACAACAAGTGAATGCCCAGCAATGGATAGAGGCCTATCACGTACACTTGACAGCGACTTCTTCGATAATCTGCCAGAATCAGAACTTCGTTTGATGAACTTCTGCTCCACTATTGAAGCAATTGATAAAGCCTTTGAAAACTTTGCAAACATAGATGGATTTGAAACTCTTTTGTCGGAGGACAAAGAATTTCTGTATTTCAAGAGGAACTTATCGATTTCGAAGGAAACAACATTTTGCGGTAAAAAATTGGGTACAACTACTGAACAAACTAGTTCTCTCGAAAAAAGCAGAAAAGGCTGTGCTCCCCCTTCCAAACTCATACTTTTGTTTTTCAGTTTTTTTCTATTTTAATTGTGACAAAAACAAAGTACAGAAATAACGTAAACGTACAATACGATTTACGCCTCTGCGGTGTTTTCTTTCATCCACATCTAAACGTACATCCAGCAGGACATAAGCAAACCCTGCGCGAAAGTCCAGCATTCTGTCTATGACGTGAATTCTACCACACGATTCTTAATTTCTGTGACAGTTCATTAATTTCAATCACAATTAAAATGTTCAACTTAAAAATGTTTCCTTTTCACTGCTACAAAAGTCGTGAGATATACTAAAATAGTAGGATACTTTTTAAATTATCTTTTTAAGGTTCCGTACACAGAGGGAGAAAACGGAACCTTATTAGTTTCGCTTTTGTCCGCCTGTCCGACCACTAGACTAATTTTGTACCTAGGTCTATCTCAGAACCTAATTGACGTAGAAGGCTGAAATTTGCACACAATGTCCGGTATAACCTCTAGTTAGTTAAACGATAAATACCTGGGTAGCGATACATCGACTGGTTTTAGAGTAATAAGTGATTTGGTGGAAAATATATTTTCATTCGCACAAAAAGCTATTTATTTCTTGATTTACAGAAAAATTAATTAGTACCTTTTTTGTAGATCATGCTCGCAGCTATATATGTGCCGAAGACTGTTTTGTGGAAAAGTTAATATTTTAAAAGATATTTATAAAAAACTGTACGCTCCTTTTTACCATTTTTCATTCGTTATTGGTGTGTTCTCTTAATCGGTTCCAATTGGAATTTTCAATGAATACTCCACACTACTCATTATCATTGGAACTTTTCCAATTGATACTCATTCAAATATATTGTTGTTTGTTCGCAATTTCCAACTCTAAACAAGGAACCTTCGGTGCGCGAGTGTGACTCGCACTTGGTTGTTTTTTTTTTTTAAAATAACTTTATATGACAATTTCGGGTCACTATATAAAAATTTTTGCAAACTCTGGTGTAGCGCATGCATTTACTCAAACACCTTACCTATACAGTTACAGTAGCCCTTTAAGAAGTTAATATAAAATATGTGCTCCACAATTTCTTAAGTGATGTTTCGTATTCCCCTCATTGCATTGTGGCTCGCAAAAATGTTGTTTGCTTTTCTATGCAGATTGCAGACTTTTAGTATCATTCTGATCTTAACAACGATCTCAATATATCAACTCATTTCCTTTTTGCATGCTAGTTTAGTTTTCAAATTCATTAAATCAAACGCGAGCTCTGACTATTCACCTAAAACGCGCATTGGTGTAGTAATGTATTTCGATCTATGGTTTTGCCCACAGATACAGCCGCGTTCGCCAACATTTCTACAATTTTAAATTGACGCAACGATAAGGACAACTGATTACACTACATAATTCTACGGAATCTCTGCTTACCGGTTATTATTATTTTAATTTCATGGTCGAATGACAACGCAAACTAAATTTCCTTAGCAAATATCCTCCACCGGATTTAAAGATTTAAATTAAAGAAACTAAATAAATTCCCAAGAAGGCTGTCGTTATCCTATTTGTCCACTCGGTACTTTGTTCTTCATTACACAAAATGCACTCAGTGATGCAATTTTGCAATCATAAAATGTCCCTCTCAGTTGCGGAAGAGAAATGTCATTCCTCTGGAAGAATGTATTAAAAAGTACCCTCTTCCACTATCGTTGCGGGGGGAGCCCTATGGCCATAAAGCCCAACAACAAAACTTATTTAAACATCAACATGAAATGTCCATCAAGCGCACATAAATCGCTCTCCTTCGATGGAATAAATCTAGGAATCTGCCATTTGCCAGAGGCAAAAGATTTCCCTGCAAATTTATTTAAATCCAACCAACAACGGCCAAATAGATATTTCCCCCCACAGCGAAGGCAAACCGATGGGCTCTTTTGAAGTTGCCGTCGGTTGCATATGGTGATTTCTGGTGTGTAATACCCAGTAAAACAGCTGTTCCTGCATTTTGCGGCTGATGCACAGACGGGCGGCAATAATTCGTCGAAAGGAGTGTTTTCAATGGAAATTGAATAAATCGCTGGAAACTTTTGACTAATTGCCGGATTTGTTTGAAACAATAGGAACACTTTTTGTACGGGGCAATGCATTAATCTGGGGCAATGCCACGCTGGCAACAACTCACAAAAGAACACAGTTTCCAAGATAAGGCGATTAAAGTTTGGAAATAATTCTGCACAGATGGAGCTGCTGCCGCATGGTCATGCATAAGTTGCAAAAGCATTTTACTCTTATAGCTCTGGTTATTGTTCAGGTTGTATTCGGATCTTATTCGAAGCATGAGCGTACGCAAATCTAATTAAAACGATTAAGCGTCATGCCTAGGTAAGTACATTTTGAACCGCATACATTTTGATGGCTCTTCTTTAGAGTTTGTTGGTGTCTTCATAAATATGCAGTGCGTGCGTGTTGCTTACGATGGGCGGGGAATTATTTCCCCCAAATTTTGCAAATTGACATGGTTGCTTATATTTACAACTGTTGGCGAATATTAAATTTTGTTGATTCCATCCGAAGAGTGTGTGTGTCTTAAATGTGTATAGGGGACATTTATCGGATAGCGTTTGCAAACTAATGTGAAGCACACCCAAAGCAGTGAGATAGTCTTGTAGTAGCTTGAAATCATGGCGTGCATTAAGTAACTCTCTCCGCTTACCCAAGTTAATGTTAGCTTTTGCCACATTGAGAGTTAGAACATTGGGCAGAAATCACATTGCGATAACACCCACGTCATTAAAAAGTTTTCGTTCAAGTCGGAAATGGACAAAACACGTTCTCCACAAGGTCACACATTCCTTGTTTTTATATAAAAAAAAAACACCCCATCTAAAAAAAAAATATATATTTATTTAATTGCAAACTGACAAAACTATATGTGCAAAATGTACAAAAATCAATGACCTAATCTACTACAATTTATCACACTAACTCCAAATAATTTTAAAAGATCTATTTTCAATCAGGAGTCAAAAAAACCGACCGAAACATTATCACCCTTCACCAGCCATAGAGCAAAAAAAACAAGAAAAACGAAATGATAAAGGACTCTCATCTGTCTCTTGGATCCTCTTTTAGGATTCCTTCAACGAAACCAAACCTCTTTAACTATTATCCAATCAGGATGACTACAAAGAACGACACACGCACAAGCAATTATATCCATTCCGAATCCTCTTAGGAATAATATACCGTACAACAACCGTGACAAAACTTTGTCTAAAAGTATCCTCTTTCTTGATATCCTTTGTGTATGTTTTTAGCGTGACTTGTAACACATCCGGTTCTATGGCAACATTTTAGCACGAAATGTGTGTGTCATTGGAATGATTTATAAAATGTGAGCAACAATTTTTATTGTTTGTTATATTGGAAACCAGTTTTAAATGGGATCTCAAATGTTGCTCGGGAACATGAAGTGGGTCGCTATATAAATGAAATTTACGGAAGAACGGATGATTGATTCCTATGCCCCCTTGAAGGGGTTCCATTTCCACATAAATCTCTTTCTTTTTATTTGATATTGGGATTCTAGTTCACATTTTCCTACTGCTGGGATAGCTGCAACGAAAACTTTAAGATCGGTTCTACTAATACTTAAAATAGCTATCTGCTGAAAACTTTTCACTGTGGATGTGAAGATATTTCTTACAGCGCTGATACGATTGGCATTTCAGAATCTTCCGATTAACCCGCTCCGTATTTATTGCTTCAAGTTGCCTCACTACAATGTATGTAAATAAATCACTAAGCCCTTTATCTCCTTTAATGCCGATTGACGCATCTGGGTTTTATCAATACCAATGTCGAAGCCTATAATTCACACGCTCAATAGCTGTCTGTATTTTCTCAGGCTCACATACTGTTGCATTCCGTTCGCAGGCAATAAACCGAAAGGATTTCACAGAGTAATGGTCCCCATCAAATCGTATATAGCAGAAAAAGGAAACCCCCTGTTTTGCATATAATCCAGAGCTTCATTTGGTTGTGGGATAAACTTATGTAAATCGTTTTGTAAGCACTGCATTAAACTGCAAACAATGGCACCTTCCTCTCGACAAATAAACACTACTGACCAACTGATTCTGCAATGCGATTACGAATTTCGATTATTTAAGCTGACTTAACATCAATTGAACAACAATCCGTTGCAGAGCACATGCACACACCTAGATACACAATCCACAGCAATAGCTACTGGATGCTGTGAATTTTATTAGAAAAAGCATTCAGGATATTGTCAAAGTCAACACTTTCAATTGACGGCGACGACGGCGTGGAGAAGGGGGAGGAGGAAAATGCTGCTGCTGCGAGAAGTGCACTTGTTAGACAGCTCGACCTTGCAGAGCATTATGGATTCAGTTTGCAAGGGGATCGGGGGGGCCTGTAAGTGAGATGAGGCCAGGCTGAAATGTCAACCTCTTAGCCTCAGTAGTTAGGCCTTTCGCCTCACTTGCCGGTGTTTTTCATTTCAAGTGGATACCTCCCACTATATACCACCTGCCATAGTGCTTTGTACTGCAAACACTGATAGGGGCACTCTCTCATGCTGTGTAAAATGAAATTAAAGCAGGAAATTAATTCTGCAAAAAATACTTTTCATTACATTGAGCAATACTGACTGGAGTAGGACACGACAGTCGCTGCCTTGTTGACCTGGACAAAATATTCATTTAAATGAATGCTTTTCAAGGAGGAATGAATTAATGCTCGTTACTCGAGTGGAGCTATTTTCTTATTTGTGTGAATTTTTGCCGTCGTTCATCCTAATTAACTAGCTGAAGAAATGTCTTCCAGAAGACATCGAGAGAGAGACACACAAAAGTGTTGTATGTGACCTCGTCTAGGAGGTAATTCATCATAAACTGCACTAAGATGTCTTTGCAACCGCTTGATTTTTGAATAGCCAACGAAGGTGCGACGAGGACAACAAAGGAGAAGATTTTCGAATTTTAAATTGGAGGAAAATGAAACAAAGAGTGTTTAGTGGCTTGTGCAATTATAACAGAATAGTGACGAGGCAACGACTGAACAAATGTTTGTCTTCAAATGAGATTATATGGGAAGATCAGTTAATTTGAATACGCTTGATAGACGCAATACTACCTATAACGATAATCGACTCGGGCATTGAGGCCGCAGTCAAAGGTCCTCCGGATAGAGAGTTAGCCGGACTCACTTATTTAATCAAGCCTTGAGTTAAAAGCACTTCAAACTGGCCTGAGGATCACACGCTTGAAGTTGCTCTTTATTTGACCACTGCGACTATGTCATTAATTACCTCAAAACTGACTATGCCTAGCATAGCTTTCCTTCTAAATGCATCCCCCAGCTAGACGCATCTTAATCGTTTTTGAGCGATTGAACTTGACTTTGAAAAGATTGTCCAAAGTGTCCCACCCTTTGTATCGGTGTCTGAATATTATATAAACTTAAAAGAAACTGATTACGAATTTTTATCTGATTTGGTCCTTCGCAATTTATTTGGACTAGTTTTTGAATACAAAATCAATCAAATGGCCGCCTTTATTGATTGAAGCAAAATGTGTGTTTTCCATCACTCTTTCCAGCTCTTCGGGAAGTATAGCGATGACTTCGGCATGAATGTTTGCCTTGAGCTCCTCATTTTTCTGAGGCTTGCTGGCATGCTTTGCAAATAACCGCACAAAGGAAGTCCGGTCAAACCTAGGCAAGCTATTTTCGACGATATGCACGTTGAGTTCACACAAATCACTATTTCGGCAGGCTATTTCGGTGTGAAGTGAAAATGTAAGCAAATGTAAAAAAATGTAAACAAATGTGACGGATAAAACATATAATTCTTTTTAATTAATTCATCTCTGTCGAAGATCTTGATAGTGACCTTGATAATGTGTTGCGAAAATTGTTACCTGGAGAGCCAACGAAAGTGAATTCTGTCGAATTTTAATTCTTAAAATTAAAATAAAACTTAAGCTTCAACCACGAATTAAACCTAAGACTATGAGATTAATAAACTTGGTCTTACACACTATACTACTAACTAAGTTGATCAAATTAAATCTAAATTGTAACCACATGAAAACAAAATGCAAAAAAACAACTCTAAGAACTAAAAACATTGGATTGCATTGCAATTGAAGTCCTTTTAAATGAACGAAGAGGTTCACATCTATTGCGCTGTATTGAGACAATATTTTATTATTGATATGGTTTTTAAATTGAATTTCATAATACAATTCAATTTAACATACTAACATTGTATATCCACACTTATCGCGGTTTCACTTCTGTTGCGTGGTCACAAGCATACTCTCTTTTTTTAGTAAAGCAACATTATATCTATATCAAGATGAAAAACCATCAGTTTAAAACAACCATTTTTAATGAAAGAATGAAATGGGCATGAGCACCATCTTCAGCTTAACCCACCGCTTTGAATATTCAAGGAATAACTTCGTTTAATCTGCGAACCGATGAAAGATTAGAATTTCCAAGAACAAATATTTCCAGAAAATAACCAAATGCTTAAGATAAGTCTTTAAGCTCTCATCATAAATATTTCACTTAATGCTCCTTGAACTAGATTCCTGTTATGGCTGTAGGTATAGGTACCTGTAGGCCTGTAGACTGGTTTGTAAACGATTATTAAGAGCTTCCTCATGGTGAAGTGAACTGCAAAATGTATTCGCATTATTTCTTACCCTTTTTAATTTATTGCGAACCCTCCGACTTTAACTAAGGGAAATCTGTGCGCCCATACATTAAATCCCCCTTCAAAGTCCTATATCGGAATTTGGTCAAATGTGAAGGGTTATCACCCTTCCCCCTTTAAACGCAACAGAGGAAATTCAACAGCAGCCTTGAAGGAGTGGAAGGGAGAAATACATTCTTTGAAGAAAATTGCCTTTCTGTCGATATGTAGGTGTTCTGCTCCTACGGCGAAGAAATACAATCGGATCATATGGTGGTAGCTGGCACCTCACCCACTTGGCCTTCTTGTGTCGAATAAATTACATTGGAGAAGGCATTGTGAGTCGGGGATTACCGATACGGAAATTGTGTAGATTCCATGGTGATAAACGAGAGGGAGAAATGCAACTTCCCGAATGCGAACCACAGGAAAGATTTCTTAAATGGATGACAAAGGTGCCATGCGGTCTTGGGTCTTGTGGCCCGATGATGTATGTATATTTGAATAATGACTAAGACTACTTTTACACTAATGGAGTTTATTTAATAGAGGTGGCAAAACGACGAGTTAATTCATATTTGCATGTGGTCCATGTGTGGGTAAATCAGCTCCCATTTGCAATTTATTTAAAGCATGACCTTCATTCTAGATGCATCAAGTTTGTGGCGAATTGAAATCCAAATAACACCCAGGTGCACAGCACCTTTTCAATCTCCCAAACAAGAGGTACACCAAACGACCTTCGGTATTTACACTCACCTGCAATGAAGGTGCCAGCGTAAGAACCGGAGAACTCCACTTTTTCAAAATGTTGGGACTCTTAAAAACACTGACTGAAAATTCGAAAAAAAAGGTTTTTGACAAGGCAAAAATTTATTTCTCATAAAAACAAAAAAAAAGGTATTTTGCAGCACAAAATAAAACTCTTAAAAATATTACTTACTGAGAAGAAAATCCGACTCATGCGAAAGTGGCACCGGAACTCATCGAATGAATACATCGGTACTACCACCTCGTAAAAATGCAGATTTCGACTACTTTCATTAAAGAATCCCCACACCATAGGATTATCTAAAATTGCTGACCCCATATGTAAAATAAGTTCCCCGATTTCCGCTTGAAAATAAAACAAATCAAATATTTTATCAAATTTTAATATATATACAATATACATGTATGTAAAATATGAATATATAACTTACGAATCATTAAATCATCATCAAAATTATCCATTTTCTCAGACAAATTTTTCAAACTATTTCAAACTTTTAATTTACAAATTAGAAAAATAGCTTTAAATGTCACTTTGCCGCTGGCGCTATCATTCTAGCGCGAGCGTCCTTCAAATGGGATATTTTGTGCTAGACATTTAGCGGCCATTTTAAAAGTTTTACAGTACAAAAAACAAACATTTCAAACTTTTGGAGCTGTCTTATTTTTGCACCGTTTTTGGTAAAAAAAATTAGTCAAAATCTTCCAACTCGCAGTCTTCAGCCTCTGCAACGCCATCTTGTGACATCAAATCACTATAAAAGGCCATATCGGCTTGAGATACAGATTTTAATCATCACGTCGTAGTACTTTTTGGAGTTTAATGGAAGACTGTTTGAGCAGATCAGGCCTGAAAGGGTCACCTTGCAAATTTTTATTTTTTTCAGTACTACGTTGTAACTTTTAAGTTTTCCATAGTAAGAAGTCAGACTTCCTTCTTTTTCATACTTAAATCCCGACGATTTATGTGGATATCGTCCATTTAACTTTATCTTTGTTGGTAACAGTTTTTTTTTTGTAGAATAGAGCGAAGCTGCTCTTAAATTCAAATATCACTCCGTTAGTCGCCGGCACTACGTGAAATCTGCTGGAGCACTTGTTCATTAAATTTCCCTAATCTTTTGGTAAATACATGCGTACCACTCGTCGTTTTTGATTTTCAATAACACCAAAAGATCCATCGCATGGCAAAAAACTGTGTCCCGGTTCAGGCAAGCGATGTACAATGAGGCTCATAATATTTGTCTGTTTTACACGAGCATGCGGATGTTTTGGACGAAGGACGATGGTGTTGTGTTCATGTTGGGCCCCGCATCAGTTATCGGAAAATAAATACATGTTTGCAACAGCTTTACTTAAAAAGTTTCTAATGAAGTGTTGTAAAAAGCTTATTACATCATTTGGACCCTTCCTTCCGATAGTCTCGTCATGGCACTTTTTGGCACTGCATTAAATACACAAACCTTCCTCTTATAAAATACGTCACTGGATGGTATAAGAGGAAGGGGCAAATTGTGTTGAAAGTCAAACCTAAGGCTCTGTTCAGACGATTGACAAATCTGACAACATTGTCAGGTCTACAAATGAAAAAAATTGTCCCAAATGTCTGCCAACCGAGTGAACTGGCCATTTTGTCTACCAATATTTGCAGAAAAATCATTGTCAGATGATTGCCAGATCGCCATCTGGCATTGAAATTGTCAGGTATCTGCCAATCGTCTGAACACCCAATTTTATCATTGTCAGACCATTGCCAGATGCTTAGGACATTTGCAGACCCATTTGCCATTTGCAGATGTGCTGTGGTTACGACATCTGCAAATTTTTCATTTGTAGACAAATATTTTTCATTTTTGAACGAACAAAATGAAGTTTCGGTGTTTTTTTCGTTGCATTTTTCTGTGCATTGGTGCAAAATGTGTGAATTATATAATTTCAATCATGTACGTGGACAAAGATGTTGATATAGGATCGAAAAGGATCTAGGAAAGTTTACAACCCTTTCCTTTTTTAATGACAGGTACCTCTAAAAGGATCTAGAAATTTCTATGATCCTTTCTATTCACTTTTTGTTTTAGGTATATTTTCCGTTTTATGATGCTTGTAAAAGTATCTGGAAATATTTATAATCCTTTCTAATCACTTTTTGTTTTGTCATTTGTATTCTGCCTTTTATGACCCTAGCAAAAGGATCTAGAAATATTTAGGTATGATCCTTTCTCTAATGAAAAAGTTTATCTACATCCATACCGCATTTTGAACTGAGTCCACCAACATGGCCATTGGTCTAAAAAGAATTTTTGGTCAAAAGACTTTTTCACCAATAATGCAAGCGAAGCAATTTCATCTCTTTTGTGAGCGTAGAAAGCTATCAGTGTCAAAATGAAATGCATTTTAAATAGAAACTGAAAGTCCACCCAAATTTTACTAAACAAGCATTGAGTTTACTTAAAGGACACGACCACAATTTTTCACCCCTGTTGCGCTACAGCCAAAATTTAACAGAAATGTTAATTATGCTCCATGCGGCTGTCACTGTCATCATTATTCTTAAAGTGCTTTCAAACTTGAAACATAACCTGTTAGAAATCAATCACACAAGATACAGCCATGCACCTATACCATTACCATACTCAGTGTATCTATCACTTTATAATTGATTGCATCACTGACGTATTCCATTGACGATGCACAACATCGTCGAATCCATCAATTGATTAGGAAAATTAAAAGTTCCAGTCAACCGGCTTACTTGCTTCATGGTTTATAGAGCGTACGTGACTACAGGAAATTGCTACCTTCGTGCTGCCAATAAGGGTCCGTCGCGTGTTGGCCTTACTCTAGTTTCGCAACTGTGGGAGAAAAAAAACAACTACCCAGATGTATTCTCGTCTCGGCACCTTGGATGTTAGACGAAATTACAAAAGTTTACTTTGATACTAAGCCCAGGAAACACACTACATACCACATACACTCGCACCATCTATCACTGCCAATAATAGTTTGTGGGTTTTTCATTTTATTGGATCCCTTTTTAAGGAATTATGCTCTGCGAAGCAAAAGACGTTGGGATTTTTCTTTGAAAGGAAAAAATGCATTCGCACACGCATACTCGTGTATGAATGAGTGTATAGAGTGATTTAAACCATATTCAGTCAAGCGAATGGAAAGGCCTTCCTGTGATGGAAGGATATGAAAGATGCTTTTGCAGCCAAAGAAAAAAAAGCCCGAGAAGGAAGGATAATATTTTCATCCTCCAATTTGTCTTGGAAGGAATTTTTCGTGGTAAAAAAATTGTATTTTCCATGATCTAGTGACGGGAGTCAGAGTGGAGGGAATAAGTTGTGAACCGCAAATTTGATGTTAAGCCCTTCGAAGGTGATAGAGTTGCAACGTTAGTGGGAATTTGTTCCGATTTTGGTTGACTGATGGATTTCCGCAGGATGAGGCGAACGTAAGGTCACAGGAAATAATTGGTATATTTTCTTGGCTTGGCTAAGGTAATTAGATGATTTATTTCAACCTTCGTGGCTAGATCTATGTCGCTATACAACGAGATCAAGTTTTCTATGTGCCCTTTACTACTCTGCGGTTAGTTTGCTGGACAATTGAGCGAGTGGTCTAATGTTCGATCCGTGGAAAAACACAAATTACGACAGACAAATATTTAAGAACTCGTACTCGGCATAAATTTATAGATTTCTCCATTAATTTTGTTGTGAAAGGCTCCAATTTTAAATTGGCTAATACCTATTTTTAACCTTCATCAGTATGCAATTTTGTATGGAAAAGTTCGACATTGTGAGCTCGAAAAATTAAGCCTGAACACTAATGATGATGGTAGTGAGATCTATCTTTATCGCTTAAAATTCGTAAATGCTCCACTGGCAGCTCTTTGAGTTCGTCTTTGAATGGTGGAAGGTGGTAGGTGTTTAGTTTGGAATAGCGGGTGAAGATCTGCTCTAGTCTGAACGGGCTTTATGGGCATTAAATCACACTAATGCGCAGTGGCTTAGTGGTTAGTGTGTACTAAGCGAGGGGTCCCAGGTTCGAATCCCGCAAAAACCCAAATTCCAACTTAGGGTTTTTTCCACTGCGCCACGTCTCGCGAACGTCTGACAAACGTCCGAGAGTATAACTGTCTTTAGAGCTTCTCAATTAGCCGTTTGGAATCGGCACAAAATTGTAGATCCCTTCCATTCGTTCCAAAAATGAAACTCACACAAAACGAATGGTTGTGAGAAGCTAGGCCTTGGGTCCCTACGGACGTGTTGCGCCAACTATTGTTATTATTAATTACGAACTGTCCACTGTTCAGAAAATAGTTTATCAGTAGTTTATGGAATTGAATAATAGACAGTTTATGATGATTTTGGCGATTTTATGATTGCTTTTTAAAGTTCAAAGGATCTCCTTTCTTAATTGGGCCTACTCATATTTTCATTCAAGATTTACAGATTGATTCAAAAAATTATTTATGAATAATTAGGTCATCTAGCTTTATGATGCTCTGCGGCGAGATCGTCAGCTGTTATATGCCTTTTTAACTTTAATCCAGAGAATGGCTACCCGCTCACTTCCTACTGGTGAGGTTGATAGGATTTGTTTTGATCGATTGATGCTGATGTTAATTTCTTAGTTTTTTATTCCACGGTTCTTCCTTTATTCCCCATGGCTTGATTTTAAGTAACATTTTCAAACCATATTACTATAGTGCATCTTTCTAGCTAATTCACCAAATAAAAGGTGTGTTCTTCTTGGAATTATATGCACTAGCACATCATAGGATTTGGATCTAATGGGTCTCTGTTATCGCTGATACTGCACCTGAATCAGGCAATTGCCTTCTGGAGAGCTTCCGGTAGGTAGATCCCTTATTCCTTGTGCTCATTCAAGTCGCAAAGTATGATTTGAATTTCGTAGTAAAGACTCGCACTCGGCTTACAGTCGATTCTCTCCAGCGGGTCGAAAATTCGATTATAGAGACTGAATTCCAAAACGTCAAAAAATGTACATTGTGAAATGCACACTGCTTTTCTGATGCCAGGTTAAGAGGCTTTCGCTCTGCTTTGCAGCTTTCTTACTGAAAATCAAAGTAAAATTGTCAAATTATTACAAAATATTTATATATTTTGATGCTAACAACTCCGGCGATGAATCCATTTTATTTGGCGGTGCAAACTAGTGTCAAAACCGCATCCAAATTAACTCAAGAGATAACACAATTTTTGAAAGTTCTGTTACACAATTTAATACCAGGAATGTAAGTTTCAAGCTGCCAAAAGTCTCCGCCAAATGTTTGACATTAATTGCCTTATTAATAGTCCTCACGCTGCACCTGTTAGACTAACTTAATATTTGTCTTGCTATATTGTCAAAATAAAATGGCAACATTTTGAGACAGGTAGTTCATTCTGCTATCAGGAAAACTTAAATTGGGATTAGGGCTAATTCTGATAAACCTTTAACACTAGTCGTGAGATTGAGATACGAGTATTCAATGAAAAAATAGGGTCATGAATACAAGCTGTCGAAATGCTGTTTCTTCGTTGCCTTGCTGCGATGACTCTTAAGCTAAGATCACACGTGTCAGTTTTCATGGCTAAGTTTGACATGCCGACACATAACGGACAATGCGCATTAATATTCCAAAATTTTACAACTTTAGCTCCCGGCAATAGCCTTTAAAATGTTTTTTTTTTTTTCTTTGGGTGGTACCACGCCTCCAAAAGGCATTTATTTATCAAATTCCAAGGCTAAAGCTGTCATAAATGCCAACATATAGGGCCTTACTAATAATCATTTCTATCCTTCACCTGTAGATCATTTTCTGTAAAAAGTTTCATTATTTTGAGTTCGTAAAATTAGCCTGGACACTAAAATGATTATTAACACCGCGCATAGTATTTTAAATAATTTTTTTGCATGAGAAGTGTCACTCCCCGTTTTCCTATCCCGCTGGTTATTTTAACGGCGCCTTTTGCACATCTTTGGGAACTTGAACGGTCTTGACTACTTTCTCGAGTGACACTCAAATGGCCTACTCCTAATGTTCCACGCAAAGGTTTGGCAAGTCTTTCTTCGACTTCTAAATTTAGCATCTTCTTCAAAAGTTGATCTATGCTGGTGGATGGCGAATCCTGGCCTAATTGTTAAAACTAAAATCTCAACCCGTAAGGTAGTTACTTATTTGTTACGGCAGTTATTTAAAAAATCCTGTTAATCCAAAATTGTTTATATTAGTTTTGTAGGCCAAAATCCCCAACATTACAGACATCAGGAAATTCTTCTGAAAACCGACTCCTTAAAAGATCCCCTAATGTCTATGCAAATATACACAAAGTCACCCTAGTGTACAAATCCAATGTGTTTCCGCATCGAATATTATTGTCACACCACACCAACGATAACAATCACAAATTCATTCTAACCATCGATTTATTTATTTTTTTTTTTTCAGCTCGGAGTCGCCATCGGCTTTGTTCTACCACCAATGCTCGTGCGGAATTCCGATGACCTTAGCGAAATTGGTTCTGATCTGCAGCTAATGTTCTACATGGTCGCAGGACTGACATCAGTGCTCGTTATCTTAATGGTTTTCTGTAAGTAGATTGTACAACACTCGCAGTCTCTGAACGAACAAACTGCTAATATGAAGTCTCTTTTCATGTTTTCCATTTTGTTTTGGTGGCATTTGTGTGTGTGTTCTGGAATTAATTAGTATTCCAAGACAAACCACCGACACCACCGTCAGCGGCCCAGGAGGCCACCCAACCAAACCCAGATGGGGAATCTACATTCCTGCTGTCGCTAAAGAATCTTGTACTGAATAAAAATTATATTCTCCTGCTATTGTCGTACGGCATGAATGTGGGGGTGTTCTATGCAATCTCCACGCTACTCAATCCGGTAATTAGTTTGACAATCATAATTAGTCCATTGTGTCAAATTGTTTGTCTTTTGTCTGTTGCAAAATGTATAGGTGGTGCTCAAGTATTATCCTGGCCATGAGGTCGACACCGGACGTATTGGATTGTGCATTGTGTTGGCTGGCATGTTGGGATCTGTTGTATCTGGAATTGTTTTAGATAAAACCCATCGGTTTAAGTAAGTACAACTTCTGACTAAATGGTATAAACAAATTGGTTTTCGCTCAGATGTCACAACAAAGACATAACTAGGGTTGAAACTTTTGCACCAGCTTGAGAGCTGACTTCGAGAATAGTTCAAAACAAGTGGCATAATAAATCGCAGATGCTTTCGGTCTTTGCAGGGGAAAGTTTGTCACTTTGTAGAGACTGCGCTATTTCTTTGTTCTAGCTGAAAAACACTTACTTCTGTCCTTAATTACTTAATGCACATGCAAGGTACTTACGGACAGTTGCAGATACGTGCTTACATCGATTCCGCTTGAATTACTATCATGCACAAGAAAGGGAATTAGAAATAAATTTCACTAAACGTCAACAACATCCTTTGAAAAACTGTGCACTTTGCCATTTTGACATCAATTTGAAATAACCCTTCGGCTTTTTTTCACAGGGAAACAACTCTGGCTGTTTACGCATTTTCCATGGTGGGGATGTGGGTCTTTTCGTTCACATTGGATACGGGACACATTGCTGTTGTCTATGTGACGGCATCGTTATTGGGGTAAGTGGTATTTATGGTTCTCTCTAGTGATAAAATATGGCAATATGAAAGGGTGATACCTTAACGTGCTTGTGCTCTTTCGGGGTATCGGAAAAGGAATCTTAATGTGACAAGTATACGATACATGAGGCTGTACCTGCATATAATGGAGGCCTGAGTGTTGGTTGCTGTTGGATGCGTTGGAGAAATATTTCGCTTTTAAGTAAAGTGTCAAGGGCTGTCATGGAGAAACAAACTAAGTTACCTAAGGCTACAACTTACAATGCAGCTTTTGGGCTGGAAACACCGCTGGCCAAATCCTGAACGGTCATGAAAAAATAAGCAGAGTTCTGTTGGTTTCTTATTGTTAAAAAAAGCTGACTACCTCGAATCTCATAGTGACAGATGACCAACACAAAACCAGCCAAAAATGCCTGGTTTTCATTTAACGAATTGAACAAAACATAACGCCGATATAAAATATGAGCTGTAGGATAGAGCCCAAGATAGAAATAAAATAATCCAATTTCATGTCTGCGCAGCAAAGTACATTCTACCTCGCATCACATCAATCAATTATATTAAAGTGTACTTTCCTTTTGAAAAACCTCCCCAAGCGAAAAGGGTATAGGACGTGAATTTATGTGTGTCACCACCAAGGTGACAATGGAAGTCCTAATCGTCTAATTCCACTTCGTTACACTTATGTAGGAGCATAAGAGTTTGCAGGCCATTCCCACTTTAGCTCGTTACTCAAAAGCAGTACAACAAAAAACGTTACGTATACGCCACCCTCTATGAATTTGCAGATTTTACAAAAAGCTCCCCAGTGAGTAAAAATAAATAACGTCACCCCCATAAATAACGTAAATTTTATGTAATTTTAATTCAAATCCCTTTGCGGGTGACATCTTCTTACCTTTTATACTGCTTACGCCTCGTTTCAGCTTCTTTATGACAGGGTACCTACCAGTCGGCTTTGAATTTGGTGCTGAACTAACCTACCCCGAGCCGGAGGGTACATCTGCCGGTCTTTTGAATGCAGCTGCTCAAATATTTGGCATAGTCTTCACAATGGTCTACTCGGAAGTGTTGGGCTCTTATGGTGATATACCAGCGAATGTTTTAATGGCAATTATGCTGTGCGTGGGCACGGTTATAACAGCAATCATCGGATCGGATTTGAAGAGACAAGCTGCACAGGGCCCTGGAGCCACCGGAAATCCTTAGGATAGAGTAGATTTTGTTTAAAAAACAACAAAGCTTTTGCGCTCAGCTTCTTTGCTATTTTTTGAACAAAATCGTTTGCTGGAATTAAAATTTGTTTTTTTTTTCCTCTGTCTTGCTTCGCCAAGGGAAAAATCATTTTAAATGCATCAACTGTTTTGTTATAAAGATATTACTATTTTTAATTTGTTCACTAGTTAGGTTTTTAAGATCAGTCACAATTTAATTGGTTGTGTTATGTTGTATCACATTTTATTTCGTTTTACTAGTTTTAAGTTATTTTTTATTTGATGAGTTTTGAATGAATTTCAATTTTTTATTTGAGATTATTGTGTAAGTGTACCAATACTGTTAATGCTGGTCATCGCAAGATGGCGGTACTACAATTTGAAATTGTGTTTTGTTTCTTTATTATGGTGGTTGTATATTTTATTGTCAGCACTGCCAACTGTATTACACAAAATTTAGCCAGAAATGCCAAATTATGTAAGAGAAGTTTGATATGTTTTTTTTTTATTATATATGATTGTAAATTGTTTGTTTATGAATTTCCTTTGCTAAAATATGTGATAGAATACAAGTTCAACGTAGCGTGGCTACTGCATAGATATTTTTAAAACTTATGTTCGCCAAGTTGTTGATTAAATATTATTTTAGTGTTATCGAAGGTGAAATTTAATTACATTGAAATGTCACCTATAAAAATGCATTTCTTTCGAACCCCATTAGGGTCTGTAACACAATACGGTAGTTGGATTTGTCAACAAATGGCAATAAAAACAGTCTTTTCGAACTTCTTGATCTGTGTGATATATTTATAAAAAATAATTGTACTAGAAGTACTTGCCGCATAGTGATGTCGGCCACAAGGGTCTATAACACAGAAATAAATGTATAACAAGTCATTTTCTGAAACTGTACAGCATTTATGTAGGTACAAGCCAATGAAACCAATCCAACACTTGTTAAACACTTTAAAGTTATTGTGAACTACACAATATTTAAGACGAATATTAACAACGATTAAGAAAGTCTTTTTGAGTGTTCTTTGCAAGCGATATTCCAATATCTTGCGATAAGATTGTTGCATATTGGGCAGCGAGCTTGGTTTGAAGTTATTATTATTTACACTGTTCATGTTTATGTTGGATTTTACGAGCTCACAATGGCGACATTTTCCATGCATGTGTTTCTATTGTGACTTACACAACATTTAGTCGAAATCATTATGAATCAATGGGTCTTTCTAAAGCCTGAAAAACGCGAAGCAATAGATATATTTTGTAGGTCACAGTGGACAATTTTAAGCAAAAAATTTTAGTTATTTTCACTTTGTTTTTTGTAACCTGGAGTTTAAAAATTTATATTAATACCATTTGCTTCACTGCATTTTGGTTAAGAAAATAAAAGTTTAACCATTCTTCACGAGGCATGAGGGTGGCCCAATAAGCTACTGGAAATCACTTCGAGGCAGGATGTCAATGTTGCGAGGCTCTTTTTAATGCAATAATTGTCATTATTTAGTCGGGTTTGGCAGATTTATACAGTACAAACTATAAATTTGGAACTGAATTATCTGAGCCCACCGGAGTGGGTTGTATTTTTACTGCTACCACAGAAAAGTCTGCACGACTCCCATTGAGCTCTTTAATCGCCGTTTGTATTTAGGATTTATTTATTTTAATGTTCTAGGTCAAAGAGTCTTGCACTAGTGAAAACGTTAAAATATTCCCTACTGTCTATTTGAAAGTTTGTCAAAGTGGCTATTTAAAGTCTGGTTTGAACAACAAGGGCTTATAAAGAATTCGTCCTTAGATTTGGTAACATTTCCAGCAGGGAAATTTTCTTTTGATCCTTAATTATTTTCACTAACTATTGTGAGTGGAGCTACTGCTTAAAATGATAGCAGAAGTATACCACGAGCTAACTTTTGTAATATTCTTTAAAGATTCAGATGGTGCTTTTGCAGAGATACGAGTACGTGAGCATCACCAATTACTGAGAATCGTTAATATTTGTTGCACTAAACTTAAAATTGCGTTTACTACGGCACTAAAACTTAACCTACACTCGACAGTGGGCGCAGTAGTGCAGTGACTAGTGGTTAGTCAAGCTCTTAGGTTCGATCGCCGGAAACACACACACAAATTGCAACTCGCGGACGTCTGACAAACATCCGACAGAATACGTTAAATGAGAGAGCTTCTCAATTAGAACTTCGGCCACGGCATAAAATTATATGCCCGCTTAACTCGTTTCAAAAATAAAAACTCTGACAAAACGAATGGTTGGGAGAATCTCGACCTAGCCAAAAACGAACTTGTTGCGCCAACTATTATCTATTTTATAGTCGGTTCTATTGCATATTTTGGATTTGAAAGATACAACGAAACATTACGTTTTATGTTCTTAGGACAAAATTATCCTACCAAACGTATTATAAATAGTTTTCGCTGCATTCAAAAGAAACAATTGAAATGTTGAAATACAAATTAAGGCATTCTTGTAGAAAATGCATGTTTCCACACGAAAAATATCGGTATATCTATTTAACACGCATGCGAACTATATGTATTAGAAATGAGAGTTAGACAATATCATATCAAAACCAAAACGCAATTTAAGAAGTAGAATAAATTAATTTAGATGTGAGTAGAAATGCTTTAAAATGTGTCTATTAAATGGTACCTGCATTAAAAAAAATATATTTCAAAGTATGTAACTATTTCAATGATTTTGTCAAGATAAATGATTTTGTCAAGATAAAAGACAAAAAAAAAGTTCAACCAAAACGCCAATTGTCTGTAAATACGTATACTAAATGTTTAATACAAAGCGAATATTTGAATACACCTGTTGCCAACCTCACACAAAGTATACCTACAATGTATTAGTATTTATATAACACACCAAAACCAGATTAAGATGATAAAAAAGTCACCACAGGAACAAAACAAAAATAGTTCAAACACTCAAGATAACAGTTCATGTTTGAATTTAATGTTATATTGTAAAATAAAAATGCGATTGAATCGTGAAAATTATATTTATAAAGTCAAGACCGCTGTATATTTTGGAAAACTCATTTCAAAACGCTTTACCAATACAAGAAACACCAAGAAACAAATAATATCTGAAAGCACACACACATTCTGTAACAACAACAAAAACGTGACAATAATTTAAGCGTAAGTAAAATGAGCAGTCAAATACTAATTTGTTGCTAAGCTTGACGAATGGTATAAGAATGTATGTAAGCAAGAATAAGAATCATCGCAGATGACGCAGACATTCCATTAAAACGTTATGTTTTTACAAGAAAAAAACACACATATAAACGAAAATAAAACAAAAATTGTAATGAAATTATTTAATCGGTTAAGTATTTATTTTCCTAGGTTATACATAAAATAATATATACATTTACAAACGTATTACAATGTAGAAATGTATGTGAGGGAAAACAATGCTTTATTCGTGTGTTTTTTGTAGGAAACAATGATAAATTAGAAATTTAATTATTTAGCTGTAGTTATAATAAGCCAAATAAAATTGTAAACAAAAATCGTGGGGTTTTTATTTTTGTTGAATTTGCTGGTTCTTTTCGTCGTACGATCGGTCCACTAAACCGGCAGCTTGGAGGTGGTAGAAAAACGCTGCCCAATTTATTTCATAAAACACATGTAAAATCTTTGTGTAATAAGGTCGCATGCGTCGCAATCGCAGGACCAAGATTGTAAATTGACGGACCAGTGGGTTTAAAAAGCTATGAACAATTGTACTGAAAATCAAGAAAATGAGTGCTAATTAATTACCACTGCGATAAGTATAGACCACACCCGTATATAATCTGTCTGTCTGGATAATCTACTAGAGAAAGAAGCAAAACCGACTAGGACTCTTGTAGCTCTTCTTCCGAATACATTGAGTAAAAGTTTTGTAGTCGCTTTTGTCTCAATTTATCGAAAAGTCTATTCCAACCAGTACCGAGAACATATCGATGCAAACAAGTCATCAGAAGGACCGCAACTAGGTTTCACCTAAATACCCCAAGCTTGGTTTGATGAAAAGTGCCGGCAACCACAAGTAGCAGAACAATTTTCCGGCAAAGGTGCTCGGCAAAAAAAGGACAGAGGGAAGACCATCGGCTTCTCTGAAAGAAAAATAATGACCACGAGAAGCGCGCAAACGAGGAAAGAGAGATTTGCTTCTCCAGGAGCTATGATCGGAGGTTTTAGCAAAAGTTAACAAAAAAGTGTCAAAGCAACAAACCAGAACTGAGAAGTGATGAGAACTCTTTTAGTAGCCATAGTCGGCTTAAGTAAACAGACAGACGGCAAAGATGACTCCTGGGCGATGAAAGCGAAGTTTAAGTCCAGCCTCGCAAAATGAAATAAGGATAGTGTTATCTAAAGTCAAATTTAAAAAGTGTGTTAGATCGAAAGGCCACCACTTGCGTATTATTGTTGCTATAGACAAGACTCTACATAAGAGCCTTCCCGTTCCAATTCTGGGGTCGAATCGCCACTTCCGTGAACATGTGAACATGTGAAACAAAAACAAATTTCGTCACGTAATGCTCGATCACAGACGACGCGATTCAACCCCTGGTCTTTGACGCAGACTGGTCTTTGACGAAAACCACAACAGTGACTTAAATAAACTTGTTATTTTAATATTGGGCCAAGAAAAGATTATGTCCAACATACTTCAATTCAGCTTCACAGGGGATCAAATCGTACCTCTTCTGGTCCACTTCACCGGCCAAAAAAAAAAACTGCCAGTGTGCATTCGAGATGGTGAAACAAACAAAATAGCCGTCGACCTCAAATAACTTCGGACTACGCACCTATGGAGGCAGTAAAATATGGACCAGGCTTACTTATCGGTGAAAGACTCTGGTTCACCCCGAACTGTAACGCCGCGTAAAAACACGAATGACAAACACTTTTATAAAGAAGGAAACATTTCAATTGTTCCTTATCTATGGGCATTTATTGAAAATATTTTATTTCTGGTATTAAACAACAAAATCTTAAATAGTAAGTGAAAAATATTGACACAAAGTAACTAAAGTATAAAAAACTGAAACTAACACTAGTTTATACATAAAACCTTTAGAAACAAATTTACACGAAAAATAGCTTAATTATCTATAGGTTCTTACAGTAAAATATTTTGTTAGAACGCGAGTAAAGACAATAAGAAAAATAGTCAATGGAAATAAGCAAATAAATAAGTAGTGAAGAAAACAAGAAATTCTTACAGTAAATTAAATTTACAAACGGTAAGTCTAGGACGACTCATTTCCATAAGAATTATTTACAGTACCTTAAACACTATTATGTTCGGGTTCTAAATGTTAGTGCACTCAAAAGGAATTCTGCCTTATTGTAAATATTTAATGAGCCACAATTCACGGACACAAACTTAAAGGCTCAGTATTTGGATTTAAGGACGAAAGTGATAAACTAAGTTCTGTTTTCTTTTATGCATAGGACAGACACTCTTTTTAACTACTGAAATGTATTACTTTGTAGTTCCAAGTTCATTGGCAAATAGTATGTATTTGTATATTCGAATTTGCCACAAAATAGAAGATTATTGTCATTTTCGTGCGAGAAGAAAGCAAAAGCACATAAGATATGGATAAACGAAAGGTCACCCAAAGTAGTCCAAACGTGTTGTGCAGATAAAATATAATAAATTGTGTCGAATCGCAAGTTCAAAACTCACTATATTTAGGTTGTAGAGATAAAGGGGTATTAAGCTTTTCCATGGAATCGCTTAGAGATGACACAGAAATCATTAGGGGTGTAGTTAGACACGAAGACTCAAAGCGGGAAGACAGCTGGTTAAATTATTATTCCGAATGAAAAATGCGGAATTGACCATGAAACACTCGAATAAAATTTAAATCCAGTGAATCGTTCAGCAGAACTAAAGACAAACGTCAGAAACTATAGCAAGTAGAATATAGAATACTATGTAACTATGTTTGGGATGGAAGGACATAGAATTAAATCAACTTGGACGCAAATATTTGACTCTGGAAGACTTCTCACTTATCTCGAAGTAGACACAACAACGAACTAGTTATTCTGTCAACGTTTCTGAATTTTATTAAAGTGTATACTTCGAAAACGCTCCGGTAGTTTTTTAATGATGATGCACAGGTTATTCAAAGCCCAATAATTGTGATTACTGTATAAAAGATACTTAGGTATTCATACCATCATAGTTCACCAAGCAAAACATAAGCTCTGCTAGCTTTTCGGCAAACATTGTTGTATTTATTTGGGAATTTGCATTAATCTTGATATCATACCAGCGGGGAATTAGGCTTCTATTCTGATCGAAAAACGATTCTACTGCAGATCAGCAGATCAGCTTAGCAATAAATTGACTCTTCATTTTGTTCTCCACTGCATGATATAAGGTCCTTAATCCAAATGTTTGTATAACATTGTAGACCTGTGATCCAAATATTATGTCGAAGAAGCTCGTACAATGATTAACTCATTTGGAAAGGGAATTTTGCTTTAACGGCGCGTGAATTTTATTAAAATACGTTTATAGCATACATTTAATCGATAGAGTGTAATGCGATCGATCCTACAACACCGAAATGCTGAAGTTGTAGATTCTCTTTAAAGCCGTAAGCCAAGCAAACAGAAATTTGAGAACATGGGTAAGGAGAAAAATCAGCTTAAAGAGTATGTCTGAGTTTATTGCTTTAAAAGTAGCCCACAGCCGATTTTGCTTATTAATGGATACTTGACGACGTTCGTAAGTGTAAGGACCGGAAAAAATTGTATGTGTCGTGTGATAGTTCAGTACACAAACTGCTGAGCACACCGATAAAACGCAGTAAATATTGAAAATATACGGATATAATTTCATCCGCAAATAATGCGGTACCGAGAATAGCACTGCCGGGTGTTGCAGCTTGATGCTAGTGCATTTATTTGTTGCACTCGTTTAAAATGAAAGAAGTGTAATACGGCTTTTAATTTGACTTTAAATTTAAGTAGTTCACAATAGCTCCATACAAGTTTCACAATAGTGAGTTTCGGCTACGGCGCATTAAGTATCCAGAACAGATAGTCCATCATCTACAAAATACTTGAGCTATTGCTATTGAAAAGGAAAAGGAAAGTCTTCAGCTTTCACCAATTGCAATAAACAATGTGGTATTCGGAAATAAAAAAGAAACACACTAACAACAACAACACTTTATTTTTTCAGGTGCTTTAGTCTAGCAAAAATGATTAGATCACGCTCTGCGACCTGAACTCTGGGCTATTAAGATGGGAAAGTTGGGGTGAAGTGCAAATTATTAAACTGAATTATTAAATTCAGCAGGAGCCTCAAGCTGAAATATTCATAGCTCCGTATCTCTGTAACCCGATAAATTCCGAAAACAATTAATTTGTTTGTATGTACTTGTACATACAATATCATTAAAACTCTACTTTGCATGCAGTTATAATGCTTTTGTGCATTTTGTTTTCTTAATAAATTTATAGTGAAAGGAACTATTAGTAAATCAGCAATCAAACATGTCGGTGTAGTAACTTACTGCTTTGTTATTGAGTTAATTGTTAACTGGTTCGGCTAGTTGCAATAAGGCACTTTTTTTTTTTTTGTTAAATGTAACTCTTCTTTAAACATAAAAGACAAACACTATCCTATGGCATTTCAGCTACGCGTATAGACAGCACTTAAAAGCCTAACATATAATATTTACAAAATACAAATAGAAAATCCTTTGCATAAGGAACTGCACTTTGACTCTGCTTACTCTATTAACGATATGCTTTTCTAATTGTACAGCTTGACTACAACTAACTTAGGTAATTCAACATTTTGCACACTGGGGGCGAGGGACTATGAACACTATCATCTTTTGTTTACACTTCTAGGGATGGCGGTTTCCCATGCACCCGAAATCTATACAGACACGTGTACTGCGGATTGCCATGGTTCGACTCGATCCTCATCTCGACGATATCGAACAGACGATCAATGTTCTCATTTTGTACTGGGAAATACTGCAATGGTACGTTATTGTCCTTATACTCATACTCACCGAAAAGCACAGGTTCGTGATCATTTTCGTGTTCGAGTCCCTGAAAGAAATTGAAGTTTTTATCACAGCATAAAGAGAAAGTATGGATTTACGTACCCAAACGGTGAAGTTTCTTGGAGCTGAATCGATCTTTCCATTGGGTGTTAGAGTTTTTGGAATATGTTCAAGCGTGAAGCCACTCACGTTGATTAGCGAGTTCAAGCGGAGGACTGTTGAAAGAAAAAATTGCAAAAACCTGCTTACTGCGAGAAGACATAACCTACCTAAGAATCCGGGAAACCCCTGAAATGCCCAACACTCGCCCGGCTGGACATTCGGCGAGATGGCGATTCGAGGCGTATTGTTTGGATACCACAGTGGGATGCCAAAAATCGAGATCTGTGCTGTCTTGATCTGATAGTTTTCTGTACACCGAGTTGAGAGGATCTGTCCGCCAGCTGATTCTAAAGCAAAGTCCACTAAACCTGTCTTATCGGCATCGTAAACCGCCAGGACCCCTTTCACTATCTTTTTAATTTCATTTTCAGAGAGAGCCAATTTTATTTCGCCACTTATTGCCGCGGCACTTTGCCTTTGCTTAACATCCACAGTTTTGAGAATCTCGATCTTCAGTTTTTCGCTGATCTGTTTCATAAGGATCATGCCGGAACGATCTATCTCCTTCTTGAGGTCGCTGCTAGACTGTGCAGACAGCTCAGTTAGCTTCAGTTCGAGAAACTCCTTGGCTACGAAGGTATTGCGAATCCAGTTCTTCAAATCGATGCTATCAATATCACCCGAGTCCTTATAGCCCAAAATATCAACCAGCGACAACTTAACCTGCCTGTTGATCAAAGTGAATTGGTCGTCCCTCAGTAGAGACAACTTCTGTTCAATTTCCGCCAAAAGTCCACTGAAGCGATCGTTGAACAGCGACTCTTGACTGTCGACGCGTTTCATCAAATCATCTTGATTCAGCTTCAAACTGTTGATCGAGTAGTGGAGATCTTCATTCTCTGTTAGTTTGTCCGACAGTGTCATCTTTATAAGCTGGACCTCCTTGTTCAACTCATTGATAATCAGTTGTTGACGTGCGATTATCTCGTTTTCTGCATCCCCAGATCCACGGTTGACTTCCAAAATCTTCGAATCAATAAAAGCAGCCAACTTTGGGGACTGAAAGATCCTCAGCAGCAACCCATCAATGTCGATCTTCTCAATCACGCTGTAGTGGTGGTTGTTGATCTCGATATTTTCATGAATCAAATTCTTTATTTGCTTAAGGTTATCCTCTGAAAACTTCATCGGCGCCGCAGGTCTCCAATTACTTTTCTCCAGTTCCAATTGGACATTTTCAACAATTCTCTGCATTGTAGTGTCGCCAAGGAGATCACTTTGGGTTTTCTTCACCAAGATTGGTTCGAGTCTTTGAATATTTTCTCGGACGGTATTGGCGATAATTACAAGCATTTCACTCGACAACGCTGACTGCTGGTGGTTTACTGAAGCTGTGTTTACCTCTTGTTGGACTATTTTGGCATCGACTAATTTTTGCACATAGACATTCACGTGGTTGAGTATATTTTCGTACTCCTCGGGACTAAGGGATTTTTGTAACTTACTGGTTATATCGCCATTAAGAACTGCGCTATGTTGACTAGATTCTAGATTTGGGAGGGAAAAGAGACCTTTGAGATCTAGAGATGAGAAACTGTTACGCATGCCAGCCAGGGTAAACGGCAAAAAATTATAGGCTCTTAGGATAAGCGTGTGTCTTTCTTTGTCATCGAGAAAAGCCCAAGCTGGAATAAAGGTGAAATATGGTTTATTAAGATAATTGCTTCACAAAGACATCTAATGCAAGACTTATTTCAAAAAACAATGGTGGAAAATACGTAATTTTGTAATTTTGGGTATTTTGTAAGGCCACATAAAATTTGTGTCCGAAACGATGTGTCGACCTCTTTGTATGTGTGCTTTGGTTATTTATTGATTGCATAGCCCCTGTGTATTATTTATGACGAGCAAGCTTGACGATGAAGGGCTGAGCAGAAGGGAATGCTTTTCTCTTAAGCTCATGAACAATTTCTTCCTGCCATAACCATATGCAGAGTAGCATGGTCCTTTTGCGAACATTTCAGAACACAAACGTTCTCCTGGTTGTGCCGCGATGTGAGATTGGGTTCTTCTTTGGAAGGTCTTCTGCAGTTGCAACCAGAACGAACTATTTAGTGTCCACAAAATGATAGCATTTTCCATCTCCTTGAGAAAAACAAATAAAATAAAAACAATTGACCGGTCTCCAGATAAACAAGATGTCAACTTAATTCATTACTTTCTGATCTACAAGAGAAATGCAGGTAGAAGAAAAGGTAAAAATTCGACGACTTGTTAGTAGCCAAAATATGGATGCGCATATCTATCACTGCACAACACCCTACGGATTCTGTAGTTTTGATGTCGCTTGGCTCCTACTAGAAGAGATTGCCAGAGCTTTTAAATAGACCGTGTCTCCCTTAAGATCTCAGCAAGTTTGTCACCAGTGTGAAGTAAGAAGGCTGGTGGCACCGATTTCCCATTAAAATGATATCGTTTTTGAAATGTTTATGACCATAATTAGTTTTCTTCTGCTACAATTTGTATGAGTTTCTTCAGATTTCATTACTTTGGGGAAAATGAACTCCATTAAGTTCTCATACTTGTATTTTTTTCTAGTTTTGGAGGTCTATCGTTTCGACGATAATCGTCTCAAGAGTTACAGAATGATTCCCCTGGACATTCACGTAGAGTAAGTTCAGCTGTCTCCTTTTCTTCAATACAGTGGCGGAGTGCACTTCTTATGTTCTGGTGTGCGACCCCCTTTTGGCCAGTTCATCTTCATTCATGAGAATCCACTACTTGTATTCGTGATTTTAAAATGTTGTATGCTTTTGTCCAATTGAACGTTGTTTACACACGACATAGCCGAACCAGCTAGTCGTGGATCGATATGATTGTAAGGTCTTGTTGGTTGGGTACGTTGCCCACCTCGCATCGAAGGCGCCCTTAAAGGTAATTAAAGTATCCTTTAAATATGTTTAAAAAGTAATTGTATTACATTTGATCATTCGATTTTGGGTTTTGTCTTCTCTTTTGCTTCTTCTGTGTAAGCACAAGGTTTTTTCTTTTGTTGTACATCATTTGATTTTGCATCATAACAAATTACGACGCTCGGTTGTATGTGTTCACTGTGCAGGTTGCAGGTATTTGCAAAGTAGCGTCATAGAACGGGCCAGAGCACATGTGTCCTAACCCTTCAGTTTACCATTCAATACAAATAGTTTCCACCATTAACACCATCACCACATAAAATGGAATCCTTCTTCATTTGGAGAAAATACGTATTCCAAAACAAAATAAACAAAAGCAAATATTAGAAAAATATTACACAGAATACAAATTTTCATCCACAAAAAAAAAAAAAAAAAAAAAAAAACAAAGCAACCAATCAAACTACGCGAAACACTGCACCTATTTTTGTTGGTAAAATAAATTTTGCACAAATGAAGAAGGATAGAGTTGTAGAACAAACAAAAATTATAACCGCCGTTCAGCGAATACTTACCCCATCGTTAAGACATCCTGAGACTCTTAAAGAAGGACAACATATTCGCAGGAAGCAGCAAATGAATTATTTTCTTTTTCTTTTTCTTTTAATAAAAACGCGACTTTCTCGTTGATGTAACAGAAAAAAAAACTTCAATTTTATTCTGACCTCTAGAAAAATACATTTTATCTCTGATTATTATATTGTGTGTTTGTGTCGTTGTTTCACAACATTTAATGCAACGATTTTATATAGTTAACATAGTAAACAAGTTTAAACAAGAATTTTCTTTTTTAATATTTCTTCCTTAAATACATTATACATTGAATTTGTTTTTATAAAACAATTGCAGCTCGCTCTCTCTCTCTCTCTCTCTATCCTTCTCCTCTGCGTAAAATTATTCTCAAAACAGGGTTTTCTTGTTTGGGGATGGGATTGTTGTTGTTTGGTTGATAGGTGGGATGGGGGAAGAGGTTAATAAAAAGCGAAAATTGAATTCCTTTCTCTTTATTATTTTGTACGAATCGTTGCAACCGATAAATGTGCAAGATCAATTCTTATGTGGGAACCACAGAAAAATAAATATTAGTAGTTGATTCTTAGTTCTACAGTTAGTGGACTGAGCGGCGGTTTTAGAAATGCAAAAGGTCGGCTTTCAGCACCCACTGACAACCATTTGGCAATGATTCGTCAGATGGACGACCTTTTTGATGGCACCTTTTCAAATATAACTAAAAACCTCTCCGATTCTTAAGTATGTGTGATGGTCACGAACATTTTAAATAAAACAAAAGGATACAAATAAAATTGAATAAAGGATTACAAATAAAAATTTATAATATTAATATCTGAACTGAATGTAACTGTGCGCTGCACGAATGTTCGATTAGCAGAAGGCTGGGCAGTGATTATATCCTCTCGTAGTAGATATTCTCTTGGAAGAGCTTCTTGCCTTCTTCGAAAATATTATTCGAGACGGTTTTCAGGTACGAGAAATACTCATGAGTGTAGTCTCGAAAATCATCAAGACGGTTGTAAGCACCGGCTCTCCATGCTTCGTACTTTTCTTGATTGTAGAACTCGGAGAGATCAACTTTTGGGAGGGTAAATGTTATTTCGGATAGGGATCGGGGTGGGAAAGGTTCAGTGGGATTCAAATAATAATATAGACCTGCAAAAAATAATGAAAAACACCAAATCAATATCAGAAGATGTAATGAATGTGTTCGCGAGTATGAAGAAGGATGCGCTGCAAAGTCACAAATGCTATTTACACTGGTGCAACTTTTAAGATATGTGTAAAAGAAAAATCATATCAAATCTAAATGTACATATTAACAGTGCAAAGAGCCAATAATATTCATTCTACCGACGCATGCTACAATACAAAAAAGCCTAAGACTAAAGCGAGATAGAATGACAAACTTGACGCTGATTGGTGCAATTTATGAGTGCTACCAAACTTTCGGAAGATACACTTTCGTTCGAGTCAAACTATCCGATGCTTACCTCGTTGACGCAAATCTTAGTTTATATTCTTTTACAATCAACGCGATGGTATTTGGGATATGGGGGGCTCCCAAACGATAATTGGTTTATGTGTATTTATATAGACGAACGGAAGCGATTTCGAACGGATTAGTTGATAAGCTTGTATTTTGGATTGGACTAGTGGCCCCTCGATCAGTAGACTAACCACTGAGTCACTGCACCCACATGAAAAGATAGCAACACTATTATGCTCTGCCATAAATGACTGTCGCAGTGGTATAACAAGAAGAATGACGTACAGCGTATGAATTTACAATGTAGGCGTCATCAGTCGTCATCCTGACTGTACCCTATCGAAGCCCGTATGGATGTATTTAGAGATGCGGACAGTAAAGAAAAGTGGCGAATGGATCATCCCAACTTAATGATATCAAGCAAATAGCTCTTCTGAACAATTCCAAACGTGCATTATATTTAGTCCAGAAGCTGGGCTTTGATGTGACTCAAATCTCGTTATGCAAGGTAGATGTCAACAGAAAATGATCTTCAACATCGTTTAGTTGCTCTGACATGCTGTACAGACGGCGATTGAAGAACAGACAAATTTGTTTGATTGAAGTAAACTAGGGCAATAAGTGCATCCATCCACCCATCCTATCTTCTGGGATTTTCTCGGTTGGTTTTCAGGGCGCCGCACGCCACTGTATATAACAAACAGAACATCTGCCTCGATTGTTATATGATAACGATATCTGAGTCGCAGACCCCGATTCGATACAAAGGTAAACCTAACTTGCTTTAAGACAATGTTAGAACTATTAGTCCGAGATTAATGTGCCTTGTATTGGATCGCAAAGCATGGAAATCTGCGGTATCTCAGACAGAGACTACTCGACTACCTGATTGGCAAGTTTGGTATGTTTATCTCTAATAAAACCTTAGATCCAAATTTCTAATCAATATAATTTTGACAGCGATGCATAATACATTGCCAACTCCTTCGCACAGAAACGAATAGGAACTAGCCCCATAAATCTTGTCATGAGGAAAATGTTGTCCTTAGGTCAAGAACTACAACTCAACTCCGTTCCGACATATTGGACAGTAGGCCACCCATAAAGAGAACATCTATACAATTCTACTCAATTTCCTTTCGCCATACTGCCTGATACTATCTCGTTTAGAATTTAAAGGCACGGTCGCCAATGTTGTGACGACAACACGTCCACGTAACAAGCATTTGTTTATGTTGAGAGCCTATTTTTAAAATTACCTCCCCATTGCCATTTCCTGTTCTTTTCACTTTTATGGGGAACATGAATGTTTCAATGCGCAACAAGGTCAGGGGGTTATTTTCGCACCGTTCAACAGACACCGTGCGATTGATTTTAGATGCGATGACGACTTTCGATAGCACAGGCTATAAATAGACACGCATCGAACTTTGCTTTCTAGTCGGATTATTCATTTTATGACTTTGCAAGGTATTCATGTGGAGTGATGGTTTTTTGTTGGAGTGGGAAATGAGAAATCAATATGCCGTATGGTGTGTGCGTGCATTTACTTACCGGCCAACAGTAACAACGGCAGAAGAATCAACAGCAAGAGAAGGAATCGTTTCTTGTTCTTGTTTTCGGCATTTGACGACTTTAACAGCCACGTGTCAAAGCTTAGTACTGATGATATTGCCAGATAGATATACCGGAACAGACCGATAAACACGGACGATATAGCGTGACCAATGTGACCAAAGAAACCTGAAATAAATTCTATTTTTATCAATGAGCTCCAATTCACGGCCAAGTTCGCTCACCTCTCTCTTCGTTGGAAATCCTTGTCCTATATAGCTCACTTTCTGAGCTCAGGCCAAAGACGGCATTCCACCAACTGTAAACAGTGGTTACCACAGTTGTTAGAACCAGCGTAAACCACGACTCACTGTGCACGGTAGACTTTGCTGTCGACGACAAATACCGCTTGCTCTTTCGGTAACTCTCGAACTGTGCCAAATCGACTTCATCTTGCGAGTCATATATCAGACTTTCCGCCGCCTTGCGATTGACCGAACTGTCTGAATTTGTACATTGATATGCGTAACGACGACGAATAAATTCCTCCCGCGCTGGTTCCCGCTGTATCATTTCTGTCACGCGATCGTGATGATTCTCCAGACTACGACGAGACATGTTTGGCATCGCAACAACACCCGGTGCTATCTCGCGACGATGCGGTGACCGCTTCGAATATGTGTAATCCGTTTTGGGGTATTTGCTAGAAGAGGGGATGGTTACATTAAAATTCACAGCACACCAAAGTGCAGTCCTATACTTACTTCCAATACTCGCCGGCATCTTTGTACTCCTGGTAGGCGACATGATCGACCAAACTTCCATTTGTCTGTTCGGCGTACGAGATTTTCGATGATGAATTATTGCTGCCGCTGAATTGGGCGCTACGCTCAAAATCAGAATTTATTGCGTTTTGGCTTATTTCTTTGTTGCCAGTGAATACAGATCTGAAACTCTGTTGTTGTGCGCCTTTTGGTGTTGAAGTCATGGCTGTTGAACTGAGGTTCTTGATAGCTTTGTTGCCGTGCAATTTCTGTGCGGATGTTATTACAGTAGTCGTTTTTGAACTGGAACTGGTGTAGGATGACGATGCTGCCGCGGATCCTCCAGTTACGGATTTATTAATAGCATTTGACCGGGCGATTCTTTCGACTGTTTCTGGGCTGGCATCTTCGCTGGAGTAGTCTGATGTTTTTGTTGTTATTTTGCCACCTTCCACCGATTTGGAGGCGGATGATGAAGATGTTACGGTTGTTATTGTTTTACTGGAAGTTTTCTTCGCTGGACTGGTGGTCACTTGGATGGATTCTTCAATGATGGTTCTGCGAAGAAAATGCACAGTTAAAACATAACCAATAGTTTATGATGAACTGAAGTAATTGGTAGTCAAACAAAGATTGGGTTTAAGCTGCAGAATTGAAATATGTACCGAAGGGCGACTATTTGATTCGTAAGGAAATTGAAATAACCTGAAAAAAAATCTTACATAAGTTAATAAGCTTCCTCGTGTACGTCAGATCTGTTCGAAATTCAAAACTTCTCAAAACTATCAGGCATAATATCGACCGGCTATCCTTAGTGCGCAATTAAGATAACCTCATTTGCAATAAGTGTAAGCAACAACTTGCTAACTATCCAAAATCATTGTAGGAATGTTTACAGCCAAAGCGAAAAGAATTATTGAAGTAGATGAAGCAGCGAGCAGCTGCGATGGACATTACCGATGCACTCGAGGCACTGTCAAAACCAGGTACCAGCACAAAGGATGAAAGAACAATACCTCTTCAGATTAAAACAGGACATTTTCAATATTGCAAAGGCTAGAAAGTGGATGATGTTCTGTGTTGCCCAAACGGTGTATATATAAATGATCTTTATGATCGACCAGATGCCAACAATCTAGCAACTATTTACATAGACACAATATTGGTCGAGCTATTCGTGAAATGCATTTGTAAACCATCAACATCTGATTGTATTATGGTCTTTTGGTGCTTCGACTATAAACGGGTTTGGTGACTCACAGCTAACAAAATCGATGCACGAACTTTGACGGGTCTATTGGCAGCACTACGTATTGTCAATATACATTTAAAAAATGTAAGAACACAAGATACTACCAAACTTTATTAAAAATATACAATTTTCACTATTGGGGTGGCCTTCAATCTAAATATTCGAAATTGCCTAGTAATTTGTTGCGCCCGAATGCAATACCAACAAATATTTACAACACCTAAGTGTGCAATCACCCTGCAGAAGCATTTGCTCATTTAAATTGCAAAAGCAGGTTCAATTAAAACTGCCGGCGTAGAAATAGAACCGATGATTTTTCAAGTGCTGCAAGTGTTCATCTAATTTTGTAGTTTATGCTATGCTTGCACGATTTTTATCTGAAAGACAAGTGGATCCATAGGCTGACCCATATCATAAGATTATGGCGACTCAATGCTTATTCTTTCGAATCTTCAGCAATCAATTAACAGTTATTCTATATGAGCATTCGGTTCTGAGATAATTATACATAATGTATACAAATACCTTGCATGACCACCAAATAACATTCAAAGTTTTATCATGTGCTTTCAATCGTATGCTCGCTTAATCGTCCACCGACTATTTCTGTATTAAAAATATTTTTTAGTTCAGCCGAGATATACCTACCAAACTTTACAGCTATCTACCTATCTTATCTGCAGATAAGAAAAATACTCACAGAAAACGTCGCATGGGCACGATGATATAAGAATCAGAAATATAATTCCACCACCACAAGCATCGAGCATATTTTGGCCAACCGAAAATCCAACAAGTCATTCCTCAAAACATAAGCAAACAACTTAAAGCTCTGATCTTCATGATGAAACGAAAGCTTTTGTTGTTTAAACTTTCTGCATGACGCCGTTTCGTTTGTGAATCGAACGCCGAGCGTTAAAATTTGAATAACGATATTCTTGCTGTACCCCCTCGCTCTTTTGATTAATTAACTAGTGAATCGAATGGCGAGCGTTACATTTTGAAAACAATTTTGTTCGCTTCCGTGTTTTCCGATATCGTCTATGCTAGCGAGTTCTCATATCCACTCCTCACTTCTCTTATTTAAGTAAAGCCGAAGGTCAATCGAATTGTATTTGGACGGTACAAACATTGAACCCCGGTGACGACAGAATTGATATAATTCGCCAACAACTCTGTCGTCAAGAATACGAGTTTTCCACTTAGTTATGGGGTGTTGTTAACGATTATGCATGTTTCAATGCCATTTGTGACGAGAGGGGAGTCGAGTCTTTTTAATTTACGAGACAAGCTACGTCGCGTTATGTGGAAGGTGAACACGCATGGAATTCCATAAAAACAGTGAAAAAAAATTCATACATTTTAAAGTATACTTACTGAACGTTTGGAGTTTTCTTCTTTTTCTCATGATGATGTGAGTGCCCGTCTTCTCCCGCTTGTGCACATGACTCACTATCGCATTGTGATCTAAGAAATGGGGTTTTAGATCTGGAACGATTCCTCGTCTCTCTTATTATGTCTCCCATAGTTGTTGTGCAACACCAATGGGTGGGTTAATCTGTAAAGAAATCACAAAAAGGTAAACAACACATTTTTTTTCCAAACTCAACCCTAATATGAGTATGTAAGTTATTTCGGAACTAATTTTATATGATTTATACAAACAAACATATCAGTCCAGTGGGACCTGTCGGGTGTAAATATAAAAGACATACGATTGAAATGAGACCGCTTACATGAGTTAGAATATGAGCATACTCGGAAGATGCCCCACGTCTAGTGGAATTAGAAAAAAAAAATATCCCCAGTCAGTCAAGGAGCGAGAAATAATTATTCATTCCGACAGTGACATGATGAGGGACTTAGCTGCACACAGCCACACTAATCATCAGCGATAGGTACATTTATTCGCAGAACGCGATCAAGGAAACTGAAATATGTGGGAAGCTGTTTTGTTTCCAGCAACACCTAAGTCTTTTGTTGCCAACTAAACTGGCGGTTAGCATGCGAGAAGGCGTGAAGTCGCAATGTCTGAAATTAGTGAAGTTTCCTTTGCAATTAGTACAGACTTTTGAATAATTCCTGCAGACTCAACTGGTCCGTTATTGGTAAATTTTTTGCCTGAATGTACCTAGTTAGTAACAGGAGATGTTAAATAAATTGGAGCTTCAAAATTGAACGAAAATTGCTTGCCAGAAAGACTTATAAGATCCAATTGGTGCTAGAGTTGAAGACAAACAACGCTTTTGTACTTTACAACAGTTGGTAGAGGATAGAACTATTGTTTCATCGCAGCACTTTTGACACGCCATTATTGGCATTTGATTTGAATGGCCGAACCTCCGTTTCAAAGACCAAGCCATCGCGGATGCCAGAGCGCTTGGTCTGGACAACTGGAAGCAGCGTGCCCGGGATCGTAGAGGATGGAAGGCTGCAGTGTCTCAGGCAGAGACTCTCCACGGGTCGGGAGCCCGTTGAGTAAAGTAAGTAAGTGAATGGCCGATCTGTTCTGACGAGCTCATAGAAGCCGCAATATAAACATTCCCTAATTATTTAAAGGTACAACTATAAATTGAGCTCCTTTAAGGCAATAATATGTAATAACTTATAAGGCCAGCAAGTGAGCAAGTATACATTTGCCTGTCGTTAGACAATAAAGGTTGTTCACGGCTCAAAACGAAAGTTATGGACAAATGTCAATCGCGTCGAAATATGTATGAAAAGCGCTTTTTGATACACAATCTGAGGAACTTAGTCCACAGCTCAAAATGAAAATATTTCGTCACAGATGTTTACCATATGGAGAAAAAACAGCACCTTCAATCTTTTTGTTGCTCGAGGCACTTCTGGCGCAATCTATTATTTGAGACATGTGCAAAAGGATACTTATCTGTATTTATTCAAGTGAGAGTGAAGGTTGTTTTCGTCTGTAAAAAAAATATGTTTTTGGATACGTAAAACGCGTCGTATTTTCGGTTTTGTTGCTTTAATATTGAAAAAGAGATGCATTGGAGTCAAATTGGAAATCCGTACCTATCAAACAAATATTGCTGATTTCATGGACGTTTGTGCGCCTAGCTTTAACATTCCCTAGCTATTTACATTGAAGGCAGTTTTGCAAATAAGAATTTGTTTTTAGCAACATCTGCTCACTCTGTCGGTATCTAACCATATTAGGAATTCTCACTTTATGTTTTATTTTTTTATCTAACCACTAATATTTATATGCAAATTCTTAAAATTAGTATTCATGATTTGTCCTCAGATAAGCACCACTCTTGATAACCACAACGTCCCAAAGAATACAAAACAACATGATATACAAACAGCAAACACTAATCTTCATGGGTCGCAGAGAAAAACTTTTATTTTTTGGCGCGTTCTACATGAGTGACTAATATTGGCGATTAGAAAGGAATTTCAGATGAAAAAGTTTGTACATTCACCAAGGATCATCACGATTCACGATAGCCTACATGCAGCCGCCAAGACAGCCGACACAAACATCTTTTCATTGGAACTGCTGTGTTTGTCTAATCGCTATTGGGAGCAATTCCTTACCGCACTCAATGTGAATTTCTTTTTACACATTCACATTTTTTGCCTTACAACTTACAGCACATCTATTGGTTTAGTAACGTATAAATAGAATTTATTTTGTTTTCGCAATTATGCGCCGTGAGGCAAAACTCTCAGCAAATACTATTTTTAACATTAAATCACGTATTGTATGCCCAGCGCGCGGTTAAATTAATTCGCACATTCATCGAACTGTATGAGCTTTGTTCTATATGAAATTATCTATTTGAACAAGCGAGGTGTGCCCTCTTTTTGTAATCTGAATTTTTGTTCACAGAATTTCCGTCGCAGCAATTGATTATGATTTTAGCCGCAGCGGCGTAAGGAATTTCAATTTATTTCGATAGACAGGAAACATATTTACCTCAAAATTGAGTGAAATTCTATTGATTTAACGAATTTGGACGCGCACTTTGTGGCACATTTATTTATACAGTTAATTGATATTATTTTTCTTGTGCTTTACTGAGTTTTAACACTTTTTCTTATAAAATTGTATTCTTTTGCATTTCACAAGCACTTTCTGCACGTTGACACTTTTACAACAAATTCATTAATGAAATGAACTGAACGAACAACTTTGGTTATCGGATTATTTGAAAAATTCAACGATTGTATTGCAGAATGGTGTGGCTCTCTTCTGGTACACATTTGTATTTGAAAATTTTGAAGTGATTCTGTTTCGTTTCGGGGCGAATGGGATGTGTGCGAATGGTGTGTCGCATGTGTGAGTTTATGTGCGTCGCCGAGGTCATGCATATGAATAGGAGAGAATTTAGAAATGACGTCATTATGAGTAGTCCATGGGGTGGATTTGTTTGTGTTTGTTTTGTTACGCATCGCTCCGATGAACTTTTTTGACGAAAGAAAGGAATGTTTCCTAATAAGTGTTGCTGAGTATTTTGGGTTTGTGTAGGGATCCGATTCATTCCATTAGGAACAGTTTTATTGTTTTGTTTTCTGCATAACATAAATTTGGTTCCTACCCCATATCATTCCATATTACACTTATACCACAGATAATATAATATACAGATGTCGCAGTCCCATGTTAGCTGATGTCCGCATTTCTTGCGATCGTCCAACAACGATTGTCCAACAAAAAGCTCTTCTCTTCGTCCAACAACGATTATCCCACAAAATAAAAGCTTTTTCCTGAGTGCCAATTAAGCATATTGTAATCGTTTGCGTGTGTGCATAAATAATATATTCTGTGTGACGAAATTTCTTGCTTTCTTTTTATGCTATGCTTCTCGTTCCCAATTCCCTTTTCCCATTCCCAACAAACAGAAATTTGTATTTTGCTTGTGATTATGAAGCAAATGTCCTGAGGCAAAAAAAAAAAATCGCAATTGAAAGAACAAAAATCGACCATTGTTGATTTATCTCACATTACACTCGCTAAGAAAGAAAAAGGGCCAAATACTTTTCTGATACGTTATATAGGGTTTACACTCAATTAAGTTTCAAATTGATTTATTAAGATGGTAGCATATCGTTTAGTTTTAATAGTTTAAGACTTAATACAAAAATAATAAGGATAAATATGGGAAGACTAAATATAGAGTAGAATAGAGGTATTTATTGGAGGAAAGTGTACCTATAGGTAATTACTTGTTGAAAAAAAAATATTAAAATTATTTAGATTCTCTGGACTAAATAAGTGATAAACAAAAAATGTTTATTGTATAATTTTTTTTTGTTTTTGTATTTTTTTCTTTTTGCGTAATATACATAAAGAGTCCGCCATCTAACTTTTTTTTTCAACTAGTGCTTATTTCGCGAATGGTAACACTTAGCTCATGTCTGATTCGACAGATAATAAGTTTTATCCTTCCGCTGAACGAATATGGTTGTGTATACTCTTGAACAACGCCGGAAAATATTGCGACATTACTTTGAAAATCGACTCAGAGAAGATGCCGATTTTGCCAAAAAAAATCATCTTTTCAGATGAAGCTCATTTTCATCTTGGCGGGTATGTAAACAAGCAAAATTGTCGTATTTGGGGCACAGAAAACCCGCACGCATACATTGAAAAGCCGATATACCCAAAACGAGTCACTGTTTGGTGCGGAATTTGGTCCAGAGGCATAATTGGGTCATTTTTCTTCGAAAATGAGCAAGGAGTGGCCGTTACAGTCAATGGCGATCGTTATCGGGCCATGTTGAACGAATTTTTGTTCACAAAAATTGAAGAGGAGGATATTGCCAACATTTGGTTTCAACAGGACGGCGCTACGTGCCACACAGCCGAAGCTACACTCGATGTTTTGAGCCCTGTTTTTGATGATCGCATTATCAGCCGCAGAGCTGATGTCGTTTGGCCACCTCGGAGCTGCGATTTGACACCGTTGGACTATTATTTGTGGGGTGCCGTAAAAGATAAGAGTTACGCCGACAAGCCAGAGACAATTGACGCTTTAAAGGACAATATTCGTGAAGCCATTGGTGAAATACAGCTGCACACAATCGATAATGTGCTTAAAAATTGGACCGATCGTGTAGGCTACTGCATGGCCAGCCGAGGCAGCCATTTGAATGAAATTATTTTCCATTATTAACCGGAAGGATTGTACTTTCAAATAAAAAAAGAAATTTGAGAAAATATTCAGTAGTTTTTTTTTATAGCCTTTTCAAAAAAGAAAAAGTTATTTGGCGGACCCTGTACTTTATATTTATGTGTACCTACCTAAAAAATAAAAGAAAATCATGTTTTTTTTTTTTTCATTTTATGTTTATTTGATATTTTGTAGTTCCTTTATCAGGAAATTTAAATAATTTTATCTCTGGATAGGTACTTCGTGGCACTTGCATTGCAGGCAGTTATTATGCACTTCACTCTCCAAGACATACCTATTATACTTTATTAAATTTTCTTAAAAATTATTTAAACCTATAAAACAAAACCATTGGTGGCTAAAAATTTCCCAATAAAATTTGTTCGTCAAGGAATTCTAAATTTGCTTTAATTTGTCCTAAAAAAAAATGGAAAGGTGAAATGAGAGCAGGCACTATAGGCAGATAATACAAAATTAATGGGAATCACCCCCGATTTTTATTCCATCAACCAGGGTATTTTTTTTTTCGAAGAGCAGGAGGACAATTGATTCATATTGAGAAGAAGAAGCGTAGGACAGAACAAAAGAAAGAAAATCAGTCATGCACGAACGATACACATCTAAATGATACGCTTTCATTCGTATGAGTTCAATATGCATGTAACAGGTCCGACTTCGCGAAAGGATAAAAATAAAGAATAATGAAAGGGAGACAGAATACAAAACAAAACAAAACACAGAAACAGAATACAGAAAACAATTGAACATATAATATGTTCTATACTGTGGTAGTAGTAATGTGTTTGACTTTGGCTTTGGTTACCTATGCTTTCTCTCTGTAAAAGCTTTTTGGAAAAGCTTCTTAATGTTTCGGATTTTGGTTTCATATGACAACAGTTCCTATTGGACTGCGTCATCTAGGTGATTATATTATCTTTGCTTATACCACCTAAAGGACCATTCACATGAGAGCGAATTGCGAACTGGCGAATATTCATAGATTCTGACATTTCATTTACTTTTTTTAGTCGCAGGTACCCGCGAATCATTTGCATCAGAGACAATACTTAGCTGTAAGACAATTGCGAGTTGGGGGTCTAAGTATTGTCTCTGATTTGCATTGTTGAAGGTTAAGTTCGAACGAACTTTTCATTCGCGGGTTTGTGGTTTGCGACTGTTTTATGTGGATTGTGAATAAAGGGTGACAGTTCGCGGCAAGGATTTTCAATTCGCGGAAAAATTGTTCGCAATTCGCCTATTCGAAGTTCGCGCGAATTCACCAGGAAACTCGAATATTTGACCCAGAATCGGGACCTTAGGACACAACTCACGAGATATCATCTCCATTTGGGATAAAAACAGCAAAACCGAGATTACCTCCTATAGTGCTTAAAAAACGCTTGCATAATTTCAGTCTGACTCGGATGAGGTGAGATTAGGGATCCGGCACTCTTCGAGACCAGCAATAGTTGTTGTATTGTGATTTGCCGAAAATTCTACTCTACTTTGCTTTGCTGAGGTCGAAGATCAAAAAAACACACCTATTGATAGTTTGGCTGAGATATGACGTTTGTTTTAAGTCCTCAATAAAATAAAAAGAAACACAAAAAACTCCAGTGGATTTCCTGGTGAGTCGGGCCGAACACTCAACTAATACTCGCATACTGGTAGCACTTCCGCTGAAGGTGCGAATATTGGCTGTCGATTGCAGAGTTAACCAATCGAACATCAAAACTATTTTCTTCTTGTTTTTACAAAAAGATGGCAGGAAAAGTTCTATTCGATTTCGCTATCGCATCAGTTTCCTGGGGGCTCGTTCGACTCGACCTTCATTCATCCAATCCATCAATCATCCCACTGCTCACGTAACCGCTGATAACTCAGAGACAAATAAAACACGCCCTGATGGTCTTCGGTTTACAATAGAATTTTTATTTTGCAAGAATGCATTACATTATTAGTAATAGTGTCGCCTTATCGGTTCATAAAACATATAATAAATTACAACCGCTGGAAATTTTGTAAAGAGATTGAGGTGGAGGCAAACTAAGTACAGCGCAGAAAACTTAGAAATATTCAAAATAGAAAACAATCGAGAAGCGGTCTCGTCAGTTTGACTGTTCGAACGAACTATCACACTGAACTTGTCTGGCGTCTGAGACGAGTGTTGGTTGGTGTTTTCCTCTTTACTTGTGCAAAGCGGCGGTCTCCAGAGTAGGTGCTGGTTTCGAGGCCAAACCGCCCAACAATTTCTTAATTTCGGCAATAGCACGTCCAGGATTCAATCCCTTGGGACAGGTGCGAGTGCAATTCATGATTGTATGGCACCGGTACACACTGAAGGGATCCCTCAACTGGTTCAAACGTTCGGTGGTGTTCTCATCACGGGAATCGATGATCCAACGATAGGCTTGCATAAGGACAGCTGGTCCAAGATACTTGTCAGCGTTCCACCAGTACGATGGGCAAGCAGTCGAGCAGCACGCGCACAATATGCACTCGTACAGACCATCCAATTTGGAACGATCATCAAGCGATTGCAAGTATTGTGCCTTGCCCTTGGATTCGGTGGCTTCGTTTCTGAAATGACAAGGAGAATGGTTTAAATGTTTGAGACTCGATGGAATGAGGTGAGCTGAAGGGAATGATAAGGATGCGACTGATAGAGAGAGACATAGAGAGAGGAACAGAGAGGAAAGATGAGACAGTGATAAAGGGATAATTGGGGGATGCTAAGACTCACTTGCGCTGCAACCAAGGCTGAATGGAATTGTACTGCTTGTAGAAGTTGTTCAAGTCTGGGACCAAATCCCTCAACACGTACATATGTGGCAATGGGTAAACCTTTAGTGGCTTCGAAAGGTTTGTATCAATCTCGCTGTAAATTTAAAACCAAGGACTCTTAGAAAAACCAACTAACGCTAACAAATTCAACTCCTAACCAAATACAAGCCAAAGTGTTGACTCCTCCAATGTTCATTGAACACGATCCGCAAATACCCTCGCGGCATGACCTACGGAAGGTCAAAGTTGGGTCGACTTCGTTTTTGATTTTTATCAATGCATCCAGCACCATGGGCCCGCACTCCCTCAGGTCGACCTCATAGGTTTGCATGTGTGGCTTCTTGTCGGCCGCATCCGGAGTAAACCTGTAGATCTGGAAAGTTTTAATTTGTGGCTCCTTCTTCTTTTCGGGTGCAGGAGCAGAGAGAGAGGTTGTTGTGCTTGAAATTGCGCGCATCTGTGGACAAAAATTTTGATAGCGTGATACGAGTGCCATTAGAATCGAAATGTACGAAAGGGAGAAAAATGTGTTAGCTAATCATAGTGCACTCTTGTCAGTCGAAGTTCAATTCCTTGAAATGATCGCTTTCTTCTCTACAGAGTCAGGCTGTAATGTTGTTCTTCGCATGTAACTGGATTTCACGTCTTTGGCGTCTTTGCATCGAAATGATTTGGATAAGATGTTGAAGACAGATCATTTACGATAAAGAGATAGACTCGGTAACAATACAACTCGAATTGAGTGGGAGAGTAAGTTTGTAATTCACGACTAAAGAGCAGTGATGGAGACTGGTTATAAGAGCAAAATCTATATCTACTAACTGATGTATAGGATGTGCCCTGTGAAATTGTTTGTACTGCTGATTGCTCCTATAACATGGGGAGCTACTGTTCACCAGTACTTGCTCATGTTAATGCGTTTATAATCTGTACGACTATATATGAACAAAGGTATCTTCACCAAGAGTGACATAAAACAAGGCCATATCGCAACAAAATGAAATCTCTTTAGTAATCGTCATGGAGTAGTGATTTGTTTGGCAACTCAGACGTTAGTTACGTACCTCCAAACTTGTGGACTGAATACTGTTCGCTTGTACAAGTCCGTAAATAGATAAAACAAAAATGCGACTTGCAACACTGAAAGCCGATAAAACCGAAAATAGAAAAAGGTACCTTAATAGGGCCATTAATCTATCAGCAACACTTTCCATCGACCTTCATGTTATCTTATCAATGCCCTTGTAGAGGTATCGTAGCTCCCATCTGTTTTTGGTGCAGTGCACCAGTGCCAGTGCTACTCAACACAACCCAGGCTTTTATGATCAGCGATCCCTTTGCGGGGGCTCCACAAACAACAAAAAACTGCCACTGCAATTAAGTTGAGCTTGCCCACGTCACACTAATCGCTTTTCATGCAATCGAAACCTGTGTTACTTACGAACCCAGCTCTATAACTTGTCAAAATATAACATTCTTCCTACACACCATTTGCATGAAAAAATCGTCCAAGAAAATGTCACAAGGCGACTGTGGAAGAGGAATATTTTTTCAATTTCTGGTGAAATGCAATAATCGACTGCAATTAGCGTTTTACATAACAAGTTTTTCATCACCAAAATAACTAGAGGGAGCGTCATAAAATATTGTTTTTCCACTTTCGTTGTCTTATCGCGTAGATTCTTGGCGAATTTTAATCCAAATATTAGAAAATAGAAAAAATATTATATCTATTATGTAACTGGGCAGTGCGATAAACATTTCGGCATGCAAAAAAATTCCATTTCTTACCTGGCGTGCGAAGGCACCAGAACGGCAGAGGATTAGCCTAGCTTCGTTAACCAAAGCCATTGTCACTGTCACAAAAATTTAGAGCTGTCTTTTAATAAAAAATTGAAACGGCACTGCGTTTGCAATTTACACTTTCAAATCGAAAAACAAAAATACAAAAAAGATTCCACTGCCAAAAGTGATTTTCCACTGGCGTCTTGCTTCTGGCGTTTATCTTTTCCACGGATTCTTCCGTCAACTGAAAGTGGGGTTGAAGAAATCTAGTGTCAAAAAGTAATTTCCCTTAACCAGTTCTCAGATGTAAACGAAGCAGATATATGTTTGGTGTATGGGATGTGGCGTGTGGCGACATCTATTGTTGGGCATGGTTGAATGTGGTACAAATACGTTGGAGTACTTTTAGTTTGAATTATTATTTAAATTAAGTGGGTACATTATAATGTTATGTTCGGCTTAGGAATCAGCGAAATGATTTTCATAGTAATAACTGGCTTCGGCTTTGTATATATGATTTGCAGAATGTACGTTGAATAAATAAATAAGAGCAGAACATTCTATAGTTTTAAAATTCATAAATTTAGTCCTACTTAAGAATTGCAGAGAGGTTCTGTACATTCCACAAAGTTTTTAATGGGGCCAATCACCAATCTAGTTTCATCGTTCATTGTAGAACTAGTCCAGACCAATCTTGTCGAATTAAGAAAGCTAGATTCAAAATGTGCTCATTTAAAGTGTGCTTTTTGACACATTCACTCTGTACAGTCTGAACCGAAAAACCTGACTTAAGTTGCAACTGCCATTGTTTGATTTAAGCGATTGAAATTCATGTTAGAAGTAATAAAAAAAACATATAATAAACTTAAATTTCAGTTCGCACGGAAATGTGAGGAGGCTGTTTTCCTTTGAAAGATTTACAGATACTATCCAACAGGAATTTGCTAGCTAAACCTTAGTACGCTGCTCGAGCTAGCTAAATGTTGACATAGAGAGCGCTGTGGATAAATGTGACAAAAAACAGCAGTTCTTGGAAAATACGTTACTTCAAAAATTCAACTCTCTCTGATTTCATCCATTTCCAATTCTATTTACTCCTCGTCGATCTATTTATTCAAAAAACTCATCTTTACTTCTCCCATTCTTATCTACACAAAAACGCAACAAAACAAGACAACACAACGATCTGTCAAAATTTAGCTTGAGAAAATGTCCCGATCCATTAAATGGGCGCGCTAAATTTTGACAGATACACGATGTACATTCTCAAACAAAAGTTTTACTATTTAGCTCGAGCTGCGTACCACTCAGCTAAATTGGTTCGCTTCAATTTAGCTCAGCTACATTTGGGAGAGAATTTTGTATGGGAGCGAAAAGTTAGCTCGAGCAGCGTACTAAGCTTAAACATTTCACTGTTTTATAAAAGTCGGAATGGAACAGATTTTTTTTTACAAACTTACAAACAGAAAGCCCTACCCTCGTTATAGCCATAGGTGAAATAAGCCGAAAAAATTGGAACAGTGTGAAAATGAGTCATAGCAAAAATTCTGTCAGAACAAATTTTCCATTCAGATGACAGATGGAACAGTAAAGAAATGAAATATTTCAGTGGAATGATTTTTTTTCTGTCCGAATTAACTGAATAGTTGATCGGGAATTAGTTTCATAAAATTCATCGCATAACGAAGAGATATAAGGGCACATTCAAAGCTCTTGTCCTTTTAAGTCGATTAGATTATATGGCTGCAACATTCTCCTGAAAGTAAAAAGTAGATTGGTTGGTAACGTCACTTTGACTGCGTTTAAGCCTAGTACGGATCAGTTTCGGAACGAGTTTTTCCAGTGGTCTCCAAATGAACAGCGAAACGTCTGCGAAAATGCAGCGTAAAATAAGGTGGAGAATTCCATCAGCTGATACACAAGTAGCAGTGTTACCAGCACTGACTATTTATCTCCGCTTTGGGTACTCCAACTTACTGGCTGCTTAAAAATGTGATTTGAGATTTATCCTACTTAAGGCTTCTTAGGAATTTATAAAATTCATAAACATTGGTATTAGTGAAAATATGTGTAAATCTGAGAAAAAATCGAGATTTCTCAAAAGTGCCTCAGATCAAAAAAAAAAAAGATTTATTTTTTTTTGGCAAATTGATAATGAAAAGCAATGTAGTAGATCAAAAACAAAATTTTTTTTTTCTCCAAAAAATTGACCTTTTTGCCAAATAGAAAACGAAATAAGTCTAGCAGCCTGACAGCATTTGTGTCTTTTTGCGTAAATTCTGTGACGCATCACTGGCATCATGATGCTTTGCAAAATGTTCATTAATGCAATGATTGGCATCACTTTCAACGTCAAGTGTTCATTATTGCAAGGTTGATGAAACTGATGTGCAAACATAACGAAAAAAAGCATCACAGAAATACCTGATGCACTGTGGCTGTTTTTCGCCGGCAAAAAAGTAAGAAAAATGTCGGAAGAGAAAGAAAAGTAAGTAAATAAACATTTTTATCAATAGATACATATGCTTTTGACAGAAAAATTTATAAATTTTTGTTGAAATCATTGTTTCGCGTTTCGACCGATTTCTCCTTGCTTCACACATATTAAAAATTAATTTATCGTCTTTACGATCATAGTTATCGACTACAACTTTTATTAGCTAAGCTTCCATCTTGACATTAAAATGCGCTCCAAAACTCAAACATCATATTCAATCAGCAATGCATGAGCAAATAAGCAGTGATGCCGCATCACTGCGCAAATGTTTGACGTTTGTCTAGATCTAGATTGATTTCATGCCAATTTTTTCTCTGCAACCGTATTCACATAAATAACCGCCATAATAATTGGACGCAAAAGGTGCCCCACTCAATAATTTAAATTGAAATTGAAATTATGTCGACAAGTCAAGTCGAAGCGTTCCTTAATCTAGACCAGATAAATCTAGTTCAGGTATTTTATCATCAACTAAGTACCCGTCAAAGATCTCCATTCGTGAATAAATTTTCCGGCTAGATGTCAACTGTAAGAAACTGTTAACATGACCAATATAGACGTATTAAAATTAAACTACCGGAACTAGTGCTGAACGTCTCTTTCGTCACATTTGCCAACAATTGGCTATCAGTTATAAAAACGCTAGCCATAAGAAAATTTAAATTTGAATTATGTTTAAAACCTATGTGTAATGTGTATTGCAGACGGATTTTTACCAAACTTGACTAACTATTCATTTGAAAATTGACGAATGCATGAATTGACAAAAATATTCAGATATTGTACGGGAATAGGTACAGCCTTCAGCAATTGGAAAACGCAACTGACTTTGACATTAACTTGACATAGTGGTAAAGATATTGGATTGTTAGATATATTTAGATAGTTGTGGACAAAAATTCAGCCATCGAAGATGTTGAGCTAATCTAAGAAACCTTTTCTACATTTAAGGGTTCACATTAATCTGCGCAAAGCTTTCACGTTCTTCTAAAGAAGTGAGTCGACGTCGATTGAAGTTCCCTGTTTCCGACCTAGAAAGGATATTCTTACTAAAATATATTTTTCGACTTACTTGCGACTCAACCACGGTCGTATTGACCGATACTGACGGTAAAAGTGATCCATATCTGGCACCAAGTCCTTCAACACATACATGTGTGGCAATGGGTATATTTTTAGAGTTTTCGATAGATTTTCATCTACTCTACTGCAATGACAAGAAAATTCAATCATTCCCTTAACGTCTTATATTTTCATCTTGCCCTTACCAGATACAGGCCAAAGTGTTGACTCCACCGATATTCATGCCGCATGATCCGCAAATTCCCTCACGGCACGATCGTCGAAACGCCAGCGATCCGTCGAATTGGTCCTTGATCATGATCAAAGCAGTTAAAACCATTGGAGCCGATCTAATTAGCTTGTTGAGATCAAATTTGAAGGTCTGCATGCATGGCCCAGTCGCAGGTTTACTTGGATCCCATCTGTAGATTTGAATGGTTTTGATCCTTGGTGTTTGAATTGATGTAGCTGAATCCGATGCGGCAGCGGATGTAGTTAGAAACTGTGTATTTATATTGAATGAAATTAAAGAAGAATGGTTCTTCACAAGCGAACTCTACCTTCTGACAAAAAACTGCACAGTACTTGGTAAGCATTGGTCGATTGCTTTTTATCAACGCCATTGCTTGATTTGAGTCGATAGAATTTGAAATTGTTTTGAAGTGGAAAACATCGCAAAGTTGACTAGAGCATGGCCCGTACTTTGAACAAGTAGAACCACTACACAAGTAGTACACACTACACACACCAGAATAAAGTCGCATTTAGAGCGAAACAGAAACCATCATTAGATATTTAAAAAACTATGTAACCTACTCGCTACTATAGAATGACAAGGCTGTCCTCTTCAATACGCAAACAGAGAGCAATCATCATGATTGTGGGCACTCTACCCACAAGCCTGACACGAACATGACCCAATTCGTCATGCTTGGCACGTATTTCCTGAGCAACACACTGCACAACTTTGCCCCAACACATCTCAAGACGATGACACATAAGAGCTGTTCCTAAATTCCAAATTGAGTTCTTAAAAATGCATGAACCCTGCAATTAAGCAGGAAACGTCTCTTCCATCCATCATTTCCAAACAGGGATGGGACAACCCCACCGCCCCATTGCCAGTAAAGGACTCGTTTCAGTGTGTTTTTTTCTAATCAGCGCACCACGCCTGACGGTGTCGGAACTATTTAACTGGAAGCTTCGCTGACATGCCCCGCACCGGCAAATCCACAGAGCGGCACCACCACACCTGGGTCTCTGTGGCACCATCCCGGCGGGGTTGTCCACGCCATGCCATTGCCATGGCTGGGTGGCGTTCCGGTATTTTAATTTGCGTGTCGTTTGTGTTTGCAGTTATGCGGGTGCAGGTTGGTTGTGCAGTTTGCAATGTGGAACGGATGTCCCCAGGGAACAGAATGACAGACACAATGGCTCAAATTGCATGTCATTCTGTGAGCTGAATTGAAGACTTTTTCTCGTTTCCCATTCGCAGTCCTTTCGTTATGCTGTTCACTTTACATTTTTTTTGCAATATCGTCCTGTGTGCGTGGAATAGTCATGCAAAAAGAAAACCCTCGTACTATTTCAAAATATTATTGTAAAGTAGGATGAGGCGACAGAAATGTGCAGTGTCCTTCTTTGTTTATTTGTATACGGTGACAGGTACGTATAGATTGCGTTAGTTTATGTGTTTCGCGTAAGTTTGGTTGTTTTAAGTTGAATATGTCCTTAAGGCGAACTCGGTTTCATTACGAGCGCAGATAGGTCGCCTAGAGCGCTGCTATCAAATGAATGGAAAAGCGCTCAATCGATTTCCTTTGTGCCAGTGAAAGGAAATCCCATTGGTTTTTATTTGGGGGCTTTGGGTGGTTGTATTTATGGGTTAGGGTTTTTTTCTTTGTAATGAGCGTCAAGTTGTATTAAATCCGTTTAAGCGTCTAAAAATTGGTGCCACATAGCAAACAGAAGCACTCTACTTCCGTAGGACACTCAAGGTCCAAGCTTGTGTCATTTGAATATTACAAGTCCTTGGGCACATGCCTTTTTACAAAATCATCAAAGTTCAAGAAGATACATTTAACTCCACAGAGACACTTTCGTCTACAGCGGCGGCATTTCCTTCAAGCAGACTTTTCCCAATCAAGTTGATGCATGGAGTCCAATAGAGTGGATGGAATGCGAAAAACTGGTTTCAGATTGTGCCTTCATATGGCCGGCCAACCTTTCCGAACTGAGCCTTAACATTGGCTATAAATTTCAATGATTTGAGGGCGTTGTTGCTTTGCCAGACTTCTCGGTGATTTGTCAGCTTAGAGAAGATCTGGGAGCCCCAACCAATATTCAGCTCCACCTACGTTTTTGACCAACTCCGAGCTGCCACCTGTTGCGCACTAAGAGTTGGGTGGGTTTTTTAAACCGAGGTCTTCCTCCACTACGTTGTCCATTCGGGTTGGAATGGTAGACTCTTCGGGTGTATCTTAGATGACTGAATTTGACCAAGTCGACGTTGCTGTGCAGCTCGTAGAGTTTTTGCTCTAAAAGCACCTTCAAGGACTGGAAAATTCTCAAAGAATTTCTCATTTAAAATGATTAAGTAATATGGAAGGACTGGAAGATGAGTTGCATAAGATGGTTGCCGTCGATCTGGTAGTGTGAATATTTTGTTGGTTATGGTTTGTTCAGTAGCTGGCATTGATTTCATAACTAAGCAGCTCTGTGTGTTATACCAAACGGCTCTCACTAGGCACATAAAAAGTCAGAACACCAACAAACAGATCGAGTGCTGATTTCCCCAAATTCTTTGTGTTTTCTGTGTAGATTATTTTTAATTTTATGGACAATCAAACCTGCCGATCCCACCATACTTTCAGGAAGCGAGTGCTGTTCGTTGAAATAAATTGTTCCCACATTTAAATGCTTAAGGTTTTGCTTACACGTGAGCACGCCACAAACAATTGACCATGTGAGAAACATGGGAACACAAGAATTGATGCCACAAATATCCAGCGACTGTTTTTGCGACTTATTATTTGTCATAGTGAAAGCGAGACGCATGGGAAATTGAAGGCGCTTAAAAACCGATGGCAAATCATTCTGAATAAGCGGAATCCGCGGAATTATAATGTTTGCCTTGAATATTCCAGTCAAAATCGTCCCTTCCATTACATTTGATATCAGATTCTTCACAATCAAATCAAACGCGATCCGTTAAAAAGTTTCGCTGGATTAAGGTTGCTCAACAAAATAATAACTGAGCCGACTTTCGATTTCAAATTGTGAAGCGGTAAGCCCGAAAGATCCAAAGAACTTAAAAATTGAACAATTGAAATAAGTTTTGTGGTATTGGAAGTGACACTACCCTTTTTTTCTATCCAGTAAAATTTGTTCTATACCCAATCTCATCCCCTTAAACTTATATTTTCAGGACAAAACGTAGCATGTGTCCTTCCTTGGGCCAATACGAATCCACCCATCCCAAAATCGTAAAAATCGAACGATCCATTCTCGAGTTATGAGTGCACACATGGACATCAGTCTCTTTTATATACCTATAGGTGTACCCACCCGGATTTGTTCGTGCCTTTTTTTGAATATTTCAGGTCTAAAACTATCTTATCTTTAAAACTGGAACCTTCGATACCCATCCACAAAATTTCAATGAAATCGGTTGAGTAGTTTCAGAGATCGACAACAGCGCCACCTATCGGATGGACCATCAGCTCCCGCGCACCTACCCACTTCCCCCTTCAATTTTGAAAAGATTTCCTATCTGTGAATACGCGTGAAGAGGAGAGTTTTTTACTCACTACTCTTATGAATGTTACTCTCTTCGGCCGTCGACTCTCTTTAGTGGCGTCGTTTGTACGGGCTGACGCATGAAGAAGAAAGCAAAGTATATTTTGGAATCATTTTTGATATTTATTTTTTGGAATCATACACAACTGCGTAGTTGAAATTTAATGTTGTTAAATTTAACTTTTTCAACTGTTTTAAAAGGAAAATAAATGTGCAAAAAAAGCACCCAGAAAATCTCTTTTTATTGACACTTCATTTGTTAAGAGCGTGTGAACCGCAAGAGGTAAATATACACTACAGAAACTACAGAAATAATATAGAGTGGATGGATGGATTGGATAGGTATAGCTCTTATCACGTAAGCTGCATCGCAGTTACATTACATTACCTCTTTATGTAATAGTGTGATGTGATGTGATGTGACATGTATTTTAAATGCCTTCATTGCCTTGCAGCATTCACTCTTTAGTTGGAGTACTCAGTTAACAACATCAGCATAAAACACATGAACTCTGCCTCCGTTGTTTTTATTCCAAGCAATGAAACCGCTCAACTTCAGCAGGTGCTCAGCTATTAATTGTACGCAGCGCATCACATCACGCTGTTCAGATTCAGTCTCAGATAGGTGTTTTCTGTTTTTATAGGAACCTCTCATTATTCGAATTTAATAATTCATTAATGTCGGATGTCGGATGTAAATTCCCACGGGTGCAATATTGTTTTGTTGTAAGCATTATACTCCCTGTTAACGCAGGGAAATATGAAAAATTAACTGCAATTATTCGGCGGTGGATTTAAGGTGCCATGTGGGTAAATAAATGTGAATTTTATGAAACGGCTTTGCAGTGTATATACCTACATATGTTGTACAGGGTGGTGAAAAATATCAAGTAGACTTAAAATTATTGTAGTAACATCTAACATTTGTGAGGAAAAAAATTAAACAAAGCGAGGGTTTTGGATGAAATTTAAGGCGGATTTAGAGTAGAGGCAGGGCTCATAAGTGGATACCGATTTGATTTATTTAATGAATAGCTTTAGTCTTTCTAGTTTTATGTAACTTTGACATTTATTAAAATTAAGATTAAAGTTTGGAAATATGTCCACATAATGTTTTGAAGATAATGCGCCGTATAAATGAGAAATTTAAGTCCCGGCTTTAAATTTACGGAGGCTCACAATTGCGAAATTTGCATGGAAACTATAGTCACAAGTATCAAAAATTCCGCAGCTGTAAAATCGGGGGAACGCGATTTAACAGGCCAGTAAAAATCAGAAAAACGCGATATTATTCCACCGCCAAAAATTCCCATAGCCATAGCAGAGCCATAGTAAATGGAGCTTTTTCAATTTAATTTAATCTTAAATAAAAAATGTACCTACTGTAAAATTCGTTGTAAAAACCGCCAAAATATCACCAAACTGCGAACGTCGTCTGATGGAAGTTCCGGAGTTCTCCTCAATATCTTGCTTGGTGCCCTCGAGCACAATGCTCACATCATTTCGAACTTTACGAGGTCTCTCATCAAGCGGAAGATCAAAGACAGTCGCCTTGTTGCTGAAAACGGTAAATTTTTGGAACCCTATGGGTGGATTGCGAACGTGAAAGAAATTTTGTTATGATTTTTGCGTCTGAATAATTGAATGCCGACTTTCAAAATAAAATTGAACAACTTCGGTTCTTTGTTCTTTACTTAATTAAGCTTTTTAAAATTAATTCTGAAAAGTACATAAATAAGAAAATAATTAGATCAGAAAGCAATCCCCATCAGCCCTCAAAAATTGCACACATGTCTTCAACAGTTATCTACGCTTTTGAAGGGCTCTTCGGTTTCGTTTATTGCGGATTCATTTCATGAGCTGTGTTTTCCAGCCTTTTATAAAGCGGTTTCAGGGGGCAACTGTAATTACTAATTTATTATCTGCAACAGGAATTAAAATTTTTAGTTGATTAGCAACTCTTCATGGAACCCATAGATTATTTTATAAATTATTTTATAAATTATTTTATAAATTATTTATTGGTGAATTTTTTGGGGTGAAAGACTTTGGAAAAACTTTAGATATCTTCCAGTAACTACTACAAAAAGTCGAAGCAGGTAAAAACTTAAATACGGCAGTTCTTCTCTTAAAAACAAGAAGCTTAATGATTCCTATTCGGCTCATGCATCTTCGTAGACAAAATTGCTAAAAACCTTCGAGGTTGCTTCAAGGTATCAAATCGGAAGTATAGTCCACCCGAAAGAATATTTGTGTGGCATCCCCATCTCCTCATTAGCCGATTTGTGTCTCCAGGGAATTTATCAATGTCTTTTGTCTTTTCCAAATTGCTTGTAGGTTACATACCAATGAACTGGTACTGGACTAAGTTGGACGTGTTGGTGATTCTCATACCAAAGGAAAGGGACACAAATATAATTTCTGGCCTCAGCGGAACCTTAAGTACCTTAAAATTAATCCGCTTATATTTTCATTCCAAGCTTCACAATTCCAATTGTATGGGCTTTGACAGCAAGGGAAACGGCTCTCATAGCATTCCACGACATTATTTAAGGAGTTTTCGAAAATACCTACTTGGAAGCTTTGATTGAAAAATGGACTGATCTCATAAAATGAGTTCTAAATGTGTTCGAAAGGTGATTTATAAATCTGCTTTGAAAATGCTCACATAAGATAGTTAAGGCAGTATGGGGTTGTCCTCATTATAGAGTACTCTCTCGTTTTCTCATAGATGAACTTCTCGACCATCGTACACAATGCAGATCATGTGGTAAACACTGTAAAGGACAAATATGACTCCACTTTGTATCAAAGATAAAGCAAAGAGGATCAAACTTAACCTTTATAATTAAAGGAATTAAGTATGGAAACAGATTAAGCTGACCTAACATCGAATTAGGAGGAGATTCTGGTGAGTCTCTAAGCATTCCTTCTTCTGGAATGTTTGTGAGACGTTTGTGAGAGCATATTTTAGGTCCCAATAGGTTAGATTAGCTAAGGCTATTTTCTGATACGGAGTAAATCCCATAGAGAATATTCCATTAGGCTACCACAAAAACAGCGTCGGTTGTATCTGCTAAGTTTGCAGAAATTTTATAGGATTTTTCGTATTTTGCTGAGATAAGTTTCGGCAATTTAGACTCGCCTCCTAATTAAGCTCAGTACCGGACAGTTAAAAATCAAGTGAAAGGGTGGTTCCTTCTCTTCATAATTGCGACGACTGCTAGTCCATAGATTTACGTCAGTTTACGTCATTTAAATGCCACTATTGGCGCCTTTATTGCTGCCTGACTGGCTGTGTAGATGACGTTGTCTGAGCTCACTTTCAATAGTTCAGCTTCCCTAATATATATAGCTTCAGCTAAAAAAAAAAAAAACACTACAGTTGTTTGGTAGCCTAAAAGACTGGTTAAAGGAATATAATATGGAACTGAGGGAACTGCAGTTTCTACCCTGCACCAGTTTTAGATCAATGAGACTACTCCCATTGCTGTCGGCTGGAGAAATTGGTAGAGAAGCCCAGGACCATAGTCACGTAGTCCGTAACTTTTGATTCAACGTTGTTGGCAGTTTGAACGATGCCATGCCAAATGCATCATTAAATTATCCCAATGGATTATGTATAAAGTACATTTTAAAAAGTTACAACTACCGCGCACAGTATCTTTAGTTATTTGTTTTATTTTGTGGCTCCATTGCTAAATTTACTGAACCAGCCACTTCGCAATTAGCTGGAGAAAATGTCCTTAAGTAATTCAATTCAGCCAAAGCGACTATGAATAAGAACCCATTATTGCTCGTCATTGTGCTTTAGCAGTCACTATGAATCATTAAACCGTGTTGAAACATGTCACCACATCGTCATGTGTAATAGCCATAAACTGAGCAAAAACGCTTGCGCGAATTATCGCATTTCTCGAAATATTAAAATATCAGCACGAAGTACAGATATACCGCATATACACTTCGCCCTCCTTGCCATGAATAAAAATAACACAACACGCTATACGTGCCACTCGGTCCATTAGGTATCTGGCTGCAGATGAGGGATACCTTCTTTTTGCCATCCATCAGTTCCTGCATTCCCTAGCATAACTCGAAGTGAGCCTCCATACTCCGTCACCAGATGGAGGACATAATATTATTAATAATAAATTTTATGAGGAGGTACGACTACGAGTACTCTGTACCCGCTGTTTTATCGATATGGTCTTGCTGTTTCAGTTCGATACGTGTCGGTCGTCATCTTTAACGACCCAGACATGACGAGAGAAGTTTTTCAGAAAGTTCTTTCATTTTTCTTCTCTTACCAGTTTTGCTTGCTTTTACTTTAAGGAAAGTTGTTGCGTCATTTGCTTTAGTACTGCACTTTTATATAGATGTCAAGACTGAGGATATTTTTTGTGCTTCTGTGCGAGTGCAACGCGAGATAACGTTATTTTACTATTGTGATGTTAAGAAAGGAAAAGAAACAGGGAGCCGGAGCCATTGGAACGTGCCCAACAACGGAGTTCGGGAGGAAGAATGTTCGTGCGGATGTTAGACTTGTGACTGTCGGTGGAAGCTACGTATTTTATTTAGTTTCAACTTTTTGTTAGTTTTTCTTATGGCAGGGCATCGCATAATGCGTTGTTCCCATAGTCGGACGTGCGTCCTTATATTTTAACATGGCTGTTTGTATTGAAATAAGAAATTGCTTTGTGAAACGACAATTCTATCAGAGGGAGTGCACTATAAAGACGATTCGGGCAGCATTAAGGAATAAAATATAACAATACACATATATAAAGATTCTTCCTTAAATTTGTACTCGGTAGGTTCCATATTATTTATTATTTGCGAGATAGATACCTATTCTACTACCGTGTCGTTTTTAGGAATAGTGCGCGTAGGTCTGGGCAGTGGCGTGGCGTGCGCGTGGGTTGGGCCGCCCGGGGCAGACCCAATCTATGCCGCCTCTAGTAATTTGTTCATACATATGTATGTTAATAAATTTCTACATTTTACCAAGTTTCTACTAAATTTCTTTTTGCGGTCCTATGCTTTTTTACAATAACAGGAAGGGTCAAGAAGGAAACGTATTTGTTCCTTATTTAGAAGTAAAGGGTTTTCCAATAAGAGGTGCTATTTTGGTATTCAAAGAAAAATGCCATTTTTTGAGATAAATGATCGGATGTTTATTTCATAATAAAGAGGAAGGTATGCCGTTAATAATAAAAAACAACAACAGCCAAATGGCCACCACGAGCACGCATACAGGACCATATCCTTTTCATGAAATTTTCCATAGCCCTATGTCATCGATAGCCTCACGAATTTTATCTTTGAGGTCTTGAATCGACGCTGGGCTGTTGGCGTAAACCTTATCTTTCACGTGGCCCCAAAGGAAGAAGTCGCAAGGTGTTAAATCACAAGATCTCGGTGGCCAATTGTGATCACCTCTTCGAGAGATAACACGGTCTGGAGACTTTTCCCGTAAAAGATCAATGCTTTCGTTGCTTGTGTGGCACGTAGCACCGTCTTGTTGAAAGTAAACGTTGTCCAGATAAATACCATCCAACTCCGACCATAAAAAATCATTAATCATCTCTCGATAGCGCAATCCATTCACCGTAACTGTTGATCCAACCTCATTCTCGAAAAAGTAAGGTCCAATGACCCCGCCGGACCATAAACCGCTCCAAACAGTCACACGTTTGATTTTGATTTTGGTGGGGCAAAAAAAAATGTCCCATTTATTTGGCTTAATACAAGCTAGGAAAAAAAAAAAAAAATACAATACAATGCTTACAATACTAGAACTAAAAACTAAGACTTATAACTAGGAGTTAAAGCTAGGGTTTATGGAGAAGGAGGCTAAGTTTAATGGAGGAAGAGCTACGGTTGAAGTCAAAAATGGAAATATTTGAGTTTACTTTCCGTAGCATACGGGAAATTGGTTCGTTGGAGCCGTAGGACGTGCGGTGGGTTGGCAGATAGAAGAGACGGGGGTGTCTTAAATTAGTATTTAAGAAGATGGAGTTGTAAAGAGACGGGCAATCGATAGAGCCTGAGAGGAGGCGATGAATGAAGAGAATGTCTGCAGCATCTCTCCGGTCCTCAAGGCTATTCAGGTTAATGAGTTTGAGGCGGTCATGATAGGGAGGCAGAATTAGGGGATCGTTCCAAGAAAGACCGCGGAGGGCAAATCGAAGAAAACGTCGTTGTATGCTTTCGATTCTGGCTACATGAACTAGCTAGCTGAAAGGGTGACCATGCTTGGCTGGCGTATTCGAGGAGGGGGCGGACGAAAGTGATGAAGAGAGATCTGGTTACGTAGGGATCAGAGAATTCCTTTGACCACCATTTAATAAACCCAAGGGATGAATTGGCTTTACGAATTATCTCGTCAATATGCGAACGGAAATTAAGTTCCCGGTCGTACAATATGCCAAGGTCACGAAGAGACTGTACGATGGGTATAGGTTGATCATTAAGAAGGTAAAGACGGGGAGGCGACTTGTTGTACTTACGTGATAAGGTGATGGATTGGCATTTCGCAACATTTAGCTCTAGGCAGTTTTTGAGACACCAAATAGAAAAGGAATCTAGATCTTGTTGTAGCAAGCAGGGGTCTTGTGATGAAGATATGTGTTTATAAAATTTGGTGTCGTCGGCATAGAGAGAGATAGAGGAGTGTTTAATAACCCTTTCCAAATCGTTTATAGTTAAGATGAAGAGAAGGGGACCTAGATGACTGCCTTGTGGTACACCAGAGGTGGCCAGAAATGGGGCAGATAGGACGGACCTGAAGCGAACGCTATAGAAACGGTTTTCCAGATAAGAGGATATCCATTTCAGCAGTATTGGTTCAAAACCAAGGGCAGACAATTTGAAAAGGATTAATTTGTGGGATATCTTATCGAAAGCTTTACTAAAATCGGTTGCAACAACATCGACTTCTTTACCACTGGATGTGGTAGGGTTGAATTCTCTCACAGAGAGAGACACTTAGAAAAAGTTAGGGCGAACGCTTTTGTAGTAAAAAAATTACAGATACAGAATTCAAATATTCAACAGAGTGATACGAAAAGTCTGTTAAACTCGAGGAATTAGCTAATTTACTAAGAAAATTAGTAACACCATCCAAGTAGCGTTGACAGTGATCTGAAATTAATCGAACTTCTTCTTGACGTATCCGAGTATGTGGTGGAAGACCTTGTACTGATTGACCAACCAACACTGCATTAAGAATTACATAGTGCAGATTGCTCCTTGCTAAATAGCGAGGAAGAATTTCGTTGCCACTTTCGAAAAGAATCTTCAATTTTATTTTGCCGCCTGTTGATAAAATTTTAATACGCAAAAAATCTAAACAAATGCACGCATTTATGCCAAAATAGGGCACCAAAATTTCAAATCAGCTTTGTTGAGTAAAAATTTGTAAGATTCTCAGTGGAGAGGGGTAATACATTAATATTGCTCTCTCGACGACGCTCTCTTTTACGAATTTTTCGAGCTAAGGAAGGAACAGACCTATTACGTTAGAAAACGCAACCTATTTTTTTCCTATTAGGTATCTGGGTAATAAATCTTCAAAAATAAGGAGCACGGCAAATGAGACAATACTGCAACCTCTATTCCCAACTAGAATGTTTGTTTATGTTTGCAAACTTCACTGCGTTTGAACAAAATTAGACACAACGAACGAACTCAATAGAAAAGTATACATGCAATGCTAGCACTCATCTGTACAGTAGGAGTTGCATATCATGTCGAGAGAGTGTCTCTATACTAATTACCTATGTTACATACGTCTAATGCCCTAACAAAAGCAAACACAAAATAACTTATTTGCAGGAACTCCAGTCTCTAGTTCGGTTGTCATTTCTGATGAAATGAAGATGCATATTTGGGAGCAGCGTTCATTAGATTTTATTGTTAAGCAACACACTAAATGACTGATTACTTACTGTGTAGTGTTAATGAAGGTAAACTTTGTAAATAAATTCGTTGGATTGAAAAAATAATCCGTTTTGTAAGTTTTAAAAATTGGGGCCTGTGCCCCCCTTGCCCCCACCCCACTCGCTACGCCACTGGGTTTGGGAAAGGTGTGTTGTACGATAGCGACAGTTCCACTGGGAGGCCTAGTTACGCAGTATTATTTTTGCAAACGAACCGAAATCGAGTGATCTTTCTGATCTTTTCCGGTAAAACTTTCTGCAATGATCGTTTATATCCAAATGAACGTAAATACACTGGCTTATTCCTAAGCTAGTGGAACTATGTCAAACATAATTCTCTGGGGAATTACGACCCATTAATTTAGAGTAATAGAATATTTAAATGCTAAATTCTAGATCTTCTTCATTTTTGAATTCAAACATTGATTCGTTTCGCCAGAGGGACAATCTTCTTGTAAAATTCTAGAATTCACTTATCTGTGTCACGGCCGTCTACGTATCGTATACGCTATTACAGTAACATTGGAAAGGTTTTCATATTTCTTTCACACACCTAGTTACTTGCTGCTCAACTCAATTTATGAAAGCCAACGAAGTTCATTTTTTAAGTCTATCTAACTTAGTATCACAAAATATTCAACCGATTTCACGAAAAGATTAACCATTTGTTCTTATTAGTGCTAGAAATGTTTAGAAAGTGGAATACATGATATTCAAAAGGTATTTTAACAGTGCGCAATGTCGCGCGTTTCCAGGAAACACTAAACACTTGCTTTACGTATTTTAATGCGCAGTTCTCGGGATATTTTTGTGCACTAAAATTTATGTTTCATTTTCAGAAGCTAAGATTTCGAGGCCTAAGTGGATAAAGGTGGGTTAGAAACATACACTGCGCGTCATCAGGTTAGCACACACCTGCTTTTAATAGTTTCCGCGCATTTCTGTTAAAACTAAAAGAGGTAAAATTCTAACAATTCTAGGGATTATTAACAAATCAATTTTCAATTGAATAAAACAAATATTAATGTTTCTCTATTTTCCAATATTTTTTTATAATTTTTTTTCAAAATCATCCGAAACATTAACAATTTATATTGGGTCATCAGGTTAGCACACATCTCTTTATTTAAATTTTTTCAAACTTTTCAGGTAAACACTTAGTTTAAGATGATATATTAACTTATTTAAGCATTTTTTTTTTTAAATTTTAATAATGAGTCGATCCTCCCTTGTTGAGAATAATCTCCTAGATCCGATTGGGAAGCTAGTCGTACAACTTTCCAATATAAATCAAAGAAATGGCTGTCCAAGCTCTTTTAATGCCTTCAATTAATTCCTCTTTGGTAGAATATTGCCTGCCAGACTCGTCAACTTTGCGAACCAGCCATCCCCACACGTTTTCTATAATATTGATGTCCGGTGAGTAAGGCGGCCACTGATATAAATCGACGTTTCGTGCTTCGATCCAAGACTTAATCACCCGGGCAGTGTGAATCGGATTACTGTCGTGTTGCAAACGCCATGGCATATTTGCAAACAAATTTTTAAAATGCGGAAAAGCAGTTTCCAGTACGTTTTTATAAGTTTGTGCATTCATATTCGTATTCAAAAACTGCAACTCGCACGTACCATAGTAGGAGATAGCTCCCCACACCATCACACCGCCCACACAACTATGAAGTCGATCCAACTGGTGTTTCTCCTTCCGAAGATCATGCAAATAATAATTGAATCCATCGGGTCCTTCCAAATTAAATTTCTTTACATCCGAAAAGACAACATAGCGCCAATCAGACTTCCAGGCCATGTGCTCTCGTGCGAAATTGAATCACATTTCTTTTCGAGCATAGTTAAGTGGTGGTTTTTCTTAAGTTTCAGTCTCTTCAAATGTGAAGCATTCCTTATCACCATTTAAACAGTAGATAAGCTTGCTTCAACACCAACATTTGCCCTGATCTTTGCGGTAGATTCATGAGAGTTGGATGCTTCTCTCAAAATTGCTCTCTTATCAGCATCGGAAATCACTTTATGGTTACTGCCTTTATTATTTCGACCAAAAACCCGACTAATTACGTAAGAAATTGTATAAAGCTTTTCGACTTCTGGTGACTTTTTTCGATATTTGCGTTATTGAAAGCCTCAACTCTTCATAGGCCTTGATTTTTGCTTTCTCTTCAACCGATAGCGCTTTTCCTTTACCCATATTAAAGAAAATAGATCACTTGAGAAGTAAATCAAATTTGGTTTCAATACGTGTTCAAATTCCGAAGATAAATGAAAGACAAATTGCATGTGCTAACCTGATGACGCAAAAATTAAGCACATTTTTCGATTTAAAATAAAAGAAAATAGCAAAAACCATATAACGGTATATTGTTATCGCATGTTCTCTTTACCAGTGACAGTGCATACAAAGATGAGTAAAATAGAAAACAAAAAATTAGCTGCAAGTTAACAACAACAAAATAAGAAGCAATTATATTAGACTGATGAAGGTGTGCTAACCTGATGACGCGCAGTGCCCCCTCGTACTCGTATAAGTCTTACAAACAAATAATTTTCATTTCTTTGAACTAGAAATTGAAACTTTCGAATTTAACCTGACCGCGGGTAGTCTTAAGCAGATGTGGCTTACATCAGAAGCATGATATACACAGGCATAAAACTCGCAATCCTTTTGCCGCTGGTTCTCTCAAAATTCGCAATTCATTTCCCCTCTAATGTTCTATGTCTTATTCATAAACCATCTCATTAACGACTTTAAGGTCACCTTTGATAGCATATACATTAAACGAGTTTTACGAAGCCATTCCAACAGAATAACGATGGAGAAATCTCACCGCTCTGTTAAAATCACCAAGAACACCGCCGATTTCTCCAATGTCGAAGGAGGTTTGAGACAAGGCGCACATCGCGTAGCTTGTAAATTCTTTAGCATCATTCTTAAAGCAATTTTACGAAACTCACAAGCCAACGTCGGAGGGACAATTTTTCAAAACATCGCCCAACCGCTTCCATAGGTTTGCTGACAATATTGACATTACCGACAGATCGCAGCGAGCTTTCAGAGCTGCATTCGCAGGTATTGAAACGGAGGCTGTAAGTGAAGGCAAAACGAAGCATATATGGTGTCAACGAGAAAGGACCATACATTCACACGTCACTATGGACAGGTATACGTTCGAATTAGTTCTTCGCTTACCTGGGTCTCCACTAGGGATGTTACGGAGGTGGTTTTACTGGAGTCGGAGTCGGCAGCCGGAGTTGAACCGGAGTCGGAGGCGGGAGTCGCATGCAGACACAAATTATTAAAATAAAATTTTTAAAAAAATCCATTTTTATTAGAAAACTAGCTGACCCAGCGAACTTCGTTCCGCCCAAATTCATTAATGTACCTAATAAAAATAATAATTCTGAGCATGCAGAATGCACGTGCTGCTTTATGAAATAAATGAAGTACATATTATAGCAATATCGATGGGTTTGCTCACACGTGAGCACGCCATATACAATTGACCATGTGAGAAACATGGGAATTGAATTGATGCCACAAATATCCAGCGATTGTCCTTGCGACTATTTGTCATAGTGAAAGCGAGGCACACGGAAAATTTAAGACGCTCAAATACGAATGGCAAATCGTTCTGAATAAGGGGATTCCGCTGAATGAAAATGTTGGCATTTGAATTTTTCCCTCAAAATCGTTTGCTGCATGACATTCGATTTGAGATTCTTCACAATCAAATCAAATGCGTTCCGTTGCAAACTTTCGGAGCATTTAGGTTGCGCAACAAAATTATAACTGAGCCGGCTTTGAATTTCATCCTATCTTTAAAATACAGCAATACGAATAAAACAAAGAAAGAATCATGAAAATTGGCCCAGTGGATATCGAGTTATAATTATATTATATTTATGTAGATATGTGGAATACGTAATGTAAAGGGTTTTTCAATAAGAGCGCTACAAACGTTTTTTTAAATAAAACAAAAACGGTTTTGGATATCAATGAAATTCTTTATTCCTGTGAAAGTGCGTTCGATGCCATTATGTATGGAACTCGATTTATTTTGCATGGCCACCACGGGCACGCTTGCAGAAGTCCAGACGTTGAACCCAATTTTTGACGGTTTTCAAGCATAAATCGGCCGATACTGCTGCAATTTCACGTTCGATATTCGTACGAAGTTCATCAATCGTCGCTGGCTTGTTGGCATAGACCATATGACTTGACGTAGCCCCACAGGAAAAAGTCTAACGGCGCAAATCGCACGACCGAGGCGGCCAAGCGACTGGACCATTTCGTGAGACAACACGTTTTCCAAACTTGGTTTCCAATAAATTGATTGTGACATTCGCTGTGTGGCTTGTGGCGCCGTCCTGTTGGAACCACATGTCTTCCAAGTCCATATCATCCAATTGGGTTATCATTGAACGGTAGCGATTCCCATTCACAGGAACGTGCCGGTCTTGATCATCACGGAAGAAGTCCGGCCCAATGACGCCGCCGGCCCATAAACCACACCAAACCCTAATTTTATCGGGATGCAATGATGACTCATGGAGGACGTGTGGATTTCTGCCTGACCATTACTGCATATTTTGTTTATTGACGAAGCCATTCAGCCAGAAATGATGACGACCATAAATTGGACGTAGCGCTCTTAACGTATCGCACGCAGTTTTCACAAATCACTAACTTACCTTTGAAATAGCCAAAATACAGAAAGCAAACGAACGAAAAGGGTGCAATTGAAATTTTGAATACAACTGGAAAAACAGAACAAAACACTTAACGATCTAACAAAACAATAATAATAATAGTAAATTTAAAAATTTTATTTAAAATTAATTTGACTTTATTTCAAATGTTGTTTTATTTTTCTTTCTTGATTTACAAAAGGGTACAACTTCTTTATCAGTACACATTAGTTAATTCCAGGAATTTATCAGGAACCAAAGCCGGATTCGGAGGTTCTGAATCCCTATATTCTCCACTATCACTTCGTAAAAAGATATCATCGCAGAGATCATGCGTAGAATCACTCTTGCCGATCGTTGTTTCATCGGACAAAGAGAGCATCTAAGGACTAACGTCCGAAAAGTCCATGATCTTCTGTATGGCATGTATACTTTGTCCAAGGCGGAGGCTAACCTAATGGGATATTTTTAGAAAAAAAACAATTTTCCATCGATACAAACTGCTACTGCACCAATTATGTGATAAGTTTGGAATGGAATAGGAATGTGAAGAAGATTTAAATAAGAACTTTAAGGGCTGTAAATACGGTGCCCGTATTTTAGAACTAGATCAGAAATAATAAACAATAGAAAAATGTCATTTTTCATTATTTTTTTTTTATTTTTTTTTAAAAGCTAAAGTTATAAAAAAAAAATAGAACGCATTTTTCAGTACTACCTTTTTTACTTGTTCGACGAGTCTTTGAGTCCCCCCTGAGGGACAACGCAGCAAAGGAAGACCTGGCATTAGGTAGCGCGCAAAATTGGATGGTGATCTCCATCAACTTGGGGTGCGTAGCTATAGGTAGCTAGGGACCGAGCTGGTTGGAAGGGGCTCGTTCGTTGGTGCGAGCCGTGGTTGGCCCTGGATTCTACTTAGAGAATTCTGCCTCTGCCACCTGAATTAAGAGGAAGTGTCTTCATGAAAAAGCGTCCTTTCCCCCTCGCTCGTCCGCTGCCACTAACGACCTTCCGCAGGGGTTGGTTACCGAATATCCAGTCGAGGAACTAGGCAGTCAGTAGCCATATTGCCACAAGAGAATGCTTGTGCTCTCATAAATATTCGCATCATTACCCATTGGCCGTAGTCAAAGTATCGTGTGTCCGATTCATAAGAAGGGAGTTTTGATCGACTTAAAAAGATGCATCGAACTATGTTACAATCATTTCACGGACTTGGCTGCATAGACCCAACGGCTAACAATTTTTGTCCACTAACGAATTGAACTGTAGGCCAGACAAGCACATAACACAGACCAAACTTTGTCATTTTAATAAAATTCCTAGATTACTCAACTCACAAGTTATCCGTATCGATTCTCACCATTTTTTGATTTGATAGACAGAAGGTGTAAAGTAATAGTCCCAAAGCTGTCCGTCTGTGCAGACATCCATTGATATCAATGCAGGCGTGTTCTCTGCATCTTTTAATGATTCAAACCAAACACAAAACGAGTCAAAACTTTGCCATACACAACTGCTCTCTTAAGGACTTCTTCCAGCTGCTAATATGCCAAGTACCCTCGAAGACAGATCCTTTTAATAGACCCAGTCATAAACCGACTAAACAAAGTCAGCTCTCCGTACACAAGCAGACACAACTTCAATCTTAACTAACTCAATGCAATCAATTCCTTATCAATTTAATATTAGAATAGTTTCCCTCACGATATAGTCGTGTCTGCATCATCCGACAACGACACGTACTACTCACTCCTTTTTCAGCATCGCATTTATCCAGCACCATCAGCAGTGACATCAAGTGAATATTAAACCGTATCTACCAGTAATCCCCCACTTATCTTCACCTTTTATCGAGGGCGAATATAATCGCTTTGCTGGAAATGTCCTCAAGGTAATATTTGTAATCTTGTTTTGGTCCCTCTCGCAAAGACATTAGCTGAACGATAACGACTTTCCAACTCCTCTCCTTGAGAGTCCCGTCGAGATGGCGGCGGTGACTCAATAACGATAACTCCCAGGGTGGTGTCTGTAGACAGCAATAATTAGCAGTACGCAATGCGTTCTCTGTCAGAGATATTCACTTGATAGAAATATCCACCATGGAGTAATAGAAAGTTGTGTGCTTAATTGTAAACCCATTTAGAGATCAATAATCTTAATTGGAATGCACGTAAGAAATGCTATTGATTCGCAGAGGCTATGCGGTGTTTAATTGATACGAGTATTATATCGATTCTGGGGAAATGTCGGTGGCATTTGCGCCCCCCTCTCGGTTGCCGAATCTATAAACCTGCCCTGCAGGACTTTGGCACTTGTGGCTATGCGTGTTCTGGTCGCATACTAATTGAACCTGTAGGCTGTGTTGTTACCGAAACGTTCTCTATATAGATGTCGTTAATTAAATTCCTGGCGACCAGGGGCGATGAAATTCCAATTTAATCTATTCAAATTCAGTTGGTGGGGTTTTCCTTGGCTTACGTTTTTGCACAACTTTTTGTCAATGACAGCCGGTTAAACTCTTATCTGATGGACCATGGGGGCCTCTTCCAAATGTAAACTTTTATGAGCGGAAATGATTACGGCCAACGTGACATTGATTGCAGCGGTTATAACCGCCAGCCTTTAAGTCACTTTGGAGTTGAATTAAATTTGGCAATCCTTTCAATTAGATTTCTGTGGTTGTTTCTGTATAATTTCAACATCAATGCAACATCTGTCGTTTAAAGTTTGGAAATTATAACAAGTTCACTTTTTAACTAGTTGTAATTAATTGAGTAAATCGTGTGTAAGGACAGCGAAAGGAATTTCAAGGATGGTTGCGCATTTTTGGGCGAGGTTGAAATGCGCAACACTTGCGATTACAGCAGGGGAACTAGGGCATTTTTTCCATCAATTTGACTGTGTCTTAACTTTTTAAGGAACTTATAACTAGTTAAAATATCTACAGAAACAAAAGTCCACCAGAGTCGCTCGCAACTTTCCCTATAGCAGCGAGTTTCTTTTCGAAAACGATTTTGAAAATGAAATTGTTAATAAGTCTTTTATGGAAAACGGATAATGTAGAGAAAGCTTGTCAATAAGTTCATTGTACAGCCAAAATCAAGTGGCATATAGTTACAGTTGGGTGGTGAGGATATGGAAAAACTACGGTTGGGCCAGAACCAATTAATCAATATGAATAGTTAAAGTTTGACCCTCCTTATTAATAGCTACAATACTTGTATTCTGGTCCGAAGACTGTCGGCAGAATTTTTGAAGCAGCTGGAGACAACCCGGTGGAGAGAATACACTAAGACCAGTGTTGCCAGAATTTCAGAAAAGGAAATGCTGCATTGTAAAAAAACATGCTAGAATGTATGAAGCTAAACAATGGTGAACAAAAACAAAATGTTTTTATTTATTAGCTTTCTTTTAAAGAAAAAAATATTATTTTGTTTTTTATACTACACATCCATGTATTTTCCTGATTTCCTGGAATTCCGTGGCTGAAAATAACCCAGAAGGAAATTATAGAATGTTTTTGAAAATAAAAAGAATATTATTTTTATTGAATTCATTCAGTCATATAATTTTAAGAATTTGGAAACATTTTTGTTGTATTGGAAGTTTTTCTATCAAGATTTTTTTTTCAACTGCGGTTCTCCATCCCCTATTTCGTTGAGGTTTCATTTTTGCGAAGCCTATGTCCTTCCTTGGGACATTTGTCATTGCCATCATTAAGAATCCATCAGGCCCAAAATCGTGAAAATCGAACGTTACGTTCTCGAGTACATGGATATAAATTGAAAAATTCTAGAAAATGTTAAAAATTCATTTAGAATTTTTTTTTTAAATATACTTCCGAGTCTTCGAAAATGCTAGGTTAGGTTAAGTTAGGTTCCGCTCCTTCCAGAACGTCTGCCTTTTCCTTACCCTCAATAGCTTTGAGCGTATAGCCTGGCTGTCAAGATGGCGATATTCTTATTGGATATCGATCTCATCTCAAGTACCTGCGCAGTTTTGAGTTCGGCCAGAATCGCTGCTGCAACACACTGCATGTGTCCGGAAGTCTGAGAGCCATTTGCAGGTCCAAATTGTTGGGGTATATAACTGATTAGGGTATGGGATACTGGTTTTGGAACCATCAGTATATACTCTCTATGCCGGTCATGGGCGCATTGATGCTTTCTTGCTTTCTTGTGCGTGTGACATTTTGTCTGCGTGTGCAATTCTTCTACGTCTCGTAGAGAGAGTCGGGGGCAGTTTATCCTCGGATACGGGAAGGGTGACCGAAACAGTCCTACCCGCCTGTAATCTTCACACAACTCCTTGAAGAGATGAGACTGGGGATGACTATTGGACGATGTATCTTCGGATAAGCGACGGGTGACCGAAACAGTGTGCCCATCGATTATATCCTTCCGACATCTCGCCGAAATAACGTAAGCCGCTATACGTTGTTGTGCACCTTACTGGAGGCTTAAAATGGTTGTTCAGGGGGATGGCCGGTCGACAGTATGCTTTCGGATGCGAGTGGTGCCCGTTTCCGTTAGACCCTCGCGTGTTTCCTCTGGCAGCTTATCGAATATGGCGAAAAGTAGCACACAGCATAGTAGTAGTAGTGAATGTAGCATTCGACCGGTTTTCTATGCCTATTGCGGGTTGGTTCGAATTGGTCAAGAAGGTAAGTTTGACCGAGTGACGGTTTGCTTTGGATATATAAGAGGGATGACCGAAGCAGTCTACCCCCCGATTGTTATCTATAAACAACCCGTCTATGAGATGCAAGTATATACTGAGGTCTCAATTTCCCTCGAAACTATAAGTTTCTATGCCAATGCCCTCTGTCAGGGTACAACATAGCGGCATCAGCCTCCTTAATGTCGAATGCAATATTTCGTCCTCCATACTAGGTGAAACCATGAAACAATTTTGCAAACAAATAATTGGCGCCTACCTGTGTAGGTCCGGTTAGTCGATAGCCGACCAAGAGTCATAATAGACAGTTATAACTCTAAGGTAGGAAGGGGTCTTGCCTACCTCCGCTGATACCTCTGTAAGCTGTATTATTGCCCTCTCTTGAAAGCATGCTATTCTGGCATCCACTGCAGTATTGTCAGTTTTGGTCATTTCCATAATCCTGAGAGAATAACTCTGCTTTTACTGTCTCGAGGTATATACATTTCGTTTACCCTTTGCTGAGATGTAGCGGCAGTTTTATTGTGTGGATGATTCTTAAATCCCCCGAGTAGCAACTAAACGCACTTCAACTAATCCTTGACTTGCAGCAGGACAAATAGACAGTAATGCAGATATGCACTTCCAATTTTATAAAACAGAAGTTAGCCACAGCTTAAGGCAGCAAAACTGCTTTTAGTTAAACTGACAAGCCCCCAATCTGACATCTTAGCTGACATCTTGGTGGGCCGGTTTTTTGGGTAACCAGTGACACAGTATTCAATAAACTTAACTGCAAGTGGCGGCGCTCACTGCTACAAAAGCCCAAAAGCCTATTCAGTAAAATAGTTCTGATAATGCACATTTCGAGAGCCACTTCCTAAGGCTCCCCAAAGTGATGAACAATTCAATAGAACAAGTCAATTTGAAAGCGCTTCCTACAGCAGCTTCAACTGTCAATATCAGCATCGCTGCAATCAAATTCAATTGCCAATCCCACCAGAACTTCCATCAGTTTTCAAAATTGTCTGCATCTTCCATATTTCCAGAGAGCTCCTCCTTCTGCCTCGCAAGACAGTTCATTAGTAGTAGCCCGTCTTGGTTGCTTAGTTTACTTAGTTTATTTGTGGCAAAAGGACGACGAATATTGAATCTCCGGCAAAATTATGAATTTACAACAAGACACGCACCCACACACATTCAATCTGTTTCTGCCTTTCAATTGAATATGCTTCCCTCCGTTCTTAATGAGATTGGAAAATGCCGAAATTGGAATCGTATTTCTCCTTTTTGAAAAGTCGTTCCACGTTATGCACCAGAAGTAAATGGTTGCTCAAGCAAATTGCTAGGATAGCGGAACAGGATAACGACGAAAAAAACCTTCGAAATGGACTAAGTTAAGGGAAACTTTTGGGGTTGACTAAGTCGGCGTTTTTGTTGTTGAAATGTACAAGTACAAGTGGATATCTACTGGCAGAAACTGGGCTGTGGCGTTTGCGTCACTCAATTAGTTTGAAGTTACCTGAAACGGAAGACATTTCCATTTAAGATGTCCTTCTCTTTGAGTGAGGTCCGCTCCTAAATGTAATCAGTCACTTGGAAATCTATCTACGACGATCCCAAACTGAGGACAAAAAATCACCCACCCCAGCAGCTTCTCCTTCCGGCCACCTACAGTCACATTTGCAAATCGCTTTTCAGTTAAATGAGCCGTGAAAACCATTCGGCTGGATAATCAGGGGGCAGCCCTGCGGTAGGAGCATACAAATATACAATCAGACATTATATGAGTGGGAGTAAGATTGATTGGGGCGAAAGGGGAGCGTGAGGACGTAGAGAGCACAGCGACACAATGTCACCTCCACGGATTGATTTTGATTGGCATAAAGTTGTTGGGTGCTTGATCGAGATGTTCAAACTCGAACTCAAACTCAAAGTAATGAAATAATTGAGGAATGCGAATGGTGGAGCGGAACTCGTGGCAAATGTTTGTGTAAATTAAAAACTCAATCAAGTCAGTGTTGAATGGCGTTCAGCGGTGGAGTCTGGAGTGTTTTCCAAGGACTCGAGAAGAATCTAAACTTTTATTGACGGAAGTTTAATTTGATTTCATGGAATCGTCAGGGGAAGAAAAAATATCCATCTTTCCAACTGTTGAGCCGTATTAAAGTTTACGATTTTAGATTTGACGGAGACTTTTGGGGAAAACTTTAAAACGGCCACCGAATGCGTGTTATGCTAGTGCACGAGGCAGACGGCTGAATGGCACAACTAACTAACAAAACCATTCGAATCTTTTGATGAGTCTTCTTAGATCTGAAACATGTATCGTGCTAGATCTTTCAAGCATGGATGAAGCGTGCGCTTGAAGGGCTGGGCAGTGACACAGGAGATGCTCCACCGATTCTATTTCCTCTTCGTCTCTCCAACTTCTGGCAGAAGTCAATTGTAAAGATGACCATCTTTTATCCATGTTTCCAATAATCCAGTGTCTGGTTACTACCCCGACGAGCATTCGGAATTGTTAATTGTGCGCCACAAAATACGAGTTATTATGCAACCGTAAGTATTGTTCTATCGTTCTTTTGCCAAACTTAATGTGGCATTACCAATGAAGCTTTTAGCTGCGTTTAAAGCTGGTCTGTACTTGTCTGTCAGCTATTAGTATGTTCATTTCACTCGGGGAGAGCCAGTCCTGCCTGTCTGGTACACAGAGTTATTATTTTTTGTCGAAGTCATAAGCCTAAACCATTCACTCATGCACTCTACAGAGAAACTAAATATGGCCTCAATTTTGTTCGGAAACTAAGCTGCTTTAAAATGCTGAGGGAGTATAGTATCTTCCGATGAACTTTATTTCGCTCCGACTTTATGGCTCGACATTTGTGGGCGCATTGTGGCTCAGTGGTTAATGTGCAGACTGCTGAGCGAGGGATCTCACGTTCGATTCTCGAAAAAAGACAAATAACGTCTTAAAGGTTTCTTTTTACACTGCGCCACCTCTCGCGGCCTCTCTAACAAACATCCGAGAGTAGGTATAACTTTCATGAAAGAGCTTCTCAATTCAGTCCCTTCCAATCGTCCCAGAAATAAAGAAAAAAAAACTAAAACAAAAAATGGTTGTGAATAGCTAGGCCTGTCATTCTGTCCTAACTATATGGACCTCTTTCGCCAACTAAGATGGTATCAAATTTGTGTCCTCTGGCCCAGTAGTCCCGTACACCAACATGAACCCCTGCGGCCATCGCGTAGAGAGTTTCGTTCTCAAAAATGCTTCCAGTCTTCAGACCGTTCTTACCTCTCCTCTTTAGTACATCTTATTCATAACGTGGAATTCAGATATCGTGGAGTCCTTCCTGCGCTATGGGGCCCTTAAAGTGGTCCATTCAGAGCGTAACAAAAGTTACCACAACAACTTTGCGGGTATCTTAAGAGTGAATGTCAAGTAATTTAAGATATTCGAGCTAAAAAACCGAAAAGAGTGCTCTTGAAATCGAAGGAACTCATGCGTCGACCATCAATTGAAGCGACAATGACCAGCAACACCTATCATACCTTACATGGAGCAAGAAGTACCGCCACAAAGACGGAACAGATGACTTCCACTATCCTTCAAGGTTGGACACCAACTGCCTTTGACTTTAACCCCAATCGCCACCAACGTCTCATGCAAAAGTTGCGAATATATGTCCACATTGCCTGGTCGCTCACTACACGTGGGGGTGTGCATTTACATAGCTGTAATTGACCTACTTCCCCGACAAAGCAAGGATAATCATCTGCTCATCTAAAATGAGTTGGCCGTCCTGAATGTGAAATTTTACTTAAACATGCGAAGCTACTTTCACCATACCTCGCTCTATTCCACCCACACATCCGCGCGGGCGAAACACACATTTCACATAATGACTTAATGTTCGTCATAGCTTACAAGGATGTCGCCACGGAGCTTCTCTAGTTGTTTTTCTTTCAGTTTTATAGTCGTCCATGGGGATTTCCGCTCGCAGTCTTTTTCCACAGAAATTACGGAAATAAAACGGTCCAAGGATAAAAATGTGTCGCGACTTACTTTGGCATTCTTTTTGAAAATAATCAAAAAAAGGAAAAATTTCTTTCAACCAAATGACCTGTAACTGAACTTATACAGCTGATTGCAAAACATCGATGTTTGTCTTGATATCGTGTTGAAGGATATTCTCCCCCAGTTGATATTTGGGAGGAAATATAGTTCGAAAAAAAGGAATCCACTCACTTTGCGGAAATTACCATGACAACTGATGCCGGAGTATAAATAATCGTATGTCCGCGTTGCGCGTTCACAGGAGACAGGAGTAAATAGTTTGTTTTTTTTAATTCTGTGGTATCATTGTGTGCACCTGTGAAGAGATTCATTTTCATTAGCTTGTCGGAAGTATTTGTAGAAAAAAAGGGATTTGTGAAATTAGTTTAATATCTTTGCGCAAAGGGTTTCACATGGGGATCGTTTTTTTTTTTTTTTGTTTGACTGCCGCTCATCCTTTTTAGTCGGAATGGTCTTTTTTGTGGGGTGGAATATGTGAGGTTATGGATATAACATGACTAAGGATTTGTGGGAAACTGGGTAGCTGTCATCATTTTCAAAGTATTTTGAATTTGGTAGATGTGGTGGGGGTATGTTAGGAACGTGTGGACAGGACTTGTTGTTTATTAATATAACCTCGGGTATTAATCAAAACCATTGCTATACATGTGATGCGGAGAAATAAGGGTTCAGCGGTGACAGCCCGATTGACATTCACTTCAGTGTTACATACCCTCTAGTGTTTATAACGAAAATTTAAGATTACGCCTTCCGGTTTAAATTTCTTCGCGTTGTTCTTGCTTGTGCGTTTCAAGAAACGAAGTCAAAAGAAAAAAGATATCTTGCTTTAACAATTCCGCCACAAGTGCTGTTCATTTTCTTTTCCTCCTCACAGTTACGTCACGAAAAATTCGCTAATTAATAAAAAATATTAGTTGATTCATTTAGCGATGAAAGTGATTCGGAATTAATCGAAATTCTTTTTGATGAATCCGGTTATTTGGGAGAGTTTGTACTGATTGAACTAAAAGCTTTCGGTGGTCTCCAAATGGACAGCGAAACGTCTGCGAAAAGGCAGCGTTACCAGCACTGGATATTTATCTCCGATATGGATACTCAAACTTTTCGCTGGCTCCGTAAAATTGGCATTTGGGAATTATCCTACTTTTGGGCTATTTACCTTAAAGTTTGACGAGTTTTAGGCACCTTAGTTATTTATAAGAGAAAAAAAAAATGCATACCTACTTCAATTGCGAACGTACTCTGTTCGTACAGCTAAAGTTCTAAGGGGTGGTTAAGTTTTAAGGGCCGATGTTGATTTTGAATAAAATACAAATCATTTAGGAATTTATTATCATTTCTTTTTATTATGATAATATTGGTATGGTTCTATTATGTATGGAACAAAATATCGGCCAAATGGCCGCCGCGACCTCGGCGGCACGCCTCCATCTGATGGTCCAAATTTTCGATGACGCTGAGGCATAATTGAGGTGCCGTTAATGTGCCGAATTATCTCATCCTTTAGCTCTTGAATTGTTGCTGGCTTATCGACGTACACCTTTTCTTTCAAATAACCCCAAAGAAAGAAGTCCAACGGTGTCAAATCGCATGACCGTGGCGGCCAATTAACATCGCCACGACGTGAGATAACACGCCTATTGAATTTCTCCCGCAAAAGAGCCATTGTTTCGTTAGCTGTGTAGCAAGTGGCACCGTCATGTAGAAACCACATATCGTCCACATCCATATCTTCCAATTCGGGCCATAAAAAGTTCACAGTAACTGCCTGGCCGGCCTCATTTTGGAAACAATACGGCCCGATGATGCCGCCAGCCCATAAACAGCACCAAACAGTCACTCTTTGTGGGTGCATTGGTTTTTCGACAATCACTCTTGGTTTTTCATTCGCCCAAATGCGGCAATTCTGCTTATTGACGAATCCACGGAGGTGAAAATGTGCCAATTAAATTGACCGAAAATATCACGAAGTGCACAATAAATGCATTTTGATTTGAACGCCCATTTTCATAATAAGCCTGAATAACTTTAACGCATTGCTCGATTGTGTATCTTTCCATGGTTCAAATGGACTTAGTCTGAAATTGAGAAATGTCAAATGAAATGCAGAAAAAACTTGACGTTTAGGTGTGGTTCACATTCAACATCAGCCCTTAAAATGTAACCACCCTTTATATAAATAGTTAATTGTAAATGAGCTAACTCCATTTTCAAACAGCTTTTGAAAGGACTCTCTCATCGCAGCAGTAAAATCATTTCACAAAATATGCATGAATGTGAAAACACACTGTCCGTCCAAGTGTAAAGGAAATCAAAAATTAAGAATTCAAGTTTTTCAAAGTTTCTTGAAAAATAAAAAACAAACAAAATTAAATATAGATAGATCTAAGGCCGAAAGGCAATCATTTTAAGTATGTTGTTTAGCTTAGAGCGCTCGCTGAGAGCCAGTAAGCTAGGTTAAGATAAATGTTAGTTTTAAATTAGATTTAATCGTTTTTGTCTAGTATTTAAGTATAAATAATGATAACAATAAAAATTTAATTTAAAAGTAAAAGTACACTGTCCAAGTATACAGGTATGCGGTATATATGCCCCCATCCGCGAAAAGGCACTTGTCAGTTGTTTGTTGCAAGGATTCCAGCTGTCTCATGGAAAGAAGAAGCCACGACCAGCTCAGATGGTGTAGTTGACACATTCTCAATCCTGAAAAGTTAAGTCAAACTTGGCAGTTTTGTCTGATGGAGGTGAGCTTCTTTTCATAGCCATTACATTGGACATTTTCTTGATAATCTGTCGGGAAAAACTCAAAAAGAAAACCCCGCAGCTAATGAATTAATAAGAATGTGCACGACTGGATCGCATGAAGGAACAGATGGATTTTGATTTGGATTTAAGAGTCCCCAATATGGATACATGAGGCTTACCAACGATTATTGCAGGCTGAGCTGTGACGCAATTTTGGGGTTGTTTAGCTATTTGGAAAGAAACCGCTGATGGAGCCGTTTTTCCTCCTTATCTGGAGTTTTGCTCTACGAAAAGAGTGGCGCTCGCCGTATTTATCACCTCCACCTTCACTCGCTCAACCAATCCTAACAAATGAAGTATCAATAAAAAAGAGATTTTTTGGTGCTGGTTTTTGAATTTTTACTTTTTTAAAATATTAACAATTGAAAAAGTTGAATTTTGCTACATCAAATTTCAACTACCTACGCAGTAGTGTACAAAGCATGATTCAGGGAAATGCTTTGCTTTCACTCTTCATGCCCGTAAAAACGAAAGGCCACTAAAGAGAGTCGACGGCCGAAGAGAGTTGCAGTCATAAGAGTAGTGAATACATGACTCTTCACACGTATTAACACTATTAACAGATAGGAAATCTATGAGAGAATTTTATTTTTACGGGGAAGTGGGTAGGTGCGCCGGAGCTGACGGCATAAACTAAGCATTAAATAGACCGTCAGCTCTTCCAACTTAAGAGAGTTTGCCTACAAGCTGTTTTCCGTGTTCCTATGTGCAAAAGTATGTGTGCCATGTTAAAGTCCATAAGACGCACGCATACATTTGCACATAGCAACCTGAAGGATGACTGACAACTCATTCTGTGGTGACATTGGAAAAAATTCAAATAATTCAAATAATTGTCCGTTATAGGGATGTGTCTAGAAAACGGTGTGTATGGTGTGGTGAATTTAGTAACAATTTCTATTTCATTAACACGAATATTACAAGGACTTATTTTATTTTATCTAGATAATCCATACAGTACAGGATGTTTACATTGTGGTTGTAAACAATGGAAACCGATGAACTAAATATTACGACGAAATAATTATTTGGAATTTTACCGATAGTATACCTATACATTTTATTCCCCTACAGTATAAAGAAAATAAATTCGTTTTCGTTGATTGTATTTATAAGACATTTTTTGTTATTCAAGTGCAATGAACATTTAGATAAAATAATTTTAAAAAGCTGAAAGAATTTTTTTTTGTCAGACAAGGCTCTTTTTTCTTCATGAGAATTTCTAAAAATTTGTTTGTCATATCCTATGAAAGTTGTATATCGTTTTGAAGGTAACATTTCGAAAAGAAATCCGCACCAAAATAGTATGAAAAATGGATAGGACAAAAAAGTTATTTTCTAAATAAACATTATTCACGGCTGTTCTCGGCTGACTCAAGTGTTTTGCCCTGAACCCCAACGAACTTTAAATTTGAATATTCCTAATCAATTCTTCCATTTGAATTCGTTGCCTTTTTTCTGTCGACATTCGGCGGCGAAATAATTTTTCCCCAAAAACCACAAACGAAAACAAAAGAATTACTGTAGGTACAAAAATGTATTGTTTTATTCCTGCGAATGAATATTTCTCAGATTATTTTTTTATTGATACGTTGATTACATTAGTTATTAACCATTTTGTAAAATAAATGTTTTCGTGGTGAAATAAAACAACAAATTTAAACTGTTGGAACGCATCCATCAGCTGATAGAAACCTACCAACTACACTACTGTCAGTCACTGTGCCTAGCACTCTCTCTTTATTTTTCCCACGAAGAGTGGGCATTTTTCCCATTTCACCGAACTGAAATTCCCTCGCTTTGTTTATGAAAAAATGTTTCTCGTAAAAGTAAAATTAGTATTATTCGGATAGAAATTCATATTAAATTAACCTTCAGTATAAGAATCGCAGTTTGTTAACATTATAATAATTATTTATTGGTACTAGAAATTTTTACTAAAAGTTAAATCCCTTTTTTATGGACATTTAGTGTGTTGCAATGTAGTTCGAAGGTTTCTTCATCAGATTCCTAATATTTCCACAATTTTGATGCTATATTTTAGTTTTGCACGGAAGGTTTTTCGGACGTCAACATTTCTACAAAAAGGTAGAAATACCACGATGTTGGATGACTGCTCAGTGTCATTATTTGTTTATACCCCCTCCATTCAGAATTCTTTTTTTTTTGCTGCTTCACACGTATTCACGCATACGAAATTTAAGAGAGAATTTTCTTTTCAAAATTTTCGAGGGGAATCGGGTAGGTGCACGGGAGCTGGCGGTCTATTTAATACTTAGTTTATGCTGACGGTCTATCCAATAGGTGGCGCTGTTGTACATCTTTAAACAAAACTTTTTTTTTTGTTTTTTAGTTTCAATTAGAATTTTATTATTATGCCCAAACTGTTTTAAATTAACAATATTTTACCTGCAAAGCCTAAGTGGCTTGTCTGCAGAAGATTGGATATTTTGTTTTTCTCATTGAGTTCTAATTGCATAAATTCATTTTCATTTTTCATTTGCTTCATTCGGTTAAAAAAAGAATATGAAAATAACAATAAAATGAAAAAAAAAAATTTAAAATTTATATGAGGCATTGACATTAAGATACATTTTTTTGATTTTTTACAAAAATACGGATATAGGTACTTCAAGAAAATGTTTTGGAAATTCGTTGAATGTAACTGTTACAGTTACTGTGTAGCGTCTGCGTCCATACTCGTTCCAGTTCATCGGAACCGTATATTTGTTTTGTTGCGTCTTCTTGTATTTACTGTTTGTTGGGTTAGTAATTTATAAGTGCTGTCATCTTTGAAAGTTGAGAATAACTCTACTTTGTGCATTTGGCTGACGGATTTAATATTGTCACTTTGAAACAACCTCCCAGCAACAACAACAACAACATCATCATCATCATCATCATCATCATCAACATATTTATGATATCATGTTATAATAATTATTTTATTTATTGTAGTATGCTAATTTTAATTTTTCTCTTTTAAATAGTTTGAGTAATAAATTTCTTTAATAAAGTTCAATATGGCAACACCCTAAGAATAAAAACTCATTCATAGCATAATGTAAACAACAACAAACATTGTAACCATCTAACATAATGTAAAACAACAACAACTATTGTAAACAACTAAAATGCATTACGAAAGCTTTTCTCCTAACTAGAATAAAAGGGGCACGCTTGCTAAGAACAATTGCCAATTTTGTCTGCTCGCTAATTGACGAAGGTTCTCGACCGTCTCAAACAGAAAGCAAACACAATTCGCTGCGCTTCCCGCCTACGCCTTTTCCTTTTTTTTTTTTTTCATTTTGCTCGCATTGCCTGTGTGCGTTACTGCAGTCCCACGGACCGCATAACGTCAGAGAGATTGGTAGCAAAAAGAGCGATCGTAATCCACGACCACTGTATTTCCTATTAATAAAAATCTTTTGTAATTATTTTTTTAAAATATTTTACTGCGCGTTTTACTATTTTTTCTAAACGGGATAAAGTTGTTGATTTGCCTATTCAACAGTTACTGCAGTCTTCGGACAGCATAACCGTGGTAGAGAAATCCCCAACTCGCGTTCTACCTTGCCGTCTGCTGCTGCTGCTGTTAGGAAATCGATAGCCTACACTTCCCCCCGCTCCTGCCGAGCTCACTTCACTCGTCGGCACACGTTACAACTTTGCTGTCGATGCGATTTCATCATCATCTTCTGAATGCTCCTGTGCAGCATGTTGAGTTCTTGGAGCTGCAGCGCATTCCCCCAAGCCATAATGCCATATCTCAAGTGCGACTCTACCAAGCCGAAGTAGCACTCACGAAGAACTCGAAGAACTTCTGGTGGGCATCTACTGCTTAGATGAAATAGAGCGTAGGCGGATTGCCTGAGTTTTTTCGTCAGCGCGGTTATGTGATAGCTCCATTTAAAGTTTTAATCAACCATAACTCCCAAGTATCTGTACGTTGATGCGTTTTCAAGTACGGTCGAGTTCGAACAATCGTCGTCGTCTTGAAGTAGTGCAGGCATTCCGAATTGTGTATTTTTATTTCTGTTTTCTGCTTAAGAATATGTATGGTGGACAGATGTGCATGACTTTGGTTTTTTTTAGCGTTAATAATGAGTCCATTCTCATGACACCATAACGAGACTAGGTACATTGAATTCTTTTTGCATAATTCTTTCCGCAGCTTCAAAGTAAATATTTGTGATTAACCACAATTGCCGTATCGTCAGCAGAAGCATACGCAAGGCTTTACCTGAGAGCTAATAGCAAGTCGTTCATATAAATGATGAAAAGTACAGGACCCAGCTTTGGCCCTTGTGGCACTCCATAATTTGACAACTTTTCCACGCTTAAACTATTTTGCATTTTAACTCGGAATCTTCTATCTTTCAAATAACTTTTGAACCATAAAAGTAACGATCCTCTCATGCATACTTTTTCCAGCTGAATTAAAAATTTTTCATGGGATAAGGTATCGACAGCTTTTTTAAAATCAATGAAAAGTACAATTGTATGAAGCTTTTTTTCTTGATTAATATTTATTTTATTTGAGAAGTCACCGAGTAGTTGATTCATACTTTTATTTGGCCTAAGCCCATATTGATTGCTTGCCAGAATATCATACTTTTCAAGGTATTAGTATAGTCTTTTGGCAACAATATCTTCCAATAAGAGGTGTTATTTTGGTATTCAAAGACAAATGTCATTTTTTGAGATAAATGATCGGATGTTTATTTCATAATAAAGAGGAAAGTATGCCGTTAATAATGAAAAACAACATCAGCCAAATGGCCACCACGAGCACGCATACAGGACCATATCCTTTTCATGAAATTTTCCATAACTAAATCGCAAAGTGGCTGCTCTATTTCCTCGACAGCCTCACGAATTTTATCTTTGAGGTCTTGAATCGACGCTGGGCTGTTGGCGTAGATCTTATCTTTCACGTGGCCTCAAAGGAAGAAGTCGCAAGGTGTTAAATCACAAGATCTCGGTGGCCAATTGTGATCGCCTTCGAGAGATAACACGGTCCGGAAACTTTTCCCGTAAAAGATCAATGCTTTCGTTGCTTGATGATCGGCCGGCTTGAGTACTTGTGTTAACTGAACTGTATAAGCCTTAAGACCCAAGTCTTTATGCCTAATACGGTGTAATGACGTTTGTGGAATGCCCAATTCCAAAGAACGACGAGGAATGGACAAACCTGGGTTTTCTTCAACTCTTTGGGCTACAGCAGCAATATTCTCAGTTGTTCTTGAACGACGTGCACGCGTTTTACTCTTCACATCACTAACTTGTCCCAACAGCTCGAATTTTTCCACCAATTTCTGTATTGCGGTCCAACATGGTGCTTCACGACGACCAAAAAATGATTTTGCGAACTGTGACTGTAAGATTTTCACCATTTTTGTAGTGAATTTAATAATTTCAATGCGTTGTTAAAGCGTGTATCGTTCCATTTTTTGTAATGTAATCTACTTGTCAAAGGTCAAAGAATAAAAGCTTCAAAAGTGGCAGCTACCGAAATAGCTGTCATTCACAATAACACCTCTGATTGGAAAACCCTTTACCTTGTCGATTACCGAAAATATTTTTCATCGGCCGATAGTTTCCGATGTCGCTATATGAATAATATCTTCATTTGTGAGCTACTTATATTAAAATTCCGATCTTAGCTCGAGGTGCGAAGCTAACGCAAATAGAAACAACGTTTGGTATACAAATACGCCTAGCGGATTCAGCTAGAACTAGGTGTCCACAGAGGCAGCTAACAACATGAAAAAAAAAAAAATTCTCTTTCACCTCCAGACCGAAGTTTGTTGAGAACGCAATATTCCGTTTTAGCTGAGTAAGAACACTCAGTCCCAGTCGTGCACCCTTAATACCTATCATACGTAACAAGGTTCATTTACAATTTTCACCTAAACACGACTTAATTCGCACCGTGCAAAGTAGACACTCAATGGCATTGTAAAATAAATCATTTCCATACTTCATCAAGGACTCCCGCCCCGCCGCCATTCAAAAATAAACGAATTACACCTGCCACTTCACTCTCCCAAATGATTTATCACAACCGCTAGCAATTATCCGTGAAGCCGTTCACATCTTACCCAAGGTACAGAAAAGTAAGCACCTATACAACCGTCAGAGTTGAAATACATAATCCAAAAGGATAAGCCATTAACCCACATGCCCTCACCAGCTGTTGCCCTATTCGCAATACAGCAATACTCTCAGCCGCGCTTCGATCGAAAGAAAATCTAATTAAACCGCCTACAAGACCGCCATCGACAAAAAATAAATATATACCAGTATCCACGGCTGCATGGAAAAATAATTTACATTTATAAGACCATTCCATGTGGTTTCGCTCGCTTTCGGCCTCTCATAAAAGTCCAAACAAAAAACAAAACACATTTTCACGCACCCATTATTGTGTCTCGAATCCATCTCAATTGTCTTAGCGCGCGCAAAAAACCGCCTCGGTCCATCATTTAAATTAAAATAATCCACCATTAGACGATTGTGTGTGTTGCGCTGGCCGCTATCTTTCTCACGGCACTTTTGTGTAAGGGCAATAACGCCGACCACCCACCCTGACCACCCCGCCAGGGATAAGATGTAAACAAAGTCTCGTGCTGAAAGTTTTCTCCTCGACAATCTATACCTGTTTTTGGCTCTGTTGCTCTCACTTCTGTTGCAGAGGGGGTAGTAGAAAGCCAAAGTTGTATCCTGGAAAATGGGACTCCACACTCCACTCACCCTCTGAGTTATTCAGCAGGGGCAAAGTAACTGCAGTAACTTTTCACTTTTCTAAGTCCCCAGCTGTGGCAAACTGGAGCGCATGCTCGTACTTTTATTACCCTGTTGCTGTTCCGTCCCATGCCCTGTCCTCTCCCCGGGGCCAGAGTAGAGCTTTTTTTTCATTTCCAGGATTTTCGCAACGTAGTACTACACCGACGGTGTTCAATCGACCAAAAGGTACGTTTACCTGGCTGGAAGTGTTCAGTTGTTCACTAGCTGTCGATCGGTTCGGTATTGAGACGCTCTCGCGATAAACCATCCTAAGCGGCGGGTGTTTGTTCTCTTTTATTAGCATCCAACTGCAACTGGGGGATGGAGTTTTGAATTTTTTATGATTTTCGCTTTTCATTTCCTGTGCCCGAACGACCAAAGATATTTAGAATCTAGCTACCAAAGATAGTAGGAATGGCTTGCGAATCCATAACCAGATGTGTACCAGTGCGCTGTTAGTATAACCCACCGTTCAGTGTTAATTTTGATTCGGTGTGAGTAGGACGTACGACTGCATCCTGCGGTGGGAAATCACAAGAATTCCCTCAGCTCCTGTGAATGCCAGGGGGCGATGTCATTTACCGCGGATAAATAGGCCTCTTGTGAGATTCTCAATTGTTTGGACTTTGCGAGATAACAAAAATCAACGTGAATATTTTCATACGAAACTCTTTGTGTTCAGAGTGGATTTTAAAATGTTTTTCACGTTAAATTCGGTACGGTGTCGGTCGTAAGAAGGACGTGGGCTTCAAAACTCGTTCGCGTTCGAAAAACTGCAAGCGTTTCGGTTACTTGTGTTTACTCGTTCTTTTGTTCGCTCGTTTGCAAAGTAAACACAAAACAAAATTGTGTGGGCCAAGCGAGTCTTTAAAAAGGAAAATGCACGCAAATAAATAAAGCGTATCTCGTACTTGTAGCTATATGAGTGTGGAATGATTTTTTGCGCTTAATTTGCATATGACGTGTGCGGTTTGTGTGTACATTTGGTCGGTGTGTAGAGGTTGATTACTTTATGAATTTAAAGAGCGTTAAATTGTTTCAATTATCGGCTGAACGGAAATAAAAAAATTATAAAAAAAAACAAGAGATAAACCTACATACGGATTACTCTTTTGGTGGAGCGTAATGGATTTTGCGGCTTAGATATTTCTGCGTTGTTGGTGAACGGTGGAGAAATTTAAATACAAACGGATACAATTAATTTCCGCAGTGGGCAGTGGATGTGACTATTTGCGGTTTTCTGTTGCGCTGAAACGGTGAGTTAGGATTGGGATTTTGTCTGCGGCTAGATAAATATTGTGTTGGCTTGTCTATTGAAACTGTGTGTAGGCACGAGAGTGAAATTGTGTGTTCATTTTTTTTTTGAGCTAAAAATTGCGCACTCAATGAAAATGTTTACCATTTTTAATGAATTTGCATAGGTTCATTAAAAGCTGTTGAAAGGGGATTGATGGGGCAATTTGTCGCTTCAGTAAATGAATGCGATTCAGTGATGGAAAGGCAAAGTATTTCCTTTCGAAATGCCGGCCTTGATTGTGCTATCAGTTGAAACTACTTAACTAGGACACCTTTTTTGGCATAGATCACTCTACTTTAATTAGCCTACAGTTTGGTGTCCATTTGGTGTCCACCTCTCTCAGTGATGCCAGATTAAGGTTTTTTTTTGGTCGACGGGGGGAAATCTGGGGGGAGAAAAGGGCTGTGTAAATTCTTACAAGACGTTTTCAAAATCGCAAAGAAGAAATTGCCTCTCAGAGACCTAGAAGATACTTTTACAGGATTGTTCAACATTCACAGATAAGTAGAATAGAACATGATAGGAATGACAAGGGCTTAAAGAAGACTTTCCTAAGTGCGTAAAAGAAACTTACGATGGCGTCGTTTCGTCAGACCAACACACGCAGAAAAATCGCTTATTTAAAATCAACCAACTTTCGGTTAAAAACTACAAAGTGATACTGTTAATATAGCTCATACAGAGTTGGTGGACTAAAAATAACCGGGTCAACTTGTTAAAAATAACCTTTTATCATTTTATTCCAATTTTTCTCGGTTGTAAATAACAAACAAACTCTGTCGAATTTAACCAACTGGTTGATATTTATCTAGAAACTTGGTTCCTAACAACTGATAAAGTGTGTTATTTTTAACAGTATGCATTTGACCTATTTATGTCGGTAGTATTAAACAACGAATTCTCAGTGTTTTTCAACAGAGACTTGGTTAATTTTAACCCATTTTTTTTAACCGAGCAAAAATCGCACTCTGTAAGAACCAATTTTTGAGAGTTCATGTCGTTATCTGTGATACTTTTGGGAGGAGCCAGGTCTGTGATTCAAAGATTCGTAAGGCGTGAGTTTTTGACGATTTCAAAGCTATTAAAATCTCAAATATTTGAAAAGTCTTTTAGTTTTTGGTTTTCCATTGTTTCCAGGCTATGTACCTATAACCCCGTGACTCATATGTTAAAACACACAAAACACTGCGCTCACAAAAACATGGTGAGTTTGATTTATGATAAAAAAAACGCTAACGCGAGTGCACTTGCTATCACTTAAAAGGGGAGACCATACCTTGATAAAGAGGGTAAAAACCTACAATACAGCGCTACAACTCTTGGGTGGCAAAAGACTTTACCACATTCGCTTCTATTGTCAAATAAAAACGGCATCTCAAATCAGAAATCAAAGAGAGAATTCATCTTGACAAACGTAGTTCCGTTGGGCTGAGAAAGGCCCTATTTGCAACAATTGGTGAGGCTCTCTGTAGGATCTTAATAATTCGATGCTATAGGTGGGTTGAAATAAAAACAACGGTTTTGGCTGTGCTTTAGACATTTCACAGTCTGAGTATATTAGGTCTTGCAGCTAGTTCAAATAAAGCTCAATCACACCAAAAACATAAATGTTAAAAAGAGAGCATCTTCGATTTAAAAACCTCTATGAAACAAGTCAGCCGTGGAAAGTTCTGAGATCTAAAAGTACGCAAAGTTCTAACTTCATGACGGTTTAATACAAATTCGAGCAATACTCAAATGACTACAAATTAAGAGAGAAATTTTATTATTTAATGATTACTGACTAAAATTTGGTGGGTTCACTGTTCGAGTTTTTAAAACCTTTCGAATTGGGCGTAATACAAAGAAAACTTGCCAAGTAAACCCACCAAATCATTAAAATATAATGAAATGTCTCTCTTAATTTGTAGTTATTTCAGTATTGATCTACTTTCTTCGAAGATACTGATAAATAGAAGTGTGGACTCTACTAAAATCAACTCAGTTTATACCTTCCTATTTCTTTTGTTGTATATTTTCTTTTTGTTATTGGTTGTTTTGATTTGCGCTTTAATTAGTTCTTCTTGTCCTAGCAGTAATCTTAGGAAGGAATTCTTGTGGAATGTTTTTTGAAGATAGGATCGGTCACATATATTTTGGACACGTGCATTCTTAAATTGAATGAGAACAAATCAGGTCTATAGAGACTTATTAATCGATTATACTCTAAAATAGCATTTTCTTGTATTTTTTGATTTGACTTGGGTCAAAATTAATTAAGTGCACACCATTACGAGCTACGTAAGTCTGGCCGCAACCAAATGCACTATCAATAAGAGCATTTTCGAGGCTGAGAGGGAACTGTTCCCGATATACGAAAGCTCTATTTATGACTTCGAATTTAGTTTCAACAGGCACTAAATCATAAACGACTCCTGGACTAAATTGAATGCTCACCCCCTTGACTTCTTTCTTGTCATAAACATCCCATGCAATTTGTTTAGCCTTTCTTATAGGTCCGTTCTGTACAAGATTTACTTCCTCGATTCAGAAAGACCTTTTGATGATGTACCATTCTTACCATTTGCCCGGTATACATATAAATCGGCACGAATAAATTGCTGCAGCGATGTTTGGCCGCGGGACTAGTTTTTTCAATCCGTATTGATATGCTTTCTCGTATTCTTCTTATGGCCTTGCTTCAATTATGTAGGATGTTATTTTATTGAGCGCGTTCAAAATTAATTCGAGCATCGAATTTCTAACCCTAAACATCAGGACCAGGACTAAAATTTCTGGACTAAACCTCAGCTTCTGCAGCTTTCTTAGATTTAGCTTAGAAATGGCTACAAATAAATGCTGCGACTACTTTTTTGGCAAAGTCGACGTAATTTGTGCATATCATCATGGCTCATATGTCATGGATCTTTTTCGCCATAGAAAACTACAGAATTGCTCGTTCTAAACTCTGAGCATCGACTGTGACTCTATTTAAATTACCTCTGCTTCATCTTTGCTAGATCCTGGTCGGGTTTTGTAACCTTGATTTATTCTTTTGAGCATTTCATAAGACTTTGGAATAATATTCGTGAACGTCCATTTTCTTCTGTTTCCATATTTTTTTAGTGAATTTAGCTTCTCTTCAGTTAAATGGTGTCATAAGTTGATCTTTTTCAGCTGCCAGCTGCTTATGTTGTCTTTCCGGGCATACTACTCGCTTATGAGCTCTCACCCATCCACTAATATTCCCTCAGTTTCTTCTTTGTGACCACCTGCTGAAAGCTAGCACATCGGTGGCAATATTTCTGATGGCTTTAGGACAGTGCTGCCATTGGTTCTGTGGAGCTTAATCTAGCTCTGGCATTAAAATAGGCAAAAGGGATTTAAAGGCCGTACTTGGGACACCGAGCAGCTCCTCAAAAAGTTCCTTTGCCCTGATGTTTTTATATTCCGTCAGTGCGTAAAGATGAAGCTTATATTGGCAAATTGACCCTGCAAACGTTTTAATATTCGAAGAATAGACTGAAGTATATGTCACAATTTTTCACGTCACTACTCACTAAACCTGTGACTGGTGTAGTTATTTGCAGAGTTTCTTCACACGTCCTTTCGTTTGTCACCCAACTTTCCAAGTTCTTGTTAGACTGGTATTTAAATTTGTATCAAAGCCATCGCAGAAAAGTCATTTTGGAATGAAAATCCAACAGGCCAACAACAAAATGCTCAAAAATGGAAACACTAACAAAACTATTTGCAAATAAACAAAGTCGTAAGTAACAGCTATTACTTGCCTTGAATGTGCTTACAAAGAACTCAGAAAGTCTTTTGACAAGGATATAAGATAAAAACTAATTTCCATTTTACTTGTGCAGACTTTTACTTCCCTCCGGCTTTTTTTGGAATAATCACCTTGAATAATGTGCTGACAAATTACCGTCTCTTGTATTTCTTCTCTTTTTCCTTTTCTACGCGCTCAAATCTTGCCTAACTATTTCAACAAAAGTTCAGCCGGAAACTGAGTAAAAACGAAGAAAATAAAACAACGTCACAAAACTAATTTGGCCTTTTGTAAAAGTCCAGTTTAATCCATTTGTACATGGTCCAGTTTTGACTTGCAAAATTTCTTGAATGAAACTTTGTCCCAACGAAAGGGCACAATGAGACGAGCAACTTTGTCGAAAGCGGAGTTCGGTTTCGAAGACAAATTTCCTCGACAAACTTCAAAAGAAGACATTTCTATCTGTTTGCAAGGCAACTGACATTTCCTTAATGATCGATCCATTGAACTATTTCCATTTTTTCCCAATTCCTTTCGAATTTGCAGTCAATCGGGGGAGGAATTCCAATTTCACCTAGAAAATTGTACACACAAAACGAGGGCGTATACGCAACATTTAGCAGTTCAATGAATATTCAGCTAAAAATAGCGGGCTCCTCCAGCTTCTTTAACGTTTGGCCTTGGAGTTTAATCATACTTAAACAAAAGTATCCCAAAGATACAATTTCATTAGAACAAGCTATTCACCAGCAGAAACATTCTCCCGTATTGATTTTCTCACAAATAAAACATCTGCGAAATAATTCACAACAGTCGGCGTATCTATATTGCTGGCGAATAAATCACTAAGTGAGAATAGCCAGATACGTTCCGCTGCGAGACATTATCAGCCAACAGCAATGATAATAAAAGTAAATGCGCAAATGAGCTCCGCCGCTGTTAGGAGCGATTTTATATGCTTCCCTATGACTGAGTGTTCGTTATCCGGTTGTCGGGCAAAATGTAGGTCAAATAAAGTCTTTGCAATCCAAAATGACTGGACATTTTTACTGTTTGTGCGGGGTGTATTATAAGTACGAAGGGACATACGGTTATTCCATGTGGATGGCAATAACTGCGGGATTTTAGTTTGATCGAGTTTTTTTTGGAGAATTTGATGAAGTTCAGAATGCGGCATCTGAAATGATTGGCGTTTTATGACAAGGGTTTATATAAATTCCGACAGCTCCAGCTTTCGATTTACTGTCACAATTGAAATGAAGTAAAAATAAACACAGACAGACGAAGTGATGAGAGTCTAAAAATCAGTCTCCTGACATTAATAAATACGAATGCTCAACGTTGTTGGGAGCCACTGAAATAATTCTCAACACTTAAGACGGCAAGCATTCATTTTGTTTCATTTGTGGAAGTAATCGTAGAGCATAACAAGGTATTTGTGTATTCATAAGGCAGTCCTTGGCCCAGTTGGGAATAATTACACTTGCGTTCTTTGCAAAGATGCTCTAACGACCTTTCTGTTTTTCAGCTGATAGGTTCCGAAAAACTAACATCAGGGATTATTTAAAATAATAGCCTTTTTTGTTTACTGAAATAGTGTTAGTGTTCGTTTTGAGGAGCGATTTTAATGGGGTAAATTGTTTTAATGATTTGGCGTGTACTTAGTTCTTGGTTTGCTTAACATTGTTAGACCAAACAATTTAAATTTTTACTCTGATGAATTTTCCAAAAACTAACCAAGGCTCTTATCGCGTAATTTATGAAACGAGCGTCTTCGAAATAAAGGGTCCGCCATCTAACTTTTTTTTTTTTCAACTTGTGCTTATTTCGCGAATGGTAACACTTAGCTCATATCTGATTCGACAGATAATTAGTTTTATCCTTCCGCTGAACGAATATGGTTGTGTATACGCTTGAACAACGCTGGGAAATATTTCGACATTACTTTGAAAATCATGGTAATGTTGCAGAATGTGCGCGAAAATTGCGTACGGAATTTGGAAGAAGAGAATTACCGTCAGCTCCGTATGTTCGTTGTCTTGGGACAAAAGTGAAAGAAACTGGCATCCTCATCGATAAACCAAAGCGTGAAAAGCCAAAAACAGTGCGTACACTGTTTGGTGCGGAATTTGGTCCAGAGGCATAATTGGGCCATTTTTCTTCGAAAATGAGCAAGGAGTGGCCGTTACAGTCAATGGCGATCGTTATCGGGCCATGTTGAACGAATTTTTGTTCACAAAAATTGAAGAGGAGGATATTGGCAACATTTGGCGCTACGTGCCACACAGCCGAAGCTATAGTCGATGTTTTGCGCCCTGTTTTTGAAGATCGCATTATCAGCCGCAGAGCAGATGTCGTTTGGCCACCTCGGAGCTGCGATTTGACACCGTTGGACTATTATTTGTGGGGTGCCGCAAAAGATAAGTGTTACGCCGACAAGCCAGAGACAATTGACGCTTTAAGGTACAATATTCGTGAAGCCATTGGTGAAATACAGCTGCACACAATCGATAATGTGCTTAAAAATTGGACCGATCGAGTAGGCTACTGCATGGTCAGCCTTCTCAGCCATTTGAATGAAACTATTTTCCATTATTAACCGGAAGGATTGTACTTTCAAATAAAAAAAGAAATTTGAGAAAATATTCAGTTGTTTTTTTTTATAGCATTTTCAAAAAAAAAAGAAGTTATTTGGCGGACCCTGTATAACAACATCGTCGCGTCGTTCAATTAAATCGTCCATCGTTTTCATTTTAAACAGTTTTAACATGACTGTAAACCAACTCTGACATCTCAAAAATCAAAAAATGTGTGGAAATGGTTTTTTGTTTCTTGAATTTGATTATTTTTCTTTGTCGTCATTGATTAAGATGGAATTTGGAATTTTATGCAGAAATGGATAGGTAGTAAGGAATAACTCCTCTACTAGTATCAAGATGAATAAAATGCCAAATTCCATGTCAATAAATGGAACGTACCATAGTCCAATGGACTTTGGAGTGAAATTCCAAAACCATTGGATGATGAACTGCCTACGAACGGGTAGGAAGAATTGGAACAATATGCTACAGTTTTTCGAAATATATATGTGTTTCTTAAAAAACTATAGAATGCAAATAAAGAACTTAGATTTCGTATTACAGATGAGAATTTTTATTGCTTAGGATCGAGTTGTAAGAAAAAAATTTAAAACAAATAAATGAAATTCAAGTGCAATAACCATTTCTTTTTTGCATAGAATGCATTCTCTTGCAACTCGGATAAGAGCGAGTCAGCTCCAAAGAGAACGTAGGTGTGTGTCTTCCTTTAAATATTTGTTTATACTTCTCTCAAACTAAAAAAAAACTAAAAAAAATTCACCAAAGACAATGAAATTGCCATCGCGTTCAATCGAATCGGTTTGACGATAGTATTTGGCCGTTGAATTAGTAACGTGAAGCAACAATAAACGATGATTTGCCATGTCCCTTGGGACTTATGCTAACACTTAACAGTCTTGCTCATAACTTAGCTTTAGTCACCACGAAAAATACTTTAAAATCACAAACCTCACCCCATCTCTATTATTTTTGAACAGATTCTGTTAATAATTCTTTGCAAATAATACTGACGTCTGAAACGATACAACGTTGCAAATCGAAGGGCTTTATACAAGCAGCAGCTTGAAGAAAGGTCCCCATATTCTCGCTACCACGTTTGAAAATAAAAACAAATACCAAAGACAAGGAGGCTGATATCCTTGAACGCATTACTCATGTTTAAATCTCTAAGACATACAAATATCTGACACTCAGCATTACTTTGTCACTTTCTCCATTTCATTACGTAGCTGCCCTAGATTAATCTATAGTAGCAGGCTTCAACCCCGTGGGAAGAACACACAATTCTCCTTGATTTCCCTATCAAAATAAATCCCTCCAACTCGCTTTTATCGCGTGAAATCACAAAATCTGATTTTTGGCAAATCAAACTTCTGTCAGGCAACACAAAGTCAATCCAACAAAGTGAGTCAAGCACCACATTCGACACTAAATATTCTACCTGCTTAGGGAAATTTATGGCTGTTTGTAGTCAAGGAAAAACCACCGCCAAAGATACGCATGCAATGTATCGGAATGGTGGGAGTTGCCCCAGGCTTTCGCTTCAACGACAGAGATGTAAATGAGCTCAGGGACAATGGATCACCTGCAGAAAACATGGAATCCCCAACATAAACTAGGAGCTGAACACAGCGTCAAGCAGCACAGGTGCGCGCCAGCTACAGCTAATCCGGATCAGTCTTGGGGCAGAGTTTTATTTTCCCTCTGCACGTTGTGTACCTTCTGCCTACCACCGGCAATAAGCTAAACAGAGTCAACTCGTCGAGAACCTTTGTTGTTGTTTTTTTTTCACCAAATTAATTGGATAAATTATGCGTACCTTTTTGGCTTAAGGGGTGCTCAATATAGAGCACGAAGCATTGACTGGTCGTTGAAGGAAAAATGCAATAAAGTCGACCCCTGAAATTTGTCTCTTCGGTATAATTAAGGAGCCGAATATCCTACCCGTAACCTGGAATTGTTTTCATTAAAATGTCTTCTTCGTGAGGAACTTCAATGGAAAATGTTATCTGTGTTATTGGAAAAAGAAATCCATCCGCCGACTGTCTCCGGGCTGTCCTTGGGCGCCATTTTGATATTTCAATGTGTTTTTTTAAGATTGTTGTTGAAAAGAACAATTTATGTGTATTCTCCGGCAAAAGAAAACAACAATCATTGGCAATTTTCTCACGAAATTAAGTTGTACCAATAATTGAATGATAAACATCAAATTCGAGAATCGATATGTAATTGTCGTTATCCCTGAATAACGGGCACAGAGGCATTATTTTCGATTTATCGTCAAAACATATCATTTCTTTGGTATTGTTGCGTACAGCTGTTGTGTCTACAAATTGAGCACTCAATTTCGATAGTTTCCATTGCTTGAAATGCGGTACGATGGGGGAACAACCAATTTTTGTTCTAAGAAAGCTCTGGGTGAACTGAATCAAGGATATTGGATAAATACATATCATGTTTGGACAGCGATTAGTGTTGACATTAAGTCATGATGATGGATGGTATCTGGATAGGAGCTGTTGACATAGTGGTGAGTTTCAGTTCTGTACGTTCGCCTCTAATTTGTTTAGTTGGGGTAGGTTGACGCGAATGTTAAGGGTTCTTGCATTCTTTAATCTTTGTTTTAATAGTTTGCATCGTTTGTGACAAAACAATGTACTCGAGAATAGACCTACGGATATTCACCTTCCATTTGGATCATATCCCATGCAAATTGGTTTTGAAAATAACTCCGCAATCAGTGCGACAAAAAAATCTATACTTATAATAAAACTGTAGACAATTTTTTTGTTACCTAATGGCGTGAAAACAACTGCACAGATTTCGATGAAACTTTTTTTGAAATGTTTCTTAAGATTCTGTGCAACATATAGGCTATTCCTTTCATTGCCATGCCTATTTTTTGGAGCGTTTTTGACTAAAATGTGTTTTTTTTCTGACTTTACTGCCTTTAACTCGCCATTACTCAGATAATTCTTAATCAATACAAACAAAACAAAATACTTAGGAGAGCCAACACTTTTATTGTCATTTCAAGCCATCAATCAGCTTTCTATGTCCTTTAGAAGCTGAGCTACAACCTAAAATCTAACATGAAAAAAATAAATTTATTTTCTCAAATCGAATATTATCAGCAGCCGCGGTTCTTGATCGTTGTTCTGCTTTGGGGTGGTTTGGTGGCGCACATCGCACAGGCACGTTCATATGAAAAAAAAACTGCGTGGTATTTTCTCCAAATTAAGTGAAACAAAAGAGAAGTATGGGACGAGAATATACATATGTATATTGAATCAACAGCAACAATGTGTTTCTGAGGAAATGCGCAGATGGCTGATGACGATTGACGTGTGGTGGTCAGGTTGCCATAAGTGCAGATTTGTCTTTTGTTTTTTTGTTATTGTTACATTTATAAAAAAAAAATTGTGAAGGAAGATTTTTGTATAGAAATCTGCATTGCATTTTTTTTTTGTCATAATTGCAGATTTGTAAAAACATTATGGCAACATTGGTGGTGATGGACGTATGGTGGAGGTGGTGCATATAGAAATTGAGTTCATGGTTTTTGTTTTAATGGTTGTTATATTTAGTATCTACGTTGATACCTACAGTAAAGAATTGAAGAATTCAAGAAGTAAAGACGATATATGTAGGTGAATTATGTTGTTTGATTTACGTATTGTTGGTGTAGATACAAATTTCCGTTCACGCTTTTGTTTTAGTGGTTGTTTTGATATTGCCTACGTTGTACCTACAGTAAGGATTAAGGAAGTGAAACTTTAGTACTTATGCTGTTGAATTTAATTTTCTTAAATTGGTGTTTTAGGTAAATAGATTTGTTTGATTTATTGTTTCACATTGACAATGTTCACCGCTTTGTTTTAGCTAGACTGTTGATTTTAAACAAATATGCCGCTGAGAAAACGGTCAAATCTTTCTCAAAGCTCAACAAGATCTAGAAAAATGAGACGAGTTAGATCACAGAAAACGGATGAAAAGTATCAGACCGCGTCGTTACAAAGAAACACATATAATCCGTGGGTAAATAAAATCCGAAGTGGATTTTATTACACCAAAGAAATTAATTATGCCGAATTTTCTGGTATCGGTGGTATGACTCAGGCCTGTGATCATTGCCAAGCTCTTAAATGGACAAGGGAGTCGAAAGGACTATGCTGCTCAGACATTACACAGTCTCACGCCGCGTACGAAGTTGCGGGCACAGCTAGTAATAAATAAAGTGTTTTCCAATGAGAGGTGTTATTGTGAATTACCCGCTATTTCGGTAGCTGTCCCTTTTGAAGCTTTTATTCTTTGACATTTGACAGGTAGAAACTACGCCATTACTAAAAATTATTAAAATTCACTACAAAAATTGTGAAAATCTTGCGTTCACAGTTCGGAATTTCATCGAAAAAACATCTTGACTGATGAGGCCCATTTCCACCTCGGTGGCTACGTCAACAGGCAAAATTGTCGCATCTGGGGCTCTCCATCCTCAACGTGTGACTGTCCGGCGGGGTCATTGGACCTTACTTTTTCGAAAATGAGGTTGGATCAACAGTTACGGTGAATGGATTGCGCTATCGAGAGATGATTAATGATTTTTTATGGTCGGAGTTGGATGGTATTGATCTGGACAACGTTTACTTTCAACAAGATGGCGCTACGTGCCACACAAGCAACGAAAGCATTGATCTTTTACTGGGAAAGTTTCCGGACCGTGTTATTTCTCGAAGAGGTGATCACAATTGGCCACCGAGATCTTGTGATTTAACATCTTGCGACTTCTTCTTTTGGGGCCACGTGAAAGATAAGGTCTACGCCAATAGCCCAGCGTCGATTCAAGACCTCAAAGATAAAATTCGTGAGGCTATCGAGGACATAGGGCAGCCAATTTGCGATTTGGTTATGGAAAATTTCATGAAAAGGATATGGTCCTGTATGCGTGCTCATGGTGGCCGTTTGGCTGATGTTGTTTTTCATTATTAACGGCATACCTTCCTCTTTATTATGAAATAAATATACGATCATTTATCTCCAAAAATGACATTATTCTTTGAATACCAAAATAACACCTCTTAAAAAAACGTTTCTACTTGCCTTGCTTTCTCTGTCAAATCATACAAATTTGTTCATTTGGTTCACATCAACGACAACTTGAAGCTCGTCTCTGGTGAAACAATTCAATTGACTCACAACAGCTCGCAGATGTTGACTGATGTTAAATTTGTATAATTTTTATGAAATGCTAGGTGGAATTTTGAGTTTACTGACAAAAAAGGACTTTAGGGCGAATTTTGATGTTTTTCTATTTCTATTTTTGTCTTATTTGTTTACGATATAATGATTTTGTTTAAATTATTGTAGTTTACCTTGCTCATTATATAATTTCATTTTATCTTATTTCCTATACTCTGATGAGCTAAACTTAATGTACAGCGTTGCAATATAAATAAATAAATATTTTCGTTCCTTTTGCGTCTCATAAGATTCTTGTGTGAAATTGTTAATGATTTCGGAAATGTTATTAAAGTAATTATAACTAATTGATGATCGGGAAAGTTCATGACTATGCAGATAAGCAAATTCGTTTCTTTAAGTGAAGTTGCAATTTGATTTCTTTAAAAATAAAAGTGTGTGATCGCAAATAACGTGGGAGGGCTTATTTGGTTTGACACTTATGTTCCAATTTTTGATTCAAAAAGTATTCTTCTTCAACTGTTAAGCTCAGTAGGTACGCTGCTCGAGCTAAATTTTCGCTGCCATACAAAATTCTCTCCTTAATCTCTAAATCTTGACACATACATAAAGTACATTCTGAAACAAAAGTTTGATTACTTAGCTCGAGCTGCGTACCACTCAGCTAAATGGGTTCGCTTAAATTTAGCTCAGCTACATTTTGGAGAGAATTTTGTATGGGAGCGAACATTTAGCTCGAGCAGCGTATACTAAACCTAAGCCCACAAATTCTAAAAACGATGATTTTAACAAATCCTCCTAGTTGTAGCCTGTAGCCCTCAGAAGCCGATGGACGGATAGGCAGACGCACAGAATGTTGCGATACAAGGATGGATGAACATCTCGAAATCAATCGAAATTGTGTACGAAAACGATACCTTCTGCTACTACGTATACGAAAAAGTTAAAAATACAATTGAACTCAAAAAATACAATCGGAACTATGATTTTCTTACAGTCCCCACAGTTCATTTTTCATCGCTTATGCCTCTGTGAACGTACATAGAGATGCCTTTACCATTCAGTCGATTTTCGAAGTACGTCTTTAACAGTTTAAATAAAACAAATTGCCGGATTTTCTTTATAACCTTTTTTAGTAATTTAAATACATAAAATGTGATCAATTTTCCAAAAAAAAAAAATTCCCACAAGTTCATCTTTTATTATCCTTTTCAATCTTTTTTCTTTCTCCGGCTGGATTTTTACCCCAACTATTTGACAGTTTAGGCCCGCATTCCACCCCGTTTATGAAAAGCCAGCATTAAGTTATAAATATTGTGTTGAAAATTGTAGCAAGTTTAAAAGCCCACTTGCTACGTCGACAGGACAAGAGAGCCATTTCCTTGAAAGTTTAACATTAAAAAAAAAAACAAATAAATGAAAAAGCAAAGCAATCAATCAATTTAGAGAAGAAGCCGCCGAAATGCATCTTTGTATATCTATTTTTTTTATTTTGTTATTGGGACCACAGCAGTTTCAAGCAAAATCAGTAGAACTCGAGAAGCGGACATTTGAACGTTACCATAAAGGGCTAAATGTGTTGTTTTAAATAAAAATAATAATAATTGAAGTCTCATAAACAGTTTGTTCTATTCCATTTCATTTCAACATTGATTTTTTTTTTTTTTTTGGGTTTTTTGAATTTTGAGCTGAACCAGCTGAACGAAATATCAATGTTGCTCATAAATGTCTTCAAAGATCGGGAGAATGACATAAAAACTACGAAGCTGGTCGATCATAAATATTTAGTATCGATGGATTAATTTGGATTGCATAGAATAGTTCCAAGTCTGCCTGGCAGTTACAGACTGAAAACAGCGAATCTAACCACTTCAATAGCATCCTGACTCCGAGGTGCTTTGAGGTAGGCAGGTGTTACTTCTAAACTGTTGTATATTTTTGTCCTTCGGAAAGATATTATCTCCTGGAAACGAACACTAAAGATTGCCTGTCCTGTCAAAGGCGATGTGAATAAGCCCACTGTCGGTCTTATATGAGGCAGCCATGTGTGACATTGTGTTTAACCTCTAGAACTGGCATATGTCCAGCTGTCATGAGCAAAAGCTATAATTGCCTGCGTCCGTAAGTGGTTTAAATGCTTCAACAAGACTACTAATACATAATCCATATTTTTTATGTATTTAATTACTTCGATATTTACTGTTTCTTCCATTGCCTTGAATAAACTGGAAAGGAAAGCTGTTAGAAGGAGGCTCCCATCCGCTGCGATGTGCCTCTGGATGGAGGTCTAACATCGTAGATGACTTATGCATATTTTCCTAGGTCAAGCAATGTGGCTGTCCTTTTCGTAGTGTTAGTCTTAAGTTTGTAGTGTAGCTTAGGTAGAAAAAGTCCCTCCAAAATTAAAGCTGTCTACTATTTATGACTTTACCCATTTTTGCAGTTAATATTTAGGCTCAATCAGCGTGACTGTTGGTGATCGTTGTGCGCCTAAAGTTGCAAATTGACATTTTTTCCAGAGCCGCCCATAATTTTTTGCTATTTTGGCTTTTTTTTTTCAGTTGGAGAAGGCGCTTCAAAAATTGTTGAAATATTGTTATTGCCAAATAAAAACCTTTAAAATGTAAAGCAGTGACCACTTGCCTGTCTCAACACTATTGTAGTATTTGGCGAGCCAATGCTTGTTAAACATCGTTCAAAGTTTCGAAATTTACAAAACCGCTTCAGCAATGACACTTTTTTCTCATTGGCCCTTTTTCTTCCGACTTTTCGGAACTCTGCAGCGGTCATCCTGGACCAAATAAAGGGTTTTTCAAAAGGGACGCTACAAAAGTAGAGCGACAGAGACAGCAAACGATGCCAAATTTCTCACCGCTCTTTTGACATTTCTCTTCAGTAAGGTTTGCCATTTCATGATGGAAGAAGTCAACGAGTCGAAATTATTAAAATTTACTACCGAAATTCGGAGTCAGTGGCCTCAACGTTAAGAGCGCTACGTCCAGTTTATGGTCGTCATAATCGTCCTAGCAGATCAATCAATTGAGCGTCTAGTGGAAAAATTTGAATCCACAGGCACAGTACAAAATGTTCCCGTGCCAGTGGTGTCGAGAATATTGCAGCCGCTGAGGCTTCAGTTGAAGAAAGCCCAAATGTGTCTCCCACACGTCGTTCTCAAGCGTTGGGCATCTCTGTGACAACGTTGTGGCGAATTTTGCGAAAATATCTTGGCCTACATCCTTACAAGATTAAATTGACGCAAGAACTTAAGCCGCTTGACCACCAGAAGCGTCGTATGTTCGTGAATTGGGCTGAGCAACAACTTGAAAATGATTCGGATTTTCATCGAAAAATCATCTTCAGCGATGAGGCTCATTTCTGGCTGAATGGCTTCGTCAATAAACAAAATATGCGGTATTGGTCAGGCAAGTCTATGGTTTATGCCAACAAGCCAGCGACAATTGATGAACTTCGTACGAATATCGAACGTGAAATTGCATTTTTTAAAAATCTCATTTTAGAAATGCTGCCTCTGGAGGTGGATAGCAAGTTTCGCAAAATTCTTAAGAGTATTTTATTTAAGAAGCTTCATGGCAGCGAGTAACCAGGATCCAAAGATCCTAGTGGCTTCTAACTGACTTCTAAGCAGCAGCGAGAACTAAAATATGTTGCGTATCAACAGTGTAATCCGTCGTCGCACCTTTTTGTCTGTATCAGTGGTTCTTAACTGGAAGACATTCCCCCCCATAGTCATTTCAATATTACACCGAGTGCTTTACAAACTAAACAAGTTGTAGTCTGTTTTTAACGACGCATTCAACTTATATAGAGTAACGTCTAACATTCTTTTCAACATATAACTACAGATAAGTCAAGTAATCGATTTATTCAGATTTTTTGGACAAACATGCTCAATCAAAGAGCGCCCTCTAAAAGTTACGCAATAAATCTCAGATCTTAGTCAGCTTTGTCAATTTTTAACAGTACTAAGTGGTACATGACTTTGGACCTGATAAAGTTTTCATATCGATTCGAATCATGCCAGAAAGTCTGATCGTTCTATTGCTTCGAAGAAGATTTGAATTACATTAAAAGTCACAGCGATGATTTATGAGCGAAAGGCGAACTTTGTGCAAATAAATCTTCGTCTTCTTGAACCCATATAGATAGATATGAAAGTATCTGTTATTAAAATGGAAAATATCTCCTTTGTTCGTCTTTCGTTGTGTGGCGTTTATGACTTGGTACCGCAAAAACACCATCCGCCCCTTTGTAATAATTGTGGAAAATCTGCGCTTTCTCGACTAGACTAATAAATCAAAAAGCTACACCCTTGGCGTTTATAATCGCTGGAATGATGCATGGATTGGATATGCAATACAAGTACCCAGTTGAACAAATGCGAAGAATATTAATAATTTTCTTAGAGACGAACACTACCTGTCACTTTGTTTGAGAGAAGATTTTTCTTCTCTGTCAAAATGCGGCCTTATCACTTATCCGCAGGACATCTTTCGCCCAGAGGCAGTGCACAAGTATCCACCAGAGTATCTATATAATAGCATCAGCATTTACTCTCCGCCTGCTTGATACAATTTTATGATAAACGAAAGACAGCGTGTGTGCGGAAAAAGGGTCAATTTTATGGGCGGCCATCATAAATAATTCCATTCCATCAAACGTACGTTTGCCTTTAATGTGATTGCCATTCCAGTTGCGACGTGCGCGTAGTAGCGTAATACGCTTTTATGTAATTGCATGCGTAAAATATTCGATACAATCGAATTTATGACTGGCAAAAATCCATGAAGATATTGAGCATTAGAGGCAGAAATTGCTCGCATCCGTCTTGCTCAGGGAGGCTTACGTGAGTCTGATAGTATAGAGCCCATTAAATCAGAATCCTTTGAAATATGCTGGGACCCGCATTTTATTACGAACATAACCCTTGCTGGCTGTCGCTCTTGTGTATGACAATTGTACTGAGCTGATGTATTATTAAATCCAATTTGAATCTCTCATCGGCGGGCGGCTTGATGCCTTTGATCATTTCAACAACCTTCGTTGGAGATATTGGAAAAATTTGCCTTCCCCTTCATCTTATGTAAAATTGATATTATGCCGTGCAATTATTATTCATGAGTCATGACAAATGGGATGAGAAGATTTAAAAAAAAAAAAAAAAATTAATTCCCAAATTAAGTCACTTTGGGGAGTATTTTAATGAACGCATTTCCGAAAAGAGGGTGAAGCAAAAAGTGAGCTGCTGCATTGAAACTTACTGCGAATTCTGGGAAAGCAAGAGAAATAAAGTTCCATCTAGGCGGGTTGTCAACTTCAAGGGTATTTCCTTTATTTATTAATGGAGGAAAGAGCGTTCCCAATGAGGTTTTATAAGTACATCTAGGGATAAGCAAATAATACAAAAGACACCTGGATTTGCATGATATGTAAGAACTTATTTTCGGAAAAGCTTATGATGGAGCTACTGCATACTACAGTCGAAATTTACCGAACTTTGAATGCGAACTTGTTGTAGCTAAGCATACCTTAGGCGATTTTTTTCTGCGTTTATTTTGGCATTCTTTATATGTTCTCTGAGTTGGAGTATGAAAGGTGCTTATGAGGTCTTGTACACTGATCTTTTCTTTACATATTCGGCGACTTTACCTACACAAATTGGCACCAAATTGGATCTTATACGAGGGGTGCTACTTAAGTTTTGCGATAGAAAAGTGAAACTTAATGTTTGTAATCAAAAATAGCTAATTGCCTTTGAAAGTATTCTCCATGAAAACCAATACACTTTTGAAAGCGATCTGAACCAATTTTCAAAATCACTTTTTCCACTCTGATTGACTCAGCTCCCAAACCTGTGATTTGAACGCATCTACGGCTTTTTCAAGCGTCGTAAGACGTTGACCTTGCACTTGATGTTTGAAGAAGTAACTGGGTGCCAAATCAGAACTGTACGGGAACTGACCCACCAATTCGATCTTTGGAATGCACTTGTGTGGCAACACTTAAAAAAGAGGAACAAAAAATATTAAAAAACAGTGGTAGGAGTGCCGGATAACATTAAGAAAGTGCAGTTGTGAGCAATCAACGAAGTAAGTCGGACGTGTTCCATTATCCATTGAAGCGGTTATTTTGCTAATAAATAAAAACTGTGTAAAAATAAAAACAAAGTACATGTGTTATTTCTTTTAGTAGTTTCGTTAGTTGACATCAGTGTTGTTAGGACTCTCTTCATTTATTCCACGAAGCGTAGTCACTTTTCCCATTTCACATTACTCAAATTCCCTTAAAAATCTCTCAATACTTTTTTGCGGAAAATTCGAATTTTTAAAGTAAAATTTGTATTACACAGAAAAAAATAATATTAAATTAACCTTTAGTATTAAAATTGCAGATTGTAAATTTTACTATTACTATTTTTTGTGGACTAGACAATTTTCAGAAAAGACAATTTACATGAGCAATTTTTCATGGTAAAATGTAGATGTTTTGATGAAACTGCAGCAGCAATTTATAGTTTGAATGTTTTTTGTTAGATTCATAAGAATTCCACGATTTCGTGCTGTTTACCTTTATCCCACGGAAGGCTTTTTAGACATCGAAAATCGCACAAAAAGGGATAAATCCCACGATATAACAACACTGGCTTGCACTTGTTTGAGCCGATCTGTGAGACTTCGCGTTATTGTGGTAGAGAACGATTCGTCTTCTGCGATTGTGTCCCTTATTTTTCTGAAAACTTCGAGCAAACATATGTTGGTGTCCATTTCAAAGTGCTTCGTGAATCGTGTGCCAACAACTTTTGTTTAATATGTCTCTTCCTAAAAGGCTAATTCAGTCGATTGCTGTTTAGTTTCGAGTTCATGCATACGCACAGACCCATGACTCGTCACCCGTAATGATCTAACAAACGTATTTTGGATCACCGCAATTCAATTTTGTCAACATTTCTTGGCAGCAATCGACACTATTCTTTTTTTGAGCGATTTTTGAATTATGCTGTATCTTACGAGAACGAATTGACGTCGAAATGTTCATGCATTATTGAATGTATGCGAGTGGAGCTAGTGACCAAAGCGTGCCTCAATCTCTTATTTCGCATATGACGATCTTTGCTACATCAGTTCACGCACAGCATCGATTTTTTCTGGCACAACAAACGATTTTAAACGACCTTCACGAAATTCGTCCTGTAGATTGAATTAGAATGGCACATTGTTATTGCTTTAATCCGCGCTGAAAATCATAGAAAATCATTGCGCGATTCAGTTCCGTGTTTTGAAAAAGCTGAATGTTTCAAGTAACTGTAAACAACACAAATAACAGTCGTTTGACAAAACGTTCTGAGTATGATTACCATTAAAAATGCCAACCATTCTGACGACAATGTCGATTTTGACATATTTACGCTGGTGTTGCCATTTCTCAAGACTTAAACAGCAACCTCACTGAAAATAAAACCCTAGTATATTTGATAAAAAAGAGGCTTGATCAACAATTTTTTTTGTCAATATACGTCCAACAAAATGTTTCTATCAGATTGAGAAATTATTGGTAAGTTTTATCTTGTCTTTAAATTTTTGTTGTGATAGTAAAAACATTTTTGTGCTTACAAAAATCGGTTTCTGTTCGTGTAAATATATTTTGTTGAATTAATCAAAACGTTGTTAATTTTACAAAAGAGATTTGAGAGTTCTACCATTGTTCTTTTGTCAAATAACAATAAACTATTGCTTTTACAAAGAAATTTACCAATTTGGTCATTATATATTGTCAAATTAACAAAAAAATTGTTAATAATATTGGTAGTTTGTCAATTCAGTTATTGTATTTATCAAATATTGTTGATTGTACAGAAATAATTTCTTCGTCCTGCCGTTGCGTTTTGTTGAATCTATAAACACATTGTTGATTACATAGCAACAATTTGTCAACAGTTTAATTTTTTTTTTTTCAACAACAGAATTGTTGAGTGAATATAGATAATCTGTCAGTTCTTTATTTATTGTAATGTTGAATTCAATAAACTATTTTGTCGATATGGTTAAAACTCACTTGCAATTGTCCTTGAACTTAGGTTTGAGGGCACGAAATAACTATTTATCTAAATAAAGAAATTATATCCAAAATACATAATGTATCTATTAATAAATGATACGCAAAAGAAATAAGTTTATTAATTAGATTTATTAAAAAAAAAAATGAATGTTGCAATAATATATAATAATTTTTTTTTTCTGCACCACTGTCAATATTCTGGGAATTTTTTTGACTATATACCTATATACATATATATATTTTCGCACTAACTTCTTTCACTTACCTTTTAAATGTTTCCATATTCGGCTTTGTTTTATTGAAGCAAGGTTTAGTTCAGTAGCTACGTCCTCATCCATTTATTTAGTTCTAAAAAAATGTTTTTTCACTTCTTTCGGATATATTTATTTATGCGCACTTATAAACTACTTACTTTCTGCTTACTTCGTGAGCCAAATTACAAATGCCGCCATCAATAGCATTACATTCAAATGAGTAAAATGTTTAAAATGTATTTTTATTGATTCAACACGTGTTTTATCAACTCTACAAAATGTAGTGATTTTTTTCATTTCAACAAAATGTTTGTTATATTGATAATCTGGATTGTGTTTGGCTAACAAACATTTTGCTTTCATTTTTTCAATTTCACAAACATTCACAAAAGTGCATTTTGGTTCTGTTTTTATGGATATAACAAAAAATTTGTTAATTAAACAATAAAATGGTTCAATTGATACAATAACGATTTATTGAACTGAAAACTGAGTTTTGTTATTCTGGCAAAAGAGGTTTTGTAGTAAATTTTGTATCCACATTTCTTATTTTGATACAAAATATCCTTCAAATTGTTAAACCTTAAGATGTATTGATAAATTTCATTTGTGATTCAAACATTTTTTTTTTTCAGTTCAACAAAATTATTCTTGTTGAGATTCTACAAAAAAATGTTGTCAGTATTACCTGGTACTTTATTTTCCGTGATATATTTATAAAAATCAAATGCTGTTAACACATCACTTGGGAACGGGTGGATTGGCTTGTTTTTTATTTTTGAAAAAAGTCCAATAGCGGTTTATGTCGACATAAGATTTTTTTACATTACAAAGTACTCCTCTTCCTTAGCTTTCTTTAAGTCCAGGTCCCATTACTCTACAACCATTAAAAACCGTTAAATTTTAAGAAAACTGAAGGGCCTAAGTATATTTTGACTATGTAATACAATAGATTTAAAAAACCATAAGATAAATTTGTTTTGATCACACTGAAAATTACCAAAATTGACATAAGCTACTTTAACTTATTACCACAGATTTATGTCATTACTTCTATTTGATCAGGTGAACGACAGCCTTGCCTATCGTCGTCTACATTGAAGGATACCTTCTGCCTAACAGCGGGATACTTCTTCACCGTCTTCCCCGTCGTTATAGGGTCTGCCTTCTCCATATCCTCGCCAACTCTATAACTTCCCTTGTCATTTCTTCATATTTGTCATCACAGAAATAGGCAAAACAACTCTCAGGATGCGGTCCTATACAAATCGATTTAGTTCGGCTGCCCAATTTATGTTTTATGAACTCCATTACTTGTAAATACTCAATTCCCCCTTAATGGCTAATATGTCCTGACAGAGTTACGCCTCTGCTACAAAATAAATGCGCAGCGAAAATCGAATTTATTGCGGTGACCACATGACCATAAAAACGAAATCCAAGTCATCAGTTTGGCAGGAAGATAACAATCATCTCTGGTGTTCCTCTCTGTCCAAGGTTAGTTATCCGCTGCGCATTTCCCATTTAAGACTAGTTCCCATAGAATTCGAATTACTGCACGGAGGGACATTTTAATTAAGGCAATGTACGTCAACGCCACTTGCCGGAACCTATCCGCAAGCAAATTAGTATAGTCACCTCGTCTTTTGTATATACACCGAGTACCGGCAGGTACATCCTTACGAGTTGCGAAGGTGCTCAAAAATTCAACTCACTCTTGGCAAAGTTAATTAAGTGGTGTCACTCTCTTGTGAAACGTGTAAATCTCAAAAATCAGAGACCCAAAAGATGGTGTCGTGTCCTTGCTTTCGTACAGTTGACACACACTCAACCAAATTCACTCGAATTTCATTGATTTTACCTCAAGCAAGGTCGTACGACACATGAAATTCTCAATCTTACATCTCAGTGTGGGGTTGTGCACCCTAGCTTATAGACTTTCGGGGGACTTGTTCCTCCTTTCCAGGTCATCTGGCTGAGTAATTAAAAATAATGACTTTTTTTTCTTCTTTTCTTCTTTCTTCCTACAGGACATCCGAGACAATCCTGAACATAGTGGCCATTAGAAGCTCTCGAAAAATGGTCCGATAGTCATCACGAGTTTGCTTGTTCCGTCGACAACAGATGAGTGATTAGAGGAGGGAACGAACGACACCGACCATATCTGAAGTGGATATCAATGGTGGAAGAGCAAGCAGAAGGATAAGGAAAGTGGCATGCTCGAGTTTTGTGCGGCCTTGCTCATTTCTCCGGAGAGCGTTTTATTTTAACGTTTTGAATAAACAACAGACCGACCAAAGTGGCACGAGGCTCGGCCCTCGATCAGGGAGAAGTTGGTCACTTAATTTCCTCCGAGCAGACTATACAACTGATAAACATCGGGGAGTGCTTCCCGTTGCTCAAGCAGCTATTTGCGCGTACAAGTGATACATTTTTCGGGAAAGGCTACCCTTGCCCCGTGGGGGAGGGTTTGACTTTTGTCGTTGTTGCCAAAAAGTTGGCAAACGCACTCACAACCGCACTTCAGAAATCAACACACAAATATGGCGATGGAATGGATAACGGCTATAGACAAAAGGTAATGTAAACATTTGTAGATGAATTATTTGCACGTGTGTGATGGTTTATTTACAGAATTGCTATAAAGTTAGCCTGGTGGGGTTTATTTGAGTTGGGGCTGACATGTGTTTTTGTTAGTTTCTCCTGTCGGCTACTGCCGCTGGGTATTTGTTTGCTTCGGCAATCAAACTGTAAATATGAGTGTAAATGTGATGTGGGTATGTTAGTCTTTATTATGGATTTTAATAAGGACCAGGCACGCAATGAAGCAATTTGCGGAAAGTTTTGTAATAAAACCGTGTGTGAGTGATGGCGCTCATTGTGGTATAAAGCCGCGATCAGAAATAACAGTGTTCCATAAATGGTGCCAGATTAGATGAGAGGGGGTGTGGTGAACATGAATTCAATCGTCAAAATGCAAATAGTTACTACTAATAGAACCAAGAAGAGCAACGAGCTAGGGCTTCTAAAAGACACTTATGATGCCTAATCTAGAAACAATTTTACCAATGGAACGATTTGCATCGAAATTTTTGGTTATTTAAGAACTATGAATGGTAGGTCGAATGTAGGATTACTTAGCTCACTGTGTGTCGCGTCGCCTGGCGGCAAGTATGTTCTGTCTTTCCGGTCTACGGATAAAGAAATGTGCTTTTCTAGATTTTAGAAAAATAAAATTTGTTCTATTGGGCTGGGCTTTCTCAGTTTATCTGCATTTTTGCTTCTTTATCTCGACATCGAAATCGCCAGCTAGAACGAAAAAGCCTCACTCATCAGGATGTTCATATACGAAGACTTTCCAGGATCAAAAAGTTTACTTAGGAGCTCCCACGTATATGATACATTTGATTGTTTCTCTAGCTGCCTCGAACCTGACAAAACTTGGTCGTATCCATCATCCCTGTCTTTCTATTGTCTCTGAAACAAGTTTTTCCATGACGCATTATGATGCCTGACCCATAATAATTTTGGGTCTGGCATACTCTGAAGAAAAAATAGGCCTACACACTTCAACACTTAAACCTAGTATCCTGTTCCCGCTAAATTTTAGTGTCCCTAGTCTCCATTTCGTTGCTCCACAAGAACCACAAGTTTTCTTTTTAACTGTCTCGATTACGAAGTTAAGAGAAAGATATTGTTTTCGAACAAAATTTTGCACTCGAGATGTCAATCAAACCTGACTTTATCATGATATAGAGGAACCCAAAAAAATGGGACTCGAAATTCTGTCCGTCCGTCCGTATACTCCTTAGGCCTACAGCTGCCCAGATTTGGTTCAAACTTCGGATTTGGAGTTTGTGGGCCTACAGTTGGGGGACCCTTTTATTTTTTGCACGGTAACCTCAGTAAAAATGGTACTTCCCATGCAAAATTTTCATACCAGTTTGAATTGTTCGAAAACGCCTCTAACGATTTCAACCAATATTGATAGTAGGTGAGTTTAACACGACTGACTTCGCTAAAAATCGGATAACGGTACTTTTGAAATTTTGACGGATTTTGGTTTTGTTTCTCGAAAACGGGCCGTTTAACGAGTTTAAAAAGAAAAAATAATTTCTAAGGTACTATGGTCATTTTTGAATTTTTGAAAAAGGCATTCTTTTAAAAAGATAGTTTTCTTTAGTTTACCCGAAAACGTCACGAAGGATTTTTACCAAAATGCATACTTAGAGCAAATTTATGCTTTCAAAGTGATTGCATCCATAATTTTTAATTCGAATCACCGAAAACGCAAATTTTAGGAATTGCTCATATCTCAAAAAACCCATTTTCGAGTTGGGTAAAACTTTAAAAACCAAGTGATGCCTATATCCCAAACAATATTTAATACCTAAATATTTTCAAACGCTATGTTGTATTTTTCAAATATTTGTCACTGTTTTGTCTGCCAAATTTTACAAATACCGCTCTAACGACTTTGATCAAAATACGCATTAAAGCTTATATTAGTATTCCAAATAAGATTCTGTACTTAGTTTTCTTAAAAATATAGTAAATCGGTTTTTTAATTACTTCTAAAAAATGATTACCCGAATCCCGATCTGTTTTTGTATATTTTTGTAAAACTCAACACAGTACTGCCAGAAAAAATGCAAGTTTTTTGATACTATACGATGAGCTACTGACGTGTATCAGATGAATAAACCAAAATTGGATTTTATTCACCACTAGGTATATTTCATGAACCGTTTCTTTAATCTAGCATCGGTTCTCAGAGTTTTACCTATCTAAGCAATAAAATAAGAAAACAACCAACCAAACTTTTGATGACCGAGAACGTTTCGTCTGAGCAAGTCCTGCACTTTATTTTCCTTAATCAGGGCAAAAGATCTGGGGTCGTATCAAGTCGTCCGTATAAACGAGCATTACGTGACGGAGTTTGGTTTTTTTTCACATGTAAAATTAACTCAACTCCGCAAACGTATAGCTCGTTCACGGAAGTGGCGATTCGACCCATGACTTCCTTAAAACCCCTTAAAACGAAGACCTTCTTGTATCCCTACGCTTGTATTACTCGATAGTCAGTGTAGAATGCAGATATCCCCCATTAAGAAGCAAATCTATCGTCTCGACTTTTTGTACAGCCAGGGATACACATTAGCAGACTTCTCGGATTGACCGCAGGACATAATACATAGTCCCCTCGAAATAGCATTTAAATAATTTCCTATCAGAATCATAAGCCAACAGTAGACCGGACGAGCTCGCTCTATGATTGCGGTACCTCGTTGAAAATCCTGCTAATGTCACACAATCCGGTTCACACCAGAACAGAGACACTCACACCTCGTTGGTCGTTGTTCGTTAAAATATTAAATTTCACGTATATCCTTTGATTTTGCAACAGAACTCACCTGACCATATTATAGCTGATGCAAAACAACCCGAGAGCAGATGAGGTCGGCTTTCAAAATGTCCCATCGACTCCGGGATGTGTTCATGTGCATTTCGCAGAACACAAAGGATGTCAAGTGATATCCCTTCCGTTTAAGAGAAATGCGGAAAGGTACTCAGCAAGAGGATTATTTTTAGCACAACATACCGCATAAGGAAACAAGTCGAGTTCAAACTGATGTAGTGTCGCCACTATGTGATTGTTCTTTCGACGACAACGTTATCAAGGATGTGAAATGGAATTTTAGATCAATAGGATGGCCTCAAGTGCTTATGTCGTCATCCTCATATCACACAGGACACTTTAATAGAAAACAAGACTACACACAAAGTGTATTCCCAGGCGGACTGCAAAATGAAGGTGCGTTACGATGGCTAGTGTCGATAAGTAGCTTCATCATCCTTACATGCGGTAAATTGCTGATTCAAGGATTCGTTTTTGTTCTATCTATACGCGGCCCCACAATTGCGGTGTTGTTCTCTGATGCGACGATGGATGAGTTGCTGTGGCTGTCTAATATCTAATGAATAATTCATACAATTTTATGCATGGTAAGATTGCGGTGCCGGTGAGAGGGGAGTGTGGCGTATGCCCTTCGAGAGCTCGATCTTGAGTGTGGTTTTTGCTCTGTAGCCGTGCCAGGGCATTACCACGGAAAGACAGTGGAATTTTAACTGTGCAAACAATTTAATGGGAGAAAATTAAAAGGGAAACGATTTCCTTCTGGTGCAGGGTGCGGTTGGGGCTTCCTTTAATATTTTTATTTTTTATTTTTTTTTTTTAACTTAACAGTCAGCGGAAATTAATGAATGCGAGCACGGCAAGAATGTCCCGCCGCGCAGTCTTGATGGAGTAAATGAAAATGCCAACAATTTAATGATAGAGGATGTGACGATGCGGGAGTTCCTTTGGTTTCTACATGGGGAATGTTTGAATTTAAAACAGAACAAAGGCGGATGCTTTGTCGGGCGCGCTACAGGTTTGGTGGATAATTAATTGCTTGAAAGTTGACAAATGATTATTATGAACGACATTTTTGGTTAAGTATTCAGAATTGTCGTTGAAGAGTTACCGCAAACGAGGAACAGTAAGGCAGCCGATAGGTGGAAGTTGAATGGAAGTTTCAAGTCGCTCTCTTTTTTTTTTGCTACGTACTTTTCATTGAAAAGGTTCGGTATACTAAATAGGGAAGACGACCTGGATGTAAGGGATGCCAACATGTAGTGCCAAGTCGGGAGAATAGGTAACCGAAATGAATCATCAAAAGAACGCAGACCAAATAAATGGGGCGGGCATGATACAGGAATAAAACAATGACAGAACTATACACAAAAACGTATACTACTTGATTGTTGTCAAATCGAATTAAATCGCACAATTTTGACAACTCTAGGCGATGTCATTGCACCGAGTTTCGGATCTGAAGGTAGGATTTAAACACACTGCGTGAGTTATGAATGTCGAATATCCACATTAATTATCTTTGCATAAAACACCAACATCTGCCATAAGCGGACCCGAGCTCTGGATAGGCCTACATATTCGGTAAAACTACACCAAAAAAAAAAAGGAATTTCGAATTAATAATTTTTGTCATATCAACTTCAATTTCATGCCAAAATTTCAAAAATTGAATAAAAACGTGTTTTTTAATATTAAAAATATCAGATTAATAATTTTCATGGCAGATTTACATTGAAAGCTTACATTTTTTGAAATTACGATTTACATTCCCATATCAATAAGCAATATCAAATTTTGTAGGATGTTCTGTAGTAAATATAATATTTACAATATTTAATGTTAATTCTATATTGAAAATGTAAAATTGATAAGCTTTAATTTAAATATTCTTTACAAATTAAAAGCTAATTTGATGTAATGTATTTTTAATACTGACAATTGTTTACAGGGTCCGCCAAAAAAAGCTACTGAATATTTTCTCGAATTTCTTTTTTTATTTGAAAGTACAAAATCCTTCCGGTTAATAATGGAAGATAATTTCATTCAAATGGCTGCCTCGGCTGGCCATGCAGTAGCCTAGACGATCGGTACAATTTTTAAGCACATTATCCACTATTGTGCAGCTGTATTTCACCAATGGCTTCACTGATATTATCCTTTAAAGCGTCAATTTTCTCTGGCTTGTCGGCGTAGCACTTATCTTCTACGGCACCCCACAAATAATAGTCCAACGGTGTCAAATCGCAGCTCCGAGGTGGCCAAACGACATCAACTCTGCGGCTGATAATGCGATCTTCAAAAACAGGGCGCAAAATATCGAGTGTAGCTTCGGCTGTGTGGCACGTAGCGCCGTCCTGTTGAAACCAAATGTTGCCAATATCCTCCTCTTCCTTTCGCACCAAACAGTGACTCGTTTTGGGTATATCGGCTTTTCAATGTATTCGTGCGGGTTTTCTGTGCCCAAAATGCGACAATTTTGCTTGTTTACATACCCGCCAAGATGAAAATGAGCTTCATCTGAAAAGATGATTTTTGTGGCAAAATCGGCAACTTCTCTAAGTCGATCGCAGGCCCACTTAGCGAAGCGAAAACGCATTGGATGGTCATTTCATCAAGCGTATACACAACCATATTCGTTCAGCGGAAGGATAAAACTAATTATCTGTCAAATCAGACATGAGCTTAGTGTTACCATTCGCGAAATAAGCACTAGTTGAAAAAAAAAGTTAGATGGCGGACCCTTTATATGAGGCATGTAAAAATAAGCCGTAGCCCCGAAATACCGATACCGAAAGGTGCAATTTTTTATATTTCCAAAATATTTGATATGAATAATGTAAGAAGGCAGTTCCTAACGAAATAAACGACTCAGTAACTGAAACTGCAGTTGCAGTCCTCCAAATCATGTTTACTATATTCCAGATGGAACATGTTTAGTAAGAAATAAAATATTTTAAAATAATATGTAATTATTAATTGTTTTATTATTGAAGACGTACAAAGTCGTCTACAAAATACGGAAATAAATGAAATCTATATTAATCTTACGTTTTGCGTATCGTATCAATTTCACATTTTTAATATTAAAATATCATAAAATTCTAATGTCAATTCCACATGAATTTATTGTTAAAATTACATTAGAAACGTAAGGTGGCCCTACATTTTATTTAACTTATTATGAACGATGAAAGTGCCCTGAGTCACTGACTAGGAGATGTACACTCGGATCAGCGCAAGCTAAGCTGGGAAACCTTCAAAACGTGTCTATCGAATCGGACAAGCTATAAGACTTCACTCGCAATAGTGTCTAGGCGTGTCTCAGCGCCCAGCCGTCAACGTATATCCAAGCTAAGAAAGACGACGATTTTTTTTTTTTCTTTTTTTTTTTTTTTAACTATCCCATGCCCAAATGGCTGACACTGCGACCTGAAAGATCTATTGTGTCAATAGGGAGAGGTTAAACTAAGAGACGTTCGGCCTCCCTAATGAAGGTCAGTAAGTCTTTAGTAGCAGAGTACGCTATCTCTGTTGGTGTACGATTCTCCCTATTGAAGACCCGTTTTCTTAACCAATGAAGAGCCGGACAGTCACAGAAAATGTGTTCAGAGGATTCGATATCCTCCAGACAGAATCTACATTCTGTTTCCGGACAAAGATTCATTTTGTTGAGGTGATATTTAAGGCCACAATGACCTGTAAGGAAGCCCGCTAGCTTACTTATGTTATCCTTACTGAGTTTAAGTATTTCCTTATAGGTGTAAGGTTTAATTAATCGTTTGGATTGTCTTAGACCCGGCACATGTTCCCAGTGTTCAAGAAGAAGTTGTTTTTCCCAATCGTTAATTTGCCTTAGTGCAGTAGTCCAATTGACCGAGCAATAGGGTTCTGGTCCACAGAGAATGGCAGTCCTTGCTAGTTTGTCTGCATATTCGTTGCCTGCAATAACCTGATGACCCGGCACCCAGCCAAGCCTTACCTTGTTGTATTTGGCTAGGGTTTGTAAGGCATCGTGACAGCACTTAACTGTTTTGGAGTCCATTGTATTGGACGCCAAAGCTTGTAAAGCTGCCTGACTGTCTGAAAATATTTGAATGGTTGCGCCTTTCATTCCTTTTTGGGATATAAGATCGGCACAGATTTCGATAGCATGGATTTCCGCTTGAAAAATCGTGGGACACATTCCCATGGGTATCGATACTTTGGTGTTGGGTCCAAAGACGGCAGCTCCAACTCCGGAATCCATTTTGATTCCGTCGGTGTACCATACTAAGCTTTTTGGGTTGAGTGACGGAATACCATTGGTCCAACTTGCACGTTCAAGTATTTCGACCTCATAAAGTTTTCCGCAACTGTACTCCCTAACCATAGTGTCTGGGACGGAGCAGAACATGTCCAAGTTTGGGATTAGGTTGAGTATTTTCAGATGTCCCACAAGGTCAGCTGATTCAAACCTATATGCTAGCTGTAGCTTAATGGCGCATAGATCTTGTTGACCTGATCGGCACAAATGCGTGTAAGAAGTGATTAAAAAGAAGGAAGGCCTTTTCTGAAAGTTGTAAAAAAAAAATGTTTATTCTTCACTAGGGGGTGGGGTGATCATATACATGACCTATTTGTTGTGGTGGTGAAGGTAGTGTTGGTGGCGGAAAGAAAAGAAGAAAATTGACAAATATTTCCCGATCAGTGACTATCAAGGCTATGAGGGATCCTGAAAAAAGAAACTTAACCCCATAGAACCTCTCACCTCTAAATCCACCCTTAACACCAAGGGTTACAGGTCAATCAGTCCATCCGGGCAAAGATATGAAAGGGGTGTCCATATTTCTATTCAGCGTTGGGCCTGCTAGTATAATCAGGGTTCTAGCTCGTTGGATTGAGGCGGATCTTGCTACTAGCAAATGGACGGTGCTACGTAATTTCAGGCCAAAACAGAAAAACTGCTATATAACGAAAAAGATTGATATTTATATCAGGACCCGATAATGATCGACTGCAATTTCAGTGCTACGCGGTGGAGAGTATAGATGGTAGTACCTTCTGAGTATTTCTCAACCCTCCCAAAGTACTCTGCAGAGAAGATCAACTTCTGACTGCAGTACACCATAGTTACTACCTTTTGTCCGAAATTTTTGTAGTAACCCCAAAATTGAAAATAGAGGTCAATGACCCCTCACATCCGGTCACATAACATCCAAAAAGATAAAATAATTTAGCATAATGTTTATGTGTATTACCAGACAAGTAGAAATTTCTTTCAAGGTGGATATGGCTTCCATACTTAACACTGGAAAAAACTTTTAAGCCAATCCGGTTTGATGCAGAAAGAAAAACTTCCCAAAACAAATCTAAAAAACAATAAGTCTTGAAATGCGCTTGGGTAACTTTCATACAGCATACAAAGTACCATTTATTTAAAATTATTAATAAAAAGAAAAGTTAACCAAGAGAAAGAAACACAAAAAAAAACATCTAAAAAGGTGTAATTACGAGGATTTTTTTTGTGTACAGGGTGTCCGCCGGGAAGGTATACTACTTTGTTTTGCCGCCATTTTGGTAAACATTAGTCTTGACAGTTCATATTTGGCAGTCGTGAAGTAGACACGTGGCAAATTTATTATGGAAAAATATTCGATAAACCAACGTGTTTGAATCGTTAAAACATTTTATCAAAATCAATCATCGATTACTGTGATGATGAGAAACCAACGTGAAATTTTTGGGAGAAACAACGTGCCAACAAAACGCACTATTTATCGTGTAGTGAATAATTTCGAAGAAAGCGGGTCTGTAGGTCATAGGCCCAAGTATGGACCACAACGTACTGCAAGATCGGCTGAAAAGATTACTGCTGCTCAAGGAAGTGTTCAAAACAATCCATCAACCTCAATTCGACGCCGTGCTCAGGAGCTTGGTCTTCAAAGAACAACTTTGGCCACAATTTTGCACAACGATTTGCAGTTGTTTCCATTTAAGATTCAGTTGATACAAGATTAACATGTGGTATCAACAAGACGGTGCCACATCGCATACAGCCAGGATTACAATGGAATTACTGCGAGACCTCTTTCCACGACAAGCTATTTCAAGAAATGGGGATGTTAATTGGCCTCCCAGGCCGCCTGATTTGACTGCTCCGGACTTCTTTTTGTGGGGATATCTGAAAAGCAAGGTTTATGCAAACAAACCAGAAACGCTTGAGCAGCTCAAACGAAATATTCGTGATGAAATTAATGAAATACCGCGTGAAATGTTTGAGAATGTAATGAGAAAGATGCTCAAAAGGGCTCGCATTTGTGAGACTAACAGAGGCGGACATTTACCTGATATTGTATTCCATACATAACTGCCGGCATTAAATAAAGCATTTATCAATATAAGATCCATTCTCTTTCATTTAATCAAAAATTATGAAAAAATAAAGTAGTATACCTTCCCGGCGGACAGCCTGTATTTATTCAAAATCATTGTCACTTTCTGAGAATTCAATTAAAGGCAGAATAGTAATTCTGTAAACAAAAAAAAAAAAAAAATATGTAGATACCTACACAACTAAATGTAATTAAAATAAAAGCTAGAATTATCCATACAATTCTTCGGATACAAAAAAAAAAAAACAATTTTTCTCTACTCGAGCCACTAGCAAAAAAAAAAAAAAAAAAAATACATTTAAATTAATCTAACTCTATGCAAGAACCAAATAGCATTAGTATTATTTAACTTGGAAGGAAAAATCATCCGTATATGTAACATCAAGTTACTATATATATATTTTGCCGCTAAATTTTCCATCTCAGCTCAGAATCGCCTAATCAACGATTCTCACGCCACTAGTTCAAACATCTTCTTATACCGTATTTCGAGGTACCGAACAAGGCTTTATGTACAAGGATAGTGGCGTGATTTTTGAACAGAGGTTTCTGTTTTGCTATCAAAAGGTACAGCAACGAATTGAATCGCTCATTGCTCCACGAATTCTCATCGCTTAGCCACACCTCCACACTGTATAAATCCAGCAACTATTGAAATGGTGTGGATCTCGAGTAATACTGGGTTCAGTGTCTTGGATATTATAGTTAATTGGTGTTGACGGAGGAATGGGAACTTTTCTTCCCGAATATAGAAATGTAATTAATTTTTAGAGATTTTCCTACAAAGTCAAGGACTCGACGTGCAAACGAATTTTCGAAACGTCTATAGTAATAGTCTTCTTTGGGTTCTCAACAGCTCCCTATCATATTTGAAGTTTATTACAGAAAGTCCATACCCTTATCTTCCCTGTAGCGTTTGCCCAGTCAGTTGACATTTTATTTTACAATTTTTCCTGTATTTTATTAACCTATGCTTGGCAACATTCCTGCCAGGATAAGCGAATTTCTTTGCTGAGTTGTCAGCTGCGTGCTTTAGATGATTTTTGAATGTAAGATGTGCATTTGAGATTTTCCTTAGCTGCCTACTTTCTTTCGCACTTGATTGGACTCTATTCTTTAATGCTAGATCAATATGGTCTCGAATCAGGGTGCTCCCTTTCCGCAAAATAATTTCTTACGGTTATTCGCCCTTGATTGTAATTAATAGTAGTCCTCAACCATTCGCTTAGTATGCATAACATCCACCATTCTCTGGTTTTTATTGCTTTAACCTAAAGATGGAAGGTAGTCAGCTATTTGACCAACACTATACTCGAACGGATGATCCACATAGAATTGTGATTATTTTTCAAACTTCATTGCGAGACTTCGATTAGATTAGATTAGATTAGATTAGGAGTCGGGAGAGCCTTCAAAGGGCTCTGGCACTGCGGCTACAAGAGTAGCCTATTGTGCCTTCCCAGGTAGGTTCCTAGAGCCATCTTTTCACTCCAGATGCATTCAGGAAGACAAGAATCTTCTCTGGGTGTAGGTCAGTAAGAGTTGCTGGATCGACAATCTCACTCCCTAGGATGTTTTTTCTAAGCCGACATAGAGCCGGACAAGCTGTGAGTATGTGAAGAGAGGATTCATCACTCTCAAGACAGAGCCTGCAGATAGGATCCGGTGAGACGCCAATGCGGTGGAGGTGTTTTTTCACGTGACCATAGCCACTGATTATTCCTGTAAGGATCCTCAGATTATTTCTGTCCAGATTAATAAGGAAGAGCGATTTCCTGGTGGAGAATTTAGGTAAAAATTTGTTGGTGCAGGTCTGCCCAATTGTATTTTTCCAAATCTCGTTCGACTCGATGCGAGATAGATTCTTAATATAGGTCCTGAAAAGGTTTTTGCTGACTCCGCAGAAGGGTTCAGGTCCGATAAGTGGAGTGGTAGCTTCGATTAGAAGTCTAATCATTCTAAGAAGGCCGATTGGTGGAGGTATTTTTAATCCTTCCTTAAAGCTGAAGATATGCTCAGCATGTTTCCAGAAATTTACATTAATTCTCCATCAAAATTCAGAAGGATAATTGAAAGCTCTACAACCCGCCTTATCCAATATCCAATTTGTGTTCTTCTCAAGTACCATTGAGGTTCTCAAGAAGATCCTCGATATCGATGTCATCGTCAATAGCCATTGTGAGAGCAAACATCAGTTCCATTTGTCTACCTCTTCATTCTAGTATCGTATCAAAGTCCATAGAGTATTTTTTTTTTCAAGTTGAGTCCTCTTGAAAAAGATGTGTCATTCATTAAATTTGTATTGTCCACTTGTAGCTCGTATAGGGAAAATAATTTGCTGTCCTTCACAAAGAGTATTTGTTTTGTTTTTTGAAGTGAAAATCATGACTTTGACTGCCCCAACCTCGAATATAACATTCCCAAACCCAAACGCTACAGTGACACGACCTTGCAGTCCAATCACAAGAACTCGTGCTGATGGCAATTTCAATTTAAAAAACAGTTGACTTGTTGTGCGGTGGCACACAATGCTCGAGACTTAAATTTAAACCGAACAACAAAAGCAATTCCATTCTGTGATTGATAAAGGATTCTGCACGCACGCCAGGAGATAATGCGTGTACACACAGTTGCGGATACACGACTGGTGGGGAAGGGATGCTTTTGCTAAAAGCCCAATGACAGTTAAGGAATAAGCAGAACAAAGTGGAAAAGCTAGTCAAAGGATTTTCCTTCAAAGATCTCCCATTTTCTCTATGTGTTTCTTTTTTTGCTGAAAGGATGGCTTTTTTCAGTCGAAATGTTTTCAACTATCCTTTTTGGCTTTTTATTGAGTTTCTTGACAGCGATTCCTTTTCATATGATGTCTCTTCTTGTATTGTAGCTGTTCGGTTGAGTTCTCAACAGAGAATTACATTATTTTAGGCCGCAGAGAAAAAGGAAATCAATCAATTTAATGTCCTTATCAGGAAGAGCAACTTCCAGCAAGTGAGGTAAATGGCACAAGTGGCTTATACTCATACAATTTGGAAATATTTCACTCCAGAGCATTGCCAGGAAAGTGTGTATTAAATTAAAGACGCGTTTGTGCAGGAGGCGATGTACATAAAGGACTGTAGCTTACCCAAAGTAGCTAAGTGGTAGGGTCGCAAATTTTGTGGGACTGTTTTCTTTTTAGTATTAAATATGTGTTCAGCCAATTTGTGTAGCTGGGAGCATGAATGATGTCAGGAATTGAATTAATGGATTTTAGTGAATTATTTCGTTTTGATGGTTATGTTGAGTCTTGGGTTTGCTTCTTGGATTCAGAGCCGTCCAAGGAAAAAGCAGCCCACGACTGAAAACACACCGGATCGAACATAACTTCTTTTATTTCAACATACACTAACCCAAAAAAAAACTCGAATTATCAATTTGGCAGAGGAAAGAGATATTGAGCAAGAAATTAAGGTGGACATAGTTTTTTTGAAAAGTTCTCGGAAGCGTTTTTCGAAGCATTGCGATTCGTGTTTGGAAGCATTTTTTGATCCGTTTTTCATTGTGTTTTTGCCGCGTACTTAGTGCGTTTTTTGACTCATTTTTTGATGGATTGTTCATTGCATTTTTGACATATGTATTTATGCGTTCTTGGGCTAGTTTTTCGAAGGATTTTTGACGGTATTTTCACATCATTTTTTGTAGCGTTTTTGAACCACACTCGTTTTTGGAGGCATTTCTTGGTGCGTTTTTTATCATGCCTTAGACGTGTTTTGATACGTTTTTCATTTTGTTTTTGACGCGTATTAAGTGCGTTTTTTGATGGATTGTTCATTGCATTTTTGACATATTTTTGATGCGTTTTTATGACGCGATTTTGTATACGTTTCTTGGCGTGCTCTTGGACATATGTATTTATGCGTCCTTCATTTCTATAATTTTTGGTAGCGTTTTCCAGCCGGTTTTTGACGGTTTTCTTGCTGCGTCTTCCACCTGGTTTTTGATGGGTTTTTCGAAGTGATTTTTGATGCGTTTTCGACTTCGTTTCAGGATTCTCGAGCGATTTAATTGCGTTTTTGGACAACATAGTTTTCGACGCATTTTTGATGCGTTTTTTTTTAAAGCGTTTTTCATGTATGTTATGAAATCATGTTTTCGACGGGATTCTTACTCGTTTTTTTAGTCATTTCTGACGCGTTTTTGAAATCTATTTTTGTTGAATTTCCATCGCGTTTTTAACGTTTTTCTTTATGAGTTTTAATCAAGTTTAAAATTCGTTTTTGACTTTTTTTTATGGGGTTTTCATCGCATTTTTGACATTTCTGTGGTGGATTTTCCACATCGTTCTATGATGCGTTTTTCTGATGAATATTTGGATATGTTCTTTGATGCATTTTTCAGCTCATTTTGTAGAGCGTTCTTTGAAGTTTTTTTATGATTTTATGATTTTTTTAACGCGGTTTTGAGGCGTGTTATGTATTGGGTTCGAAGACACGTTTTTTTGCCATGTTTTTGAAAGTTTTATGAATTTTTCGACCTATTTTTGACGCATTTTTTGGGAAGCACTTGAAAGCGTTTTCCAAGTGTCCGAAATCGAATGATCGCAGTTCTAATGTCAGAAAACTTGACACTTGCCAGGACTTTTTGCGACTTTTTGTTATCAAAATATTTTCCAACAATCGATTTTCAAGATTTATCACGACACACATGCCACCGTTGGTACGTTTGAACACGATAAGCACCCATCAACCTCATCTCTGCCGCATTAGTGTGTCATTAAGTCTTAAGTGTTCAAAAATCGGTTCAACATCATGGGTATCTGTTTTGATTTATTGCAATGACGGAATGGAAGCGTAAGTGTATAATATTACCAATCTTTACTCAGGTATATATGTCGAATAATCAATTAACGAACGCGAAGAGAACTATAGCGCGATTGAGTGCATTATGACAGATACTGGAAAGTTGAGTGGGAGTATTTATAGGCATCATTGTTGCTAATGCGTTATATAAATTATGCAATTAAATTTATATGGCATACCTTTCCTGAAACCTCATAATACGTATAATTGCTTCTGGATAAGTTTCATTCGCAACAGCTACTAAATGAAGTGGTAAGTGTTTTAAAAGAGGGTTCTCATGCGTCACCCACGGTCTTGTTGGCGGGCTCTGTCTGATCAATTGACTTCTGAACCAGTTTTGTTATATCGTGGGATTCATCCCTTTTTGTGGGAATTTTTCGTTGTCTAAAAAGCCTTCCGTGGGATAAAGATAAGAAGCACGAAATCGTGGAATTTCTATGAATCTAACAAGAAACATTCAAACTATAAATTTTTGCTGCAGTTGCATCAAAACATCTACATTTTACCATGAAAAATCGCTCATGTAAATTGTCTTTTATGAACATTTTCTAGTATCACAAAAATAGTTATAGTAAAGCGATTTTAATACTAAAGGTTAATTTAATATTATTTTTTTTCGTGTAATACAAATTTTACTTTAAAAATTCGAATTTTTCGCAAAAAAGTATTGAAGGATTTTTAAGGGAATTTAGTACTGCGAAGAGTGGGAAAAATGACAACTCTTCGTGGGATAAATGAAGAGAGAGTCCTAATAACACTGTTCTGAACACTAAGCCAAATGTAATAGTTCACCGGAATTTAATAAAATTTTTTAGTTGACTTATGGAAGCAAATACCTATAAAAAGAAAAATAGGAAAGGAGACTTCCATTCAAAGCGCGAAAGATTCAGAAGTCAAACAGCAGTATTGTATTGATGGTAACAAGAACCGTTCAAGCCTTACTCGATTTCGGTACAAAAAACACTTCAACCTCGGTCCATTCTTCATGCACCCTCTCAGCAAAACTTATTACCTACTTACGTAGCACTAAAAGGACACAAATTTCCACGGCCACAGCATGGTTTTGCCAAACACATACCGAAATGATTCACCGATTATAGCCCCACGACCATAAACAACTGTAAAAACAATTGAACCAGGCATTAAAACCTCCGTCCTTGCGATTCCCGAATACCACACACTGGCGCCAGCAGTTCGAATAATATCTAACATCCTGCAGCTGGTTAGCTTCAAACACACACACACTTGCTTGTCAAAATTTATAGCTCAACCTAATTGCGTTCCTTTCCGTTCTTGCTCTTATTGCAGACCCTGTGACAGAAACCTACGAGACGCGGAATTAATATCCTGCCGGTTGAGACGAGTGGAGCCACTATGTCGTCTCCCGGGATCGGCTCTGCAACAACTGGCAATGTGTGGATTCTACGAGGATCTAGAGAAAGGAGTTACCCGTAAGTATACACAGATAGTATTTTATTCTTGGAAAACTTTTCGCTTTCATCGCCCCAAAAAGGCAAGATGCCAACTTTATACGGTTTTATCGTATATCCCCGCGCTTCCGAATGAGACATTTCGGTTCGCCTTTATAACATTATTTATGGTCTATCCTTTTGGTTTACCCTTTCGCTTATTTGTTGCGTACTTTGAGCAATTTCAAGGTGTCCTTCGATTGCCATTTTTTGTTCGCGTCCTACAGTAACTCTGAAGTGTACATCCAATTTATTTCTTTTCAGTGTTTCGTGCCGGCGAACAAGGACGATTTTGGTATGCTGTGCTGGGTGGCTCCTTAGAGGTCAGATATCATGCACCGGATAATGATGGCAAGGTAAAGATTGAAATTTGATTTTACTTTCAGGAGATTGCTATATATGTGTATGTGTGCACAGTTTCGACACGAATTTCGAAAGAAAAGTTCAATGGGCGTTTGAGGTTAATTAATTTTATAGCGCTGGTGTATGTAACCACAATCGATAAGCAAAATGAGAGATAAACACTTAGCGGTAAACAAATGATTAGAGAGAAACCATATTAAGTTGCGGAACCAAACGAATAAGCGAATTGGAAAAAAAATATCAAGCGACAAAGTTGTGGTACCTATTGCGGGTGGGGGTAAATTTGATAAGTTGAAAAAGTTTGGGCCAAAGATAAACACATTTTTTTCCGCCTTCAGACGAATTATTTTTTTGTGATTATCACTGTCAAACTGATTTATTATTTACGTTGTGGTTGTCGTCGTGGATTATGTGTGCTTGGAAATGCGATTGTTTTAGAGGCATTTTCTTCAAATTGGAAACACTTTTTGCAAACACAAGCAATACAATTTATACTACCCGGCCGGGGCATATACCTACAGGCAAAAATACCCTATATAGGTTTGCTGACAACTGGTACCAGCAGCAGTGGGATGATGATTGCCTTCAGGTTTTGTCCAGTAGTGGCAATCAGTGGATTACTTCATTTCTTTCGAACTTATTGCTCATATTGGTGACCATGATGGGATGTCGGCGGTTGTCCAATCAGTGGCTGGGTCAATCTTCTGGTGTCCGTAGAGGTGGTCTTGGGACACCTTCGTAAAAAAGTGTAAAAAACAATTGTCGAAAAAGTGGCAAAAATGTCTAAAAAGGCTTTCAAATATGCTTCTAACGTGTCGAAAAGAACGCCAGCAAAAATAATCCAAAAACGTGTTGAAAAAAACGTAAAAAAACGTGTCCATGTTCGCATCGAACGTTTCGAAAACAAGGCGAAAGTGCATGAAAATATCGTCCGAAATGAATGAAAAACCGTGTTGAAATATGAATCTTAAAACACATTCGAAAACTTATCAAAAGATACGCCCAAAAACGTGTCCGATAGGGCATCGAATGTGTCAAAAATTCCCTCCAAGAAACGGGTCGAAAAACGCGTAAGAAAACGCGTCTAAAGTTGTTTAAAAAAATACAAAACGTGTAAAAAAATGCCTTGGATAGTATACCGAACGTGTAGAACAAAACCCTCCAAAAACGCATCGAAAAACTCGCAGGAAAATTAATAAAAAAACACATTAAAAAAAGCTATAAGCGGTTCGTACAGAAAAATTATAAAAATAGTGGGTGCAACAGGTCCGTAGGGACCCGGCCTAGCTTCTCACAACCATTCGTTTTGTGTTAGATTTTCATTTTCGGAACGAATGGAAGGGATCCACAATTTTCTGCCGATTCCAAAGAGAGAAGCTCTTTCAAGGCAGTTAAACTCTCGGATGTTTGTCAGACGTTCGCGAGAGGTGGCGCAGTGGAAAAAAAACCCTAAGTTGGAATTTGAGTTTTTGCGGGACTCGACCCCTCGCTTAGTAGTCCAACACACTAACCACTAAGCCACTGCGCCTACTGCCTGTCAAGGGTAACAAAAAAGCGCCGAAGAACATGTCCGAAATTGCGTAAAAATATGTTTCCAAATGTATTGAATGTTCCAAAAAAAAGCTTAAAAGTGTGTCCGGAAATGCATAAAAAAATGTGTCAGAAATGGTTACAAAATTGCATCGCAAAACGCGTAGAAAAACTCATCCAAAAATACGTAAGAAAACTCGTACAAATTGGTGTTAAAAACACCACCGAGAGTGTCAAAAAAAAAAACAGCTCTTAAAGTGCATCGCACGTGTAGAAAAAGCCTCTAAGATCTCATTGGAAAATTTACCCAAAAACGATTATAAAATATGTAATAAAATAAATTCCAAAAACGTATCAAAAAGGGAAAAACCCATTGAATAATATGTCCCCCAACGCGTCAAAAAAGGTGCTTAAAAAAGGTACCAAATTCGTCAAAATATTCCTCCAATAAAGAAATCAAAAAATCGAATCCTCTTTATGTTGCAAAGAAATAGGACGACAAGAGGAAAGTTTGTTTGTATTCTCCTTTAATCACTTTAGTTAGATTGCGAATAAACTTGTACACCTATCCAAAGAGGAATAATCTCCTCTTTAAGCGATGAGTTACACATTTTGTTTGGGTCTTAATATTCGGTCTTTAAATTTTAAGGTTTCTAGCTCGTATACCATTTTGAACGATTGAATTCTTCGCGTGTTGCTATGCGTACAGACTGTAGACACTTTGGGCGTTTCTTATAAACATTTTTAGCTTCGGCTCTAAGTTTAAGTACCTAGTGGCTACATTTTACATAAAAATTACGCAATTTTTAGCTTCCGTAAATTTAAGGTCGAGGATAAAATTTGTTATTAGACTACCCAAATCTTTACCTTATTGGCGAGAAACAAGAGGTTCAACTATTTATCGAAACAGTACTGAGAAAGTTGCATGGGTAAGTTAAAAGGCGCTCGCTTCATGTTGCGCATTGCGTCTGTGAAGTGTGAGTCCCAATTGGTGTTCATCGGTGCACCCAATCCCTCACCGCTAGTGTAAGCTCTCCGTATTCTTTAGCGCGAAGATATGCCGCCGTATTTCCCTCCGCATCAAAATAGCATGCAATTAAAAATAAACCAGCAGGACACTTGTTGATATATCTAAAAGACAGCTTCATCTGATCCGCAGAAAGAGCTTGCTTAACGTGTTCCCAACCTGCTTCTATATTTTTTTACTATATGTAACAGCCATTCCTCAAGTGTGCTCCCAATTTCTACCATGCCTACCACTTTTTGTCAATTTGTCATCCTCCTACCCACAAATCAGTTCTATTTATACCTACTGTTATATTATTTCATTATCTCTATTGAGATAAAAAAAAAAAAAAAACTTTCAAACATTTCAGACTGTACAAAGGATTGCTGTCTGGGACCCAGGGGTGATGTTGTTGTCTGCGATAAATTGCTCATTCAAAAAACTAACAAAATTTATTACCACCCAAAAATAGCACTTATCCTGACCGTCCAAAGGTTTTAACACAACTCGACTCGACTGATATCTCCGCACGCAATGCTGACCTCAATAAACTGACATCAATGTATCGTATTCGTTACAAAGTATCTTTTATCGCCCACCACTGAGATTACACTTTCGAAGAGCGGGATGAAAATAAATAAATCCTATTCACCCATACAGAGATATGTAGCAAGCGGCTAACCGAAACAGATACATCTCGTCCGGCATCAACTTGTCTGAGAGGCAGGTAATATCCTCGCCTTCCCATTCTGCATTCAGCAGAATTGGCCAGAGAAAGTTTCTCATGGAATATTTTTACTCTCGGAATCGATGTCTCGAAACAGAACTCGTTGACCTTTTCGCTTCCAATCAACAGCCCATTTAATGTCGTGTGTGACACAGCACCGTCATCCCAATTTTGTTATGTCGCATGAAAGTCGTCGTCCTTAAAGGTTAAATATGGCCTGTCAGTCAGAGCCACTACTACCAAAAAGAAAACGTAAACAAAGTTCTTTTTGTGTGTACACAAATACAATAGGTTAGCTTGGCGCGAACAATGACCGGGTAAATGCGGTTCAGGTGATGACAATCTCAACGGCGAACGCAATGTTTTGTTTTTATGCTGAGTAAGTCTGCTTTTGTCCAGCCACGACCACTCAGTCCACAATGTATTCAAATTGACTACATCCGAGTGCAGCACTCATGACACATCACCTCCTGTCATGATCATGAGCTGTCATTGTTGTAGCAGTGAACTGTGCTGTTGTTGGGAGCCTGTTGAGTGTTTGTACGAGGCGCAAACTCTGACTTTAGTGGGATAATAAATTGTTGTTCACTGCTTTTGGAAATCGTTTCGTATCTACGCACGAAGGCACAGTCGTAAATTAACAACTCTCCTCTGACATTTCACAAAATTTGGAGGTCGTTGTTTCGAGAATTTATGCAGTTGGTTTTGTTAATCCTTTGCGGGTAATAAAGTCGAAGGCTATTTATTGATTTTTCATTCCTCAATAAAGAAGACGATATGCCTCATTTAGGAATTTTCCATATATCTCTGTTAAACCTGGAAGTTCTTAAAATATTCAAGGTTAATCCAGACTTTCCTAACGAGGAACACTGCAATATGAAAAGACGAGTGAAATAAGTCTTGAAAATTGAAGAGATTGTCGAATTAAATTGATCCATGGAGTCAGATTTAGGTTTGGCAGATTGCTATCGTGAAGTCAAAAGGCTACCTCTTGCTCTAGGTGTAAGCACGGAATCTACACAAATCAAGTATGAAGCTTTCCAAGATGAAGTGTAGCTCTTGAATACTTTGATTTTGAACGGTTTCCCCGATTAGAACGTTAGCAAAGAGAAGGCGTTGGACCTGAGACCATTATGAAGTTTTTTTTTTCATTCAAGGATGTGGCAGGACACTGACGATGACAGATCCATCGCTTTGAACAGGGCGTGGAATAGTCCAACGTTGATGGAAGTTTTCCTTTTAAATCGATTAAAGTCACACTCGTCTTTTAACCGCTCTTATTGGGCACTACCCAAGCTAAAGTTACGCTCTTCTCAAGCTTCTTAGAGGGAGTCTTAAAGGTATTGAAAATGTCTTTCGCCACTTCTTTTGGAAACATTTAAAAGATTATTGAACGTGCAAGTTAGAAACGCCTTACAGAATCTGACCCCAGCTAATCGAGAAACGCCACAAGGACGAGCTCTATATTCTCAACCTAAAAATCCTTCAACCACTTCTGTCCAAAAAGGTATTAAGCTTAAGGTATAGTCGCATACCCGGGTGACGAAGTAACCAGAACTTACTAAGTGAATGGATACCAAAGGTTTACCCGCGAACGCCCGTGGCAATAATTGGGTCTTACAACTAATTAGAGTGCGATTGTGAGGGGCATTTGACATATGGTTTGGTTAATTGCTTGGGGAGCTCGAAAATTTGAACAAAATATAGAGGTTTGTTCATTAAAGTTCGCAGCACTACCTGGCCTAGAAAAAAATATTAAAACCTAGACACAGACTTAGAGCCTAAAGCGCTCCCGACAAAATGAGAACAAAGCCTGTAAACCTGTCTCTTGCGGTCACTCGTCCTGATTGGACATTTGACCAGAGCGGACTTATGCCACTTGACTATAAGAAACTAACATATAATTTCGACAAGTAAAATTAAGTCTGTACTGCTTTGGTGGATTCCTGGAGATGTTAGTGTAGAAGGTACGAGGCAAATTGTGGCTCTGAATTGTTATTATCTGTCAGACAACCTTTCAATATAGCTAAGAGCTTCAATGAAAGTGTCAGATTGAGTTTGAATGGAATATTTCTTGTCATATCCCGCAGCCTGTGGCAAATAACTGATACTAAGAAGTCAAAGGTCGAAGGAAATCGAACCACCCTCATTAGGTTAAGAAGCGGATGCTGTTTCATTGGAAATACACTCAAAATGACTTCTGCATAAACTGCAGGGACGAAAAGGGAATTAAATCTGTGCGGAACATCTGTCAAGTCGACCAAGAACGCCACTTCTGTTGCATGTGAAGATGACAGCTGATTGATTGACAGCTTGAAAAGATACCCACACCAGATTTAAGAAGATTCAATAACAAATTTGAGTAGTTTTGTTTGATGCACAATCTATTGTCTAGATATTTTCAAGGAATAATCAGAACGGGACTCAATGGTATCGTTGTATCGCCAACAATTCCTATACTTACTTAACGGGGTTCCAACCCATGATAACTTCACTATATACCCTTAGAGCGAATATTCGTGTGAGGTTTCTGATTTTAAATCAGCTTCAAAAACATTGAAAACTATCAAATGAGCAGTGCATCTTTTTTAGTTCCTCATCTTCACACAAAAATAGGAACGTATTTCGGTGTAAAAGCAACTTAAATGTTAAAATGATCATTCTTCTGTAACATTGGGGAGGTCGCTTCGAGTCTTTGGTTGTTTGAATTTCTTTGATGCATTCTAAGTCACACAGGTTGGTAGTTTCGAAAGTGACTAAGGGGTACTAAATATGTTGGTAACTGCTCAGACTTTTACTCATGGGACACTGCAACGTGAATATGAAAACCCAAAATTTTGGTTGGTTTGACTGTCGCCAGATGATGTCAAGTTAATGAAAAAATGCCAACTTGGAACACCTATCGTTAGTCTAAGCAAATAAGATCACTATCGTGAAAGTAGCTTCAAATTCTCTCAATGGTTCGGGAAATTACCACTTCCGGTAATAAAATCACTGTAAAACCAAAGCCACACCTCATAAATTCCGTTTAAATTTGTTTCCTGAGGCTGCCGGGACTAATGCGAGCAGACTTTTGAATTTTCAGCGAAATCGGCCAATTAGTTTTTGAGTCAATAAGTAACAAACACACACAGACTGATCAATACAGAACTAATTTTCTTTCTTAATCGTTGTAGTTTCGCATCACATGCAATTCCAATTCGTGGTTCTCTTCTTCTCACTATCCACCTTAAGGAGGACTTACTTAGATAACTACTTCGTCAATGATCTAAGTGATCTAGGCTTTACCAGTGCTGCTTGCATTCCTAGGCTCATTAATTAACATAAGTAGCCAGCAAAATAAATCCCTTAACACCCAGTGGGAACAAAACACGGAGCGACTAACGTCCTAAATAGTTCTGTCACCGATAGCCACATTAACATAACATCGCATTCACTAAGACGGCTATTACAGGTGGCTTAAATGACCCAATCATGAACAACATTGCACGTTGCACCGCCTGATATTTGACACCCATCAACAGATGGCGGTATAGAATAAATGGTACATAACACAGATCGTTGTTAGTCTGTGAAAAACCAAATAATCCCCTTTGTCTAAATTTGACGCTTATACCAAAATATTACACGCACTCATCAGACTCACCTCTCTCCCATTTAGCCGAGGTTCTAGCACCGCCAACTGATCATAAATTCCTCTCCAGAATAAATCACTTCCCCCACTTTTCCGCATGGACACGATCATTAACTCTGTTCACCAGGGAAACTCCTACCCTCCGAAAACGTAAATCATTCCAGCACTCTCTTTCTCCCTCCATTAAACCGAAATCCCTAGCCGATAGACTTCCGAAACTAACGACAACGAGAATCAAAAGAAACGTGATTTCCAAGCGTTTTCCGCTTCAAAGTTTCACTTAATGATGAACTCATAGACACAGAAGCACATTCATGTGGCAAATTTAAAACTAAAAAAAAACGTCCCCTCAACCCTATGAGGGAAATTCTAAAAATACTCCACGCGACACAATTAGTGGGTGCAGAGGCAGACGTAGAAAATCATATTCCCATCCAATTTGGTGCAGCTTAGCACTTATTAGGTCGGCAGTGTCAGTCGAAAACATGCTTCACAAAACCGAAAGAAGACGACCCGCAGATACCAACACAGATACCTACTCCCTCCGCACGCTCAAGTTTGTTTACTTTTCGCCGCTACTGTGTGTGTACCTTTGCGTTCGTGACACACACCGGCTAATCTAGCACACAGCGTGTTGCCGCTGCTCTAGCGATAGATGCTTCATCTCTGTTGTTCGCGCTCTCTGTGTATTATATTCGACGGCAAACGGTTCGAGGAGCGAGTATCGCGACGGTATCTCGGCGGTTGCATGGTATTACAGAATGTATCTTTCAATTAATTCACGTTGAGTGCTCCAGCGCGTCGGGCTGTCGATACTTAGTAACTTAACTGTGTCTGTGTCGCCCTTCCGAACACTGTTGTGTTTGTATCGCTGAGATTTACCATCTTAATCGCCGTGGAAATTGTTTTTCCGTTCGTTCGGAGTGGCTGTCGCGTTTTTGTTTGCTGATCGGGACTCGGGAGTCAGCACGGAGTTGTTTGTTTCTGAGTTTAAGCATTTCCGGTTGCCTGCTCCTTTAAGAGCTGCCCGCCAGTGGGTGGTGGAGAGGTGCTCCCTGTGTGTTCTTTTACTGCGGATAGTGTCATCCTGTTCGTGTGTGTTGCTTTTCCGCTCGCAGATAACGTGTTTGTGTTTACCTTTCCCACACACAATCGGACACTATATCGGCTCGGGCGATGGTATTGTTTCCGATAACAGTGGGTGGTGTCGATTTGTAATTCATAAATCTATTGATACACGACGGCAGCGACCTGTTGTGATTTTTGTCGCTCTCTGAACTTCGTGGAATTTCTATCGATTTTTCGGGTTTGTTTGTGTGGATGATTCATCGCTTTAGCCATAAACATTGTTGAATATTCAATTTGAATAAATAAAAACATCCCACGCATAGATATAGAGCGCAGGATTTGTGGCGAGCGCCAATTGATTAATTGGCAACTTTATTAGGTAAGTCGGTGGTGGCGTAGTACTAAAGTGAAATGTGGCGGGTAAAACACACAATCCACTGTGTCCATTTAGATAGCGAAATGACGACTTATTTAGAGGGGAGGATCATTTCCATTTCGCTTGTTTATTTCACTTTGATGTTTAGATTCTCGTAAAGTTCGGCAGAGTGATGTGCGCTTTAAACCGGCAGACAGATGGCGTTTATTAGTGAATGGGAAATACATCTGATGCTGCCTAATGGAGATATTGTTTGGACTTGGCTGTAAGTTTACGCAATCTGTATAGCATGGGCAAACGAACTTTGACAGTGCCATTGTTGTTTGAACATTTGACTGTGGATTTTCCGCAGCCGTCAGCGGCCGGAGAGAGGTCACTGTTGGAGGTTGAATTACAGATTTGTATTCAAATTATAGATGTAAACTTTCAAACATGTGCTCCTGGGTAGATGGAGGCCAATGCTGTGTAACTGACGACACATGCTGTTGGTTGTAGCAGCGTTATTCGTAGTCCGCTTGATGAAATGCGAATGGAGTGGTTTTGATAAATCTTGTGTTACATTGGAATATGCAATACAGACTGTCCCATCTGATAAGATCATGGTGTGGATTATTCGTGGAACTTCTTTCCCACTTCTGATACGTTTTGACTAATAGGCGATTTCACTATACACGTTCCAGCGATCTTAAAGCCGAAAATGGTATTTTTTGACTATGCCAATTTTGCTATACCTATATTCCTACACTCGTGAAGTTGTCTATCTTTGAAATCCGCAATGCAAACAGGACCAAATATCTTTAGAAGCATTTTTCTTTCAAAGTGACTGAGGATACTTTATCCACTTTTAAAAGTGTCCGTCTCCTTGGATCCAGTGTTCCCAGACCTTTAAGACTGTTTTCAAGTTTTTTTTTTTGTCATCAAACGGATTTGTTTGCCCCATATTCGAAAAATGAATTCTCCTTTTTTTCTGCTACGTGGAATTTGCACTCTTTTCATGTAAAAACATTTAAAATTGTACCGTTCTTTAACATAAAAATATACAGAAGTTATACAAAAATTTACTTTTCTATTGGGCAGTATATTAAAATGAGATGCACCAAAATGTATTACGCAGACGTTCGATGGCCTGTTTTCTTTCATTGATGAGCAATTAATTTTTTGGAAATTTTTCACAATGAAAATTCGTTTGAATTTTATTTTGAAACAATTTAAGCTCGTATGACTTTTCATGTTTCTGTCAATTTTTCCCCATTTTTATCACATTAAATCATGTTGAAAAGTCAGCTGCGTGTCAAAGAGACTACACTGAACCAAGAAGGTGCACGATGACAGTGAAAAAATGCATAGACTGTATTAAAAAATCATTGAAATTGATATAAGTAGGAGTCCATTCAATATATGTACATTGATTCGTTCATTCGTGTATGAAAACATTCATAATGGTATGAAACTTTCATAAGATGCATGATTTGTTCATAAAAGCAATGGATAGAATTCAGAAATAAGTTATCCCTTTGCTTATGTAGTCTTTAATGAATGCAATGTATCCAATAATTGAAATTATGAATATCTTCATCAAGTCTGTTAGACTTTTCGGAAATCGTTCATGGGGTTTATGTATTTATTCAACGAACTTATGCGCAAATTCATTGAATTTATGTAAAATGTCACAGTTTATATGAACAAAGACTTTAAGTAGATGAAGCCTCTCCATTTCCATATATTTAAGTACAAAAGTATTTAAAGTGTATGCATAATATTGAACCTAAAACCGTATTAAAGGGTGGTTAAGTTTTAAGGGCCGATGTTGATTTTGAATAAAACACAAATTATTTAAGAAATTACTGTCATTTCTTTTTATTATTATAATATTGGTATGATTCAATTATGTATGCGGCAATTCTGCTTATTGACTAATCCACTGAGGTGAAAATGTGCCGATTAAATTGACCGAAAAAATCACGAAGTGCACGATATGCATTTTGATTTGGACGCCCATTTTCATAATAAGCCTGAATAACTTTAACGCGTTGCTCGATTGTGTATCTTTCCATGGTTCAAATTGAGTTAGTCTGAAATTGAGAAATGCCAAATGAAATGCAGAAGAAAACTTGACGTTTAGGTGTGGTTCACATTCAACATCGGTCCTTAAAATTGAACCACCCTTTAGAAGTAAAACAGTATCATTTTTGCTTGAATTTGCTGTGCATTTTTTATTTTTTTATAATTTCGTCCAATAAACAGAAAATATAAAGCTTCTTCGAACAGCAATAGTGTCATGCATATCCTGGACGCTGGTACCCAAAAATATAAAAGCCTCCTGCGAACTATCCAGTATTGCCCTCTTTTACGGCCGAGATATGGGTGCAGGCGCCATATTTACTTCACTGGTGCGTTATCTTAGTATTATCTAATAGATATGAGTTCAATGTGTTCCGTATAAGATGAAACTATTATGTAGATTAGAAACCAAATAACCACTATCAATATCATATCTTTTCTCGTGAAAGGTTTCCCTTTGAAAAGCTGACTTGTTCGGCCCATTGCGTAAGGATTCCTGGGCGACTTTCAAAAACAATTCCAAAGTCCTTGTCAATCTTATAAAAAATAGATGTAGATGTAGGTAATTATAGTTGTAATATTAATTTCACCATAGATTCTGGTCTACTACAAGACAATTTTAATAAACTAACACTTAGAAAACTTTTAACATATTTTGTGTATTCATTAAGCATACGAACATGTCTTTAACAGTCATAATACTTACGTGAAAACAGCCTTTACTTTCGTTACATCTGAACTGAAAAAAATCAAAAGGTAAAAACCGACTGAATAAATTTCAAACGCACTGAGCACCGCACATTTAAACTCTATCCTGAATGTGATCGTATTACTAACATAGGCTCTATTTCTCTTACTGAGGATGATATTCTTCTTGAATTATCATCGCTTGATTCAAGTACGAGTATTGCGCCTGACAACTTCCCCCCTTAATTTTAAAGGCATGCAAATGTAGTTTAGTTCAACCGCTTCAGATTATATTTAACAAGTCTCTAAAGGCTGGTATTTTTCTTGATTGCTGGAAGCATTCATTCATAACTCCAATTCATAAATCTGGGTCTAAAAGAATTATTGACAATTACAGACCCATCGCTAAATTGCAACTAGTTTCGAAAATATTTGAAGGTGTTGTGAAGAAACGGATACATGCCGCTGTGTGTAACAAAATCTCGCAAAATCAGCACGGTTTTATGTCTGGTAGATCAACTACTACCAACTTAGTCACATTCACTAATTAGGTACTGTCTTCATAAAATTGAAAATCGTCACCAGATTGATTGTATCTATACAGATTTTCGAAGGCTTTTGACAGGTTCCAACACAATGTTCTGTTAAAGAAACTTGAGATGTTTGGATTCCATTCTAGTATTTTAAATTGTATCGGCAGCTATCTGCGAAATCGGAAACAATATGTTAAGATAGGATCCGCTCTGTCTAATGAAATTTTAAATTTCTCAGGTGTCCCCCAGGGAAGCCATATTGGTCCGCTCCTCTTCCTTCTTTTCATAAACGACTTACCATGTTTCTGCTCTTGTTTCATTTTCCAAAAAAAAAAAAAAAATTGTGTCATACGGACTTAATATTTAATAGAGGTTTTTGATTTTGTTCCCTATTTTTAAGCCTGTCCCTGGTTTTTCTCTTTTTCAAACAAAAAGCGCCAAAATTAGTGCTTTTCCCCTGAATCAAGGATAACTGCTTAGACCTGTTAATAGGTTTACGTTCCTATGTAGAATCTCCTTAATTTTTTGAGAGATGGCATTACTACTCGTACAACGTTGCCATCTCGTCCTAAATATTAAATCTTCGTTTTATTTCTAATGAGATAACGTTTTCGGAAGTTGGAGCAAAGCCGAGATAGACAAAATCGCCCAGAATTCCCCAAGTTGTAGCTTTCAATTGGGGTGTTTTGTTCTGTTCCTCGATGTTGGTATATACTCGACCTTGACAGCGAATTGTTCTTGTTTTTTTTCTTCGTTAACCGCTTAACGCATTCCATGACTACAAAGGTATCAGGGCAGCTCGATGTATTCTACCAAATATGTGGATATCATTGGTGTATTCCAGCAGTTTAAGACACAAAGCCTTGTTGGCCTGTAAGTCCAGCAAAGTCCTTCCAACTATATTGTGTTAAAGAAGTTGCATTGTAGCGGGGCGTCTTACCCCAATCTTTTTTGGTATTATGCGATTCAGTGAGATATTTATGGGCCTTGATATGTAGCAGCCTTTGGTTGTCCTTTGCTAGATATTTCTGTCCTCAGAACTGAAATTTAGTCGGACTTTCTGCTTAATAGCTGGGCTCACAACGTGATCGTCGTTATAGAGCTTTCTCTAAAATGTTGGGACTATTGGAATTAGATACTGCCGGCTTGCCTTGTGATCGCAGAGTGGTCAATATGTCTGACAATTTCTTGTCCGATTGTGAACATACAGATGCGAAAACCTCATGCTTGCTAGATAAAGGTTAGTTATAGATTCGGCTCCGCTGCAAAGTAAATTTGTCTCAGTTTGTTACTTTGTTGGCTGTGCTTACCGGCCTTCTTGTCTATTTTGCATGGTTTTAACGTCGTATTAAGATCATAGGTCTGTCCAAGAAGCTTGTAAAAAGTGTATTTTGTAGCGTTGGCTATTTTTTCTGTGGGGCTTGGTGGGCGCTATTCCCACTGCAATTTTTCAGTTCGATGGCTGTAAAGACTGTCATGCAGTAGTTAAAGGTGTGTGTATTTACGTTGTACCATTTCGAGGGGCTGTAAATTGGTAGTAGATGAATGTACTTTTTTAGATGTTATACAGTAGGCGCAGTGACGCTGAGCTAAGTTTGTAGGACTACTAAGCGAGGGGTCCCAGGTTGATCCTCTATGAAATACAAATAACATCTTAAGCTTTTTTCCACTGCGCCACCTCTATCGGACGTCAAAATATTCGAGAGTACAAATGTCATGAAGCGCTCAATTAGCAGAATATTGTAGGTCCTAAATCCGAGATCTTAAGGCCGACCCTGATGGGTACGTGAACTATCTCTCATGGAGCTGGCCTAACTCTCTCAACTCGAAGACGACTTTATCTCGATGGAACCGGGTGGACCGGGAAGTTTTTTCATCATTTAAACGCAGTGTTGCCAGTTTGCGGGTTTTCCCCCCTGGTTTGGGGGTTTGGTCGACAAGCGGAAATCTGGGGGGAGAAATTGCTCATCAGTCCAGTTTTTTTTTTAAATTCTATTGGATTTGTGTTTCGATATAATATCCTGCATGTTATTTTAAAATGCAGTTGAATAATCAATCGATTGCATCAAGATGTTTTCAAAATGCCACATGCTTGGGGTTTTTTTTTTAAAAAAGGTAGCTAAATCTGGGGGTTTTCAGAGTCATCTAGGAAGAAATACGTTCACCGTCTGACAACCTGTGCCATCACAAGGAGCATTTATAAGCTCTGGCCGAAGTATGTGGATTGTCTAGCTGGCCTGATGCGAACCCAACCTAACTTTCGCAGGACTTACGTAACTTTCCGGGAACTATTATTGCTAAACATTTGTTATACTGCTTCTTTAGTAGTTAAGTTTAGTAACTAGATTAGGTTAGAATAGGACATAGATCCATTGTGATGAACTTGGGAATTTATAAGCCCAAAACTGTGGAGACGTGTAAAACCGTGCGGGTTGTCAAGCCATCACCAGTCTGTTACAAATGTTTGCGAGGCTTTTACAGTCTTTTGTAGTCAGAGAGGTCTTCGAAAATGTGTTTTCCAAGTGGATACATATACTGTATCAGATGTGGCAAAGAATGTGTGGAGTGTCCTTGTCCGCCTCCTCTGCACAGGTCATCAGTGCTGAATTTCCTTTTCTTTGTGTGGTATTTCAGCATAATATGCCCAGAGATTTAGCATCCACAGGAGATGATTACGGTTTTTTGTTCATTTGAAGGATTCTATCTATTTTCGGTTTTTCATAGAGTGGCCACATTTTCCTGGTTATGCTTATGAATCGAGTTTGCTCCATCTTTCAGTATCTTGTTTTGGTTGTATTGGTTGAGTTGAAGTGAAGACCATTTTCAGCTATTCGCCACAATGACTTATACAAGCTGAGACTTGTTTCAACGGTAGAATTCATTTTTATTCCCACTTGACTGTCAATGAAAAAAGTAATATCTGCATGAGGAATTGCCATTATTGCAACCTGTTTTGCAGCTGTTGTCAGGAAGTCACACGGATTTGGATAGTCCATGTGTTTTGGAATGGAATCACGTTCCAATGCTGAAACCCATCTTGAGTCCGTCTGTGTAGATGGGTATATAGTTGATTTGATGGATGGCGGTTGTTCTTCCTGCCATTCCTCCCTACTGGGAAAAGAAAGAATAAATTATCTCTCGAAGTCTAGACCTTCATACGTTCGGTCTTTTCTCATCATCTTTTGAACGGTCCGACTCCGCAGTCATTGTCTGCCGTCGAAAAGAAATGCCATTCATTGGATCTATATTGAAATGTTATCAACGCTGTCAGATACCTGCAAATTCATCTCGTTTTCTCAAACTTCACCCCTTCCCAATATAAGCTGCCAAATCCTTATAGATTTACCCAAATAATTCGCCGAACAAAAGTCTCTTGCAATTTGAATGTAATTGAGATTTGCTGGTGATATCTATTACTCAACTTGTGTCTAATTATCCTCAAGGACACATACCTTCGGGCATTACGATACATGTCCATAGGAAGTGGATCTAATCAATGTCATTACTAAGCTAGGTATCCGCTTTCAAATTTATTTATGGATCAGCAGCAGTCGACAAGCTTGCATCTTCATGATTTGATATAAATATATCACAGTCCATGGTCCATGTTCCAAACTCATCCATCATTTACGGGATAACACTGTGCAAACTGACACTACCGACAGTAGATTTATGCAGAAAGCAATCATTCAAACATTGTACAGGTGGTGGGAAATGTTTTTCTGTCATCGAGTGAAATAGTACACCCAGCAGGTCTCACGTGGGGATTTATATCCGAGTTCGTATGCCATGGCTTTTTGATTGAAATTGTCGGAGGATGAAATATGCACACCTATACCGAATGACTATTTTTATGCAGCCTTTTGTTCTAATTGAACAAGGACCCGAATGTGTTTCCAACAGATCATCAGAATGGAGCCATGGTGCTATTTCATATATCGCTTTGACAGATAGCTAAAAATATGTTTCCCCTTTGGACGAACCTTGCGCTTCCGAGAAACAGCCGCTGGACAATTTTTCTCACTGTTTTCCGGTACATTTTCCCAGGCATCTGCCAAATATAGAAACTCAATTAAGTCAGTGAATTTTCCCGGTAAATATTACAAAAGCAATGAACGACCGCACGCTCTCGTCCGAAATTATGATTTCCTCTATTCGTCGAATTCGAATCGTTCCGTGTTAAGCATTTAGCTGCCCAATCAATAATATTGTTCACCAGAGTTCTTCGAACTGAACAATTCGAATAGAAAAGACATTCCAAATAGGTACCCGGCCGGACTAGGAAGGACGCCGCTTCCTGAAGCATCGCTTCAAATCGAAGTAAATAAAGCTTTTCATGCTCGTTGATCAATTGTTTTCTCTTGTACTTTGATTGACGTTTGGGTAGACATTTATTCTATGAAAGTGGATGGGAACAAAAATTTGAAGAAAACCCATACCAAAAGGAGGGGATCTGTTCTAGCTGTAATTATAGAATAGGCTGAAACATGCCACCGTTATGGAGTGGATTGAGAGTTGGATTCTCGTTGATGGGGCTCTCGTTCGGTTGAACGCTTTGTAAGTATACCAGCCCCTAAAACGCGTTACTTAAACTGGGAGCACAATTTTAAGTAGGGCAAGAATAAAGGGTATATTCATTTCGATAGATGATTGTCATACAAAATTGAGTTTATTGAGGAAATATAGATGCTCAGGGATCGCCCTTGCGGATGGAAAAGAACACCGCATAATGATATCGATTTTCACTCGCAAATTTATACATTTTCTTCGTGTTCTTTACGAGGTTCAATCTGGGGAGTATATGAATTCCTGCAATTGGAGGAAGAGTGTTTGGTTTCGTCCGACAGCGAATTGTGGTTAAGGAGATATTCCATGGTTGGGGCTGTCGGGTAACAGTCTATTATTTGGATATCTACTTCGCATCAAAGTGGACTATAGGAAGCATAATATCCGCCCTTCTGTAGTTGGGTTCAAAAAAGGATACTTTTAGAGCCAAATCAATAAAGGGGCCTTCGCGTGGTGCAGTTAATTTTTAAGTTTGCTGTAAAATGAGCTTGGTTGGTGAACTGTTCAGACTGCCATTTTGCCTGACCAATTTTGCAATTTTTTAGGGCTCATTACACTCAGAAAAAAAAAACATTGTAACAATTTTCATTGGTTAAAATGAACCCAAATACGTTGGCAATGATATAAGAAAATAGTTATGGAAAGAAAATTAATTTTACGCTTCTTGTTATCAAAATAATAGTTAATGAATGATCTTTATGCTTGGAATTTTTTTCAAAATCTCAAAATTGTCCAAATTTGCAATGACAACATCGCTCCCAGGGAGCCTTAAGGTACCCACTCAGTAGGACAAGGTTAAAGCGGTAAGAAAAAGTTCCATAAGGTTTCGAGTTCATAATGAAGCAATTTGGCACTTTTTTCCAGAGTCTGCCAACATTTTTTGCTTTTTAGGTCCATTTTTAGTTGGAAAAGGCGCTTTAAAAATTTTGTAAATGCTCATATTTACAAATGAAAACCCTTTAATTACACCGCCGTTGTCTAGGACAACATAATTTGATAGTGTTTAGCGAGCTTTTGTTAAATATCGTGGGAAAAATTTGTAAATTTGCAGAATGGCTTTAGAAATTACACTTTTTTTTTCTCATTGGCAATTTTTTGAACTGTGCAGCGGTCACCCTGGCTCGGTGAATGAAGTAACTTGGAAAATGTTCCCGAATGCCCTGAAGCAGAAAAACAAAATCCCTAAATCAAACTTCGTAGAACCGCAACTTCACAGATGACAGATATTTTGGGCCTTATAGTCTGTCTGGCAGACTTGTTCACATCTTTTTATGAATTTAAAGACCTTTCTGATGTCTTGTAGCTCATCACAATGCAGGGTAGTTCTCATTGTGCTGCAAGCAGCTAGAGCCATGCATTTCCAAAGGAAGTGTACAGCGATTTTGTTGTGTTCCATACGGGTGCAAAATTCCTCCTTGGCATGCTACCCATTTTGTGAAAGAGATATTGAAGAGCTAACCGTGAGTCAATGACCTGTGTGAGGCAACCTACAAGCTTAAATATCACCTGTTCCCGTTTGTGGATCCATTTGGTCTATAGTTAGGCTCTTTAGTTGTCGCAGCCCAAGGACCTTATAACTCAATGGGAAAGACATGTTTTTTCTTCACAAGCCAGAGAAGCTAGGGGCAGACAATCCAGCTCAAGGAGATCAATAGTCCCGCAGTGGATTCTGTTTCCGGAAGATTTTGAAAAAAAAAAAACATTTGCACTGAAAAGCCGGCTTCTGATACTTCTTTCAAAGTGCTGGGTAGTTTCCAGAAGCTATTTAATGGGTATTATGTAGAGAACCCATGCCCGGTCAGTGAAGAATCGGTTCTACCACTCAATATACAGAAAATGGTTCACCTACCGTTTGGCCCTAAAGGTCACACAGTGGTCCTTTTCAAATATAGCCAACTGTTTTCAGTTACTTACCCTTAGTAAGTTGAGTTAGGGTCTCTCTATATTTTTGCCGGCACGTTAAGGTCTTCCTCTACTGTGCTGTCCCTCCGGGTAAGACGTATCGGACTCCAAGCCTTTACGGGCCGAGCCGGAGCATTTATCTTCATTCAAAGCATCCAAGCCGAGTGATTCTCCGGGCCAGCTTGAGCTTCGGGGTCTACACATCGAAATACAGACTGTGCATGGAAATCAGAACCAAAAGTTACTTCTTAAAATTTGTCCAAATACAAGTTAAGCCAACATTTTCTAAATCGCTACACTAAACCTAAGTTGAACAGAAATTAGCCCCATGAAGACGGGAGGTTCGTAGGGACAGAAAATAGGGAAACCCAACCAGCGAAACCCCTTTGAGTAAGAGCGATCATGGACAGTTCTAAGGAAAGTTGAATACTATGGGGCGGACAATTATTGTTCCGAAATATAGAATAATAATTATAATTCTTTATTTCAATGAAAAAAAATAAGTATAAAATGCGGTCATAAAAAAATAATTGACCATTAAGCAATAGATATTTTTGTTTTGTTTGAAATAGTTAGAAACATCCTGTTATCCACCCCAGAAGTAAATTCAATATTGAAAATTAGAATGCAGAAGGCCACTATAAGAAAGTTCCAAGATTGATTGAGGGCAGTAAGATAAAGGTGGTAGAACGGCTTGACAGCTTTGTTAAGATAGAGTTTTAAATATGAGATTGATTCATGCCAATTAAGCTGCTCATCTTAAGTAATATTTAAGAATTTAAAACTATGAACACATTCAACTTCAAAACAGCCATTGACACAAGATGAGCCAGACCGAAATGATGATAGGTTAAAGAAAGACCTTCAGGAACTGTCCCCAATAAGTTAAAGACCATGAACTTTATTTTGTTGCTAATAACGAAGCTTGGGAAATAAAACCAATGCCTGAGAATTTCTAAATCATGATTCTTATTAGCAATCGTTTCAAAATGATTATTATAAGCGTAAGAAAGGGCAGTATCATCGGCAAAAGCAGTTAAAATACCTTTGAAAGGTTGAGGAAACAAGGAATTAACAAATATAAAAAATAAGCTGGTACCCAAAACGGAACCTTGAGGAATACCCATATTTAAAAAGCTTTTTCAGCTTAAACAATTTTTGATGCGGGTTCTTTGACTACGATTAGGTAAGTAGGAACAAAACTAATCATAAATAAATCCCCTAAATCCAGCCTTAGACATTTTACTTAGCAATCGATCGATACGAAGTCGGTACACCTGACTGGTACCTACTTTGCAACTTGGCAATAACTCTCCCGACGCGAATACCACTTTCATCCGACTACTAGGGTTTTCACAAAAAAATCAAAGTGTGACTTCTCTACTAACCTTAAAACTTGCTTGCGTGATTTTTAGGTGTTAATTACATGCCTGCGCCTGGGGGTGCCTGGGACTACACATGGCCTTTGTGTGTTACCCCAATCCCCAAGTAATTGCATGGCTGTAGTCCTGCAGTGGGCATAAGGCGGCTGTTTGACTGGTATGTCGAGGGAGATCCTCTGGACACTGTGGTTGTGACAAGAGGTGATTTTGTCTTAACAACAGGCAGATTGACTATTGATTTTCATCGACTTCAAAGCGACATGTGAGAGCATTCATCCGAAGGAGCTGTTTATGGTTGTTGAGGAGTTACTCATTTACTTAGAGATCTGGAAGCAAAACGTATCACCAAGATGCAGTAAGTAAATGCGGTTGGTTAAGCGCATTGATGCAGTATAGTTACAAATCAGGGGAGAAGTCTCTGTCTCAACAGAACTGCATACTACAAAGATTGCAATTTAGAAAGCAGCGTTGCCACTGAAAAATTTCAAAAAAGGGACAAAAAAGGGTCCCGAGCCCAAAAAAGAAGCCCCACATTAAATGCAAATAAAGAAAAAAAAACAGAGCAGCAAAGACAACAAAAACAAATTTATTCATTACGTCTTTGCATATTTTTTACATCCTTTTTCGGTCAATGAAGAATAAAATCGTACTCAAACTGAAAAAGGGACCAAACGGCAACGCTGCTTCCAAGCAGAAGACTACAACGCATATTGAGACAGAGAGTACATAAAAACGGATCTTCAAAAAGTCCCCAAGAATAGCGCACAATGAAGAGGGCCCTTTCCCCCAAAATGTATAAAAATCTTAAAAAGTCGCAATCTATTAAAGCTGCAACAATTGGAAGAGGTGTGTTCCCATTCATTTGACACTATCCACGAAAACAAACAATCGAATCAAATCGTCACCCCAAGGGATGACACATCCCTACTCCGGGAAAAAATCAAATTAAACAAATAACAGCTCAAATGTTCAAGTATCAGGATTACATACTCAACTCGTGACATACAAATAGGCCCACACATGCCCGAACAAGAATCATCTATAGATTATCAAACTGTGTTCTCGGATATCCCTCCAATCATTACAAGTTCAAGTTGCACCTGCTACAGTAAAATAAACATAAACATCAAAGCCCACCCGCTCATCATAGCGATACGTAAATCTCTGGCTCCGATTCTCGTATCTGACACTCAATATTTGTGGCAAAAGAAAAATCAATAAACATTTTTATCTGCCACCATGCATATTCTTACAACATCCGGATTCATCCTCGTATCTAATCTGAAACTGAAACCTTTATCAATTCTCGAATAACCATCGAGAAACATTTGACCCTCATATTTTGTGAGCACTTGATGGGATGTGCGGAGCATTTGGTAAACGAGAATGGGCACACATTGGACTATCTGTACGGTGTAGGTGAACTCGTTCGTATCATACTCAAGCAGGGTAGCTTTCGAGGGCATTTCCTGCTTTTCCATGGGCTTCCATGGGCTTCCCTAAAAACTACGGAACGTTTAGAAAGGTAGGTACACAATTTATTTATATTATTCAAGACACATACATGTGGGGAAATTGCTTCACAGTCGACATTCGAATTGAACCCGCCCCTGTCTTTTTCCCAGTGACACAAATCACTCCGGAAGAATTTGTTCATATCTTAGCAGCCCTCGCTCGTACGAGTTGTAGGCACATGGAATCTGTCTGAATTTACTGATTAGGGATGAGCCGGCTGCATAGAGCGAAAGGACTCACTTCCGCTCCTTTTGCTTGATTTTGTTTTTATTTTTGAAGCTCGAAAAGTATGCCAGATAGATACGAGTCGGAGTAGAGTACTCCGACCGAAAGAGGGATGGGGCTGCCAGGTGTTGTTGACATTGGATGGCATTCGCACCGCATCACCCTCACTCGTTGGATGTGTACATGGGTCTGTCTTGCGTTGGCGGCAATGTTGTCATTCGCTGTAAACTTCATTCTTCCTCTTGGTGAGCGAAGGCAATCTGGGAAGTAAATTCGATTTGCGACAACGCGACACGGGCCATTAAATTGAATGTTTGCCAAAAGCATCGAATTTCGTTTGGTGTATATAATTAGCTACTTTTGGGGATTTTCTGGTCGGGGGGCGGGGAAAATTGTGAATGTGATCTCAAGAAGACAGTTTTCATGTCACTCTGACGATTTATTTCGTCTCGCAACACGTTTTGTTGTTGCGCGTGTAGCGAGTGAGTTGTTGGAAAGGAGGTTAATAGGCTTTGGCGAAATAATTGCGACCCAATTAGCTTGGCTGTAGGTAATGAAGTTTAGGCTGATTGGGTGTATAGCCAAATATCTGCGGCTATTTTGGTAAAGCACTAATTGGGTGGTTCTGATTGGAATTAATTTATTATGGATGTTGCTATCGGGTAGACAAGTCAACAAAGAAGATACTGACTCACACTTTTGTTTATCTGCGACGTATACCTGCGTCAGTTGGTATCTCGATATACCTAGAGGTGGTCTTTTCAGAAATCAATCATTTGCAGAGTATAGTCGAATGTGTAACTGATTTTTAAATCTAATTTAGCTTAATGCCACTTTTGGGATAAGCTACAACTGGCCGAAAGTGATGAAGGTATGCTGAAGGTTTGCTTGTTGTGCATTCGATTGGTGACGTACGGTCAATTAAAAAAAGTGCATGGAAAATCAGTGCCCCTCTCGCTAGCCCTTTTCTTAAAGCAAATTACATCCAGTTGCCCACTTCAAGTTTTTTAATCACCCTTATTCCGAGGGGCGTTTGACTTTCACGACGATTGTCGTTTTTTGAAGTGTTTCATTTTAGAAGACTGATTCCTTAACTTCCACGACAGGATAAAACGTCGTCGGTAAGTAGTTCACTTTCCACATTCCTTCCAAACCAGCTGATATGCGCCAATGTCAGATAAATGGCGGCATCAGTTTATGGTATTTATATTTTTGAAAGAATTGTTGTAAGTTGTATCCAAAAAATGAATAGTGTACCTACCAATGTTTTGGAGTAGTGATGACAACGATGATGAAAACCTGAGCTTATTCGCATACGGACACAGATAAGGACAAAATCCAATCCATTGGATGGATCTACCGGATACAAAGTTAGCATAAGAACCAAAATCAATTTATTCAAGTATTTTCAGATTGAATTCAGTTTCTGGTTGGTTATTTTTACCCTTGAAATCATTTTAATTTAGTCCAGTCATTTGAATAAATTACCAATTTTAGAACACTTACATTTTCAGTCGTCGTTCACTACTTGGCGACAAAAACCGTCGTTTTTCTTGTCGCTTTGTGGCGTTGAACGCCTTACAGAATAGCAGCGAAGTTTCTCCATATGACGTTCAGTGACAAATGGCGTTCAACGACTCAAAAACGCCTCTTGTAATTCCAAATTCAAATTGACGTTTCTTAAATCGTCGTAAACGACACTCGGAATAAGGGTGAATGTCTCCTTTTAACTTCGTTCTGCCACCTATGGTCTTCTTCCACTGCGTTGTTTTTTTTTTTTTTTTTTTTTTTCAGTTTTGAGTCGTTATGTTTAAGGACCAAAGTGCTCTGGTTCTTTACCTATTTTAGTCCCTGTACAGATCGCTATTAAGAGGATAAAAGTAGGATCAAAAATTGGTCGAAATATTTAACGTTCAAAACTTTATTCGTCTTCGAGAAGGTCAGCGTGTCAGCTCTGTAGAGTAGGACTGGAAAAAGACTGTCGTAGACTAAGGGTACCTCCACCTGAGGAAAATAGACTTAGCGTAAGAAGGTCTGGAAAGTTCCACATACCTGATAAGGACACACAAACTATCGACCAGCTACACATTGTGAGACTAAACAAAAAAAAAAACTTGGACTGGATGAAGTGCGCTAAAGTTGATATTGTGTTGTGGAATGTTGTGTGGAACCTAAAATGGTTAAGTGTAAGCAACCCATTGTTACCAAACAAGTTCCACTTCCAATTGGAGACTCGACTCTGTCAAATAAGTGTAACTCTCCACTAAGCTAATTCTAGAACCAGTCGGAATAAACTAGAACCTTATCGACAGTCGGAAAGTGGAGAGTTATGTGAGATAATTATAGAACCAATCACAACAAGCTAGAAAGTTCTCGAGAAATGAGCGGAGCGGATATAAAAGGCAGATTTGAGAACAGGGAGAAACAGTGATCGGTAAAGTTCGAAGGTAATCGGTGTGAAGATAATAAGTGAATTGAGTGATTGGTTTGAATCGCTTAAGAATTGTTTCAAGTGATATTGTTTTGGTAATTAATAAGTGAATTATTAGAATAATCGATAAAAAATGATTTTTATCGAAAAGTTGAACAGAATAGTGTTTTAGCTTTTCGAATCCACCCTTGAATCTAACATTATTACTGCCGAGGTTAAGACCGAGCACAGACTTCACACTCAAAAATTGTCTCCAACAGAGTGAGATTTTCGCTCGGTTAAAAAAATGGGTTAAAATTAACCAAGTCTCTGCTGGAAAACACCGGGTATTCGTTGTTAAATACTAGCGATATAAATGAGTAAATGTAAACTGTTAAAAATAACACACTTTATCAGTTGTTTAGAACCAAGCTTCTAGATAAATATCAACCAGCTGGTTAAATTCAACAGAGTAAGTTTGTTATTTAAAATTGATAAAAGGTTATTTTTAACCGAGTTTGGTTAAACAAGTTGACTCGGTTATTTGTAGTCCACTTACTCTGTAAGAGCTATATTAACAGCTTCACCTGGTAGTTTTTAACCGAAAGTTGGTTTATTTAAAATAAGCGATTTTTCTGCGTGCCCCAAATACTGTTCTTTATGGAACTGTAATGCGATGGGGTTCCGAAAAGGGGCATTAACCTTATCAAGGTATAAGCAGGAAGACCGTAAGGTCGCAATGCACTAAGCCCTTGCCTTTATTATTATTATTTAGAGCGTCTTAAAAGGTGGGTGGATCTAGTGCCTTTTTTTTCAAGTTTGTTATGGTTCAACAGTGATCCGAGATATTTTTACGTAAGTGTTACTTCTTCACTTACAATATTGGAGGTTGGAGTCCTCTAGAAATAGATTCCAGAGCGATTGACAAAGTTTTCTTGATCTTTTAAGGCCAGGAAAAAACGATTTGCAAAACCAAAGTTTCAACTTATTTCTGACTAGCTTTGCCAGGAACGTCGCGTCGTACGCAGAGTATGCAAGTTGAATATTGAGGCATAACTACATAATGTGTTCCAACAAGCAAACGAAAGCACCATGACACATGATTGCCACCAGTCACTGCTAAAACATTTTCCTATAAGAGCCACCTACTGGCTGAAGTCTAAGACTGTAAAGTTTGGGTAAAAACGAGGTAATCTCAGAACAAAAATGTATGTTCGTGGGCTCCCGACTATATTACACCGCCCATTTAAGGACAAACCTAAAACTCATACATCTTCTGATATAAAATCCAAATGTAGCTTAGCCCTGAGCTTTACAGAGAAACCAATATGGTTTGGGTGAGTAATTTAAACGTGATCCGTGCACAAATCCACACACAAGACGATATTTTTAGGATCCATAGAAGGAACGTTGTAGACAATATTTTGACCTCAAGTTTAGAGCTCTCTGATTAAAGTTTGGTCTGATTCATCGATTGTGTCACTTTTTGATGGCTCTTCATAATGCACATTGACATTTGATGGCTGGCACTGCCGTCTCATTATTCTGAAAGCAAAGCCCGTTAGACGCTCACCTATTATGTAAGTATTCAGAAAATCCATCGGTGGCAAAAATCTACTTTCGACTCAGGCAATGAAAGTAGTTTTGAAATAGGTAACTTTTTATGGAACTGCGACTTTAATCTTAAAATAATGCGGATCTTAAGAATTTTTCTGAATGATCTCAAATAAGTTTTAAAACTACGACCTTCTCCTTGCCTTACCCGTATTAGTCATGCAAGTCGATATAAACTCCCTTGTGTTGCTTTGGCTTTCGTCTTCTGTTTCAATCTATTTCCTAGATATATATAAATAAGCAACTTTTTATATTGGAATACTTTCAATCATTTTTGACAAAACAAAACACGCGGGAATTAATCTCCAGAAATAAGCCTCCCGGTACCTATAAATAAAAATCGGTTTTGAAACAACGCCGTAATCGATACGACAAAAACACATGTACCCTATTTTTATAATGATGACGCAAAATTATAGTCGAATAAAGCCCACTTTAAAATTATTATTTTAGTACGTGACAATATTAGTGTTTTGTTAATAGAAAAGCCCACTTTATCGTTACTACCTGGTATTGAATTTATAACCACCAAAAATACATTTCATCGTTTAGTGTGGCCTCTCAACCTTCTGTCATCTGTCATTTCTGTTGCAAAATTGCATTTATAAAATTTTTTTGTTGAAGATTTCTTAAAGAAATGTTCAGAAGGATATTAATGTTTTTGAAAATCATAATCTCGAAATGTTTAACGAAGGTAGAAAATGTAAAAAACAAAATAAAATAAAATCCTTTTGAAGATTTTGATGATGAAGAGCGACAGCTATAGCTATAGAATTAATAAAAAAACTGTTCTTGATCGGAAATTTTAATGTTCAAGAGCCTATAACAAATCGCAGGTTTCCCATTGTTGCAAGTTGTAGTCAGTCCTCTTGTTTGTGTGTTTTGCTGTTGTTTTCTTGCTGTCATTTCATTAAAATTTGTTTAAATAGTTCCATTTCTCAAGCTGGGTGTGTTTGGAAAAAATTTGCTCAGCGCCAGCTCTAAGGTTGGGGTAACAGCGGTAACAAAGCGTTTATAATGAACTACAAAGATCGATTGTGATTAAACATAAGCTGTAGCTCGTGCGGTTTTTACAAAGGTCAACGTAGGACTCAAAAATAAATGTGATCATCCGACTTTACGCCTTCCCAATCCAGCTTATGCCTCTGTTACAACATAGGCAATGCTTTAGATATGGTCCCTTAGTTACAGAGTAATTAACAGATATTGCAATACCAAGATCAACTCCATTTTGAACTGGGTGCTTGGTCTTGCTTGTCCTGTAATAAAAATGTATCGCTTTGTCCGACAGTAGATAGGGCGATTGCCCGGAAGGGATTTGAAAGCTAGGTAGTCCCCGAATTTAACTAAGGTTGCCGCAGCTGCATTGCAAAATATCGCGATTAAGAAATAGGATATGTTTGTTTTACTTTTCAAACGCTGATAGCTAAGCATTATGGTATTTCCAGAACCCAATACTAGCTTTGAAAAGCCTTGACGAGATTGTGCCTTTCATAACAAAGTTCAATTACGTAGAGGGATTTTAGGTTATGAATCATCTTCGTAGGTCAAAAATGAATATTACAAATTTTGAGTAAAAATTATGTCAAACTGGAGTCTGAGCGGTATGTCGCAATTATATAAACTGTATTATGCAAGTTTTACGATATTAATAGGATTTAATTTTAGAAGTGGCAGATGTGCGGAGGATTGTTCCTAAAGATTGTTCCTAATGCCGGAATTTCGAGAGTTGTGAAGGGTTTTCCTGTGCATCGTACCCCTGCGACTGAATATAAAGTTACTCTTCTTTTTATAAAGAACACACCCCAAAGAGGTTGTGACAATGTAGTGTAAAAGTACACGATGTGGAAATTAAGGTACAGTGAGTCTGGCCAGTCAACTGCGTGATTTTTGCACAATCTTCTTCGTCATTCAATCTCTGGTACTGACCTTTGAAATGTGTTTTTCATATTAAGATAGGAATGGCTTTTATTACTTTCTCACTCGACCTTAAATAGCCCATGATTGACAGTAGGTATATCTCACAAACTCGCAATCGTATTTATCGTTATATCTATTTTTGCAAGGCTATTATTCCATCCACATACAGACACACATTTATGTGGGTTAATGGCTTGTATGTCAAGACAATAATTCAAAATCTAGGCCAGACTCACTGCTCAGTCTTGCATGGGAAAATGTACCCATCTATACAGCTCTGGCCTGCAGATATCATGCTATATAAAAGACATGAAGGCATTTCACATTCACACTACGGCATGCCACTGCATGGATGGAAATAAAGCCTGGACAATGTTGAGCCAAACAACTTGTGCCATGTCGGCACATTGTATTTTTATTTGTTTTGACTTCTTTGTGCGAAAAAAAAAAATGCTTGGCTTCGAGTAGGTATGGGTACCTACTGATACTGTTACTGAGCTTTGCCGGAGTGTTAAATAATCTGCAAAACTTTTCTGCTAATAAAAAACTTTTCACTTCCCGTAGTGCTTTGCTAAGTTTTTCATTTGTGATATACTCAAGTCTCAATACAGTGGTGGAAGTATATACTTGAAACCAAATTATCCCAAAATTGGATGGTGTTAGTAAATAGACAAACTAAATTAGAATCACTGATGCTTTTTCAGACTTAGAAAGTAGGTTAGGGGTGTTTGGGTGTTAAGAGAATAGGTAGATAGGGAAGACTCTGACTCTGGCATCAACTTGGCGGTACTCAGTGTCGTAATTTAAAAAAAAAATGTTCATGCCGACTGCCTAAACTTATAAGCAAGAGGTAAATATCAAACAATATTATATTATGTCGGAAATTACTGGCCAAATGAGCCTCAATCGTCTAAGATGAGCTCATTGGAAAGAGGGCGTACGGAGAACGGAAGATATCTAGAATGTGCTTTGTTGACATATTTTCAGCTTATCTAACATCAGGACTAGTCAGGGTTTTGGAAAAGGGAATGCGTCAGAAAAACGCTTTATTAACAGTTCTCACCAACGTTGCCGCTGAAAAAAATTCAAAAAGGGGACTAAAAGGGTGCCCGAGCCGAAAAAAGGGGACTCCAGATAAAATACTAACAAAAAAATGAAAACAGATCAACAAAGACATTTATTTTTAACAAAAAGCAAATTTAATCATCTCGAAACACTTCTTTTCATATTTCTGCTTTCTTTTTCGTTCAATAAAGGATAATAGTGGGGGCTAAGGGTCCTGAGCCTCAAAAAGGGGCCAAACGGCAACGTTAGTTCTCACATACTGAAGCACGTTTTACTGGCGCAGGATATCCAGACTCTTTTCTAGCCAAAGAGTTTAGCTAAAGATTCTGGGTTCTACAGGTTGCCAGTTGTCCTTGGGTTTAACTTATCAACGATGTGAAGATGGATAAGTGAGCATTGGAAAGGAATGAGTTTATGATATTGACAACCCTGCCGAACATGAAAAGTTTAACTATCTTCGACATCAGGCCCTGAACGGGTGACTCTTCTATGCTATGTACACCAGCCGAGAATTTTGCAAAGAGCTCACCGCTTGTGTGCTATAACCATTTTTCATTTTGCATTTTAAATTCATTTTAATTGGGATTTTTAGTTAAACTTACATACTCGACAAAAACAATTAAATCTAATTTAAAACTAACATTTATCTTATTCTAGCTTACTGGCTCTCAGCGAGCGCTCTAAACTTATCATTATCCTTAAAATTATTGCCTTTCGGCCTTAAATCTATCTATATCTATGATTTGCTTTATTTTTTAGATTTCAAGAAACTTTAGAATGAATTCTTTATTATTTGTTTTGCTTACAACTAATTAAAACTACCTAAGCTACTTAACCTAAATTAATTACAGGGAGGTGAGCAAACTCATCGATTGGGCACTATACTGCGCAAGTTGGCTAGCCCGGCCCCTCCCAAAGACCACCTACTCTAAGCCTAATACTACTAACTTAATAGCTAGCTTAAAACTAAGGAGGATGCTACGTAATTAGCGCACCGGCCCGGGGGAGCGTATCCACCCTCAGCATTCCTCAAGCCACCAAAATTCGGTCAACTACTTACCCGTATCAACTTTGTCCCGTTCCGCAATTGCGGTGCTAAAACGGAGCCAGATGCCAAGATACCTCACCACGTTTTTCACCGCCAATAGTCGCCTCTGCTGCCCAATAATTGTTACTTTTCTCCAGTTTTTCTGGTATTCCTAGAGGCCCCAGCCAATGGAGTTCTGAACAGGATTGTTTCCGATTTTTGGAAATTGATTTTCAACTTCCAATCATCGCAATACCTCTTAATTTGCTCGAAGTTACGCTGCAGAAGGATGTTAATGACCTCGATTTTTGGTTCTGACCATTGATGCAGTTTTCTTAAGGGCCTTACATAACGGATTTGCCCCGAAAACCAATTAGACGAATAAATCTGAGTAAAGCTGAGCTACCACATACCCTTTCCTTTGTAAAAATAGAGCACTAACCTTCAAAATAAACGGCCGTACATGGCCTAACCACCTCAAACATGTTATGACGCTCAAATCCGGAGGTAACAAAATATAGCCACGGGGGGAATGACTGCTAAACAACAGAACAGAATTAAATTGGGAGCGCGGCATAGCATATCCTATGAATGACGGTTTGTTGGAGATCTTATTTTCAGCTTTATTGATAAGCTTTGTCAATTGACTGCTGGTAGTTATAGTGGGCTATAATACTTTAGGGTATGCAACAACCGATAGTTCGATGTGCTCCCAGCTGGTTGTGGTCATATTCCCTCAAACGCTCTGCGAACAGGACAGAGATTTGCAAGTTCAAATGCACCGAATATATAATTATTCGATGTTCGATCTGTGAACTTGTCTCTGAAAAAATGTTTCTAGTTTAATTTATAGAAAGCAAAAGCATGTATTGTATGTTTCGACAAAGCGAAAGCTCGCCAACGGCCTCTGTGGGCTGACCTTGGCATATGCCCATACCCAAAAGATGAACAGCGACAGCAAACGTAGCCTCAACTCCATTTACGAATGTATCGTTTAGGTGCAATAAATTAAAAAAACAATTAAGAAATGTGTTTATATTCGGTAGACAGGGCTTGAGTTTATCTATCTCCTCCAGCAGTTACATCATTCTGTTTCGGATGAAGCTGCACGTTTTCAGAGACGCTAATTAATCTGTCATCACGTCCATCACACGTAAACGCACATCTGTCCATGACTTAATCTGTACGCCTGGTGCTAAAATTCGATTGTACCATTCACCCAAATGCAATGGATTTAATGTCATCACTGGCACGATTTGTTTGCATCCCATTTCGTATCGGTCAACATGTTGCTAGCGTTTTTCGCAAACCACTTTCAATCGTTGTTTGGAAATCAAGGCAGAAATGTAAGCTTCCAAATGGAACGTCGGTCGGTTGGTTAAGATCACAGTCATCGGCCTCTTGATCCAATATCTCCATCTGATGCTTGATTGTGGGTTAAGAGCACTCACCGACCTCGCTCACACATTCAATTGGCGCCACTCAACGCTACTTGATTTCGCCATTTGCAATTTGAATTCAAAATCAAGACCCAAAAGACACACACAAGTGGACACGGTCCACTCTTCACATTGGGAGAGTATCTTTTCGTGTCATTTGCTTGCCCTTTTCTTTTGCCGTCGCGTCAGTCACGTCTCTCTGATGTTTTGGCATCGTAAATCGCAAGGTATCAACCAACATCAACATCGTTATTCATCTCGAATGACGAAAGTCAGACCCAATCAACAATCGAACGGAATGTACTCAACCTCAAAGAGGAAACCCAGATAAAAGTGGTAACCGAATAATTGATCCGAATAACCCTCAAGGTTCAATGGCTTCTGTCCGAGTGAGTTCATTGTTTCCAAATTGGGTACGGTTCGGAATTGTTGCCTATTTTGGCCTCTTGTCTGCCTTGAAAAATGTTTGCTATAGAGTCACTATACGTTGGTCAGAGCCGACACCCTGGTGCGTTACACCTATCGTACTATGTGCGACAAGTGTGACAAAACTACTTGTGGTGTGGGTGGAATACTCGTGCTGTTCGGAATGCATTGGATTTGTTTTGTTAGTGGCGGAAGTGCGGGCTTTTTCGAGGCGAATGAATTTCTTTTAGTACGCTTCGTTTTTTACAATTTATTGGCAGAGGATCGAACCAAAACGGTTGGCTAGTGGGTGGCCTAGTCGATGCCCGATGCTGCGCTTAGAGTTTCGGAGAATGGGAATGTGGGCTTGGGAATGTAATAAAATGTTTTTTTTTTTTTTATTCCAAATGTTTGACGCAACGGGAGTGCTATTTCTTTTTTTGACGGAACAGATAGCTTAAGCGTGTCAATTTAAATTAAAGGACGGACTTTGTCGTTAAAAGCAGATGAGTAAAGGGTTGGGGGTTCGAATAAAATTCTATGTAGAGTATAAAAAGCTACGAACACGGAAATAGATTATCGGATTCGGAGTATTACCCACGTTGCTTTTGTAAAGCATTTTTTTGTTTGTTTATTTATACTGTACCAATGTCGAGTCGGTGTCACGTGAAATGTTACCTTGCTGGAGCTTTTTATCTGCTCACTGGTCTGGTTAGGTATAATGCTAGGGGTTATGGAGGTGCGTGGGTAGGTTCTATCGGAGGTTACATATACGTGGGCTCCGCGCTTCATTGTCATGTTTTTTTTTTCTATTTTCATGAATGTTTTTGTTGATTTTCATTCAATAATGTTGTAGATTCTACTTAAGTTCAAATGTCGGGAAGGATTTTTTCCATGACATTTTATTATTTAGTTCTTCGATGTTATTTTCCATACACATAATGGGCATTTCAATTAAAAAAAAGGATTTCGTTAAAACCTCCATTTTATTCCATTTCATCATCAACCTGTCCTCATTAAAAAAAAACCTTTAATATACCTTACCTCAAATTAGCTTGAAATAATTTATTTTGGTTAGACGTCTAATTTTCATAAAATTTTTGAATCGATTTTCAGTTTGCGGCCTTTGTCGGAAAAATCCCTTCGAAGTCAAAAATTAATTGGCATACATGATTATACGTTTTTATTATATCCAAAAGGTCAAACAGAGGATTTTTAAGATTAAATATTTTGGTGGCCTCTGTCCTTCAAAAAGCGATGCGCTTCAAAGGAAGTATAATTTCACTGGTTCTAATCCAAATCAAATCCAATCCCCATCGTGGTGTCCTTTTTGTGTTGTCTGCTTCACAATCATTGCGTCCAATCGAATGTAGGTTTATCCCTTTACTCGTACGTCGTACCATACCACATAAGACTGCCACCAGTATTATTGAAAAAGGTCACCTGATGCTTGGAAATATAGATTAATATCGCATTTGGTTCTTTGTGATAGGAGTTAGGGGCGAAGGTCTTAAGGAAGTTGCAATTATATGAAGAGGATTGGTTTTCTTTATTCCGCTGAGCTTATGATAGCGGGAAAATATGCTCTTTTTCGTTAAAAATGAGGCGACATTTGGATTTCTATTTTGGAGGTTTCAGTGGACAGTGAAAAGTCAACAGTGAACATTTCACTTGCAGTTTTTCACATACCTAAATCTAAAAAGGGCGATTTTTGTGTCCCGATTTAGCACAAGGGTTTTACTGAATTGAATTCATCCCTTGATTCTTTTTCAACAAATAAGAAAGGGAAATTTAATTCAAATATGTGGGTAGAAATTTAATTTCCTTATGTTTATTTGGGCTATGTCTTAAACTTCATGTCGGTTATTGTCACTTTATTTGAAAACACTTTGAATGTACAAGGACACTTTTATTTCTACTGAAGGGCTTTGGTTAAGGGGACGTGGCACTTCCAATAACGCACTTAAAAATTAAAAAAAATTGGAGACTTATTTCGGACAAAATTAAAACACTTAAAAAAAATATGCAAACATAGCTTGTAACCTTTTGCCGTCAAAAATTTGTGTAAGATGAAGCCTTTTGGAAGCCGCAGAAATATCGCTTATTTAAAATCAACCAATTTTCGGTTAAAAACTACCAAAGTATACTGTATATATAGCTCCTACAGAGTTGGTGGATTAAAAATAACCGAGTCTACTTGTTAAAAATAACCTTTTATCAATTTTTTCCAATTTTTCTCGGTTGTAAATAACAAACTTACTCTGTTGAATTTAACCATCTGGTTGATATTTATCTAGAAACTTGGTTCTTAACAACTGATAACTTAACTTTTTTTTTTCAAAAGTTACAGGAGTCTTAAATGTTGCATTTCAATCGTCTGAGTCTCCGGTTGGATCTTCAAATATCTTTTATAAGTGAAGTTTATAGAACTGATTTTATCCATAATCCGGATCGCTTTGTTGTTGCAAGAAGACATTGCATTGAAGATATGCTGTACTGTAAAACAGTCCGTAATGGGCGTCGGGTCAATGTCATCTATTCGGCTCGAAGATAGCCTTATATGATTGGAACACACACGTAACTAGGTAAAATAGGCTTCGATAATTTCGTCTATATCCTCTCCATACAGTATATAAACTTTCCAACAACCAAACACTCGATTTAATTGCAAGTGGAAACATAATCGAGGACGTTGATTATGTTTCCATATCGCGAAAGATCTATACGATCATTTTGCTCAACTTAATTGCAAAATTGCTAAAACCCAAGTTACACGTTGAAAATTAATTTAAAAACTTTATTGTAGTATTTTCTTTGTTTTAAAAAAATTTTATCGAAACTTTTAGTTTACTTTACTTAAAGATACATAACACAATATAAAATAAAACAAAACAAATATGAACAGAAAACACTGAAAATAATAATTTGTAGAAACACTTTCGTATATAGAATACAAAGTCCTCAAGAACACTTTTCCAACTCCCTGGCGTTCACGTCAGATAGTCGTTTTAAACTTTTCGCATTTCGCATTAAAGCACCAATTCGAAATGCTGAATTGCAAGTTTGCTAGAAAGCAATCAAAAACGGACAAGGATCATAAACATTTGTAGATAGTTTTACAAGCGTCATGAAAGGAAGAATACAAAAAAAGACTAAAAGGATAAACAACTCTAGATCCCTTTACAAGCATCATTAACAAAAAAGGATAACAAACTATTCTAGATCCTTTTTCGGAAACATAAGCAAATAGATAAGACAAAAGGTGATTAGAGAAAACATATAAAAATATTTTTAGATCCTTTCAGAACGATCTGTTTGTTTGTTGTTACGTCGACAAATGCATTATTCTTAACACTACGAGTGTGTTTTCTTCGCTACAATAGGAGTTTTTATTTGTTAGTTCAGAGCTGAGCACTGAACTGAGCTCGAGCATTATGAGCGCGCTCTGAACCGATCGTGCCGTAATATGTCCTAAAATACCTATACCCATAAGAGAAGAGTGAATAAAAATATAAGCACAACACAATCCAACGACAAAATTGGCATACATTATTCGTCAGAGATAACATTTCCGTAGCTTTGCCATATAAAGGGTCCGCGATCTAACTTTTTTTTTTTCAACTAGTGCTTATTTCGCGAATGGTAACACTGAGCTCATGTCTGATTTGACAGATAATTAGTTTTATCCTTCCGCTGAACGAATATGGCTGTGTATACGCTTGAACAACGCTGGGAAATATTTCGACATTACTTTGAAAATCATGGTAATGTTGCAGAATGTGTGCGAAAATTGCGTACGGAATTTGGAAGAGGAGAAGCACCGTCAGCTCCGTATGTTCGTTATCTTGTGAAAAAAGTGAAAGAAACTGGCATCCTCATCAATAAACCAAAGCGTGAAAAGCCAAAAACAGTGCGTACACCCGAGAAAATTGCTGCTGTGGCAGAAAGTGTGCGTGAAGCGCCATCAACATCAATTCACCGTCGTTCTCAACAATTGAACATTTCGGAGACATCATTGAGACGAATTTTGCATAAAGACCTTGGTATGACGCCATACAAAAATTGAAGAGGAGGATACTAGCAACATTTGGTTTCAACAGGACGGCGCTACGTGCCACACAGCCGAAGCTACACTCGATGTTTTGCGCCCTGTTTTTGAAGATCGCATTATCAGCCGCAGAGCTGATGTCGTTTGGCTACCTCGGAGCTGCGATTTGACACCGTTGAACTATTATTTTTGTGGGGTGCCGTAAAAGATAAGTGTTGCGCCGACAAGCCAGAGACAATTGACGCTTTAAAGGACAATATTCGTGAAGCCATTGGTGGAATACAGCTGCACACAATTGTTAATGTGCTAAAAAATTGGACCGATCGTGTAGGCTACTGCATGAACAGCCGAGGCAACCATTTGAATGAAATTATTTTCCATTATTAACCGGAAGGATTGTACTTTCAAATAAAAAAAGAAATTTGAGAAAATATTCAGTAGTTTTTTTTTATAGCATTTTCAAAAAAAAAAGTTATTTGGCGGACCCTGTATAATGTAAATGCTCAACCAGTACTGTCCACTCTCAAGATACCTTTTTCGAAGATCATGAGATGACAGTACGATACGCCAAGTAGCTTAAAATAAGTCTTTGCTCGATAATGGTAATATTTAGTGTCCGGGCTAGATTTTACCAGCTCACAATCTCGCATTTTTATATATAATATTGCCCATTGTGGTTTACATCTACAAGAAATTCAGTCTGAAGGTTAAAAATGAATATTAGTCCGGCTGCTTGCAATTAGTGCGCAGTGGAGTAGCAAATAAACTCGATTCGCTTTACTAATTATAGTTAGTCACGCGAGATTTCCCTCTGACACCAACTTCCCCGACCCTATAAATGTACTTATACCAACCATTCTGTACCTATGAATAGTACCACACAATCCGCGTGTTTACAACCTCCTTAAAAGCTATTAAATCCAAATCGCCTTTGCGCTGTTTGCCAGGACGCACAGAAAAAAAAAGAGGAATAAATTCACACAATGATTCACGCCTCCTAGGCTAAGCGGCTGTAAAGACCATTTACATAATTCACGCTGTAATTTCATGGAAACTAAGCCATTATGCAAAGTATCAACCCACACCCCTACCACCATCGATCCATTCAGGGAGCATCCTTTGAGTTTCACTACTGCCGCAGTACAGTGTACAGCAATTCACTTTCGCTAAAGAACCTACCTATATATTTACACAATCGTAGGCATGACAACAACATGACCGACTAGTCCTTTCTGTGCCTGCAAAGAGCAGCGGAGAAAAATGAATATCCCTGCACCCGGCAAGTGGATTCACTTTCAATCAACATTTCCATTATGAATGTCAATGCCAACTTTGTACGTGTACATCCACCGACGACGTTCGACGAAATGGAATGACGAATATTTTTCCCTCCCCCCGTCCCCATTGAGGACGTAGAGGAAGAAATCAATTTGCATATTAACCTTCCGCCCGTACATGTCAATTACAGGGACTTCCTGTGGATGCATCTATTTGGATCTTAACAAAGGCAGACATATTGCCTGGTATTACCCATCGAAAGCATTCCAACAGCAGCGCGCACATCCTTTTACATCCTATCTCTTCCCCGCCCACCCACTGATACACCAGCAATTGGGCGATATCACTCACTTTCAGGGTAGATTAATGTGCGTCTCTTGGGTGCCATTGTGTGCGATGTGCAGTATACAGTGTACACGCAGAGGTATAATCGTACCTCTAATGGCTTCCACTGTGCCGGCGACACAGTGCCGACTTTGAACGTACCTGGCATAATATGGAATCAAGACAAAGACGATGAACATCACACAGCGAGTCAACGTTTTTGCTATGCACCGATTTTCTAGCTCCAAGTCCGGATCAGTGTCAGTCAGAGTCTGCATCCATCTGCATCACTCTATATGTAGGTATTGTTGAACAAGCGTAGAGTATATGTTGCGTCTGGCATGGTTGTGCGCTGCGTTTGTTTACATATCTGCCCATTGCTTTCTTTTGTGATTTTTGTGCAACCAAGAGCGGCCCGACCGGTAAGAGCCTCATGCAAATGGGTTGCATTTACCACAAATGGGAGAGGCTTAGTGCACAAAAGTCAATGGCACACAAGAAGATGAAATGCAAATGCTAAAGTGTGTAATGGAATACATTGCCGAGATAATAACGGCACATCCACTTCAGAAGTTGAAATACCGCACGCTGTCTTGTAACACGGAGGTTGTGGCCGCGATCATGTTCAAGGTGAATGCGCGCGTATAAGATTTCTGGGTTGGCTTCGATTTACATGCATCTCGGTTTTAACGGTAATGCACGTTTGTGCATGAAGACAGCGAACTGCGGGGCTATGTGGAGCTAATTATGTCGGTCTACGAATGGGCTAGTAGACTAAGCTACGCAACTTTCCGTCGAAGCTTTTCATGACGGCATGCTTCGCTGGACTACACTCCAAGCTTGATAAATTTAACTGAACTGTAGGTCTCTGAATGTTAGCATCTTATTTTCTGTAATATAGCCAATAAAGCTGATGGCCGCAGTATCATCTGACACTTTACATGGTGCACGGCGTACTCTCCACATTTTTGATTACCAATTTCAATGCGACACCACCCTATCTCCCACTCAGAGTCAGTTCATAAAAAGTTTCTCTGAATGCATCCATAATGATGACTTATTTGACATACTAACATATTTCTTGACTTATATCTCTTGATACTCAAATATGGTATTCAATTGGGCTGCTTCAGATTCCCTCCCAGTTTTCAGATTTCGTGTGTATGATCGAACGTAAAAACGTCACTTGCTCTTTACGTGTAATTGGAATATATGTAGGCTTCGAAACTTTTCGATGTGTTTTCCATTGATTGATTAAACTTCAAATTAAATCACTCGAAATTCGCGCTCTGATGAATTTCTAAATTTTTGTATAACTAATTAACAAAAAATAAATCACCCGATGCACCTTTCATTGCAGTTGAAAATTTTCCCGAAAACGCAAAAACAAACTCCACGAGTAGTTGTCAAACGAAATTGTATTGGTAATTCTAGGGCAACTCTGAAAAAAAAATCCGGATTTGGAAAAGTTCTCTGGAATGTTGTTTGTTTTCGTGCCAATTTAACATAAAAGGTCTGTTGCCTTATTTCCTTTTCACACCGAGCCGGAAACCGGGTCGAAAACATAAGTATTCCCATACATATTTCAGTTTTCAAAACGACTCGTTTTCATTTTCCACAAAAACGACTTCCAATCGTTGGGTTGTTGAAACAAACACACCTTCTGCAATATTCAGCAAATTCAGCAGAATAGCTGACCGAACAAATGACACAACTCACAACTTAAAATCAGTTCCCACAATTAATTGTTGGGCCAATATTATTTTTAAATGCACTTGATTAATTTTATTTGTTAATTAATGCGATCGAAATTTTTAACCGAAATAGTTTGCACCGACGTTTAACGACTAGTGTCTCGCAGCTGATTGAAACGTCAAACGAAAACGAGCTGGTGTTCGGTGCGAATGCATCGACGAGTTTTCGACGTGAACACGGTTTTCGTCTCGGTGTGAAAACGGCATTACACTCTGGTTCAATTTTGACAATGCGCCACATTTTTCTCATTGCGAGAGAATTCGCTCACCGAAATGAAAAATTAACCAAAAAGAAAAGGAACGCGTTGAACGTGAACCACAAATTTGAAAAATGTGCATTTTTTCTAGACGGTGACCTACAGCAGAAAAAGGGCTCTGAGAGTGCCCAACGAATACCACATTGATTCTGCATCAAGGGTAAATAGTTTAATTCGTATCCTGTAGCTAGTGCTTTTCTTTTTCGTGAGGAGTTCCAAATCTTGTAGCACTGGAGTTCCTGTTTACTGTTCTGCCAAGTAGAAGACACGGAGAAACTCAGATTTAAGTATAGCAGGGTGTTGTTTGATGTTCTCTGTGGGCATAAGAACGTACGCCACAATCAAACTGCACCATGGCTATTGAGGGTTCTTTCCACAAATTAAGTTCGAATGTTCAATTCTGTCAGCTGTGGGGTGGTTCTTTGTCGCGAGAATCGGCCTTTTTTGTGTCAAATGCATTCGGAATTCAGGCGGTTATTTAAAGCCTCATGTCTAGGCCCATAGTTTAGATCAAGCTTCTCAAAAGTAGTAGAATAAATCCGAATTGAAGGGAGGTTCTATTTATATAAACCAGCAAACATCTTTCGAAATCAGCTGAGCGTATGAGCGGTGGGAAACGTTCCTAATTCATCTTGTTAAGGATATGCAAATATAGACAGGGCCCTACGCTTGTTACAAAAATATAATGCTCAACTGAGATACACGAATAACTTCAAGAATCGTTATCAACGGATATGTTAAAAATTGTGACGGTTTTACTGTGTAAGTCGCACAGAAACTCCATCACTTATTCTGCACCCTTGCAAAGCTTTGCTGCCTTGGGTCAAATATTAATGTTGAGAAAGCTTTGTTTATCTCGGGAATTACGAGATTATCTCGTAGCTAAATAAATCCTCCCTTTATGTGATTTTGAATAGGGGAATTGCCCAATCATCCACAATGATAGTACCTATTAAATTTCTTAGTAGTTTTACCCTGTTGTTCAATCTGAGCGTTTATAATTATAAATTAATCTTAGAAAATTGTAAATGTTTTCTGATTTTATTCGTTAGAATAGAACAATGCAAATGTATGCATCAAATTGAAAAATTGCATTTTCGTTTTATTCCTAAACACTTGAAACATACATTTCTGTGACTTTTGTATTTTTTCTTGTCTAGCCGCTCTTGTTTGCTTTTTAATTGGTTTTCCTTTTTCAATAGTTTGCAAGCAACAAATGGGTAAATTATATAAATAAACTTGAGATCTTTCTAAGACTTTCGAAGAGAATTAAATATCTGTTTACCTAAGATTGTAATGCCTACATTATCCAACAATTTTCAGCGTACCTTAGGCCACTGTGGTAGATATTTGGCTGCAACTAAACCCCCATCAATCTCTTTGAAAAAAAAGAGTTTGTGCGCCGAGAAAGAGAAACAATAATTGGTGTGAAAATGTTCTTCTAGTTTCTAGATATAAGAACTGTGAGAATTTAACAAAATACTCACAAAATAACAAATTTAGGAACTTCTTAAGGGTAAGCTAGTAGTAAAGGGTTTTTCAATAAGAGCGCTACAAAAGTATCCTTGCTTGGAACATTGAAATCCAAAAACGCAAGCGATATGTTCTTAAAACGCTTAAAGCTTTCTACGTTAGATTTAAATTTATTTTGAAATTAATTTGCAGGCTATTATTCCTATTTTCAAAAATATTTACTTGCTATCGATTCAACTGTGATCTGTAGACCACCAATAAGTTTTTATTTCTATCATCAGCCTTAATCAAGAGAATAATCAAGAGACTTCAATAAACTGTTTTCCGTTTATTGAATAATTAAAAAGGATCTTATTACGACACAAATACACCCATTAATCAAACGCTAAATATTACAAAACAAAGGAAGACGTACCTACCATAAAAAGTTGTGTCCGATCGAAAGATTTGCATATGATATTTGATATTTTTATAATTAAATCCTAGTTGTGAAATAAACCATTGACCTTGTTTTTCACTAACACAAATAATGAAATTTGAATTTACGATGTTGCGATGTTGCGATGACAACAAAATGTTAAAGATTCTAAAAAACGTTGTCACATTAGGAAATCTGAAGGTACCTGATGAAATTATAAACAAAATTCACTTTGTAATATAACCTTGTAAATTCTGCCGAAAAATATGTTTACCCAATTTTATTTTATTAATATTAGTTTTATACTTACTTCTGAACAAAAGAGCAATAAAAAATAAATAAAAAGAAAATCTATTTTGTGTAGAAGAATTATTTAAATAAAAGAAAAATACAAAATATTCAAGGGCTCAATTCAAGTAAATACACATCCACCAGTCATCGAAACAGTACCGCTTGCTGTACATTTTTGCTAAAGTCGACATTAGTGTTTGAATGTTTTTTTTTGTACCTACATGTTAATTATTTTATTAAATATCTTACTAAACTATTTTTCATTTCTTTCTTTGCAGGTAAGCAATTCCAAATCTAGTTTAAGAATACCTACTCCAAGTAAAAATGGTAAGTGAAGCTTTTCACACTGTTGTGACGATTGCTGATTTATTGTGGATTAGAAAGAATTACAAAAACGAGGGTAGCTACGAACTTTTGCAGATTCCCTGGAATTGTGGGTGTGTCAAAGTAAAACGTGCCACAAAAGTTTAACAAATTAATTCAGTTTATTATTAACTGCTCGATTTACAAAATGAAAAGGAAAGAATTTAGCTTAATTGCGGTCTCCTTAGTTCGGGTCTAGGTCGCGTGTTTGACTGGTTCTGCTAAACGATTGTTGACCGTTGTCAGTTCTTTTGCGGAATTTGACGATGTTGTTGTTTTGCGGCGCATGTGATACTTAATAGATGTGTGGTGGTCTGAAGAATGAAGCCATATTGTTTTAAAAAGAACCGAAATCACATTGACCATCATGTGTTCTTAGATATTTTGTTAAATGAAGCCTTTTCCAAGATTAGTAAATCGTGAAACATTTTTGCACTCCGTAGTTATAAAAATAGAAATAAATTAGATATCCAATATTCTATTTACTCTGTAGAGCGAACAAATTGTGCGATAGAAGGCATGCCTTCAATTGAATTTCGTCATCACCATACTATACACCATTCTATAATATTCATAACAGCATCTTGATGGGAGTAAATAAAAAAAGTCTGCAATCTGCCTGTAGTCTGCAAAGATGGTAACATTTTTATTCAAATTGATGTCAATTAGCAGCTACTGATAATTGCATGACAAGCCATTTTAATTAGTCAATTCTATTTATCATTTCACACTCATTACTTCATTCGTAATCAATTCGATATAAGAGTAAATTATTTTAAAGCTTTTGTTATGGTCACCTGCAATATGAAAGATGATACGAAACAAAATACAAATCTGTGTGTACTTACCGAACTGTGTATTGCCGAAATTGAGGGAGTGGCGTTTAACGCTGTTTGGCGTCTTGGACGAATATCTCCTGCCATATGGTCGGGGCAGGCAAGTCCCACAAACCCATGAACTCCACCAGTAGTTGGATTGTGCTCTTTGAGTCGCATTCGAAGCAAAGTAAGTAAACAAAAAATAGGAGCTTTAGATAGGTACCAAACATTGAGATGAGCATTACTTACCCCAATTAACGACTTGGGAAGCTAAAGATGAAAGTATCCCGACGCAGCTGGATAACCTGAAAAGAAGAAAACAATATTCATAATATTAAGAAGACCATTTTTTTTTGCAAACGCATTTGACTTTTGGCGTAGGTAGAGAATGAATTGGTTTTGCAAATGTCAGGTTAGCTGTATTGACAACTCGGAACAATGCTGAGCTAATCTTGCATAGCGAATGTAAATTTCATTTCAAATGCTGAGAGCAGCGGGATTTTTAAATCTGTGACGGGCTCTGATTGATACTATCCAGAGTCGGATGATGGTACTTTGGCCACTAGCGGTCAGTACTTCGTTATTGTTTGTGGTTCCAACTGAGGAATCGTCGGATGCTTCTGCTCTACGACAACCTCGGTCATTGTACGTTCAGTTGTCGGGCCGAGGACTTGCCAGTGGGCTTGAATTTAAAATCGAATCTAAGTCTAAAAGGAAAAATAAAAAGAAAAAAAAAAAAAAACATAATAAGACCCATTAAAATGTAAAAGTTGGGAAGGTCCTACAATTATTTGATCCGCACCTAGAAAAAGTGGTGGAAAATAATTTCGTCACCTTGAAGACGAAGAAACCCTGAAATAAAAAGGAAAAGCTGTGAGTTTTGTGTACAGGGTCCGCCAAATAACTTTTTTTTTTTGAAAATGCTATAAAAAAAAAAACTACTGAATATTTTCTCAAATTTCTTTTTTTATTTGAAAGTACAATCCTTCCGGTTAATAATGGGAAATAATTTCATTCAAATGGCTGCCTCTGCTGGCCATGCCTACACGATAGGGCCAATTTTTAAGCACATTATCGATTGTGTGCAGCTGTATTTCACCAATGGCTTCACGAATATTGTCCTTTAAAGCGTCAATTGTCTCTGGCTTGTCGGCGTAACACTAATTTTTTAACGGCACCCCCCAAATAATAGTCCAACGGTGTCAAATCGCAGCTCCGAGGTGGCCAAACGACATCAGCTCTGCGGCTGAAAAATGCGATCTTCAAAAACAGGGCGCAAAACATTGAGTGTAGCTTCGGCTGTGTGGCACGCAGCGCCATCCTGTTGAAACCAAATGTTGCCAATATCCTCCTCTGCAATTTTTGTGAACAAAAATTCGTTCAACATGGCCCGATAACGATCGCCATTGACTGTAACGGCCACTCCTTGCTCATTTTCGAAGAAAAATGGCCCAATTATGCTTCATGCACACTTTCTGCCACAGCAGCAATTTTCTTGGGTGTACGCACTGTTTTTGGCTTTTCATGCTTTGGTTTATCGATGAGGATGCCAGTTTCTTTCACTTTTTTCACAAGATAACGAACATACGGAGCTGACGGTGCTTCTCTTCTTCCAAATTCCGTACGCAATTTTCCCACACATTCTGCAACATTACCATGATTTTCAAAGTAATGTCGAAATATTTCGCAGCGTTGTTCAAGCGTATACACAGCCATATTCGTTCAGCGGAAGGATAAAACTAATTATCTGTCAAATCAGACATGATCTAAGTGTTACCATTCGCGAAATAAGCACTAGTTGAGAAAAAAAAAGTTAGATCGCGGACCCTTTAGTTAGTAGTTTTTGTGTTTGGTGTAATTAATGTAAAATTTAAATATGTTTTTTTATAACAGCGACACCTGAAGGACGGTTGGCGGTCATTGACTATCCGTGAGACACTCACTAAATTGAAGAAAGGAAGTCAAGGCCGCCAACATTTTCTGTACGGGCCGCCAAAATTGGTTTTGTATGAACCGCCAACGTTTTTGTGTTCATACCCGGCCACCAAAGGAAAAGGGGTGTGAAGTAAACGACAGAATGCGACAGGGTGCATCGGAAAGTGCAGCACCCCGGAACGTCCAATAGCGTATCAGTACAGGGCACAAGTACAAATATACTTGTGAGCCCAAATTTAAAGTCACTAGCTTAAGTAAATACAGTTACTTTCTTTTTGTTGTTTTCTATCTTTCGGTTTTGGGTTAATTTTAAGTGTTAAGCGTAATAATTTAGTTTCTTTGTCGTTCTTTTCTTTTGTAAATTTGAACTCCTTGAGGGCAGATATTTACTATCCCCTTTTTTTTGACAATTTGGTCGGTTTTTTGTTTACATTTTCTGTTCCGTTCAGCTTGAGTTTGTTTGTTTTTGTTATTCCCTCTCCGAAACCTAGATTGAGCTCGATGTAGGTAGGAGTTTGACAATTTAGGTCGATGGTACAGTTTGGTGAACAGGCAAGAACCGTACTCAAAAGGTAAATAAAAATAAATATGTATAAGGTTTCAGATGTTGAATTTTTTTGATAAATTTAAATAATTTTTTCTTGTACCTTACGCTTTCCTTTTTTTGTTAAAATTATTTCAAGTTCATGAATTTGAAATGCAATGATGACATTTTAGGCCATGGATTTCCAGGTAGAGTGGGTATTGGCCTCACTCAAAACACCAACGAGCGCTCTCAAAGTAGTTGCTGTCCGTCTGCTGTTAATAGGGAACAACTTTGTCTCAGCACGATGTATGTATTATCGTAGGTACAGTTGAACTTCCAAGAACAATAACCCCCACATTTCCGACGGGTTCCGCCGTGCAGAACTAGCGTGCCACGTTTTCGGAATTTCAACATGATAAAAGACACCACACACGACTGTAAACCAATTTCATAAATAATGAAGGAACGTTTTTCTTACTTAAAAATTGCAAAGGACTTGATTCAAGAAACTTGTTTACACACACCAATAGTTTGGCTCCTCAAATGCTTAAGCGATCAAGTCGGAACAAATACCATAGAAAGCCCTGAGAAAAAATATTCGAACCATTTTCAGGCACATGGAATCCTCATTCAACGTCCCATTACAGTCCCCAAAGGACTTCTCAGGCTCATATAAAATGCAAAACACCAGATTGTAAATTGCTAACAAAATTGAATCATTATTTGTAAATCCACAGCAAAAAGGACCCACAGCGTCCTCCCACTGACTAATCCAAATCCGCATCGAAAAGCATTCCGATCTATTACGTCATACCCTTGGAGCTTCGACCTTTCATGTTATCTCCACCATAGGTGCGTTATTACCCTCTTATCAAAAGAAAAAAAACCAACAGAATTCCAAATCAATATCTTGCTTCAATTTCAATATATACGTACTTTTCCTTTGCAAAAAGGAACCCGGCACCCCAAAAGCTCAGCCTTCTTAAAAGGGAATCATATAACAGCCGGGATCCTCCATAATGGCTTATATAAATAACCATTTAAATTGGACCTGCCAGGGAAACACGTTTATAAGCATAAGTAAGTGACGTCCGTTGTTGTTGATGTTTGACGCCGTCATCGTCTGACGGCTTACTCATCTTCGTCGGTAGCTGAGAATTACTGAGACAGATCCTTCTTTTTCTCTTACGCCATAGCAATATTCCGAGCCCGATAATGAGCTCCAGCCTCAAGCTGCAAAGTGAAACATAAAAAAGGCAGCAGGCAGCAGGCAGCAGGCAGAAGCTATCTCCCTACACCGAGAAAATGTCCTTTTTCCAACGTTGTTCTCCCTCGAACGCAATGGGAGATTATCACGATATTTTAGACACCAAGGGTTTTCGGAGATTCAAGCTACACAAGATTATGACTAATTAAATTTTATGAAGATGAAAAAGTGCGCGTAAAAATATTGAATAAGATACGCCATCGATTTTGTGTAAACTAAATGAATTTTAACATTTACACTGCAGGGGCTGTGTCCCTTTGTGCGAATAAATACGAGTAGCTTGTGAGCGGTGAATGAGAGGGAAGATAATCATTCATATCTGGAGGGAGAAACAATGAAGGATATGGGTGTAAAATTTTTTTGAGATTTTATACTCACTGACACTACGGCAGGGTGGGAAAGTTTAATGGAATATTTAAGGGCTCTTCGATATGAGGGTGCGTAAAGTCGCTTTGAACACCTTCACAAAATGAGATTTTTCGTTGTAAACAATTTTTGAAATCTGTTATTTTTGTACGATGCTGTTAGGCTTTATATACCCCAGCTAGGTCAGAGAGAAATCACGATGACTATTGTGGTGTGAAATTAGAAAAATTTTTCTGGTTAGTGTGCTAGCCTCCGGAACGAGTGGTTCTAGGTTTAATCCCCGGAAAAATGTAGGAAAGCTTTTTGTAGATTTTGATTGAAAATGTGTAAAAATGTTAGAACCCAAATATCCCTTTCCTCTCGACACAACTTATCGTATTACTTAAGCAGACCCTTCAGCTGCAAAAACCCAGTTTAAATCCTGAAATACCGACTTACTTGTCAGAAATGTAAATATGGAAAGTACCATCAAACTGTAATAAAATAGACTCGCAAATATAAAAATAATCAAGCCACCGCAAATACTTGTATCGAACTTCCCACACAAAAACGACTCAACTTCCTTGCATGTTATAATCCCATCTAGAGCCATATCATAGTTGGGTATCCTTTTCAAGTGCATACACAATCTCAACGTATTAAGTCAATAAAAAGGAATTCGAATATGAAATTTCTTGCAGCTCGTGCTCGGCGAAGATAACTGCAAGCTGCTTTTCTTTGATTAAATTGGAAAACTCAAGTGTGCTCTGGTTGAGAAAATCACTACGTTGTGGAATGAATTTTCGCAGTTATCCTTGAGCGAAGGGAAATCCTTTTGAAAATATTTACCTTATCTACTCTCACAAACGACGCCATGGTTGGAAGTCTTTTTCCAAGCAGCTGGAGTAGGTATGTGTTTGGACTTTATTTTTTAAGTCGATTTCATTTCGATGATGGTGGTAGATATTATTGAAAAAAAAATTGCTTTCCATTTGGTGTGTGATTTCGATAATTGTGCTCCTACAAGATGGTATGTGAGGCTTAAAAATTGTTGATTGTCATGTTGGCCTTGGTAACGAACGACTAACGACTGATGACGGGGAATGGTGACCAAAAGAATCTGTGTGGTCATGATGTCCATGCTTGAAAAGATCTACCATTCTCTGTGGTCAGGGCTGGTGTCAGGTCTTTACATAGATATTTATTTAAGAATTCAGTGATTTGTTTTTGAATGTGCATTAGCAGTTACAAAATGAATATCCCGATGGGCGTGCGTGGGGGTAGAAATGAAGCTGGATTTTCTGATTGTGTAAGGCCGCCCAGTTATAGCCGTACGTTAAATGAAACATAAAAAGTTGGAACAGTGGCCGCGTTCCACTGCCCGCTAGATGACCAGTGGCATGTCAAACCCCTTTTTAAAAAAGTTGACATTTCACCATTTGCGCTCGATGTCTAGCACTTTTTGTGAAATATCCCTTCCAGGGAAATTTCTCAATCTAGCGCAAAACTACCCGCTGCATTTAGAGAAAAACAAAAAAAAATAACATGTGTCAAAGGAAATCGTTCAAACGTTTACAAAATAAAAAAAAAATACGAAACCGAAGTGTATGTGTAATTGTGATAAAATTTGTAATAACTTAATTAAAATAGGAATTCAGATATTGTTTTCAACATTTGTATCATTTCTTTAATTGTAGTGTGGAAATAATTATGCGAAAAAGAGTGTCAAATGTCATTTTACCGCTGGCGCGTTCGTTCTACCGCGGGCGTTCTTTCATCTGGGATATTTTGTGCTAGACGTATAGCGGGCAGTGGAACCCGGCCAGTGTGAAAATGAGTTTTTTTTTTTCGTTTATGTGGTCATAGCGGCGAAAAATCTGTCAGAAAAACTGACTGTCACTTTGGTGTCAGTACAAATTAAATTAAGTCGTCCTTGTTTTCTTTTTTAAATTTTATAATAATTGTCTAAAATATGATAGACAGCCGGCCTTACTAACAACCAAATTTAGACGCGACTTCAGGGCAAAAGTTGAAATTAAAATAAATTGTGTACCAATAATCAAGTTATCTTTGACCTTACGATAATCGAGACTGTAATTTTCGACCCGAAGAAAGTCGAGTCCAACCCATTAATAAAGTTTAAACGTCAGTCAGTGGTAAGACAATTGGCCATTTTGAATTAAATCAGGTAAGTTGAATTGGTAAGCCATTTAAATACATTTTAATACATTAGCAGACACCGCTCCACTATTCCTAGTTATTGGGGCAATATCATCGCGAACTAAATTTATTATAAATCGAGCAGTGTCTTTGGTAAATCTGTTAAAGAAGATTAAGTAGAATCAAAATAGCGTTGTTTTATTATTACAAGAAAAACGAAATCCTAAACCTGTAGTGTCCGAAGAATTCTTTCTCGTCAAATTTTTCAAACGGGTCTATTTTTCTTTTACATACTTTTCTTTTTCGAGAAAACGCAGACTCGTTAACTATATGAATTAGCAAATATAACCTCATCGCTGCTCAACATTATTGAAAAAGTAAATAACTAGAAGATTGCTACTCAAAATACAAGCAACTGCCAATTTGAGCAAATTATTTGAAAGCTCAGAAAAAAAATTATAACGCATTTGAGTTATACTGTAATAATTTTGCGATTAAGTCAGATGTAGTTAAAGTTCCGATTAACTTGATTGTTGGTACCTACAAATTAAAAGTCGAAACTATAGTTAGTTTCGAAATTAGTTAAACTAGAGTTTACTGTTTGGTTGTTGGTAAGGCCCAATAAAAATAAATTATTATATTTATATTCTTACTGTGCTCTGCTTGCATAAAAGTAAACAGAAATGTATTAGTGTTCGAAAATACCAAGTTCATCCTCGGTGTCTGTACTTGGCTCGCAAGGTTCATGGAGAATATTTTTCACAAATGTCCCGATTGCAGATGAATCCAGTGAAATTTTTCTAATAATTTCGTATGAGCCAGCGGCCATTCAATTTGATTTATATCGAAATGACTACATCTCCGCAAAACAAAACTAGTTTCGACTTTGAGGTGTTTACGTATATAATATTTTCCATAGGCACTACAATTAATGTTTAATTCTTTACAATGTTTTAGATTCCTAGTTTCGCTGATTTGTCATTCCGCTTTTTGTTTGGAAAGACTACAGTGCGGAAGTGTACAATTGAGACAGTAAGTGCGATAAAAAAGTTGTATTGCCTGCCCCAGAAAACCCTATGGATTGGATAAACATTTCCAGACAATTTTTAAATAGTTGGAATTTTCCCAATTGTCTTGGAGCTGCGGATGGTAAACATGTTCGCATGTTTCCTCCTCGAAGATCTGGAAGCTTTACTACAAAAAGTGTTCCTTAACATGATAAACAACCATACGTTTTGATAGGCGATGAAGCCTTTGGGTTGAAATATAATATGTTGACAACATATCCAGGATCTGTGGTAACAATAAAGAAACGAATTTACAACTATAGGTAACAAAGTAATTACCCTAAAAAATATCTTTGAAATATAATTTTTTACATTACAGGCATTCAAGAGTTCAAAAATTTGTTGAGAGTACTTTTGGGAATCTAAACCACACTTGGAGCATTATGCTTAAACCCCCGGAAGTACGCAACCTGCAGTGGCAAAGCCATTAATTTTATGCTGTTGCATATTGCATAACTTCCTCCAAGGCCCAAAAGATTATTACAACAACAAATCTGATCCAGCAAATGAATCAATCAAGTTTTTAGTTGACCCGGTATCGAGAAATGCTCTACTTGAATGGAAATATTCCCCAAAAAAAAAAGGTCCATTGGAGTTCTTCGAACGGTGTTTGTATTTTCAATGGCCCTTAAAACCTTTTTTAATCTCATGCTAATTCTAAGGCTCATCAAAATTATCTTCTTTTTTTTTTGTTCTTTGTTGTGTATTTTTTTTATTGGTTGTGTTCTGCCTGCCCGAGCCATTTGCATATTGCTTTCCATCGACTGTTGCGATACCGATGGATAATCTGGTGGATCATCCGGATCATCAACGTCTAAAAGGAACTCCGTACTCCAGTAATTTTCGGCCACGCCGAAGTTTCCGCAGTCGCTAAAATAAGGAAAAAAATACAATTAAAAAACATATTATCACTTCAAGTGCCTTACATACTTTGCTGGAACTTTGATGTAGGGAATTAGGAACTTCAGTGCCTCAAAGTGGACCTATAGTTCACAGGAGACTTTGCCGCAGACTAGCTGCGTACATTTACTGCAAAGACGTCCATTTCTTTTGGCATTCATCGACTGAATAGTTCAAATTAAATTATAAATTCAGAAAATCACAAAATATTAGAAAAAGAGGGAGCAACATCCTCCCATGCATTGGACCTCTGGAATTTGTTGCAATACCCCGGGTCGTCTTTTGCATAAAGGGAATAATGATTTTTCACTTCCATTAGCAGCTTTTCTTCAATTTCTCTTAAAATTGTCTTGGCTTCTTCATTAGAAGCATTTGTTCTTTTTGTACGTGAGGACATTGCAACAGAAACATAAGCACAGCGAAGAACAGACGTCAAACACGGACAACAAAAATTCCTGACAAATGGAACAGTAAACAAGTGAAATATTTCAGTGAAATGATTTGGTTTTTCGGAAAAAGTTTTTCGTAGGGACAAATGAATAAATAATTTTTCTAGAAAATTTAAAGATTATTTGTTATTTTTTTTTTATAAACTAACTTATAGTTTGTAAGCAACATTTTAAGACCAATATTGAGTTCAGCCGTTAGGTTAGGTCTTAGGTCGTCAAAAAAAGCAAAAGAAAATGTTTTCGTTTTCGTTTTACGTATGGCTATAACTACGGGGCCTAAGCTCCAAAACATTTATTTATTGAAAGTGGGGAATTAAAATTATAACAAATATGTACCGTAGACATGTGAAAATAGATGGGGATTGGGTAGTAACTTTTAAAAAATAATTAAATAACGTGAATTATTCGAATTTTTTGAGAATAACTACTTATATTATTTAAAATGTGCATCTTTTGTTGAAAATCGTTACAGCGTATTTTGTAAAATCATGCAGACAAAACAGTTACAAAAATTGCAATGTTTAGTTTGAAAAATACTATTGTTTAACTATTTAGCGATGACTGAGTATAAGATATTGATCGAGATGGCAGCACAACTTGGTTTATAAAGTTTAATCCAAATCGAAATGGGGGTTTCCGAGATATGAGCATTGAGCAGTTTCTAAAATAAGTGCTTTCGGTGATTCGAATTAAAAACTAAGGACACAATAATTTTGAGAACCTCAATTTTACTCTAAGTATGCAATTTGGTCAAAATCGTTAGAGCCGTTTTGAGGTTAACTAGAGAAACGCAAATTTTTCAAAAATCCATTTTACGAAAATATTGAGAAACACTGAGTTCGTTATTAAGTTAGAAGTGACCATATTAACTTAGGTATATATGCATTTTTTTACAATCGTATCTATTGACCGTTTTCGAGATAATGCCAAGTTTCAAAAGTTACGATTTTTAATGTAAGCGAAAAACTGAGCATGAAGTCATGTTAAACTCATCTACCTACGTAATATCCATTTTGGTTGAAATCATTTGAGCTGTTTTCGAACAAATCAAACTGGTATGAACATTTTATATTCGAAGTACCATTAATATTGAAAAAAAAAAAAACGCCCCCAACTGTGGGCCCACAAACTCCAAATCCAAAGTGCGTGAACCAAATCAGGCCAGCCGTTTAGGCTGTAGGGCTCAGAAGCATACGGATAGGTGGACACCTTCTTGAGTTCCTCTATCGATCGTAATCTCAGAATTGATTACGATCTCGAGTTGGAGACCTTGTACGAATGCAACATCTTTCTCTTACTTCGTATTCCAGACTTTTACAAATAAGCGCTTATAAAGCCAACGTACATTGTCCATGTCATTACCAAAAGACAACCAAAATCACTTCAAGGTGTTTCCCTATTGTTATTTCTTTTTAAATAAAACCCTCCACAAAGTTTCCTTACAGTAATAAATATAAATATTATGCAAAGATAAACCTGGAAGTCTACTTACCGAAAGTCCTCCATACTTCATACTTAACACTTCCTCGCGAAACTTTCCTAATTATCTGGTAAGCTCTCCCGCTGGAAAATATGTTAACCGAAACCCACTTTAAGGCAGTTCCCATGCATCAACTCAATTATTATAGGTGAATAGAAATCCATTTAGCAAAGTTATATTCAACTTCTCTTGTAGCCTAATTAGCCGCTCTTTGAATGCAGCGACTCGAAAACCCATTTTCATGCAACCGAAATAGCACGAAGCCAATCTGATATCGTACCGTCACTGTTTGCACGCAAAACTGCAAAACTTTTCTTCCACACACAGTAATGGCATCGTGACATCGGCATCAAAGTGGGAACTTCCTTGTTTGACGCCTAACAATGTTTTCTCAGCTCAAACAGACACACACACAAACAAACACATGTTGTGAGCTGAGTGTATAATTAAACTAATTATACACAAAACATGCCTGCAAAAGAGTTCACATTTCGTGCTAGTTGAATGCGAAATCCCCCCACACCTACCCACACCACAGACGCAAATGGCTGCCGCGAACCAATTTTAAACACTCAAACACGGTCACACGCTTATGTTGCTGTATCTGTATCCTCGCGTCTAGAATACCGCGAACAATGAACTACGTCGCAATCAATCTAAAACAAGTTGCGGCCAACTTTTTGGACCGTTTATCGACGGTGTGACATTCAGTTTTGGTGTTGACACATTGGCCGGCATAAGTGAACCTGAATGGACCTGTCATTATAATTGATTGGAAGTCAATGGAATGACTGCCAAGTCAAGTTAGCGCCGCTGTTAGATATTATGGTATGGCAGAAGATACACCCATTTGGATAACATTCTGTTCGATATTGAGTAGCAAGACGGCGGAAGTGGAGCGCGGACTGCGGAGTGTATCCCACGGAAAATGCGTCGGAAAAGTAACGTTCATTCAGTTGGGGAAGTACATTGTGCGTGAATGTGCATTAATTTGACAGCGAAAAATGATTCTTAATGGGAAATAGTTGGCACATCAAGTAGCGCGCAGTGTGGGGGAGGGGAGAGTCTGTATCTGCGTAATTAGCATTCACTTTGAATTTGCAAATCATAATTTACCGCTTCGGCACCAATTTAATCTGGGTTTGGATAGTATTGGACAGCCTTTTGGGTAGCGCGTACGATGACAATTTAAATGGATTGCCTACTCGTGCATGTTGAAGATGTGCCCTTAATTCGGTTATGAAATTATACTCACAGAAATAAGCACCAAATGCTGCCCTTGATGCTTTAACCTAGCTGGCGAATGGGACGATGAAGTATTTTAGGAACGGCTGTGTCAGCCAAGTCGGGGTCAGCTTTCTGTAAGGCGAAACGTGCGAACGTTTTCGTGTGAACGAAAGATTTACTTCTGAGACTTACAGCAAATCATTCGTGCGCACGAAAACGTTTTAATGTTTCCGCTTTACAGAACCTGACCCCAGCTTTCCCCTTTTCCTAAAACGGGTCTCTTCTTTTCCAATTGACCGATAATTCACTCCAAATGCTCAGCATTTATGGATCGTGTGTATAGGGCTGGTTGCCCTTTTGCACAAACGCTCGAAAGACAAGAACTTACCAACAGAAGGCGTCAGGGGATACAAAACGCCCGCCGCCGCATTGCCAACAGCCTTTGTTAGCAGTGCCATGTTTGCGACAATAGCCTTTTTCGGGAGAACAAGCGTTTCATGAAGATATCTTGAAGGTACTTTCTTGTTCTACATATATAGCTCTGTGCTATTACAGAGCTGCAGAAGGTACCTATAATTAGTTCCTGTTAATTCAAGGAGCCAAGCTTTAAAGCGAAGTTTCGAAGGTTTTACCCCTCTGGTAGGCATCTTACATCTCACAGAGACGATGTCTTCGTATAGCAAACTTGTGCGTATGTATGCTTTTACGCCCAAACCTTGCCTGGCTAATCTTGACAGATGAACAGCAGTGAAATAACCTCGTCTCAAGCTCTTCAATGAGGAAGGTACCTTTGTACAAATTCACGGGCTGCTCTTCTAACTGCCTTGAATACCGCTTGGAAGACACTCTCTGGGCAATATGGATAGTATAAAAAAGACGAAAACCGAACTGGCATGATGTTCTGATTCCCACATGTCTCAGAGGTCGATATGCCTTATGTTTGCTTCTTATAGCAAACCGGCGTTTATCTGGCAACAGAGAAAAGTGAGTTTTCAGCAGACTTGAACGTGGCATTAGATCTTTTGTTTGAACAAGGTTTCTGTGGTTTCCATTTCCATTTCACGTACTCAATCATGCCTCAATGGAATAAACTTTTCAATTTAGCATCATATGGAAGGTACATTTTCCAGTTTTCCTTCCTCTTCTTGGAGAACTTTAGTCCAAAGCTATCTACACGCTCAAAAATTAGCTCTCACAGAGTGCGATTTTTGCTCGGTTAAAAAAAAATGGGTTAAAATTAACCAAGTCTCTGCTGGAAAACACCGAGTATTCGTTGTTAAATACTAGCGATATAAATAAGTAAATGTAACCTGTTAAAAATAACACACTTTATCAGTTGTTAAGAACTAAGTTTCTAGATAAATATCAACCAGTTGGTTAGATTCAAAAGAGTTAGTTTGTTATTTACAACCAAGAAAAATTGATAAAAGGCTATTGTTAACCGAGTTTCGTTAAACAAGCTGACTCGGTTATTTTTAGTCCACTAACTCTGTAGGAGCTATATTAACAGTATTACTTGGTAGTTTTTAACCGAAAGTTGACTTTAAATAAGCGATTTTTCTGCAAGAATTTGTCATAGGTCAGGGTTCCAAAAAAATACTACGACGAGTTTCGGAAACATCATGTCAGTTGAAAACCTGTATTATTCGTCTTGATAAGGTATGAGGCCGCAACTAATTCACCAACATACCCTCCTGCTCTAAATTGGATGAAGAGTTCGATGGGTCTACATATCCCTTCTCTAAAGTGTATCCAATCAGTCTTCCCAGGGTTTCGTCGTCTCTAGCAAAAGTAGATACCTCATACTCGTTAGTCAACCCCCTTAAGCAGTGATCGAAGAACGATACCATCGACCTAAAATATTTGCTACACTGATTTCTTATCCGAAGAAAATACTTTCAGTCATTATTGCTTTGGAAGTAATCTTGTGAATGGACCTCACCAGTTATCTACTAGATAGAGCATAGGAAACAAATGCTTGCCAGAAATGCCTTTAACATAAGACCGCGACGACTGCCTACTATTGACAGCTCTCCTACCGCCAACCCATAGAATGAGCCCAAAGTGGATCTGAAGCTTGAAATACCAAAATTTTATGTAACTTCTACTCAAATGCCATCGAACCCTATATGTACACCGCTAATGTTTGCACCGACTCGCCCACCTGAGGTCGTTAATAGATAATCGTTCTGATAATTTTGCTGGCAGTTGAAAAAAAAAAACACTTTTCGTCTGTGGTATTTGCCGCTGTTCGTTCCCTCGTTAACCGCACCTTCTTGACCCTGACGCCTTCGACCGAAATTAAGCAAAGTGATTCGAGCAAAAAAACTCCAAACATCTTCAGTAGTTGTGTAGTTGTTGGGAACGTAATGATGATATCACATTTACAATGCCCCATCTAAATTAAATGAACAAACGGAGACGGAATAGAACTGAAGAAATTTCGGCAACAAAAGGGAGATCTAAAGCTCAAAGAAGTGTAAGGAACACCACCTGCACCTGTCCAAATGATGCCCTGTCTATACAATAGTAAAGCAGCACCGGTGAGACGGAGAGGCTACATTTAAAGTGATGAATTTCTCTGTGTATAGAGGGCGTGTGAACAAGTATAGGTACATCAAGGACTTTGCAATTAATTACATTTGGCAGGTGTGCGGTATACATAATCGGATGAAGCCTCGAGAGGGATTAATTTTTCCATCTTTGTTTTCAATCCCATTAATTATTTATTTCCAAATTAGAATTGCGTTTTCGCGTTGAATTTAACAGGGATTAGGTTTTTGACTTATCCCTGGAGGTCGATGCCTTCATCATCCCCGACAGGACAAAGAAAGATGGTAATTAATCTGTTAAGGGCTCGTTGTCGCTTTATCTCCATAGGATACTGACACACACAAAATCTTTATGAATCGCTGCTGTAATACCTTCGGAAGCGAACCCTGGATTTGTAAGAGAATACAGATTTCCGTTTCTTTTCAAAAGTAATCCCCGTCCACCAACATCCTGCTGTACGCCCACAAGGGCACGGTTATCTTTATAGCGTCTGTGATGTTTATGTTTGAGGTCGAATTTGTCTGGCGGATCTGAGTTATGTGCTCAAGTAGTTGCCAACTCGTTCAGAAGCTATTACAATGGATAAGGTGGGAGACGTGAATTGCATGTAAAGGTGTAAAAAAAAATACACCATGCTGGGGTTGGTATCAAAGAAATATCATGAAAGGGAAAACTTTTCCCGGGAAAGGAGTGCTAAATGATAAATAATATATTCCGAAGGAGTTTCCCGAGAAGGAAAGATGTGATCCCAGGGATGGAGGGGGCTGGGGCATTTTCTTTGTAATTATTTTATTTTTAATTTGGGTCGATTGATGGGCATATGAGATATAGTAAGAAAGTTTACCAGCTTTACTGTAATTCAGGATTTTAAGTAAAATATGGAGTAGTTGAACTTTTGCGAGGGGGTTTAAAGGGGTTTCAAGAGGATCATGGTTTTCTTGTAACTTATTCTGCAGAAGTAGTTACCCTTAGTGGAATTCAATCTCTTATGCGCATGATTGTAAAAAGTAAATGAAGCTCTTCATCACATAGTTGGTACTTGCCCATGTATTTCAATCTTTTGTGGGTCAGTGCCCCACATGATCCCAGCAAGTGTTCTGGGATTTCATTGGACTCATCGCAGAATCTGCAGAGACCTTCTTCAGATATACCCAGTTTCCTAAGGTGTTCAATAAGTCTACAGTGACCCGTTAGGATACAGAGGTTATTTTTGCTCATGCCTATGCAAGCTTGGAATCTTTTCCGGTTGTATTGCCCCAGAAGTTGCTTGGCCTGCCTCATGCCCTGAGTGTTAAGCCAGTTTCTTGCCCTGTTTTCTTTCTCTAGTTTCCTAAATTCTTCTTTGAGGGTGCGGTCCCCTATTCCGCAGAATGGTTCAGGACCTATGATAGCTTCTGATGCTCCCTAGTCTTTCGGTAAGACTAGAAGCGTGGATAAGCACTAAAGGTCTCCAACTAAAAGACAAATGTAGGGATACTTAAGAAAATTTGTACATCCAAGAGCATTAAGGTAGCATCGTAGATGAACTCCACTGGACTGAGTTATTTTCACAAAATTCTCTGCGTCACTATTTCACACATCCTCAGAAAACACTACTCGCGCTGATGATGGGTATATTCCTCCCAACACCTGCACAATATTGACGGGGCTCTTCGACAGCTGGACGAGTAATTGCGGTCTCAAAGTCAGGTTGTATAAACATGAACAATTATAATTTTCGAACGACAGAAATATACCAGACATTCCGTTTTAGGCCTTTTGGAAACCAAAAAAAAACGTGATACATGACAAGAGACTCAGTTGGAAAATGATTCTATAAAAATAAAAAAATAAAAAACCCCACAAAGGCTCTTTATTCCGGCAGTAGATTATTTGGGAATACCTGGGGTCTGGGGAAGACCTCAACAAAGAGATAAAAAGAAGGCACATGCCCGATGAAAACCAGTTGATCTTCTATGAAAACTTGTTCACTCACTAGTAAATTATAGTCGACCTAAACAAAAAAATACGTCCAAAAGACTCAAAGGAAATACAGAAGATCCCTTGTCATCCAGCGAAGTGGTTAAGTGTTACGTGTTATGAACTACTGAACGAGGGTTTCGACCTCGGAAAAACACAAATTGCAACTTGGAAATTCGTCCACTGCCTTTCGAATGGTTGTGAGAAGCTATTGCTAGGACACATTGTATATGTTTATTAATTTCTTTTTAGGAAACTGCACCAAAGGTTATATTGCTTTAATTGTGAATCATATATCAGATATTTATTTCCTTTGCCTATAGCTACTTTTTTGGAGTTGGTATAAGGTATGGTACTGACTTGTCATTCAATTGCTGGGAAACCCAACTCACGAGGACGAATTTCATTCATTTCGTTACAAACCGTGTTTAGGTTTGTGAACTGGCGAGGATTACGCCGTTCCACAGTGAGGTCAGGTCAGTACTGGTCCATTGTGTTGCCCCATCGAGGAAAGAGGTTGTCCCTCTCCCAATAGGAATTTCTTTCTGTGCTGCTAGGTACAAACCAAGATGTTTAGTTTACTGAAAATCGAAGTAACTCTTGCATTTGATAGCAAAAGTCTCTTTAAGATAACTAGAGTTCGCCCAGTGGTAGAAATCCTGCCATTCGAAAACAAATTACGCACAGAATTGCACACAGCTCTGCTTAATCTTCTCTGTAAAAAAAAACAAGCGAATATTTTGTGTTGAAGGCCGTGAAAGTGTTCTAAACAATTTGGCTTCGCCTATTTATTTACTATGAAAAGATGTAGATTTATATTATATGCAGCACCTCGGCAGTTACACTTTGTCCGAAAATCCACTTCAGCACGATGTCAACAATAGGTTAAGTTCAGCGTATTACTGCTAAACCAAATCGCTGGCATAAACTAGATCATTATTACCTATTGACATTTACGACGGAAATCTGGTTGAGAGCACAAATTTTACGACAACATCAAATACCTGTCAAAATGTTAATCAAGATTTTATTGTTAAGTGGTAGTAAAAATGTAGCTTCCAATAAAATAAAAGCGACCCTACGTTTGGTATTCGAACAGGGAAGAGCTATCCCACATCAATTTACCAAATTGGCTAGCAAATAATAAATTTAATGCTACAATCAGGGATGGAAGTCGATACAATTGTATCGAATTCGATACAAATGAGTTTGCTCAAGTACAAAAGTACAATTTGTCTTAATTCGATACAATTTATATATCTGCATATATGTCAAGTTCTCTTGCATTTGTATTTTCCCAAAATTAGATAAATCAAATCAATTAACGAACATTTGTTTTAAGTTTTACAAAAAGCGGATTCTACTTTTCATTAGAAATTCGTCCTGTTATTTGTTTTTAAGCTCAGGGCAATATTTTGAATATGAATGTGCAAAATGAAAGTTTTAAGCCTGAAGAGCTCAAAGATAAATATATTAACTATTTTATTCTTTTTTTGTATTTGTGTACAGTTTTGAAAATAAAATATTTTGAATTCTCTTTTTTTTATGCGGAAAATTGTTTTCAATACAATCGGCCCCATTTCAGTACAATCTTACAACAGTTTTCAGTACAAATCGAAAATGGCATTTTCCATCCCTGGCTACAATTGAATAATTTATTAAAACGCAGACAACCGCTCTATGAAATGATTTATTTATCACAGATCTGGGGAAACGATTCCCCCAAGACCCGACATTACCTAATGAGTTAAATCAATTATTACAACCAGTTTATCATCTCTTGGTAGTGTTGAAAATAGTTCAATTAGGGAAGCTATCTCTATCTCCATCTAATCGTGTCTAATGTATATGCATACTTGCGAGTAGGAAGGTCCAAGGAAACAATTAAAATTCGGTTCTAAGAATAACCGGGTCCCGGATTTAGGGTTATTTGTCTGAATGAAAATTTTGTTAAAACGCATTGAATGTTTTTAATGGGTACGAGTACTTGTCTCTTGGATTCGCACGTTGAAACCCCTTCTTATAATTGTCTCAGGGAAGTGCGAAAAGCAGCGAAAACAAAGACGCTACTTATAAATTTAAGCATATTTGGTAGGCCTTAGAGATGAGTCTGTTTCCATCCCTTTTATCGTTTCACATGTCCTTAAATAAATAAATCAAACATTACCACATACCTACCATTCCCCAATATGAACCCATTGAGATGATGAGCGAAAGATCCTCTCGCACTCTGTTAGAGTCAATTTTTGAGCGTGTAGAGGTTATACCGGATGTTGTGTGCAAATTTCAGCCTTCTACGTCAGTTAGTTTCTGAGATAGACAGCTACAAAATTTGTCTATAGTGGTCGGACAGATGGACTAAATCGAAACTAATAAGGTTCCGTTTTTTCCCTCTGGGTAGGTAACCTTAAAAAGGCAAAAGTGACCAACGAAAGGTCTTCTTAAGGTTGTTTGTGGGCCGAAATTCTATCATCCCAAGCTTTACTTTATACATTTTAAGAACTGCGTAAGAACTCTTACAAGTACTGAAGGCAATAGCATTAAAAGCTGCTGAATTTGTTGACACTTTTAGTAGGGCAAAGTGCACTGTATGAATTTTATCCATCAGTCTGCCTATACCGGCCACTTTTATTTTAAAGTGCTTTGTTTCCATTTTCATTTTACGAATCTCATCAGCTATTAGGTACTATAATTAGCGTTTAAAATATTTCTTGTTGTAAGCAGCTGCCACTTATCAAATATCGTCCTCATTTTGCAAAATGATTTCATAAGAAAAAATATACTTTCATTAGATACGACTTTTGGCAAAAAATCAACTCTTAGGCCCGTTTGCTGATACTTCTCATAGCGAATTAGGTTCTACTTTAATACCTTATGGGCTACTTTTTCTATGTCATAAACTGTCACATAAGATTTTAAGAAATAACGCATTAAATTTGACTTTAAGTAAGGAAATAGTTAGATTGGCCTCACCGCTGGCTAAGTCAAAGTGGCATTTGTCAAATAAGACCATTCACAAGCGATTTTACTTTTTCGAATTTTATCTTACGAATTAATATTTCTGTCTAATCAAAACATTTTTCGTTTATTTGATTGACATTAACGACAACTTGAAGCTCGCTTCTGGCGGGAAACAACAAAATTGGGTCACAATAGCTAACAGTTGAATTTTGTTCAATTTGTTTCATTCCCATGAAATGCTAGGTGGAACTTAGAGTTCACCATCAAAAAGGGGCCTTTAGAGTCGATTTTCTCTCAATTTCTAAGGGCCATAGCATTTTAAGTTTATTTTTTTATGTTGGAAGTGACACGCCCACTTTATAACGAAGTGCTTTGCTCAAAAAGTGCACATCAAAGTTGCAGCCAGAGCTTCTAATAAAGTCGAGAAACAGCGCTTTGAATATTTTTTTTGTTTGCATTGAATGGGCCACACCCCTTTGTTCAATACCGCCCACATAGTGCAAAGTGACTCCCAAATGCCAAAATACGCATCCATATGTACAAGTACTTCAAACTATATGATTTGAAAGGTGTTATTGATATATGTATCGCATTTGTACCAAGAGTCCTGTCTCTTGTGTAGGAGGTTGACACGCCCCCGAATTCGAAACTCTTCCTTTAGTGCTAGGAAAACAAATACCTACTGCTTGCAGACGCATACTTTCGTGATACCGCCTTACAGATCGATTTCCCTTGCGAATTGCAATAAGTTTTTCACTGTCGTTTCTAAAGTGCTTTCTGTCTTAACCCGTCAGTAATGTAGCCTTCTGTGCGATTTAGGGATTATATTCTGCATTAAAATTGCAAATGGGTACAGACAAGCAGATCTCCTTCAACGGTGAAGTCACCCCTAACCTAAAGTTGCATCCAAACTATACGAACGTAGCATCAAAGCACAGAGAAGACCCCAACCTTGGGACCCGTTTCATATTTTAAACGCGTTCAACTAGTGATGTGCCAAGTCAACTGCCATGCCGAGCAGTCTACTCCCCTGTATTCCGAGAGTAAAAACTACAAAATCAGTTGCCCTGTCGACGCCCGAGTCTTAATTTTATTTACGGACCTGTGTTAACTAGGTGGATAAAAGTACCTTATCCTCGTTTCCTCTGCAGAGCAAATAACATATATTGTAGTTCGGTCGGTGCATATATGTAGGTAGGTACGTCTCAGCAAAGCGTTTGGTCGACAAGAACTCTGAAATAAATTGCTTGTCCCGGTGAGGGCACAAAAAATCGTTCATTGCTTGGCATTGGCTTAACCCTTGTTGCACTTTCAACACAGCACAAGGTCATCAGCGGATGTTTAATGGGTACCCAACTCTGATCCAAAAATGTGAAGGGGGACGGACCCTGTGGCGGTTTTTTTTTTTTCTCAACGACTTAATCACATTTGCGAACCATCACACCATGGCCATCACTTTTATGTTGTTAACTCGAATGGCTTTCTTGTTCGTCTCTCATGTGTGAAGACTGAAGAGTATAACAAAAGGAGTATCTCACCCAACTCCGGCTGCTACACCCCAAAGCGGATCTACGCTTGGCCATACTGACACACAATACCGCTGTCATTGCACTATTGTGCACACAAAACGTCATGTCGATGGCAAAACTTTGCTTGTAACCAACCAACTGCAGTCACTACCATCACCACAACCATTTGTCGTGTACCTCTGAAAAACTGTCACCATGCATACGATTTACGATATGATGGAGCGCATGAGGTAGGTAAGATAAAACTGCGTGTGGCTGTGTAAAATTTCAGCTTCCGACACAACCCCCAGAGAGCTGCAAGATTGGGTGGTTAATGGGGCCCCATTCGGGAGCAATTTTCTTTTCCGTCCACTCACCGACATGATGAAGGTGCACCACTACCGCTATACATCAAACAGCGCACAGAGACCAAATATATCTCTGTGTCGGCTCTCTGTTTGAGTTTGTGTTTACATTTTTATTTTCTTCTTGGATTTGTATCGCGTGGATGGTAAACATTAGACGGGCACAGTGCGCTCTTACCTTTTGAACGGGTGTGCAGTGAAAAACAACCTCTACCGACGGAATACCGCTAATTAGCTTCTTTGAGTTGTGTGCTGGCTGTGTGTATTTTTGAGGTTCAATTTCCATCTGTGAGTTGCTTGGAACCTTTTCAAATATTTTGACGGCAAATTAGTTTGTTGGTTAGCAGCGCGGAATCACATTTAATCAGTGTGAAGTGCTAAGTGTGTACTGGCAGTTGTCAGATGTGCAGATAAACGCTTGTCTCAATCGGAATTGGGAGAAGAACTTCAATTTCGCAAAGCGTCGTCGTCGGGTTTCGGTTACCATGTTTCGAAGGAAATAGGTTCTTCTAATTATTCCACGATAACGGGTGATTAAATTGCAATTATCGGTCCGGTACACGTATGAACTGCAGGAGCAAAATGCTGCCACGGCGTCGTCGCGGGTGGTACAATGTGGAGAAATCAATTCGCCAGAATATGAAGGTATGTTCGAGTACCTACCGTCTATATGGGAATTTGTGGGAAACTTTTGTGACGTGCCCGTCTGTAGTTTCGAAAAGTTTACGTAAAAGTTCTGGGGGAACATTGCAATTGGTATATGGATTGTGTGTCACTCTCGATATTGAGTGGGCATGTGAATTTGAAACAATTGATGCGGGACTCGGGGGGACTTACAATTCATGGAACTAATGTGCATTCGCTTGGAAATTGTTAAACAAATGAAAGACAGTCAGAGAATCGATCGTCTCTTTTGTATACTAAGCGAAGATGAAACTTTCAGAATTTCAGAATTTTTATGGATTCTTCAAGGATAGTGGGGCAATTTATTTTCACGCTCACGCGGAACTAAATGCTTGGCGATTTTATCTTAATCGCAAAATTGTCTATTCGATTCGAATTGTCGTTTGTTAATTTAGTTCTAGAGCTACGCGACCACCGTACGTTCTTCGTAATAATAGTTTGTGAGAAATCAATGCATGTGGGTATTCACCTATGGAAATTCACCGTTCATTTGGTATCATAGAAATGGTTTTTGAACAAAAAAAACGCCCCATTCGGTTCGACAAAAGAAAAACGTGTATAAAATAATTATAATGATCAGTCAAGTTTAAAGAAAGCCTACATAAGAAAATAAAAAAAAATAAAAAAAAACTATCCTGATCGCGTTCAAGGGCGCCTTACAGCCGACAACAAGGTTTCATCCGTGCTACCGAGATTCGAGCGAGGCCATAAGCGTCGGAGGCACTGTTCATTTTGGCTAGCCCCCTCCCAAAGACGCCCTACTCTAAGCCTAAACCTGTAGACCAACGCACTTACCACTAAGCCACTGCGCCGACGGATATTGCATCGACGATATTTATTACAATCTACATCGGTCGTCCTCAAATCTTTCTTGCAGTCCTCCATTTTCGATAACAATGACATGCGATCTACCTCTATTTACCACATTTTGCAGAACCCCTCCGCTAAAAGTTTCGACATTAAATTTGCGTTAGGCTATTTTTTTAATTGATCGCAACATGCTTTCCAAAGGCTTTAAACTCTCAGAACATAATTTTTGGACATTGTTCAGTACGATCGGGAAAAGTCTGCAGCATCTTGGATTTGCTATTTGTCAAAAAGTCCGACTTCAAGTTTCGCTTCATTTGTCGATATCCTTATCAGAAAATTTTTATTGAGATTTCTTGGATCAATGTCATTTTGTTTCTGTACTGTCAATGTTTACAGGTGTGTGGAATGAATCGAACGTGGACTTGAAAATCGATAAGCCTTTCCCGTTTTGTCGCAAGAGATATTAGTGTGTTGTTATTTCACGGTGTCGTTTTGATCAAACTGGCGAATCGTACTTAAAATGATCAACACATTTCTCGTTTCTCGCCAATGCACTTATAACTGTATACTTTAAGCCCCGCTGCCTGGAAAACGAAATTCAGCTGAAAATGAAATGAAGGTGCCATTATTTTTTTTTTTTTTTCGTATATACCAAAGCAGTTTATACGTTTCCGGAAGGCAGCTTGAATTTTCAGTGTTTATTGAATCTACAGGGTGGGCCAAAAGAAGTCATCCGATGTTGTTTGGCTCTATTTTTTATTCTAAATGAAAAATTTCGATTCTGTTTTTTGATTATGTTTATTTGAACCTTTAGAATTTAATTGATCAAGTCGAGAAGATGATATGGCGCCGTCATCACTTCGGCGAGAACTTCGGGCGACAAATTCTCGCACTCGTGTCAAATGTTGTCCTTGAGGGCTTCGGGCTTGTTCACGTAAACACGGGACTTCGAAAAACCCCCCAAAAAAAGGTCTGGAACGGTTAAACCGGGCGATCTTACGGGCCAGTGCAAATCGCCAAAACGAGAGATGAGGCGACCCCTTCAGAATATATATTGTGGCTCGCGCAGTGTGGCCCGTAGCTCCGTCCTGTTGGAACAACATATCCTCCAGTCCTATTTCGCCCAATTGCGGCAGAAAAAACTCGGTTAACATGGCCCTATAGCGCTCACCGTCCACTGTTGTTGTTTGACCAGCGGCGTTCTCAAAAAATGGCTCCTCCAGCGTGAACAGCGCACCATGCAGTAACTTTGAGCGGGTCTAATGGCTCCACGTGCATTGCTCGTGGATTTTCGGTGCCCCAGAAGCGATAGTTTTGCTTGTCCACGTACCCGCTGAGGTGGAAATGAGTCTCATCGCTCATTGTGATTTTGGTCGAAAAATCGTCCACTACGTTTATTCCGCGTTCTTGGGGAGTGTATCGCTCCGTGGCTTGTTCACTTGTATTCTACATCTGTCTAGTCCACAAATGTCAAAACAGATTTGACATTGGCGGCCATTTGCAAAAATAAGAGCATCTTCCAATAGGGTGATCTCTTTTATATCTAAGTGGATTTATCAAGAAAAATATTCCACCAATATCCCTTGAATGGTGTTCACTAAGGATATTCCCCTAACCAAATTGGTAATGAGCGAGAAAGTTTCGTGCGATCTAGTCATGCACGTTATTTCTACTATCATCAGTTGCGATATTTGTAAATAGATAAATAGGTAACCCTTTCACTTATGGGTAGTCCAACGTGTCTCTGTAGAGAAATTCGATGGTTCCCAGTATAAAGTTCATTTGCCCTAATAATGCAATGTTATTAACCACCAGGATATGTTGAATTCTATCTGTTTATTGTTTTCGATGTCGTTGCTCGTTTTTGCTCAGTATCAACTAGTGCTTCTCCTACCTAAAGGAAGGTTAAGATATCTATAGGTATATGGTGGAAATGTAAAGGTCACTTCTGTTTTGTGAATCTATTCCCTCAAAAGTGGATCATTATGCCGGGTTTCTTGCTTTTAGATGACAATAAAGTTTCTGTGTAGACCTGGACCAATAACGCTTTCGTCCATTACGCGGCTTGTATCTATTTTATCAATTTTTCAGCCTAAATGGATCAGTCCATTTTAAATGCAAGTTGTAAATCAAGGCTTCCCTATCTTTGAGAGAAGTGTTCCGTGACATAACTTCCCCAAACTAAGAATACCCAGCCCAACTGTACCCAAGACTGGGGTCGAATTACCGCATCCGTGAGCGAGCAAAACGTCACAGAATTTTGTGGATTTGACATGCAGAACAATAACAAACTCAGTCTCGTAGTACGGATGCGGTAATTCAAACCCTGTATATCCAGAAAGCAACACCAACCATCAACATTGTAATATGTAGCTACTTACTCGCAGAGTTCGATTGCATTTGCCGTATACCTTTGCTTGTGTGCCTATTATCTAAAGGAAGTAAACATAAATCAGCAACCATTCTCCTCGGGCTGAGGTTTTGTCGACTGACGAAATTTGAAGTCACCACCAACAATGCATTATTAGAGTCAGTATCATAATCCGACACAACAAATTCAAAGCAAATAATCTCCTTTCGAACTATCGATTAATTTTCCCATGGAACTATTGATACGCGAGAATCAGAAGGAGACCTTCTACCCGAGCGCTCATTTGCATATTGAATTACAAGGTCTGTGCCAAGACGAGATCTGTTTCTGCGCATCTAAGACTTCTGTGAAAATGCTTCCGTTGCAATTAAATGAAAGTTTAATCGGATCGGCATTGGAATCAAGACATTTGATATATCAAATTAATTGAAAAGTTGAATTCAATGTTAGATGAACGAGTATATGTATTTGATGAAAGTCGCTGATGCTTTGAGGTGGGTGAAAGCGGGTGATACCAGATATTGTCACAAAGGTTTTGCTGTTATCCTTGGATCACGTTTTATGTGGGAACAATGTAGATACGTACCATGGTTCGCCCTACTTAATTGTGTGATGACTTTGCGTGACTATTTGCTCGTGCAAATTGTTAATCTATTCCCACGGTAGCACATTCGTACTATTACCATAATCAAAGCTATCGGCTAAAAGTCAATAGAGAAATAAATCTAAAACACTGTTTATCATGAACATTTGCATCGTCATTAAGCAGCTAACATTATGAACGTAATACGAGTTGATTGGATGGAATTTTTGTCGCATTTTTGTTTTTGTCAGAGATACATCATTTTAGGCTTGGGGCATAATTATGTAAAGCGATTTGGCAATTTACATATTTGCCTTCCCAGGGTGTTTTGTTTGCTCAACTGAATCGTTACATCGGCATTTTAAATTTCAGTTTTAATAACATTAACGAAAAGGCTTTCATTTAACGGATGAGCGTGTGAACAAATTCTTTCGCTAGTTTGATTATGTATGCATTTTGTAGGTTATGTCTGGCAAGCAGTGGATAACAGACCTTGCTGATAAGATTGACATTTTAACTTATTGAATACGTTGTTATATGAAATAAAGTGGACGACTGGGTCGAACGAAACTTTCTCGTTCTTGAAAACTTTGGTTGGTTGTTTTCTTATTTTATGAGGTAGGTGGGTAAAAATCTGAGAAGCGATGCTAGAAAACAGAAACGGTTCATCAAATATAGGACTTACCTGAAAGTGAAGAAACTACTATAGCAACTTTTGCAGATGACACTGCTGTGCAATAAACGGTATTTCAGAATAGACTAAAAAGTGGTAGATTAGATTGAATGGCCTAAAGTCAGTCCATTTTAATTTTACATATAAAAACGTACCACACATTCCAGTATACATTAATAACAATGTAGTGGAATACTCAAATAGAGCTAAATATCTGGGCATGACCCTAGACGCTAAACTGCGATGGAAAGCGCATGTAAAGAAAAAAAGAGATGAGCTGAATATGCGATACAGTAAAATGTATTGCCTTATTGGGAGATACTCATCCCTGTCCAACTACAATAAATTACTGCTATACAAGCAAGTCTTGAAACCAATATGGACCTACGGGCTACAATTGTGGGCATGCACATGCCAAACAAATTTACAAGTCTTCCAAAATAAAGTACTAAGGAACGTATTTAATGCACCTTGGAACATACGCAACGCTGATCTACATAGAGATCTAAATATTGAAATGGTTGAAGATGAAGTTAAAAAAGTTGCCCAAAGGCACAGAAGTAGGCTTCTCGACCATGGTAACGTAGAACTTACAGAACTATTAAATACTGACAATGTAAGCAGAAGATTGAGGCGGGTAAGACCCCTTGATCTATAAGAGTTAGCCAGGCCAAGAGATTAGGTAATATCTTCAAACAAAAAAGTTTCGAAATCCGACAACCGGCGGATTCTTCTTTTGAATTTTTCAAATAATTAAAAAATAAATTGCCGATTAGTCGAACGACTAGGTGCAATCCCATTCGGGATGACGACAGTCAGTCCCTCCCGGGAGGTTTTTTGGAGGTTGTTCGAGTCCCTCACTATTGCAGAAGCATCCCTCGCGTACTTGCTCTGCAATGTCTTTCGATCATTTTTCCTTCCAGCGAACCCCCAAACAAAACAAACAAAAATATAGGAATAGTGTTAAATAAAATCCACTTTTGGGTTATTCATCTGATTAGGTATTACATATAAAATAACAACGAGAGTTTTTAAAAGTTGAAGCTCTCAGTAACATGTGATTATCGCAAGTTCTTGTTAGAGAGGTTAGAGAGGTTAGAGAGTGTGTGTGTGTGTGAGTTTGGGGGGGTTTTCACAAAAAACAGCTTTATTTTTTATTCTATTGCAACTACTTTTTTGGTGCTAAAAGTTACAGTGTCTTCTCTACCTTTGTTAAAGGATTTACTTCTACCAGTTCTCATTGTTATTCGACTTTTCATTAACGGTACACAATCGAAATACAATAATATAAAAAAAATGCTTTCGAAATCAAATAGCAGCAGCCACACCGAGAAATTGAGCCGTTTGTTGTAAAGTACGCATTCCAAATATTATAGTCTTTGTGTGTATTTTAGCTATTTATACCAGTAACACATATTGCATTGTTTAGTTAAAAAAAAAAAAATAATATTGCTTAAATATTTAGTTGAAAACTGAGTTTTCGATATTGTTCGGAATGTGAGCATTAGTTTTTAAAGTTTTATCCAAATCAGAAATGGGGTTTTCGAGATATGAGCACTGAGCAGTTTCTAAAATAAGCTTTTTCGCTGATTCCCATTGAAGATTACGGATGCAATAATTTTGAAAACATCCATTTTACTCTAAGTTTGCATTTTGACAAAGTAGAAATTTTCAAAAACTTCCCTTTTTCAAAAATCCATTGTACTATTTATAATATAGAGAAAAACTGAGTTCGCTATTAAGTTAATGATCATAGTAATAATAAATGGTCATATTGCCTTAGGAATGAATTTTTGTTACAATCGTATGGTCCGTTTTCGTGAAATGTTCAAATTTAGAAGGAACCGTTATTTGATTTTTATACCGAAAAACTGAGTATGCAGTCATGTTAACCTCACCTACTTAAATTCAAATATCCATTTTCGTTGAAATCGTTAGAGCCGTTTTCGAACAAATCGAACTGGTAGGAACGTTTTATAAGGGAAGTGTCATTAATATTGGGTTACCGTGCAAAAAATAAGAACGGCCCGAACCTTAGGCCCAGAAAATCTTTTTTAAACGCCATTCTTTTAAATCGCCGGATTGTTGCCCGACAAACGCTTATAACTTCGTGATAACAAAACTGCTTGATAAGTCATAACTCAGTTGCAGTACGGAACAATTTGTGGGAGGTGGTTTTAGTGAGTAAAAATCTCACACTACTATGAACCGGCGAGCGTCTTGTAAAAGATTTCCTCCTGCCTCGGAGAAAAAAAAAAAAATATTTTAAATATATCTCTCATATATGAAAGACACCCTGTTTTCGGCTTTTAATACGAAAAAATTTAGCATACAGTTTTTTTTTTTTAATTTTTAAAAGTAGTTTTATTTTAATTTAATTTTTAATTTTTAATTTTTATTTGTTTTTTTTTAAATGAAACATGTAAAAACTCAATGTAGGAAACCGGCACAATAGTGGCTCATTTATAGAACTCGGACCAGATGGTCAAAAACTTCACTCAGCTAAATAACTTTTACTTTTACATCCCCCAATGATTTATAATTTTTAACTTATCCACCTACAAGTGACTGCATACGCATAATGAATTTGTTTAGTTAAGCATAAGCCAAAAGTCACATGATGAATTTTTAATCTAGTACACAAAAATCTAATTGCTCCACATCCCAGACAAAAAGTCTACCCAAGTCCCACCTCACGTCGTCATTAACCCGAATTTGCTGTGCGTTATTGCTTTGCTTATCCAGCCAGCGTGTGAGTCTATGCACACTACACACAGCAAACATAATTAACTCGTGAATTTTTAATTAATTACCTCCTCGCGTATATGGCATCAGAACTATTGCTATTTGCTCTCGGTAGTCAGTATGAGTAGTCAGTGTAGGCATGTGCAGGTAAATATTTGGGAAAAACTGAGTTTTCGCAAAAAAATTCTAAATAAAACCCGTGTTGACCTCAAACGGATTTCGTTAGATACAGCCTCAAACGAAAGGCAGGGCAAATGTGTCAAAAGTTCCCGCAACACAAAATGACAACAATGATTTGCAGAATGTTATCTCACGGAAGTGTGGAACTGCAATTGGCCAATTCACAGAGGTAATTTATTACTGCACCGCTACCAACAGCAATTCATCATCGCATAACACACAAAGAGAGCCGGCCTGTCACTTTAATGTGCGATGTCGTTCGAACTCGTAAATTATTCAACTTCCCAGAAGTATGGTCTTTCAAAGCAAAAATCAAGTTTCTCGACTCTGACCTCCAATGACGTAAGTGCCGCATGAAATTGAAATTTCCGTACCAGTGGTACTGGAACTGACACAATTGGACTTCCGATAGCGGATTACATAGATGGGTAGACAAATTCGTATGCAATGGATAAATATTTGCGGTGTGGGAGGTCAATTTTTGAAATTTTTAACATAAAGGGCAATCGTGTATCATGTGGTTGGGTGTGAACGTTACGTTGTGACAACACAACCATTTGCCGAGTGACAATCTACATGAAAATCAATTCCGCGATGCGCCCGAGATGCTGAATCAACGTCATTATGGATATGCATGTGATATTTATTTCCTTGAACGAGAGCACTAATCTCAGTGGCGACAAATGTGGTTTGTGATCGTTTTATAAGAGTATGTAATACTGAAAACGTACCACGATTTTCGATATTTGCATTGTTTTTTTTTTTTTTTTAATGAAAAAGCGACATATATAATTATTATGATAATAAGTTTACTTTTGAATAATATTTTAACACGTTTATGTCGAAAAATATTCGTTTCCGTAGTAACATTATTCATTAGGTCTTTTCGCGAACTTTCCCGAGCCAAACATTAAAAATCTGTCAAACACAAAAAATCGAGCGAAACCATCTCAGATAGCTAAAAATTACCATAAAGTACGTGGATAGACTTCGAGCTACCTTGAGCCACTGTATTCTTTGACATCTAATCCATGTCACAAATAAATATATAACTTTCCTTTTTGCTACGTTATGAAACGTTCTAGGAGAACATTCCACCACCACCAGTTTTTTTTTATTATTTTCACAGATTTTATTTTTCTTTGATTATAAAGACAAATTTTACATTTGTTTCCTGTCAACTTTTTGCATTTGACATATTTGTCAGTACTTGCCGGTTAAAATTCTCTGAGCTGTTTCGAGCCAAGAGAGGAACTACTCGTTACTTGCTAATTTTCTCTTTTTCTGTCACTTTTGATGAGAACGTGCATAGATTTTGTGCGATTGCGATCGATTTATATTGATTGCGTTTGATTTAAACAGCGGAACCGAATGAATCTATTGGAAGTGGTTGGTCAACACCTCGCAGATATAATTTGCCCGTGCTTGCTCGAAGGCCCAGGTAGCTAGTGCTGTAAGACGAATTAAACTGTAATTTATTTACTTTTTAAAAATAATAATAAAAATTTGCCAGTGAATTAAAATTATACTGTTGCTTATTTTTAGGGGCAGGTAAATTGCATTCCTTTGTAAAAAGGTTCTAATCTAAGATGATTTATGTTTGAATACATACTGGATATGTGTAATAAATAATAAATCACCAAAATGGTTTCATTTCACTGTAATGAAGAGCATTTTTAAAGCGGAATCCTTAACTTAATTTTGTCATCCTTAATGGTCACATATGCAGAAGATTTTTTGTTTTTTTCACATCTATGGCACAGTTACTTTCGAATGATATAAGTTTCATTCTACTCACTTTAAAATAAATACGGAAAAAATGTACGGAAACTTTGGATGTTAATATAATGAGATTAAACAAATATTTCGTATGTGGACGCATAAGCTCGAATAAATAGTAAGAGAAAGATATTGTAGTCATTACAAATTTCGAACTCGAAGTGTCAATTCCAAAATTACGACGGTTAGAGAAATTCAAAAAAAGTGTATCCCGAAATTCTATCGGTCTGCCTCTGTCTGTCCGCATGCTATTGAGGCCTGCGGCCTAAACGGCTACCCGGATTTGGGTTAAACTTCGGAATTGGAAGTTTATGGTGATCTAGTGTTTTACCATAAGCAAAGTTTCTAATTAACTATTACAAAAGCTTTAAGGAAATTAAATGTTTGTTCACTGCACAAAAAATTGCTGCGAAATGACTACGTAACTGTCAAAATAAATACATACTTTAATAAATATATTATAGAATTTTTATATTTTTACACGTTATTTACCTTTGTTTACCAATTTGCGTGAGTGGCAATAAGTTTTCCAGTTCAAAATAAAAACTAAATGTGGGCCCTAAGCTATTCTTAAAAATTCATAGGGATTGAGTGAACGTTTTAATGTTATTCATGTACTGAGAAGTCCTCTACACCTTTAATAATACAAAAAGTATTAATTAGTGTTCCATATTTAATTAAGCATTTTTCCACATTCGAATAAACTCCGTATTTTATTTTCAACATATTTGCATTGAAAAAGAAGTATAAGCCTAAAACTGTAAGCCAGCAGGCTGTATAATTTGGACATTTAATCTAAAACGTTTATTTATTAATTTATTATTTATTCACTGACGAATATTTTCTGGGCTTTCCTCTAACGAAAAAGAAACTATGGAACGAGCTATTCGATTGGTAGATAGAACAACCGATGTCATTGGCTGGATATTGAATCGTCAAATACATCTGTCAGCCGATGAAGGTACTAGAATACTTCACCACTACTTTAGGTTCGCTCTTGTACTTTGAGTATAAAACAATTAAAAATGTCATATCTCAAGAATGGAGAGAGGAATCTCTCAATTTCAGGAGAAGTGCCTGACCGGTTTTCTTACAAAAGTTTAAGAAATGACAATTTGACATTTCACAAGGTTCTCATTAAATGCAGCATCTACAAAATAAGTTGAAATTGAATTTTGTATAAGCTAAATAAATATTAAACCTACCATTTTGAATGCACTAATATGTTCAAGGAGAACAATCAATTACAAATTTTTCCTCCGACATCATTGAAGACGAAAATAAATAGAGTTTTACTGGTCAAACTGTTGAGCTGTCACTTAGTTGTCAGTTTTAATTTTTAATTTTTCAGTAATTCGAAATTCGGCGAGTAGAAATTTACGAAACTTTGTGATATTGTTGGTGGTTGGAATTGTTTTGCACTACCCCAAGTAGCACAGTGTGACGTTTTGTTACCAACCATTACTGATTTGACTTGGTTACTGTAGTTTGTTAAAGAGGAGGGTCTATAGATCTTGTCTGTGCAACTCAAAAAGGCTAAACACGTTTCGTTTAGAGTCTTTCTCGAAAATTCGAAGAAGGGATTTGCTGTAGATGTGGTGGCCAAACTTTGCCTTGTAAAAGAGGCAAAGGTGGGTGCTGTAAGGTCGCCTTAGAGTAGTGGCCATATAGAGCGCCTGTGGTGTCAAAACCTTGAACCGCATTAAGTCTGGTTGTGTTATTAACTTTTCTTAAAAACTTACACCTTATTATTCACACATAAGGTCAATTTTAATTTCAGCCACCTTTTGCCATAGGTTTATGCTTTCTATCTTTACCCGCTACTATATGAGTGGAGCTTGGGATCTAGATTCAAAAGCAGATACCCTACCTTTCGTTTTTGAAATGAACCTTTCCTACCTAATACTGAACAGCAGGTAGGATTGTTGGACGTTTAGGCGAGGAAGGGTGAAATCGGGTCTCCTGGTTTTGGTGGAGAAAATGGTTACCACACATTTTGGCCCGGATGTTGCCCTCGATAAGCGAGGGATGGAAATGTAGCAACAGTATTTGTAATCGAGTACTAGATCTATGTATGGGGGCTGTTACTATAAATTTCACCAAACAAATATCGAGCAGTGCATCCACTTCCACTTCAATTTGCCTTTTTATGTATCCTCCATCGGTCGGTTTCCCTACCGCCTTACCGACAAGACCACATTGTGTGAAATGCTTCACTTACCTACACCCCGATACCACCAAAACAAGGAATACGAGCATCAGCATGTAATAAATTGTAGAAAATGTAATAATTACACCATTCCCGCCTTCACAAGAGTGTGCCTTGCTCTTCAAACATCCCTGCCTGTTATTGCGAATTTTCCAACTCGGTTTAATGAATAATCTCGCATCACGTTACATCAGTATTACGATGCAGGGTTGAAAATCAGTCACTTTACGCCCGCATTAACATTATCTTTCAGTCTCACCGAATTTAACGAACAAATAAATAATAAAATCTTGTTCATCTTTGTTTTCTCTTCATTTTAGGCACCGGTTACATTGTGTAATCTCGGCGTTGGAGCCACGTTTGGCGAATCAATTTTGCATGACTTGCCGCGAGACAGTACCGTCGTTACGAAGACAACATGTGAATTGCTGCGAGTGGAACAACAAGATTTTCGCCTAATTTGGGAGGTATGTATCCGTATATCTCTGAGAATGTTTTTTTTTTTTGGATTTTCGCATGACTCGGTCTCGGCTACATCTGTGAACGTACTCAAGATGATTAGAGAGGCGATTTCATGGATGAGTTGAATGGTTTTTTTCTTTTATGTCTCCTGACGTCAAACACATCACCAGCGAACGACAGTATAAATCTGTGACCTGTGAGCGATGTATTGTGTTTGTGTTAATTACTTTAATGAATTCATTGTGACACGACAGACGGCGATGTGTACTCATATTTGCTGGCCAAATGGGAATGGGAGCAATTATGTTGAATTTTTGCCCACTTCTGCTAATTAAAACGAAAAAAATGGGTTTCATTTGCCCTCCCCCGGGCGACAATGGCGAGGGTATAAAACTATCCATATCCATAATTAAATTACACTGTGCATCCCCACATTCAACAATGTGTCCCTGGGCCAGCCCTAGGTATGTTTCTATACAAATTAATTTGAGTAATATATCCCCCATGGCAATCGCAACCGGTTATACTACCGTTCAATGCCAACCGTACCGATAAAAATGTGGATCTGTCTTCGTATTATTTTATGTCATCTGTGCGGTTTCCATTCCAACTAATATAAATATTTACAAACGCTTACCGATATCCCTTTTTGCTATCCACATGAAAATTATTCCTCAATTGGTAATTAGATGAGAAGATCCGTCAGACTAAAGACGAGGTCAAAAAGCGTAATCCCATTAGCCGGGAATAGAATTACACTGCCCATAGAGATGGGGTGGCCATCATCTGTAATAAGCTCATATTAATCGGTGTACTAGAAACTGCTTTTAGCCTCGAAAATTCATAATCAAGGAATTGCTTTTGTTTTAATTAATTAATCAAACGGATCGGTTGGGTATGCATGCGGTCATGTTGTCAATTGGGTCTGTGACTCGCTTTAGGTGTAGTTTTAGACTGGCGAATTAGGCAGAATTAAAGTGAAGTGCGGAGAAGTAGTTGTCGCAAATTGTAGCTTAATCGGTTGGCAGTTGAACGGTAGTCGGTTTTTAAATACGGCATTAAAGGCTTTTTACAAACAGCAATGCGTCTTCCTAGGCAGTTGGCTATAACGATTTAGGGAACTCCAGGGGCGACTGTTATTCCAACAAATACCTCATTTTTTCATTTCATTTTAAGTTCATTTTTATTGGAATATTTAACTTAACTTACACACTGGACAAAAACGAATTAAACCTAATTTAAAACTAACATTTATCAAATACAAATACCTCATCGCAGTTTGATTCAAAGCCGATTGGCTTACGAGAAGAAGAATGAACCACTGTTCACTTAGGGTAGTCGGAGTCTGCAAGAGTGAGTGAGTGCCTGAGTGAGAAAATCTCCATTCGCATTCATCTACCAAAAAACCCAACAATCCATCGTCATAATATCGTGCCATCGTTGATCGTTATAAGGGAAGCTAAGAGCATAGTGGACTACCAGTTACCGCAAAAAAAAGGGCACGTAGTATGACGACAAATGTGTTTCCCGGGAAGAGCTGACAGAAGATGCATAAAGTGCCTACAAAGCCGTGGAACTTGCACTGATATTACTGATATCTATTCGAAGGACATTATAAAAAGATCATAAAAAGATTATAAAAAGATCCGCTGCTGCGTTGGTTTGTTTGGAATGCGCTGATAGCGAATACTGTTGAGCTTTTCAGCAGAGGTGCACCCAGTTGGATGTCAAAGAAGTATCAATGGCAACATTTTGTAACAAATAAAACAACTTACAAACTGTTTAATTTTGTAGTTAATTGTAAAATTTAAAAATTCAACGTAATTCACTCACGGATAAATGCTGCAGCGCAAGAAGAGCGAGGTTAGGTGGTGGTAACATAAGAAGGGAGCAAATATAATTTTAAGCAGAGTCTTCGGTAGTCAGTCTAAATGATATCGAAGATTCTTACGATAGTAACAACAGCTGCAGGTTTCATAAGAAAAGATCTTCAAAACAGCAAAGAAGAAGTAGTCGCCAAACAACAGGTAACAGTTGATGATTTTGAGTCGCATTTCCAGCTGCTTCAAAGTGTAAATCATACAAATGGAACGAATAACCAGCTCCACCACGCAAAGCGGAAGGGGTTGGCTCAACAGTAAAAGTAAATCTTACAAACAAAAAGGTCGCCGTTTCTAATGGTTTATCAACAGAGCTCTTCTAATCTTCTAAAACGGGGGTAATATTTAGGTGGGTCATATGCACTAAACAACTTTAAGGATCCTTACCAACAACAAATACATTGCCCTTGCAAAAGCTATTGAGACCTGTCCGTACTTAATTTCGCCTACGTTACGAGTGAGAGTTTTAAAACTGTCTGCAGCACACTAATCTGCATTTTCCAGAATGACCCACGTATAACAAAGAGCAATGAATTTCAAGGAGAGACTCAAGGTCTTTTCGAAGCAGAAGCACATATCCTGAAGAGCTCCACATGGCAATGACTGAACTCGGGATCGCGGCAGAACTGATGCAGCTGTGAGAAAATACGCTTAAAACTAGCGGTGTAATATTCCCTTTGGAAGTGGCTCCTCCGACCTATTACAAACTTGCAAACGAATTGAGCAAATCGATACCTTTCCGGAAGAATGTATTGAGCGACAATTTTTCAGCAAATGCCTTTTTGGCATGTTCTTATAAATTGTGTCAAGCGCCACGTTTTGATCTTGGTTTTACGACTCTACTTATTTCAAATAACACTAGAGAGAAATAAAAATTATAGTAATTTAGACATTTTGTTATGCCCTGTTATTTGTTGTAACCACAAAGACTTTTATGCTAAAAACCATTATATAAAAAAGAATTGTAAAACGCAAAACATCCTAGGAGAAAAAAATGTCCACTTGGCGCTTAGTTTGACTGATATTCCGCGATACTAATAATAATTTTTAGTGTCCAGACTTAATCTTACGAACTGACAATGGCGAAATTTTCCACACAAAATTGCATATTGAGACCTACAAAATATAGAAGCTGAAGGTTGAAAATGGTAAAGCCCATTTTTAGTTTCGACTCTAAGTTTTAGTAGTTCACAGTGGCTATATTTTCCATACAAATATCGCTATTGTGAGCTCTCGTAAACTTAAAGTCGAAAAAAATAGGGCTTAATCCATTCTTCCGGGAAGGTATCGATTGTGTTGTCAGGATACTTCTTCTTACACTAAGACTGAACAGTAGAAGTTAGTAAATGATCACCAATTCTGTCAATGTCTAAAAAACCAGCTATCGCGATTTGTTTTTTATCCCAAAAGGAATCTTCTTTTACATGGAATATTTTATTTTTTTTTTTTTTCAATCCTTTGATAATTGATTGTTACGATTTACGAACAAGGTTTTTTTTTTTGATAATAATCATTATTATTGAAATAAATTTTTCCCTATGCAATTTCATATTAAAAGAAACCCTTGCGGGTAAATATTCCAAAAATCAAATTCACCCACATGCCGAGTCACAAATTCAAAGCAACCAATGAGCCGAACATAATTCCATAATTAATTTCAAAACGGGGAACACTAATTCCCAATTCGACCAAACTTAATGAAGAGAACAAGAGCGCCAATTGGTACCAGACTATCTTTCATAATCCATCAATATAGCTCATAATCGCCGAATCATAATACCCGTTAATTGAACCTTGTAAAGACAGAATATGATAAAGTTCTACAATATGGCAGATATGTTATGAGAATACACCCAGCTGGATCAATTAGGGTATGATGAATCCTTCCAACAGAAACTCAAAGGGCAAACTTTCCACGTTTTATGACCAAGAGTTTGGATCGGGTGTGTTGTTGTGTATACACTATACACTCTCATCGAAGAGAAATATACTGCTTGATATTATATTCTCGAGAGTAAAACATTTTTAAACCTTTTGTGGCGTGATGTGCCTTAAAGACAAACTTTAGTTTGTCCTTACAAAAGTAGGTATAATGTCCACCACGGATATAAGAAACACTCGTAAATATAAGAACAAATCGCTTTTAAAAAAAGAAATGTGCAAACACCGTGTCTTTCTTCTATTATGTCCATATAAAAAGAGCTGATATAAGAAACACGCTTATAAGACACATTTGGATGTAAGAAACGAACTGTCATTCATAAAATCTGCTACTCAAAACATCGTTCCAGCTGTTTTTGTATAAGAAACTTTGAAAACTGATATTCGTTTTTTTTTTTTTTTAAGCTTCTGACTACGCCTAAGCGATAAAGGGGCACTTCGACCTGTAAGATCTTTTATGCCATAGGGCCAAAATAATTGTTAGGCTAGCAGGTTCTCCACTTTCCTAATAAATTTAATTAAGCTGCTAACAGATGAATTTTTCATCTCTTCAGGGCTCAGAAGCTCCCTGTAGAAGATAGTTCTTCTGATTCCACATGGGGCTGGACACTCACATATTATGTGTTTAGCTGTTTCGTCTGCTTCATGACACAACCGACAGAGTGAGGAGTCGGTTAAATTAATTTTATTTAAATGATATCGTAGGTGGTGGTGTCCTGTTAGGAAGCCAGTAAGGTTTTTGATATCATAACGGCTGTATCGCGCGCTTGGCCTGTCTTAGACCTGGTACTCTCCCAATGTGAAATGCATTTTGTATGTTTCCATCTTTTAATGGCTAAATTTATAGACGATTTGGGAGTGTAGTAGAAGGGTTCAGGTCCTGTAAAAGGAGTTTCAGAGCCAATTCTGGCCATTTCGTCGGCTTTCTCGTTTCCTTCAAAACCCTCATGGCCCGGAATCCACCAAAGTTTGATTTTATTCCTGAGGCCAAACGTTTGAAGGGCGTTGAAACAGCTTAGTACCAATTTGGAGTCAATGATAGTCGAGGTTGCGGCGTTTACAGCTGCTTGCCTGTCCGTGAATATATGGATGTGAATGCCTTTAATACCAGTGTTGTATATGTGACTAGCGCATTCTTGAACGGCGTGAAGTTCAGCCTGGAACACGCTTGGGCTAGCCCCCATCGGTATTGAGACATTATGGTTATGCCCGTGGAAACCAGCTCCCACTCCTGTTCCATTTTGGAACCATCCATATACCACTTTAGGCCATTTTGGCAAGTTGGTGGGCTATTGCTAGCCCATGCTTCTCTGCTAGGTATCTCCGTAGAGAACCGCTTTTCGAAACATAACTACTTTGGTCTGTTACCGCGCAGATCATGTCAAGTTCTGGAATTTCAGAGAACAAAACATTTAACTCAGGATGTTCACCGAGACTTGTCCCTTTCAGTTGGATCAAACTTGCCGAACTGCGGATTGCCACTTTGTTTATGTGAACGTGGAGAGGTGTTAGTCCTATTAAGGCTTCTATAGCCGCAGCAGGACAGGTATGCATGGCTCCGGCTATACCGAGACATGCCAGTCGTTGCACCCTTCTAAGCTTCGTAATGGCAGTCTTTTGATTTGTTTTAGTCCACCAAACTAACGAAGCGTATGTAATGATGGGCCTGATCATCATTGTATAGATCCATTGGGTTATCTTTGGAGTGATTCCCCAAGTTTTGGCATACATGCGACGGCATGCCCATAAAGCGTTTATTGCTTTTGTTACTTTGTTATTTATGTGGGAGCTCCAACTTAGTGTTTTGTCGAGGATTACTCCCAGATACTTAGCTTCATTGGAATACTCAATGATCGTATCATTTATTGAAATTTGACCTAAGTTTATCTTTCTGACAGCCTTACTGGGGTTTATCGATAGACCTTCTATATTCGATTTATTTTACGAACTTAAATCAAATAGCAACCGATGAATTGACTTGTAACCAGTGATGCAAATCGACTTTTCTCAATTGTACTGAAATCTGAAACGTAAATACAAAATAGTACATAAGCTAAAAAAATCACATTTGATTGAATCTTACGGTCACATTATTCACTCAGAGTGTAGATTAGGTTAAAGGTAATTTTACATGCGAATTTTTTACACCCGATAATTTAAATCTCCATTTACAATATTCACTCAAAAACGTGCATTTATCACGCTGGGTGAAGATGCATTTACGCGCTTTACCGATTTTAGCCCGATTTAAAACTACGTTATGCAAAATTTCACATAAAATGACATATATTTTTTGTTGTTAGTCAGTTGGTAATTGTTTTGACTTGCTGTGTGCTGAGTTTCATTTTTATTGTATTAATTATGGATTAAGTCTAAATATTAAATACCCGCATACCCTTAAATGTCTATTCTTTGCTTTTGTCAGGTCTAATTTTGAATACTTTAGTATAGTATGGAATCCATATTTATGAAATAAATTCCAGTAGGATTGAGGAGATCCAAAAACGTTTTACTAGAGTTGGCGTTCGTAGATTACACTGGAATATCGAAATGCCGTCGTATGAGACAAGACGCAAATTATTTGGTATCTAACTTTATCTTATTTGGTATATATTGCCTAGGCAATATTTTTTACTTATGTTAATTCGGGACTTGATAGAAAACCATATCGACTGCCCTTTTCTTTCATCTTTAATTGGTTTTAATGCTCCATCTAGAATGCTTAGAAATCTGCTTCAAATTTTATGTTCCTTATCTTGGAGTTAGCTATGATTGTAATGAACCAATTACCAGATGCCTAAGAGAATAGAATAATTATAGAAGTTTGTTCGAGTTTGATCTCAGTTGGGACTTATTTAAGAATTAATTAATTTTGACGGTAGGCTTTGGTGGTAGTATTTAAGTATTTAATTTTTGTATTAAGTAGCAAGAGCAGTGAATGTTCTCATTTGATGTGCATGAATTAAATAAATAAATAAATAAATAAATAATAAAAAAATGTACTCCTTGTTTAGCCGGAAATATTTGCGGAAATCCACAACATCGTAATCATTGAAGCAAGCCCTAGCCCGCTTGTGCATTCGATATACTTAGTCAAAGACGTGGACGACGTTGATCAACCATCTGCTGTTCCATCAGCTCTTTGATAAATTCGTCTTCTGACGACGAAACCATTCAAATTTCATCCACTTCACATATGGAAATGAAATCAATTTTGTTAGCTTCTTGCTACTTTTTATATTCTAAATATTTCACTTTTAATTTTTTCCTGAACGAAGAAAATGTCGATACTTTGAAACTAAATTTTAATCCGAGTTAAAATCCCTAAACCTGTCTCCGGAGTGCAGTTTAATTTCGATCGGATTAAACACCGACAAGTTTTAATTAATTTCTGACATAGACCTAGGTACAAAATTGGTCTAGTGGTCGGACAGACGGACAAAAGCGAAACTAATAAGGTTCCGTTATTTTCGCTCTGGGTACGAAACCTTTAATTTTTGGAGTGAATAGTACGGTCGCAATGAAATAAGCTCATGTTTGATTTATTCCGAAAAATAGAAATAATACGAATACGTACAGTACTTAATTCACTGATTCAAAATTGAAAAGTGGTACTTGCGTAGGTACTCGGGAAAATCAAATAGTACAGAAATCAGGATAATAGCAAGCTTCTTACAACTGTGCGTTGCAACTAAGCGAAAGCAAAATCGGGACAAATTGCACTTTTTTATTAGGTATTTAATTTCAGTAAAACGCAATCTTTATAAAGGGTGTTTCAGTTGGGACGGTTGAAAGATTTAAATACCTGGGCAAGCACCAACTACCTGTTGAGGAAATACTGTCACTGTAGCCAGCTCTCATTCTTAGATTCTTAAAGGAAACTGGACTGGAGAGAGTGCTACAGGACAGATATCTTCCGCCAAGGAGAAAGAAGAGTCCAAGAACCTCTAAAATGGTTCCGAAAGGAATCATACTGTGAGGGAACTCTATAAGGGAACATACCTCTCTGAGGCGTAAGCAGGGGGTACAATAGACCAAAGGTCGCAGTACAATAACCCCTTTCACATAATAATAAGAATAATGAAACGGTTCGACGTTTATTTACCATAATAAAGTTTTGTTCAATAGAAAAAGTTGTTTTAATTTGTTAGATTTAGAAAATTATTGATTTAAAAAATCTGGAAAATTGATGAAATTGAGTTTAGAAGTCTTGTACATATTTGGGAGCTCAAAAATCTTGTAACTTGGCATCACTGGGCGTCTGCCTAATCCTGTTCATTATTCAGTTCAGTCACTGGTACCAAATCACCATTCTAAGTTACACGATTGATCAACACGTCGAAATGACTAAACTTTATTATCCAAAATGAGTGTTCGTCAGTGCAAACGTTGCCAGCATTTCGGCCACTTTCTAGCAGACACGGTGGCCCTTCAAAGTCGATTATCAAACGTTTGGGAGACCAAATAAATCCGGTTCGGTAAACAATCAGAAGTCAAAGGAAACACTCGGATGGTATAGGTAAGAGAACCCGAGGCAATCATTTCATCGCCACGCACAAGAAGCCGGCCTTTTGCAGATTCTAACTTGGGTAATTTTGCGAATTGGCCCCAGAAGCTCAAAGTTGAATGAGTTTTTATGCAGGGTTCAATATAAACGCTCGTTTAATGTTTTAGTATAATATAATAGTTTATTTCACCGTTCGTGGCTGCGCACTTCTCGTTGGATCGCTATACTGTACTACTACTTGCTTTTGACCGTAACCCTTTCCCCTTTCCCCTTTCCCCTTTGTCCGTCGTCGGTTGTTCGTTTTGTTATGTACTTTCCCTAGCCGCTTCGTTCGTTGCCGTTGCTGTCTGTCCGTTAACGTTTCTGTCTAGCGAGATGTTTGTACGCTACAGAATGCTGCTCATCAATTTCTATTGGCCGAAATTGATCGAAATGGAGGTACATTTGGACGATGTTAGATGTAACGTGGGCCTATCAAATCCAACAAAAATTTGGTTAATGCACTGTTGCATTTAATTCAGTGAAAGGCTTACCAGAGATGTAATTCAAACCGGAAGGTAGCAATCCGCTTCCAGCTTCCACCCGCAATCAGCACCAGTTGATTTGAATATTCAAACATTCGATTCGAAGTTAAATCAAGTCAATAGCCTCAGAATTGAACATGTAAATCAGTCACAGTCAAGCTATAAGCAGTTGCACAACGTAACAAAACGGAACCACTATTCCTCCTAGTTCCAACAAAGGACATGTGATTTGCCTCGGATAGGAATGCTTGTTACCAAATGTACCAACCCCCAATTGGACTATTGATGTGCGGTTGGCGTCTCCGTCTCGGTATTCACTTTGTCTCATCCCGTTTACCCTATAAGCCAATATAATTCACCTTGAAAATGGAAATTGAAATCGTGCTCGATGGGGATCTCTTCCGCCGCCTTCGTGTCCCGTGTCGTTTGCAGCAGTTTATTCAATCTTTACATTCAACAATGTTTTCGATGACACCGCGGTTGGTCCGGGTTTCGGTCGTCATCGGCGTCCCTGTTTAGGTACTTCAACAATTCGCCAACTCGCCAACAAAAGCTACTCCTAGTACAGATGGGCTAGGATGGGCGTTCAAATTCTATTTTTAACGATACCAAGTGGACACTGCACACGCACACATTGTTGGGGTCCCTACGAGTATAGCGTGCTGCACACGACCAACCAAGGATAGGTTTTTTTTTTTGTGCTTCTGCGGTTGTATCCCAAAGTGTGTTGAAATTTCTCCGACTTAATTGAGTTGTACCGGAAATTTGTTTTGAGAGCTGATACAAAACGATTAAGTCTGTTATTGGATAATGTCATGACGGGGATGCTGTGTATATTTATCTTGCGCTTGCCTCGTGCCTGGTATCCCGCTGTGTTGGAAGTAATTGATTCTGGCAGGAGATCATTTTCAGGAATGGCAAGTATGCTGGCAATTTTCTCCTTTTACGTCAAAGGAGATCTGGTTTGACGCACATTCAGGATTGTGGCAGTTGGGGTTACCTCTTTTGAAGCAAGACGTCATTTGTCACTTGTGAATCAGGTACAAGCTCCTGTGAAGGGAAAAGAGAGGATGCTTGGAAGGTTTTTTTTTATAGATTCGCCTAATATGTGTAATCTCCCAATAAAGGTGCCGTACTCCTCTACCACTCTCCCACTAGACTGACAATATGTATTATATCACGCGGGGCTTATACTAGAAACTCATGATAATCATCTTCGCCTATCACTTCAGTTGTTCTTAGTCTTTCTTTTCGGCGTTAACAGCTCTTTCTATGAATGAGAAGTCAGCGAGCATATCTAATACCAGCAGGTGTCTCAGTGGAACCTGCAGGCTTGATAAGTTCGGTTCTTCCCCTGCAAAGTGAATACAGTGGAACATATCGTGCTACGTGTCTTCTTCTCTCTCCCCATTTAGATCAGAAAGGCGAGTTATCGTGGCCAAGCTGTGGATATATTTTTAATCGCCACCATGTATGGACAAGAATTGCGTAAGGTCGTAGTTACAGTTCCCGCTCCCCGAGTATGCTCTTGTCCAAACCTCGATAGAGGGGATCAACTGCATTTTTCCTAGAATATGCGACAACGTTCGCCGCTGGGCTTTCAGAGAAATATTCCATAAGTTTAAATAAATATGAAGCCAAGCGTGCAAATCAGGCTTACGCATTATTCCTGTTAAGTTTGAGGTTCATACGAATTACCAGAACCCATCCATTGGCAGACGTTTAACTTCGTACTTATTTGCGAACGACGCAATAAGTAGCCACTGAGGTGTTCTAACTAAAATTCAAAATTCAAGTAACAAGGACATTTTTTTGTGCGTAGATGATACATATTTGCATCATCCTCGTCAGTTGAACATCCGGCGCAATAAGTTTCCGCCTTGCCAATTAACTTGTAAGGACACCACCAGCTGCCTATTTAAGATGTAGAAAATATTTTGCGGTTTCCATTATCAGGAGAAAAATTTGTCCACGTAGTCGCATGGGAAGCCGCATTTTGCAGAAGAAAGAGAAGGGAAATAAACAAATTGCAGATGTAAGTGTTTGAAACTCAAAATTGAGCTCAACGCGAAACTCGTTTTTTTCTGCCTTCCCTACATTCCAAACATTTTACAAATCAATTTTGAAGCCACTTCAACAAAAATCCACTACACCTTTCATTCACATTAAACAACCACTATTGTGCTGAGTTGAAGAAATGAGAACGATTTTATAGACACCCGGGAGTAGTTCTCAACGCAATCATCACAATTTCACGGCCATTTATTTTTCCATGTCGATAGCTCAGCAACACCCCATTAAGAGATAAGATTAATTAACATGCGCCAAGAATGGTTTGCATAAAACAGTAGGTAACGATCCGGTAAAGTATATTGCAGATTGCAGTATCTAACACCTTCTAACGAGCGCCGATCGTCTGCGGGTTGTTTATCTATTCAAATTGCCTTTTCGTTATGTTCCACGTCGCGTCGTTTATATGTCGGATAGACTCAAATTGAAGCTTTTTACACCTTCAAGTGCAAATGTGCCCCTTGGCATTGAGAATTTCATTTAATTTATCTGGCTGTGAAATTAATTCTTGTTAGACATTTGTTACCAGGGCTGGCCTGAGGGGATCAATAGCATGAGGGCCAGCGAATATAATTTTGTTCATCATTCTTGTTTATTCAGTTAACGAGTTTAGATAAAAAGTTCACCTCTTTCAAGGATGAATGTATTGAATTTGGGACTCTCGTTTGTCAAGGGGGCGCTTTTGGTAGCAAAAGTATACGACCACTTTTCAAAATTCACTACCGATGACGGACTTTGAAAACTGAATGATGACCTTAAACCTGTATTATAATCGAATAATTGTTGTCTCTCAACTATATAATTGTGTCCAGTGATTTTGTTATCCAAATTCATTTCTTGAGAAACAAATTGCCATAGCAGTATATCAACAGCGATAGTAGAATTTTTAGAGCCACTGGTTCTTATTGGCTTTTGACATATACAGGGTCCGCCAAATAACTTTTTGTTTTTGAAAATGCTATAAAAAAAAACTACTGAATGTTTTCTCAAATTTCTTTATTTATTTGAAAGTACAATCCTTCCGGTTAATAATGGAAAATAATTTCATTCAAATGGCTGCCTCGGCTGGCCATGCAGTAGCCTTCACGATCGGTCCAATTTTTAAGCACATTATCGATTGTGTGCAGCTGTATTTCACCAATGGCTTCACGAATGCTGTCGTTTAAAGCGTCAATTGTCTCTGGCTTGTCGGCGTAACACTTATCTTTTACGGCACCCCACAAATAATAGTCCAACGGTGTCAAATCGCAGCTCCGAGGTGGCCAAACGACATCAGCTCTGCGGCTGATAATGCGATCTTCAAAAACAGGGCGCAAAACATCGAGTGTAGCTTCGGCTGTGTGGCACGTAGCGCCGTCCTGTTGAAACCAAATGTTGCCAATATCCTCCTCTTAAATTTTTGTGAACAAAAATTCGTTCAACATGGCCCGATAACGATCGCCATTGACTGTAACGGCCACTCCATGCTCATTTTCGAAGAAAAATGGCCCAATTATGCTTCATGCACACTTTCTGCCACAGCAGCAATTTTCTCAGGTGTACGCACTGTTTTTGGCTTTTCACGCTTTGGTTTATCAATGAAGATGCCAATTTCTTTCACTTTTTTCACAAGATAACGAACATACGGAGCTGACGGTGCTTCTCTTCTTCCAAATTCCGTACGCAATTTTTGCACACATTCTGCAACATTACCATGTTTTTCAAAGTAATGTCGAAATATTTCCCAGCGTTGTTCAAGCGTATACACAACCATATTCGTTCAGCGGAAGGATAAAACTAATTATCTGTCACCTGCACACCGTGCCCAGAATTTTCCTAATTTGTAGAGCTTTCAGGAAATCGTTAACTTAGACACAAATCGCCTGTGGTTTTCCATTAGAGTAGAGTATTATTTTTGCAGCGAACCATATCAAACCAGCTTCTTATTCGTAACAAACGTCTACGTCAATGTGGCAAGAATCCCCCCGACCGACGAGCTGGCCAGTGCTATATTCTCCATGTTATAAATTCTGCAATTCTGTAGTAATTACTTAGCAATGAACTATACGAGCTGTATAGCGTTATATACCTAGGATGACTCGTACTTGTATAGCTAATGAACAGAAATGACCCGATCCGGGGAGTCTTTTGACGCCAAACCAGAGGGAAATAAAATTAGGGAAGACCTCGCCTTTGAGGCGAAACGCACAAGTATGGGGGGTACCTCAACCAACTGAGGACGTTAGCTAAAGACCGCTCTAACCATAGAGGTGTTTTGATTGAGGCCCAGGTCCTAATCGGACTTTAGTGTTAGGTACCTAAGTGAATATGTAAAATTCTGAGAAAGTGAATATTGCTTTCGACAAGTTCAGTAAAGACTCGCTCACTCACATAATGTAGGCTCCGCGAAATAAGACAACAAAAGTAAAAATGAAACAAGGCCCCAAAACTAGGGAACCTACATTTTCTTAATGAAATTAGCTATGCCCATTTTTTAAATGAAATTAGTCCCCAGTGAAACGAGATTTATATTTTTAACAAATGTTCTAATGTTTCAAAACTTCAAAACGCAATTTTTTCAGTTATTCTATTGCTCGTTTTCATTAATTTAAAATGTAAGCCTTGGGTTGAAAACAATCAGCGAGTAACAGAATAGCTGCAAAATTCGCTCAACTTTTTCAACTTTTCTTTACTTTTTTCAACGCGAGCCTTGAATTTTAATTTACATTTTAATTACAAATTAAATTAATCACGTGATTTTTCCAGTTATTTGTTATTTATTTTCAAGAAAAATTAAATTTAGTCCCCAAAAATAAAGTTCTGGTCTAATTTCATTGTTGCATTATTTCATTATGAAATAAAGTTCCGATTGAAAAAAAAAATAAGCCCCAAAAAGTGAAATTAAACCTCAATTTGAAAATTCGACAATTTGTTTTGCTTTGCGGTTTTGTCTGCAATTTTTTATAGCCTTATTCCATTTTTATTTTGTCGCCTTATTTTTTCTTGAAGCCTGATTAAATATCTATTATAAAGGGTGATTTTTTAGCTGGTTTGGTTTTGGCAACACTGGTTTTGACAGCTGACGTGTGTTTAGTACCTTGTGTCACTGTCAAACAGCTTCAGTTTGGTTTGCAATTTAACCATGGATCGTCTTACAAATGAACAACGCTTGCAAATTATTGAATTTTACTATCAAAATTCGTGCTCGGTTCGAAATATTCATCGCGCGCTGCTTCCATTTTATGATCGGCATTCTCGACCTTCTGAGCAGTCTATTCGGAAGATTGTGACCAAATTTCGCACCAAATTTACTTTGTTGGACATTAAACCACCAACACGTTTACGTACTGTGCGTAGTGAAGAAAATATTGCGGCCGTATCAGCTAGTGTGACAGAAGACCGCGAAATGTCGATTCGGCGCCGTTCCCAGCAGTTAGGCCTTTGTTACAGCACTACGTGGAAAATTTTGCGGAAGGATTTGGGCGTAAAGCCTTTTAAGATACAGCTGGTGCAAGAACTAAAGCCAGCCGACCTACCACAACGCCGAATTTTTGGTGAATGGGCTCTTGGAAAGCTGGCCGAGGATCCGCTTTTTTATCGAAAAATTGTGTTCAGCGGTGAGGCTCATTTTTGGTTGAGTGGGTACGTAAATAAGCAAAATTGCCGCATTTGGAGTGAAGATCAGCCAGAAGCATTGCAACAGCTACCAATGCATCCCGAAAAAGCCACTATTTGGTGCGGTTTATTGGCCGGCGGCATTATTGGGCCATATTTCTTCAAAGATGATGCGAATCGCAGCGTTACTGTCAATGGTGAACGCTACCGAGCGATTTGCCCGAAATGGAAGTTCTTGACTTGCATGATATGTGGTTTCAACAAGGCATCCCGAAAAAGCCACTATTTGGTGCGGTTTATTGGCCGGCGGCATTATTGGGCCATATTTCTTCAAAGATGATGCGAATCGCAGCGTTACTGTCAATGGTGAACGCTACCGAGCGATTTGCCCGAAATGGAAGTTCTTGACTTGCATGATATGTGGTTTCAACAAGACGGTGCCACATGCCACACAGCACGCGAAACAATGGCGCAATTGCGAGGCGAGTTTGGTGAACAGTTAATTTCACGTTTCGGGCCGGTCAATTGGCCGCCTAGATCGTGCGATTTGACACCATTAGATTATTTTTTGTGGGGGTATGCCAAGGCTAATGTGTATAGGGACAAGCCCGCTTCGATTGACGCACTGGAAGCCAACATCCATGCATTCATTCGTGAGATACCGGCCGATATGTGTGAAAGAGTATGCCAAAATTGGACTCAGCGGATGGGCTACCTGAGACGCAGCCGCGGTCAACATTTGCATAAAATTATCTTTAAACATTAAATTGCAAGGTTCAAACTATCGATTCAAATAAATATTTCATTCATTTTTTCGAATTTTTTGTGTTTTTTTTTTAAAAAAAGTTCTAAACCTCTTAAAAAATCACCCGTTATTACTGTGCAGAATCCACAAAGCCGACTCCTAGATTTATCGTTTCGTGTATCCTTGTTCATAATTCGCATACAGATACCCCCTTCTCGATATCATTGCAGGCGCTTAGAACCCTACAACCGCCCATGTGCAGCAGGCCAAAGCGATCGATTTATATGGGAAACACCAATGCCGCCCGCTCTCTCGCAGTCGAGCCACCTTCATATAAGGTGAACATGCCATATCTCCCTCGGCCACCTTCATCGTGTTGATAAGCAAAACATTGATACAGGTACAACCCATGCTGTGCTTTTGTAATTATTGCTCAGGTGTATGTGAGGGAACGTGTCAAGATCGCGCATATGGTTTAGTCATACTTAAGCTTGGCGTTGTCAATTAGTGGATGTTGTGTTAATTTTGTTTTTGTCTGTCAGTTTGTTACTTCTATACATTGTTACTGGCGCCTCTCATTCCGCGAACAGCTGTGAATTTAAATTTCCTATAACTGAGAATATTTATTGTGTTTATTATTTTTGGCTTTATGGATAAATGCTCAACCATCAAGCGATGGTCTCTTCAAGTTGCCTATGGCGATGCTGACGTGTGTGTGTTACAAAAATTCGCAAAGATCAATGACGAAAGTGACAGTACGAGGGCTGTCAACGGCCCGACTACCAACAAAGTAATGAGACCATATTGAACCCACTCGCATATGTGTCTGTTTATTATGCCCAAAGTGACTTCAACTGTAGCTAATGTAACTCGTTTTTGTTTCTCTCTTCTCTTACAGAAAAACAAAGAATTGATGAATGATATTATCACCAACTGTAAGCTGAAAAATGGTAAGTAAACCATGAAATGAAATGACAATAACGACGGAATGAGATTGGAATTCTGAATGTTCATAAACATACAGTCTGTTTTGATTGAATCTTGTGACGGAGAGAGTGCGAGAAAGAATTCGGGAATAGAAATGAATTAACTGCTTAAGGCGAACACAAACTAAAAGGTTACAGCAAAATAAAAATAATAATTAATCCGTTTTGTACTGTGCAAGTGTCAATGCGAAGCGTTTTCAATTGCTTTCGCGTGGTTGTTTAGTTCTGTGAAATGTGTTTTTTTTTGCGAGAAACGGAAGATAAATATTGGCAAATGGAACCAGTTGACGAGTGAATTGTGTGTTAAATATTGACATACGAATTGCTGAAGCTAAATGGTTGTGCACAGTTTTTTTTATTGACGTGTTCAAGTGGTAATAGCGATGTTGTCCTTGATATCTTTGCGGACTTGTATTGGATACAATACACTGTGTAAGTTTTGTGTATGCCCTTTTTCTAAACTCACTATAGCGATGATTGTTTGCACTTGCAAAATAGTTGAGATATTTTCAATTTATCCTGCGGAAAGACTGACAGATGGAAAATTAAATAGTTAAAAAAAACTATTTGAAAGGAATTGCCTTGGATATATATCAAAATTTGCTTTTATTTTAAATTAGATAAATTTTGATTGAAGCTTTAACAGTTTAAAATTGTTGCTGGTCTTATGGCCGCCATGACTGTTCCTGATGAATTTTCTCTCGTTGGTCGAATTTTGAACTACTTTTGTTTGTTTATCACTAAAATCCAGTGCATGGAAATATTAATAATTTTATATTGTCCAAATTAAATTTAAATAACTCACAATGGCGAAGTTTTCTATACAAAATTAACTATTGTGACTTAAGTAAGGCCTTGTGACTTAACGTTGCCCCACAGAAATAATTTCACAGTCGTTAAGTCGCACCTTTTGAATGAAATTGAAGTATCCATTTCTCTTAGTTATTTTCCAAGCAACCATTAATCTCAAAAATTCACTGTCTCTATTGAACCTAGCGCCATCTCTTCGTCATCCATATTTTCAACCAAGAAGCGATTATAAATATTATCGAACTGATTTTTATGCATCGTAGCCCCAAATCTGCCTCATTGTTTCATAAATAGGATCCACTGATGAAAGCTGTATGCAAAAATCTACAATTATTAAGTAAAAAATCACAGTTATAAGGTCTGTATGATCTATTGTTTGTATTCGTCTTTCTTAGTTTTGCTGAACTAGAAAAAAAAAACTTTCCTCATCGCTGAATATAATTTTCTTCCCTAAAATTTGTAGAGTCGCCTGTATGTTCCACGAAACAACGATTAACGTAGATGGCGGCACTATGCCCCTTCAGTTAGTGTGTTGTTTGGCTACTGCCTTCACACTCTAATTTAGTTAAGATTTCACTCGTGAGCGCCACATAAGGCGAGGTCTTTCTGTACTGCATTGTTCCTTCGAGTTCAAATCGAAGAGCCTTTGGGCCGTAGCGTGGGTGTTCAATCGCTTAACATGACCTATCCATCTTAGACGATGTCGATTTAGCTGTGCAGCTCACAGAGCTCGCTTTAAGATCTCCTTCTCCAAATCCCATCAGCGTAGGTGCGGCTGCAAAAAAGTAAAATGTCATTCTGCGATCATAGTGGCCATCGATGAGTTCATCTGCTTTAGATAGAGTTCAGGGCTCAAGACCATACAGAAAGACTGAAATGATTGAATACTTATATAGAGTTCTTGAACTCATTTGCGCGTCAAAGACACATCGATTGACAGGTACAAATCTTCGCTTGATTTCTGATGTGATGTCAGTTTCAGAGTTTTTTGCAAAGTTGGGGAAGACAAGGCCCATAACTAACTCAAAGAAAGATGTCCATTCTGACTTTCGATCAGAACTACCGACTCACTTACAGCTGTTGTGGGGATCATTCACATTTTAACTCATTTTTGACACCGCTATCTCGCTCGCTATCTCAATGGTATCAATATTCCACATAAGAACATGCTTATAGACTTTTGGGATAATTCTACTTCTGGTATAAGCTTGTAGTTTCGCAAACTTTTGTAAATAATAACGTTTCAGAGGTTGCATGAAAAGGCATGGCGCCTTTTAAACGGTATGACTTTTGCAAATCTTATGGGCCACCCAGCATTATTAATCATTGACTGGTCCTAAGGTTGGCACAGTTCAGTGGTAATTGCTAGGCTGGCGGCAGTCTTTATCAGCCCAAATTGTCGTGGAGAACTGCAAGACACTCGTGGTATTCAGTCTGCCTCTTAGAAGAAAAGACTGCAGTCAACTTATTGGCGTTTAGCGTTTAGCCTTTGAGGTTCACTTTAGCAGTCACATGTCAAAGTTGCTCATCCTTCTCTAAGTGGAGACATTTTACCCCTCTTTTTGGATGTATAACAACAGACTGATGTCAATCACTAGCAGAATGAAAGTCTTACAGCAAAGCTCTGTTGTTGGTAATATTGAAATTCCTATTATTGCATAAACACCACCGCAGTCTTTAACTGCTCACAAACTAAACATTAATTGGCAATTCTGATGACAATCTGGCTGACACGAGTGCTCCCACATTTTAAGCCAGCATCTTCATTGTCTCTTAGACAAGTGTCACTAATTGCTGTTATTATACAGTCTCTTCAATCTCCAACAAAAGAATCTACTTGCTCCACCATAACACCGACTCTTTCAAGTAACAGCTCATTTTTACGACGCACTTATTGTTAGCTTTCATCACTCAACGTCGCCCTTTCATTAGCAGGCATAAGGGGCGTAAAAACGCTCTTCCACTGGGATTGCTCTATGAAATGAATTATTCATATAAATTATGAATAATTCGCCTAAATATGCTTAATAATGTGTTACAACCAGTGGAGACTATCCCATAAATTCCTGACAATTCTTTCTACAAAAAAACTGCCAAAATTTACCGCTCACATAATTATATTCCACTTTATTTAATGTGAACTTAATGGACTGAGCGTAAATACGACCTCCTCACCGCCGAGTTTGGGCCAAATACAAAAAAAAAAAAAAACCAGCCGTCGGACAGAAATGTAAAATAGGCTAACAAATTAACACGTCATGACATCGGCTGATTGATACCTGCCAGCTTCTGGCGATCTATCATGAGTCATCGCAGCCATCCCGAAATCATACAACTCGTTCGACTTAGATGTGTATCGCATATTTCTGGCCATTTGTGTGTCAAATACACTTGTATTTGGCATAGTATCTGACAGCAGTATGCGAATCAATTGAAATCAAAATTCGAAATGAAAATCATCACACAATTATGAAAGCGGGATTCCGTGCCCAAACAATTCGAATAATTTATTGTAATTAATAAATTCGCAATTTGCATCTAAATACTGTATAGAGGAGTAGGTCTCTGGGTCTGTGCTAATGCGAACATTTGATTTCCCAGGAAATGTGAACCATAAATATTCAACATGCTCTGGTGAGAGATTGAGTGGGCTTCTGAGGAATGCGTGTTTTGGTGTTTATGGGAACGTTGCAATACTACTGAGGCATTGATTTCGTTTGTTTAATCAAATTCGAGTGCTTTAATGATGCATTGTGATTTGAAAAGTTATTTTCTATGTGATGAATGAACAGAGGTGAATATAAATAAAAGCTGAAAATATTACGTATACGCAACAGTGAACGAGTGATACTCCCAACTTCACTTAATGAGGTCGAAAATGATTGTAAATACTATGGATCTGGAGATGGAGTTTTTTTTAGCTTTAGTTAATTCTGTCTTGATGTGTCTAAACTCTCACCAGCAGGGTTGACTGTGACGAGGTTATGTGCGATATTTTTTTTTAATGATAGATATTGAGTTGCAATAAGAAATATTTATCCTTTTCTAAGTAGTTGCTGCCCTGATAGATCGGCAACGAATGTTAAGGTTATTCACCTACAGATGGGTAGTAAATTTGCAGCAAATTAAAAAAAGTGCCAACATAACCATTACAACATCGGTCTTCTGTGCATAAGTTAAGCGGCTGTAATCACTTGAAATTAACTAGCTTACAAATTATCGATGCGTTGAATCATATATTTATTAGCTTGATGTTTAAATGGGACTTGGGCATTGCAAGTCCAGCTTTAGTGCCAATGGATCGTTGTCCGATTTTAATCTAATAGACCGTCATTTATATTATATGTCAATGTTTAAGCCATTCTCCCTCGTAAACGTCTGACAAACGTTCCGAAACTTTTCTGAGAGACCTATTTCACTTAGAAGTTTTTATCTGGCATACACAAAAATGGTGGGATTATCAAAGATTTCTCCTTTCTTCCTTTCACATGCATAAACACAGTGATAGTTTTCCCCTCAGTAGACCCATCGAAAAGATATGTGGAGAGCCAAAGCTTTCCCTCATCAAACCAAAGCTATCCTTAGAGTTAAGAAATACTAAACCCCAGAAGTCAAAGTGCTTATCGGAGGGATGTTAAAGGCATTTAAAGTGAACGCATTTTAAAAATAAACTGTATACTATGAGTAAAGCCAAATCCCTAAGGTACCTCTTTAGGCGGGAGCATCTGAATTTTCAAGAAATATCTAATGGCGGTGTGAGAGCCAGTCAATTTTATAAAAAATGACAGGCCATAGCACTCTGCAGATTCCTTAAAATATCTGCAAATAATAAGTTCTTACAGGGTTTACAGTCTCGAGTCACCGAACCCCGACTGAATATGAGCGCTAGTTTTGCCCAAGTCGAAGCCCTCTGGAAACATGTTTGAGTTCTAAAATTGAGTTGCCTTACCCAATGCTCTGATATGTGATGTACATTGGCTGTTTTTCTTTTAGAGTGTTCAAATGTCAAACTTGGGTGCGTTGCCCTCTTACTAGTCTCTTTGTAATGTTATGTTAACAAAGTTAATTTCTGTCTAATTTAAATGAGAACAAAATACAAAGCCTAGTCTAATTTGCGCTTTTTAGAGAGGAAAGGTGGAGCTGCGTCGGGCTTTTGGTCGTCTTTGCTTTTTTCGAAGAAGTTAATATTTTAATATATACTGAAGGTGCATAAATTTCTTGTGTGGAAACTTCATAAATTCTATTATTGAAACCATCACCCTCATTTCACTCAATCCAATCAAATGTTGACATTTCCGATTCTTCGTTTGAAAATCGGCCCGAAATACCCTAGTTATAGGTTGATTCCACCACATCTACTGCCATCTCTACTGCTTTCAAACACTAGTAACATTAGTTCGTCACATAAACCCGCTGTCGTGACTATTTTAAAAAATAACATCATCCACTGCTGACAGGATAATCCCCTGAAGAAACGTCAATTCAAACTTTCCCGATCCATTCGCAGTGGCAATCAGTAATGTATGAAAAAGGAAATAATTCAGAATTTGCGTTGCAATATTAACTTAAATATTCTCCTCCGAATATGAATTGTAAACAATCCGAAATAAGAACTACCTCAAGGTCATACACAAATTCCCCCAGCGAAAAGAAATTACAAAGCTTTCAGAGCACCGCAATCTTCACATAAAAACACCCTGAAAAAACAAAAAGATCCATTACAATTCAAAACCCTGAGGTAGCAAGGAAGATAATCAAACCAAAAGCACGCCCCCTTAATAAGGTCCCCATCCGCTTGCGAAATGTTTTCGAGTCGTCTATCATAGCTACTCGCTCTCCTCCTGCAGACCACATTATGAACAGCCATCCGCATAATCCATATAACACCACCTTGCGTGTGCGAGGTACCTTCGTTTTTATTAAACGTGATAAATGTTCGCCTTTGGTCATGTCAATGACTCATGAGGCTAATTATGTAGAATCCCACACATGAGCGTAATAAGCCTGCCTGGTATTAAGGCTATCCGACACGTAGTACCCAAATGTTTGTTCCGACTTTCCCCAAATCCTTTTTTATCCTTTTTTATTGTATCCACGACGATAACACGTAATTTCTCTTCCCGTTTCAGGTTTTGGTCCAGGTGTATCACCAGCCCCAGCGTCACCTACGAAAAGGCCACTAAGTCCGGACCACCCAAATCCGGCACTTCCAATTACCGAGGTAAGTAGCAAGGAAATTAAACAAAAAAACGCGTAGGCTAATCCTTGGCGAAACTCGATAGTCTGGGGAGGATACGTTTTTTCTGCGTTCACTTAACTTTTTTCCGAAGACGACGAAGACGTCCGGTGTTGTCCCAAAAAGTTTGCGAAATTAATGAAAAACTTTTCGACTTCTTTCAAAAGGGGCAGGGGAGATGTACTTTCATTGCCATGGCATCGCGTTCGGTTAGTAGTACCTTCGGAGTGGAAGTCACATCTTGCGCTTGGTGTTTAAAGTTTTAATGTTTTGCCAGCTCTGGTCAAGGGGTCCTCGAACCTTAAAGTTAGGAAATGGCCCACCAACCCATCACCGAATGATGTTATCCATCAACATATTAACGATATTGGGTTTGGAAAGTATTGATAAAAATAAGGTGGACACGAACACATCGAATCCATTTTGATTCCATCAGCTTGGTTGAGTGCGATGTTGTGAGTGACAGAATGAAGTAAATCCCAAATTGGGGTAGGTGATTGCAAATGGACGGTTTGTTTGAGGTGCGGATGTGGACCGATAAGATTATTGTCCTGTCGATGTTCGCCCATTAGCTGATTATTGATTTATTAGGCTCATATGAAATGGAAATGTTCCCTGTTTAGGTTTACCTGCTTAATAATGTAATAGAACATAGAGCTAACGTGCTCAACAAGAAACCAGTCGTCCGAGTATCCGGCTTGTATAATGATGCAAGATTACTTGAAGAAAATGTCATCATTATTTATTATGTCCTCGCTTGGGGGATTGCCAAGCTTCAACTATATGAAAGAATACTTAAGGCCTTGGAGATACATTTGCCACGAACTATAGGAGCGGTCGTAGTTATTTGTCTTCGAAATAGGTCCTCGATGACATCCTTATTATTTGCACTGGCAGTTGAACATACGTACATTGAAATCCCATTAGCAACCACTGCGAAATGCCTACTGTTAAGTGTCAATAAAAACCGATTTATGGCTTCTCTGCGGCTGTAAGTTATTTTCCGACGCATCCTTCAGAAAATAATATTTGAATTATGCGCAAACTTTGCCAACAAATCCCAAAACATAATGATATCTTGGCTGTTTTGCTTGTCCCATTGAATGTGGGTTTAGGTCTGAAAAGGATTTATGTAATCGAAAGTTAAGACTTACCGGTCTCCTTGGTTGAGCACAGCAGACTTTTGTTCTTCTTCAAGGGTGCGTGATTGCACTTATGGCATACATAATCTCTGAAGTATCAGGACAACTGTCCGTGTGAACTGAAAAAATTTAGACTGCTCTTAAAATACGCGGTCAGTATTTAAACGGAATTTTGTAAACCTTCTTGTTGCTTTTGAGTGTCAACCAGATTCAAGTGTGACGTCTCCTCCATTTTGTAAAGTAAATTTCACTCTTTATAGAACAAATTTCATGCTCATGAGGTACAGTTCAATCGGACGCCACGTCATTTATACGTCACTGAGGCTTGATATCCTTGTAACTGCCCCAAGAGCTCAAAGTAAATGACAGCAAACAAACGCCGTTTGTTTCAGGACGGGGCTGCGTGCCATACAGCCGACGCCACGATGGGCGTTATGCATAAACGATTTGAGGGTTAAGTATATAACATTTTTACAGGGTCATTCATTTCGTGGTTTAAAGTTGGTAGCGCTTGCATTTGACAGCTGTCAAACTCAGCTGTCATTTGAAGTGTCATAATATTAGCTGAATGTTTGATATTTACGATAGTGGATCGCTTAACAATCGAACAACACGTTAAAATTATTAAAAATTACTACAGAAGTGGTGATTTAAACGTGTAGCCACTTTTCACGCATTACGCGATGGTTATGGTCGTCATAATAATCGACATAATCGATCACTAAAACTGTGCAGTAATTTGAAGAGAGTGGAAGCGTTACTGCAGTCGTAAGCCGTAAGGCCTGTGCATCATCGTTATGCACGCTCTGTCGATAATATTACTGCTGCAAGTGCAAGTGTTGCTGATGAATTCATCGATTTCCCGGTGTTCGCTGCAATTGAAGCAATGATAACCGATTTTTCTTTTGCCGGCGATTGAAGTTCCTGACCTGGGCGATATGTGGCTCCAAAAAGAGGGGGCAACAAGCCACACAACACGACCAATTATTTCTTTACTGCGCGAGAAGTGTCCTGGTCGCGTAATTTCAAGTTTTGGCGACGTCAATTGGCCACCAAGGTCATGCGATTTGACACCGTTTTTTTTTTTCTGTGGGGCTACGCAAAAGACCGTGCTTACGCGAATAATCCCCGAACTCTAGACGCATTCAAAACCAACATTACTCAAGTTATGGCAGAGATACCGCCCGAAATATGCGAAAAAGTGGTTGAAAATGACCTCAAAAGAATCGCATGCTGCGAATCTTCCCAAGGCGGATATTGAATGATATTGTTTTTTACACTTAATGGCACAGTCCAAACTTTATAATGAAATCAAATTTTCATCAAAAATGTATCGCTGTGTGTGTTTTATTTTGCTTTACTTTCGAAACCGAAAAATTTTTATTTCTTAGAGGTGATATGAATTGGCCAACAAGTCGAGCGATTCGAGCCTGTTGGACTTTTTCTTTTGGTGTTTCCTGATATCGCAGGTCCTTGCCAATGAACCGCATCCGACCAATGTCCTTAAAATTACAATACCAAATGCCATTGCCCAAATTCAGCCGGATCTATACGGCACTCCTCGGAACCCGGTCAACGTGAAAAGCCGCTAAAAGCATTTGTATTCCAAATTTAATGTCATGTATGGTCCTTTCATATAAAAAGAGAATTTCGATAATACCTTACACACAGCTTGTTTTATTCCACTTCAACATCCACCCATCCTTATTCAAAAACCCTTTCTAAGAAAAATGTTCATCGCAATAGCTTCTTTCATCACAGCCCCACCCCCACAAGCTGCTGCTTTTGGAAACATACTGCGAACTTTAAAAACAACTCTAAACCCATAGCATGACAGAGTATTGCAGAGGCGAACAAAAAATACTTTCAGATACGATTTACAACACTACAATTCATCAAAACTGACTTTAAATTTATCCCTACTTGACTATGTTGGCTTGCCGTTCTCTGCCGCATTAAAAAGTATTTACCGGACGTAAACCCATCCGACTACAAGGAGCTCACATCTTCTAATGTGTATATAAAATGTACATAAATCAAAAGCTTTGCTTTCAAAGGATCAAGCTTTCTTCCTGTAGTTTACATGTGAACCTTTATTGTCTCATGTCCAGAAATCCCGGAAATGCCTCCTTTTGAAACACACATTGGCCTCCCTGCCCTGTGAACGGGCATCGCATAATCCATTCCTAGACGAGTATTTACGTCTGTATAATACGAGTATGTTTTCCTCTATTGAACTTGCAGCGTTGTAGCAGGTAGGTACGTAATTATTATGTGTAGTGCACACAATGTATTTGTAGCCTATTACGGAAAATGAGATACGGCTTGTTTAGAAAATCCATTCAAGTGATTGAGGGACACAAGAAAAGCTCTGCCGAAGTTATGGCAATTAAAAAGGCTATACAGAAGAAACAATTCTCGTAAAATGGAACCATCAACATCCTTTTAACCTTACTAACATTGGCAGCAGCGAAAAAGTCAACATTCAGCAAATAAATGAAAACAGAAATTCAATCTAAGCATGTAGGAGTACCAATTCAGATTGTTGCACTTCCACAGAGAGCACTCAAGGAAATACTTTTTCCATTAGTATGGTTTCGTATTTACACAGCTGGATGAAGGTTTTCTTTTTTCGCCGTCATCCTTAAACATCCCTCGGTTGAATCGACAGTATGTGCTGCAGGAATAGCCGTAGTGGTCAGTAGGAAAAACCAGTCATACATAAATTCTTCGGATAAACGTGGCACCATATTTATAAACAAGCTGACTCGTGCTCGCCTTGCTTCGCCAGAGTTCCACTTCTAAAATTTAAAATGGCATAATTAGCGCAAACATTTATCCACGCTTACTAAAAGTACCTTTAGCATTTCGGTCACCACTTGCAAACCCATGATAAAGCTGGATGCTATATAAAATGACCTAACCGAGGGTGGACAAGTAGTGCAACACGTCTAGCCACGAAATTTATTTGGCTAAAGCTGCTTCTTAAACGTCCTAAGAGTTTGATATCTCTCGACAGATTGGACACTGTCTAAAGGCAGCTAGACTTGAAGTATTTTTAAATGATTCTTAGGCCGTGTGGATGACGCCGAAACGACTACTTTCTGTTTTCACAAAAATTAATAATCCATTAGGAGTCTTTAATTGTTGTGATCCAAGCGATCTTACAAACGCAGCAGGCATTCAAAGTCTTCTGCGGAGGTAACAACTCGGGACTCGGCAAAGAATTGAAGATCTGTAAAATAAAAACTCAAGCAAAGTGTTGGTGGTGAGAAGCCATACCAAGAGTGGTCTGTTGTTCCCTTTTAGTTATCTAGCAAAGAGTTGGTGAGAAGCTGTACCAAGAGAGCCTGTATTGGTTTGTTGTTCCATTTATTTATTGATTCAACTTGCACAGTCTTGAATATTCAACTGCCCATCCATCTGAAATCGCTTCTGCCCAATTTTTCTGTAAAAATAATTTCGAGTTGAAAAGCTCCAGCTCGGATAGGTTACTTTTTGGACCAAAGGAAGTCTTAAAGTTGGCTTCATTTTAAAAGCCTCAAACTCAAACCTCAAAAGTGGCCTTAAGCCAAAAAAAAAAAAACTGTCTTTATAAATACAGTTCAATTCTGCAATAGAAGGTTACGAAGCCTGTTTTAAGCAGCAGGATCAAACCACAGCTATGTGTGCACTATACAGCTACTGGTTTCGGTAAGGACCACATGCGCGTATAGTTCCAAACATCCTGTAGCTGGGTATATTCCCCATCCCATCTCAAAACACACTGCATATTAAAATCGAACTTTTAAATCTAGGCCACCTTAAGCGACAACCTCTCAATTTGGTGGCCCGTCACCGATGGCGAATGCGAGCCTGAAGATGATACCGCATCCGCCGACATGGCTGGTTCCGGATGGGGCAAACTTTCGGTAATAATACTCTTAGTGTATCCTCAATGTGTTTCGTGTGGACCTCTACCAGTGATGTGTCGTCTTCTTTTATTTTCCTACCGTTCGTTGTAGTACCCCAAATCATCTCATTGTTGGCACTACATCTGTTTCATCTTTGCAAACATACCATGCCACCTCCATGCACAAATGATCCTTACCTCCAGATGTGGTCGAATAAAATATTTCACCTTCAACATTTCCCTTGATTTGTTTCTAGTCACCAAGTCCTGCTATGTCCCGCATGGGATGGGCGCTGAGAACTCTACTGGTTGCTGATAGTTCAAGTTGCCTGAAAGATAGAAAAGTAAGTTCAGCTGTTGCACTTGACAAGTAGTTGAGACAGAAAAAGAAAACTGAATATCTTTCTCAACAGGTATCAGGAAAATTAATCAGAAAGTGCGCTCCCGGAACTGAATTGGTCGATTGGTTGGTGAATCTATCGCCAATAGTACACACAAGAGCCCAGGCGGCGGGCATGTGGCAAGCTTTGCTCGAGGAAGGAGTTCTTACACACGGTATGCTTTCGGTTTTTCGTCTACAATATTCTTCAAGTACTTACATATTTGTCTTGTTTTTTGTTTTTGTCTTGCAGTAAACAAGGAACAGCCGTTTAAGGATAAATGCTTTTTGTATCGATTTCGTTGTGACGAGGATGGTACGAGTGGCGGAGCACCACAAACAGACGATGTTAATGCATCCAACGACCATGTTCGTGAGGCATTAGGAACACTCTTCCAGCGCGGACCGGATGCTATACTTCGCATGATATTAAGGAAACCGTAAGATGGCGCATTTTTGTGTCTTTATTTTGTAATTGTTCTTCTTTCCACGGAGTGGTGTGCATGGATTTGGGATTTTAATTGGGACGTTGTGTTGAGGCGTTTTGAAATTTATTTAAGGATAGGTCTGCAGGATGCGCTTCATCAATAATTTAAGAGAAAATAAGGTCAGGTGCAAGTAGAAGGTTGCAACTACTCCGCAATGTCGGTTTTGAAATATATTTCTTTGATTCGTGTCCAAGGACGATTAATTTACAAGCAAGTTCCTAGATGTTAGCTGAAAGAGTACCGAAATCGACAGTTCTGTCCAGAAATCCATTCTGTTTCTCTGCACAATTTGTTTATGTTGTACCTACACGTTTTACAGAGGCCGTTGGACTTTGTCAGGGGTTCGTTTTGTCTCCTCTCCATTTCATTACTTCCATGAACTGGATGTTACAGGGCAAAATTTTTTATTGGCAGAACTAAGGATATATATTTGGGTGCTCCTCGCTGAAGATATAGATTTGGTCATTCTTGGACCTATTCAGACTTAATTTCAGCACGCACTCGATAGATTTATAGCTGTGTCTATGTTTAGATTTAGACTTAGATCTTATCTTTATGAATTTCCGTGGGAAATTTTTGCGGGCTTAGGCATTACAATTACGATCCGGGTTGGCATCACTGGTCGAAACGCTGTTTGGTGGATAATTTAAGTCAATTCTTGGACCTACTCAGACTTAATTTCAGCACGCACTCGATAGATTTATAGCTGTGTCTATGTTTAGATTTAGACTAAGATCTTATCTTTATGAATTTCCGTGGGAAATTTTTGCGGGCTTAGGCATTACAATTACGATCCGGGTTGGCATCACTGGTCGAAACGCTGTTTGGTGGATAATTTAAGTCAATTCTTGGACCTACTCAGACTTAATTTCAGCACGCACTCGATAGATTTATAGCTGTGTCTATGTTTAGATTTAGACTAAGATCTTATCTTTATGAATTTCCGTGGGAAATTTTTGCGGGCTTAGGCATTACAATTACGATCCGGGTTGGCATCACTGGTCGAAACGCTGTTTGGTGGATAATTTAAGTCAATTCTTGGACCTACTCAGACTTAATTTCAGCACGCACTCGATAGATTTATAGCTGTGTCTATGTTTAGATTTAGACTAAGATCTTATCTTTATGAATTTCCGTGGGAAATTTTTGCGGGCTTAGGCATTACAATTACGATCCGGGTTGGCATCACTGGTCGAAACGCTGTTTGGTGGATAATTTAAGTCAATCGGGAGAATATTAAGCGGGCTCTTGTTCCCGTGATGCTGAAACTCGCTACTCACTTTTCAATCAGTCAATTTTGGTTCTGTGAAAAAGTGAATCGAATAAATCGTTTTTACATTGTTTTCGCTTCACTCGGTACTAAAATGCGATTCTCGCTCAATAAGTGAAACTATCGTGTTGTACGATATTAGGTTTTCAATTTTCAAACTCTCACCAAAAACATTCACTTGCAAATGACAATGTGAAAACAAAATAGCTCACATGCAAATTTTTGAAGTTTGGTTTCACTTCTTCGCTGAAAGAGAATTCACCCGGAATAATTGAAAATAAATATGTAAAAGAGCTTCGAGTCGAATTTGTCTGCAAGAGAGTGTAGTTTGTATATTAGTTACAAACTTTTTTATGATCCCTCTATTTTCTTGGGTCCCTAAAAATTGTCATATATTTGTAAAACAGTCCAGGAAAAGTTTGCCCATCTTTTAGTAATAAAAACTCTTAGTTTCCCCTTGCTTAGTAATCTTTTTTCGTTGCTCCAAACATTTTGTATCCCAGGAGGACAACAAACAATATCACTTACGGCAGTTTCAATTTATTTTAATTCCACTTATAAAGTGTTAGTGTGGAAAACAACACACTTTGGAACCATTAGAGCACAAAATCATTACACGAGAGATAGGACCTCTGGTTCAACAATTCCAATGACATATTATACCCTTTTGCTTAGTCACCTTTCAATACTCCCTTTATACACGCCTTTGAGTTCGTGGAAGTGTGAAAATACCCGCATAAGTCAAAGTAAAACCGTATTAGTAATGAAAACAAAATTGCTGGTCATACCAACTTGCTGCTTCCTTTTCATTTCACACCGTCAATGGCTTGTAGAAGCTTAAACTTTTCAATTCCAATTCGCTGTGCAATGCTCTTGTAATAACTTACCATTGCTTTGGTATCCAAGGGTCAGTGAAGCTATTTTCTTAAACGGAAACATAATGCTCTGAAATTGCAATGGTAAATAGTATCGTTTTCCGAAGTGGAAACTTTTCCAGAAAAAAAGTTTTACATTTGAAAGCAACTTTGCGATGGTGAGGTAACGTCGGTCCAGAGAGTTTCAATAATCCGACTGTAATTCATTTGAAGTTCGAAATTGATGCTCTGTGCGTTGCGGACTTCTTTCAACAGTTTTTTTTTTTCTTTTTTTTTGTAAGGGATTAAAAAACAATAAAACTATTCGATAACATACCTCTATGTAAATATCTTAGACAGCCTTCAAGTAGTTTTGTTAAATGTGTTGAAAAAGTTAGGTGGGGAACGGACTTATTTGTTTCAAGAAGGAGGCCAGTGTCAGATAATGTTTTTTTGAGTTTTAACCAGATGTAAACTTTTAAGAATTGTCTGACTTACATGACTCTAGAGAGGATTTGGTCAAAAAGACCGCTGATAGCCGAGTGGTAATTATACTGTTGACCGCTCTACAGGTCTGGTATGAAAAATAATTCACGACAAATTGGGCACGGAAAAGTAGGATTGTTGACGCTTTTTCAGGTGACAAAATATGGAACCCTTACATAGTAGGTATGATGTTGCCTTACCTCTCCTAGAATAGAGAGGAAAGAGAAGCACTCAGTTGCACTGGTCTCTTGATGAGCTCTTTCGGAATGAATCATCAACTTTTCTGGTTCTGTCATCCGAGTATGTTTTTCATACACATAGCAGATGTACCCGGATTCACCGATTCTCTCTCAGATTCTCTTTTAAACTTCAGATTTTCATTTTATGCGTCAACGTCAATCAAAAATTAATGTCATGAGCACTTTTGCCCCTTTAAAATACGCGATTTAGCCAAAGTGATTTATAAATCACGAAAGGCGTCTCCACTGAACTTTATGTGTTTTAGTGTGACATTTACGTCAACTTCAAACTTTTCTTTCCAAAGCTCCAGGAGAAAGAATTCATCCACTTCGGACCGGGTAGTTTTTGTTTTTCTTTTGTTCCCCTGACTGCCAAAAACAAAACAATTTATGATTGTATGTATTTACTTAATAAAAATACCAAATCTCACCGAAACACTAAGAAAATTGAAGTTTTTGGATTTTTTGAGATTTGTTTTTGTGTGTGTTGTTTTTTTGTTTGCTGAACTTAATAACAGGTACGTTCGATTTACGTTCGAGGTATGTGTATTTGCGATGACAGTATGTCATCAAAATTTAAACACGTATAAATCACGTAAATATTTATCACAAAATGTATGATAAATCACGTAATTTATGAGATGATTTAGCTTAATCACGTTGGTGGGAATATGGTATAAAAATGACCAAATTAATTTAAGACCGAAATATCTGTCAATAAATTGTCAAATGAAGGAAATGAATGCATTCATTGTTTTTACATTCAGTGATTGTGGATGTGTAATAAATGCGTTCATTTATACACATTATTGCGCAGCATTGACACAGACGAAAATAAAAGCGAATTAAGTTGTATCATTCGTCATGAAAATTCATTTCGTAAAAAAATTACCAAATGGAATAAAAAATGACAATGTGCCCAAGAGTAAAAATAATGACCAAATTTGGTCACAAATGACCAATGTGACAACCGTGAGTAGCAATCGAGATCATTTTTTATTCCCAGGCGATATTTTATATTTAATTATTAGAAATGTGCACCCAAATTTATCTATATAAATTCGCAACCTAACAATAAACAAGAAATTAAACTGTGGTGTTCGTAAATTTCATGTAATTCTGAAAAGGAATCGAGAATATAGTCCCTCTCTGTATTTAAACGTTATCCGTTCTCTATACGCCGAATTCGTCGTCATGTCAATGAAATCTAACACGCACTCACGCTTATTAATAGAAAATTTAAATTAACATTTGTGTTAAGGACCATTCACATGAGCGCGAACTGCGAATAGGCGAACTGCGAACAAGTCAATTTAACTGTATTTATGAATTGATAATTGCTGTTTGTTTTACCACAAAAGCGTAATATTCAATTATTCTAACATCTTATCTAAAAAAAAACGGAGTCTTAATTGATTAAAATATCGAAATTTACAACTACAGCAATTTTCCCGCGAATTGAAAATTCTTGCCGCGAACTGTCACATTTTATTCACAATCCACATAAAATAGTCGCCTTCCACAAACCCGCGAATGAAAAATTCATTCGAACTTAACCTTCAACAATGCAAATGATTCGCGGGTACCGGCGACTAAAAAAAGTTTTCATGTGAATGAAATGTCAGAATCTATGAATATTCGCCAGTTCGCAGTTCGAAATTCGCTCTTAGTTAGGGCTTAGTGGTTAGTGTGTTGGACTACTAAGCGAGGGGTTACAGGTTCGAATCCCTCAAAACCCAAATTCCAACTTGTGTCTCATACAAACATCCGAGAGTATAACTGTCTTCCATTCGTTCCAAAAATGAAAAACTCACACAAAGCGAATGGTTGTGAGAAACTAGGCCTTGGGTCCCCTACGGATCTGTTGCGCCAACTATTTATTTCCTATTTATGTACAATGGGCCTTACCAATAAACGTTTTTAGTTTCGACTTTAAATTTAAGTAGTTCACAGTGGCTATATTTTCCATACGAATGTCGCAATTGTGAGCATCCGTAAATTTAAAGTCGAGACTCAAATTGGTTATAAGTACGCAATGTTATTATTATATACTTTACATTTCAAAGGTTAGTATCTGGTCTCCAACTTTTCTCTCCAGACATCAGCTAAAGTCCTAGCTAAATTTGGACATAGAGCTAAAGTCCTAGCTAAATTTGGACATAGAGAGCGCTGTCGATAAATGTGAAAAAATGCTGTTCTTTGAAAATAACTTACATCAAAAACTCAACTCTCTCTAATTTAAACAATTTCCGATTCTAGGTACTCTTCGTCGAGGTATTTATTCAAAAAACTCATCCTTGCTTACTTCTACCGCTCTCCGTAACACACAAATGCAACAGAACACAACGATCTGTCAAAATTTAGCTTGAGAAAATGTGCCACTCTATAAATGGGCACGCTAAATTTTGACAGATACACGATGTACATTCTGAAACAAATGTTGGATTTCTCAGCTCGAAAAGCGTACCACTTAGCTAAATTTTGGAGAGAATTTTGTTCTGGAGTTGGGTTGTACTCTTATGGGGTAGGGGCCAGGTAGTGGGCTCCTTATGACGCTCAGCATGAGAGGTGTTTTTTTTTAAGATGTTCTCATATCCCAGCAGCTTCAAACGTGTTCTCAATAAACTGATAGGAGCAAGCTAAGTTTAAGACGATGTCCCAGTCCACGGGTCGCTCCGTTGGTTTGCTTCCCTAGCAGTGGCTGATTGGTTACAGTGTTTGGTACCCGGAAATAGACACATTACATCTGAAGGTCTTTTAGACATCTGAGAGTGTAAAAGTTTCGCAATTTAGCCTTTTGCAACCGGCATAAAATTTAAAGTTTTTGTAAGACGCTAGGTTTAAGTTGCTTTTATGAATCTGTTGCGCCAACTGTTTACTTTTTTTTCGTTAAGATCTTTCTACACATTCAAAGGATGTTTAATTCCCTATTCTACGAGGGCGTACGCACTTGATTCGCTGAGTGAAAAGAGGTGAAAATTTGGCTACTTTTAAAGTAACCATATACCTTTTTTGCGATACCTATAATGTACTTGGGATCCCAACTCTACTTTTATCTCTATCCTGCTTCTAATTGTAGGACGTCTCTGTCAAATGTGACTATACTTTCGCACGCTTCTCCCACGAACTTGAACTTTATTTCGAATCTTGACTGCCGACTGATAGCAGTGTCCCCAGCTACCAGGGAGCAGCCTTCAAACATAAGTAAACATATTTAACATTCAATTTGTAAGTACAGTCTTGATAGGGTTGATAAGTTAAGCTAAAATGGTTTGGTTAAGCGTTCCACTTGTAAGCTCATGATGCAACCTCTCCATATAATAACCTTGAGCACTGAATAACTATTTTCAATTGCAGAGTCCCCGTTTTAACTTGTAATTAGATTGTAGGTTCGAGATGTAGTTCCTCGAATTATCAACAAGAACCACATCCGTCAGCTATTTACTCAAGTCGGATCCAATTATACCCGCAAACATGCACACGATAGACGCATAGCATAACATTGGTGCTCCTTTTCGTACAGATCCTTCTTCTTCTCCTAGGAATTGCATCCGCAAGATGAACTTTGAAATTTACCATCCCAACCATGTAGGGGGATTTTTTTTTTCCATTTGCAACGGGTTAGCCATATTAGTTGCAAGTCGTGTGCTTCCTCTGCGGATTCCTGTGTAGAGAATATTTTAACTGATTTTATACTGCCTTAAGTCGATTTTCTTAAACTTTTCTCTGTATCTCTTGCAGCTCCCACGAGCGTAGTCCCGAGGAATTGGAGGTGGTATTCGAGGAGCTCTTACACATCGCTGCACTGTCGCATCTCTCGACGAGCATCAAACGGGAGCTGGCGTCCATAATCGTATTTGAGTCACATGCACAAGCCGGAACAATTTGTAAGTATATACTTGAGAGTACATCTATACAAAGTGTAAGTGTTGGGAAAACAAATGAATACGCTTCGATGGAAGTATTTAAATGGGATGTGCATTTGGTCCATTCCACGCATATAGGACTACGGACTCGCCACTATTCCCCTCGGTCTGCCGATGATAGTGGAGTCCCAGCAGTCCTGAATATTGTTGGTAAATTGAATTCGCGCAGTTTAATGGATTAATTCAATTATATCCCAATTTTCATGTCGCCGTACACATTTGGATGGCGCCGACCCAGTGCTATGCAGCAGAGCCCATAAGTCCTGGTGTTATTGGACTAGGAACATTCCAGCTGGTTGGACTTTGTCGGGCAAGCTGGTCGTTTTTTTGTTTTAATTGCGACAAAGTGCATTCTAATTAGAATTTAATCGCAGGCAAAAACATTCAAGTTGTGGCGAATAGGTCATAAAATTTCAAATGAATGTGATTAAAATTTGAAACAGGCCGTAAAAGCAATTAGGTGGGCTTTATCCTTTCATGTGAAATATCAGCTTGGTTTAATTTGTCATGAGTTTTGACGTGACGCTTATGGCATATTTAGCCGATGAGTGTTTTCTAAAACAGGATTTTCATGTTCAACCGTTTTCATGGTAACCGGAGTTACGAACTTTTAATTAGTTGAATGTAAGCCTCTTGGGTGAGCTGATGGGAAATCGCATTTGTAAAGTGCATTCAAACGAAACATCAGTATAAGGACCATTTTGGGATCCTAAAAACCTTGAGTAAATCGGACCAATTTCGTCCTCTAATCATTCAGACAGGTAAAGTGATTAAAAGAAAAAGGTAAAAGTCCGCCACCAGGTTTACCTATTTAAGATTGCATTTATACCTATTTTGGCTTTAGAAGTCTCATCATAGGATGCAAAAATTAAATATTCAATCCCAAAATCTAGTCCACACGGAAACGAGTTCACCGAATTTTACGACCATAAATCTCCCGTTTTGTCGTAATTCCCACTAGATGTAGGTCTCAACTCAGAATGAGATTTACTAAAAAAGTAACCAGCAGCCCTTCTATAGAACGACTTTATCAGGCCAATTAACAAGTTGCACAACAAGAAAAGGACACACATCTAAGGACATAAAAAATAAACCACAAAAACCTTCGTCAAACTCTCGCCACAAAACGACCTTAAGTACTTGTTCACAGAGGGAAGCAACCACAGAATTAAGCTTTAGTGTCCGCTTAAGTGTACTTTCTTCCATTATCCTGCCAGCATGTGTTAAAGATTTCCATTTTCACCTTTTAAGATGGTTTTTCGGGTTTTCAGTTCTTTTTAGCACCTTTGTTTGACAATCATTCTACAGCAGATAAAAACGGAAACGCACCCCCGGCATATCCTCAATAGCCATTTATAAATCAGGGAGTCTCATTTAAACTTTATTGTCCCTTCCCAACTGACGTGACTTGGTAGTATTTTAATACTCGTTTTTTTTTTAGTGTTTAATCAAGGTGACGAAGGACGCTCCTGGTATATACTGTTAAAGGGATCCGTTGACGTTGTCATTCATGGCAAGGGAACAGTAGCAACTCTCAAGACTGGTGATGACTTTGGTAAACTCGCCCTGATAAACGACGCACCAAGGTGAGTGGCACTGGGCTGTTTTTCATTCATACTATTCCTTTCCATTATTTCATCCTTAAGGAGTTTTTTCTTCTTTCACACGATTTTTTATTTCTTTTTTAATTTTACTACGAGGAAACAAAGTGAGACTCGTTTTTTTGTATTTAGCAAAAGATTTTGATTAGATTGTTCAGGGGAATTCCAGGATGAGCCTCAATGGTGTGCGATTACATTTAATATGCATTATTCCTCATCAGCACGTTCATGTAATGAACGATATTGCTGGCGCTCTGGTGTCCTCTTATCTTGATCGAAATAGAATTTTAATAGGATGTCAAGAGATGCGCGCAGTGAGTGCTCGTCTACCGACGAACAGGGTTACGCTACGCGTTTAAGATGCCAGAGGGAAAATAATTTGAAGATTTTTTCGTAATTACTTCGTCTTCTGACGGTTTAATGGGGGCTTATATTTAATTACTTGGTTAAGGGATAGCATTTAGGATTGGAATGGTTGAGGCAATAGGGGTTTATTGTGGGCGGCCGGGAAAATGGTGTCAATCACATTTTACGTTGACATTTGCACCATGAATACAGGTTAACAAAATTCGTGCTGCAAGACTTTTCCGTCGCAAAATTTTCGTCCAATTGTGACTCAAAGGGGCTTAAATGATTCTAAGGTGCCCGATCTCCGAGCAGAGATCTGTTGTAAGAAAATGTCCCACAGTATGATTAGTCATGGGATCAGCTTGCATAATTAAAAAAATTGCTTCATCGATATATGCTATGCGATCTTTGGCAAACTGCCTCCACTCCAGTGGACTGATGATCTTTCTCAACTGTGTTTACTCTCCGTGTTAGACACGAAATCTCTTATAAGGCAACTGATCTATTTTTTATTTTATGTTTTTGATGGACCAATGTCGACATAAGTTCGTATAGTTTTCTGTTAAATGTCTTTAGAGCCCTTCATTCCAAAATAAAATCACTCTATAAATTAAGCATTTAAACGATCAAGGCATAGCTTCAACTGCATTTGCTAAAGTCTTTTCTACTGCGCCATATGTCAAGACCGAAGGATCTAAAATAAGCTTCAATAATAGTAATGCATACAGGATTATGTTAAGTAAAGGCTTAAAGCTGAACTTGTACCTTTTAGGTCTACAGGAGTCTGAAATTTTTATTTCGTGAACGTTTCCTTTCAGACAAGCCATAGAAATAAGTCCGCATTTACTGACTTTGAAGAATCACTAAATATTTAGGTACATTTTTGGCGATTTCTAGGAGAATAACCAACGTACCTCTGTCTGTATGGGTAGTAGCGCCATCTTGTTGAAAAAACATGCGGAATAGGTTAGTGGACATCTATGGTGATAGAAAATACTCTAGTGGAGCTCTATACTCGTCCCTATTTATGCTACTAGAAACTAGACACCTATTTTCGCTCTTCGAATAGAGTCATACCTAATATGATTTTTTTAGTCGAGACACACCGCCAAAACGTAGCCTTATACCCTATTCACACCGAGCCGAAAACCGTCTTTTCATCGAAAAATAGTCGATACATTCACACCGAACACCAACTAGTTTTCGTTTGACGTTTCTATCAGCTGTGAGACATTAGTCGTGCAGCTTCTGTGTAAAATATTTTGGTAACAAATTTAGTTAAATTAGTTCAGAGCATTTAAAAATAATATTAAACCGTCAATTAAGTGTGGAAAATGATTTTTAGTTGTGAGTTGTGACATTTGTCCAGTCAGGTGATCTGTTGAATTTGCTGAATATTTCAGAAGGTGTGTTTGTTTCAACAACGGAACGATTGGAAGTCTTTCGTAGAAAACAACTTTTAACGACTCGTTTTGGAAACTGAAATACGTATGGGGATTGTTTTCGATTGTTTTCGACTTGTTGTGAATAGGAAATTAAGTTGATGCACTAACCGCTCCGTGTTACTCGGGTTTTAGGCCCAATGTGCATATTTTGTTTATTGATGAAGCCATTAAGGTGGAAATGGGTTTCACAATTCTCAATAGCGTAATAGAATTTGTGTTTTGACTGAAGTAATCGACTTTTTGAGTTCCTGACAAACAGTTTTCAAATTGCTAGAATTTGGAATCGAAAATAAATCGAGTCCCTTCCGAAAAATTCTCTTTAATTCTCAATTCAAATGAATAGAGGCATTGAATACTGAAAACAATATTGGTGGCTATGTTCACAATATTGAAAAAATCCGACTGTTTGTACCTACTCAACCCCTCAGCAAAAAAAACGTTACAATTTGTCGGCGCCTAAGTAGCAATCTCACCGAAAGATGAACGTGTACGGCTTTTAATATCAATTCAGATATAATTTTTGTTGTCTGAGACAAGAGGGTCTGTTGAATAATAAAAGCAGGAACAAACCACCACAAGTTTGTGCAAACTATGGGCCCATAACAGCGCAGCTTAACCCTTTTACGAATAATCTGCTCCACCTCAGAAGTGCAGAAAATTGTTTGTCCGTAGAAGCGGAAGCGATCGGTGTAGTTATAATAAATGCAGTTTTAGTTGGTTTACGGGTTTGAAAGTTCATAAAAGAAGACATTATGACTCGTCGGGTTTTAGCTATCAAAGTTATCTAGTATAGTGCTTATTATGCTTTTATACTTCACATACACCATTTAATCCACGGGGGTAAAATAGAAACAAACAAAAACTAAAACAAAATGCGGACAGAAGTAGTTTGTTATTCAGAAACTTTTCCATGTATCTGTTTATTTTTTTTACTGGAAAATAAAGCAAAAATGCAAACTTGAACCTGTGGAGGAAATAAAATATATATGATGCACAAGCACATCCTGTCTTTCGACCTCATTGGCGAGTCAATGAAAAGCTGAATCAAGGTGTGTATGTCGACTGCCTTTGGGCAAATGGACTCATAAAGATAAGCATTGCAGATGAGCGCAAATGGATATTTTAATTGGTTTTCCGCTGGTCAGTTGCCAGTGGACTTTAATTTAATTTTTCTTCCGTTTTTTGCACCCTATGCGGTTCAATCGATTTACCAACTGAAAATGTAGGAAATGAACAGAAAATCTCTGATGACCGATGGATGTGCTGATAAACGGAATAATTTACAGACGTCAACAGTTGACACTATCAAACATGCGGATATGAAGTGCATCATATTTTACTGACGATTTTAACAGTAAATCCGAGCACCGTAGCATTGGCACTAGGCAATCACGGACGTAGTTCCTTGGACACCTTTTTGCGATTGATGAAATGACCCAAATAATTGGAGTCAGCTATGAAGGGAGTCGTTAAGAGTAATTGCGGGTTACTTCCCAGTTTCATTGCAAATAATTAATCATGGGTGACTGTGCGGCTATATTTTTTTTTTTAATATCATTTGACCCCGAAGAAAATAATTAATTGCTGTGGCCTCATTTGGCATGTCCTATCCTAATTAGAGCAAAATGTTAATTATGAGAATGAATAATTCACAGTATCCCCATCATTATTCAGGCACCCACAGGTTTTGTGTAACTCTCCAGGACTAATCTTCTTTTTTCTATGTAAAGAAAGTGTTATACAGTATTGTACAATTTTAAAGGGATTTCAGTTTGTAAAACCCTCGTCCTTCATCCCGATTCGGATGGAAATGACTTTATTACATTTTATTTTTTCACAACATTACAGCTCTCTGTGTCCACCTTAACCACTGCATCCACTCATCTGTCTGTATAGAAAATAAGTTCATCATCACCATTTTACTACTACTCTAAGTTTATGTTTATACAGCACCTTATTAAAAATATAAAATATCATATAAAAACATCTTCTAGAGCTGCTACGATAGTACTTAAAGAAAATAACTGTCATCTACTGCGTGTGGATAAGGAGCACTTTAATCGCATCCTCCGGGATGTTGAAGCTAATACACTCAGATTGCAGGAGCACGGCAAAGATGTCTTAGTATTGGAGAGGGTAGCTAAACAACGAGGACAACATTCAGCATTTAAGTATGTTGTATACTTTTTGTGTTTTGTGTTGTGTGTTTACTTGTCTTATTTTTTTTTTGGCTGCTTTTTTAAACATATAAGTGTCTCTAGTTGCAGTACTGTTTGTGTTGTCGAATTTTGTAAACGAAAAATAGTTCTCCTAATTAGGATTTACTTCTCCTGTTTGTTTGATACTTGCATGACATATTTTATACTTGGACAAGTTTGTGTGATATATAAGCATCTGTATGGGGACAATGTATGTTAATATCATTTTACGTGTGTTTATATTTCTTGCTCGTATAATAATATTTTAGCAGATGGTATGGTACAATGTACATATTTATGAACTTTTCTGTATGGAAGAAAATAAAAATCAAGTATAGAAATGATTTATAAACATTTTTAGTTTCGACTCTAAATTTAAGTAGTTCAAAGTGGATATATTTTTTATACAAATTTCGCTATTGTGAGCTTCCGCAAATTTAAAGTCGAGACTAAAATTTTGTATTAGTACGGCGCGATGTGTCTAGATATAAAGCTTTTTAGGGCGTTTTCGTAAATTATTTTCTAGGCGCAGTGGCTTAGTGGTTAGTGTGTTGGACGAGGGGTCCCAGGTTCGAATCCCGCAAAAACCCAAATTCCCACTTAGGGTTTTTTCCACTGCACCACCTCTCGCGAACGTCTGACAAACATCCGAGAGTATAACTGTCTTGAAAGAGCTTCTCAATTAGACGTTTGGAATCGGCATAAAATTGTAGATCCCTTCCATTCGTTCCAAAAATGAAACTCACACAAAACGAATGGTTGTGAGAAGCTAGGCCTTGGGTACCTACGGACCTGTTGCGCCAACTATTTATTTATTTATTTATTTATTTATTTATTTATTAAAATATTTTCTAAGCCATTGCTAATTTTTCTGTGACACTTTCTCTTTTCGTCCAGTTCTTCTTTTTATTTTATTATGCTTTTATGCTTCACATACACCATTTAATCCACGCGGGTGAAATAGAAACAAAAACTAAAACAAAATGCGGACAGAAGTAGTTTGTTATTCAGAAACGTTTCCATTTATCTGTTTATTTTTGTTTACTTGAAAATAAAGCAAAAATGCAAACTTGTACCTCTAGAGGAAATAAATTATATAGGATGCACATCCTGTCTTTTATTTTAGTAGAGATAACTAACTTAATGGGTTTTAAATTTCAACCAATGTACCACTCCTCCCATTTTGTTAGATGATCAACAGGATTATTGGATTTGACTGCTTTTTAGATTTAAAATAAAATATTAACAGGCGGTACCTATATGTCCAGTTTAATACTTAAACCTAAAGCAGGCTTCGAAATATTTAGACTTTAGAGAAAATAGAAAAATTGGAAAGCAATTTAAATTACAAGAAGAAAAAAGGTGTTGAATAATATAATATCTGAGGTGTAATTTTGAAAACTTGGTAGAAAAATATCAAAACTGCTTCAACAGTTCCCTTTTTTCAGAGTAGCTTCCATTGAACTCAAGAGTAAATTTTTGTTTTTGTTACGAATTAATTATTTTTTATTTAATAATTATATATAATATGTACAGTTAAAATATTTAAAGAGGGTGGCAACTACTGTCTCCTTTACGTTATCGAAAGAAATTCCTTAAATTGCTTGGAACCGAGGTGGGAGCTGCTTGGCTTACTCGTTATTTTACTATAGTTTTCTCTTTACCTTTCATTTCTTATGACAGTTTTAATAGTCCTGGTGTTCGATTTAAACCGAGAATGTTTGCGAATATACCAAAACAAGTTGAATAATCTAGTTATGTGGGTATAAGATATGACCAACAACTTCTCATTTCCTTATTATTAAAACACTAAAACCATAAAAACTGCTACATAAAAACTTTGATAACATTTCGGTCGAACTTTTGAGTACCAAAGATACTTGGAAGTAAAACACTAATGCCAAACCAATGGAATAAATGTCCCGCCATAACCCAAACAGTTAACGTTCAGCCCAACGAATTAATTAAAAAAAAAAAAATTCTGAAAGCTGAAACCTATTTTTAGCCTCATTGTCATCATAAATGAGAGAAGAAGGCTCACATCACAGATCAGAGCCACCAAAAGATTTCATTTCACAAAATATGTTTTCGATGACAATAGCTGGAAATAAATGAATACAACCACTTCACCGTAAAGGCTCCAAATGAAAACAAAGGAACCATCTGAATAGCAACGCGGTTAGTCCATTTCATTTCATTTTCAATATTCCCATTCCAGGAAATTCCATTTAAATGAAATCCGCTGGGGCATGATGAATTCTCATAAATTCGCAGGTCCCTTGAATGGAAAAATTCTAGCATTTTTTTTATTAGAATACTCGGCTTCAAATAATTGTTTTCGCTTTGAAGTTAAAGTTGAATATTATTTAAATGTTTATTTAATTCATTTGGTGGCTCCCGCATGCACTGAAGAGTCAGCCAAAATAAACTACAAGGAAAATAATTGCCGATTAAATTTCACTCTTCACTCTCCGCTGTCTATGAAGGATACATATAGCCAAGTTTTTATGTCCTGTTATAGAGAGGAGTAACAACTTGTTCCGCTAAGTTGAACTTCAATAAAATGCTCAACTCAATGAAGTGAAGTTAATTAGGCGTGCAATTTGCTTTACGCCATTGAATGCTGTCACAAATGTTACAGTAGAAAGGAGCCTATTTCATCCTCCCGTGGGACGTTTTATTTGAATTTGAATGCGCGCCTGATTAATAAACCCAACCAAGGGACATCTGTGCGAAATTAAGATTTGTTATTGTTCAGACTATTGTGTTCGGCGGAGCGTGTAATTCTGTTAATTTGAGGCCCACTCCCTGCTCCCAATTAAGTTTAATTCTTAACATTTGTCTGGTCCTAGTATTTTTTTTCGTTTTTTTTTTGTTTGTTGTTGTTTCATCCAATGTCAACAGAGATATACCTTAAGCAAAAAAAAAAAAAATGGAAACTGTGAGCGCTAATGTATAATTTAAGGAAAAAAACTTTGCAGATTGTTTTGTTTGTGCTGCTTGTTTAAAAATTTAATTTGACGAGCAGCAAGGATGATTATTTAATTGCTTCGCCAAGGATGGAGAGCTGCCGGAGTAAGCGTGGCATTTTATAATACTATTATTGTCTGCAGTTGTTTTTGTGTGTTTGTTTTTGTACCTACTATATATGTCCTGCTTGTTTGTTGAATTGAAATATGAAATTAATTGTAGTAATTGATTGCGTAACGTAATTTCTATTTGCAGGTACACAGTGATGTCGGGAACACCATCGAAGATGCTGGAGCATCTATTGGAGACCCGCTTGGGTGGACAAGTCGGTGGAATTGATCCGTTCTTGGATGACTTCCTGCTGACGCATATAGTGTTCATGCCTGTGGTGCAATTAGTCGATGAACTAATGAATTAATATCCTTTTCAAATTGACAGTATATACGTTTGATAGTATTAAGTTAGTATAGAAATAGGTGCGTACTTTTGGACATGAAGTTGAGGTAACCAATGCTGGCAGTCAAAGCTTTTGAGCTAAATCAGTGATTGATAAATGCAAAGGCACGAACAGATCGAACCAGCGACAACCAGATGAGTCCAATTTGTATAGATTGTTGTTGGCGTAGGAATTTACTACAAAAATGCTCGAACAATGCAGTTCCTTCCATTGGACTCCCTGACTACAACTCCATCGTTTTTTTTAGCCTAGGTTAGGTTAGGTTAGGTAAGGTTAGCAGTAAAAACTATATTGTTTAAAAGGCTTCACTGCCACTACCACTCGCTGATATCAGCTTATTCGATGACACCCAAAAGGCAATGAAACCGATTTTAAACATACGGTATGGCCTCAGTAGAGGGTGGATGTTGGCTCATGAGGAGCTCGCTGAGTTCTGCCAATTAGGTCGACTTTTGGAAGGCGTACAATTTTTTGAAGAATTGCGTTGAAGATAACAAGGATTTCATCATCATTTCAAGACGGTTTTTTGACATCAAAGGCTTTGGTGAGATTGCTTCAGCTTAATGGAGCTCGTCATTGTGCACAACCCAAACAAGTTTGGCAGGGATTTCAATGCCAGAATATCTAGCTCGACTTTATGAATGATGCTGGCCTGCAGTCGACTAAAGATCTACCATACTGATCTAGACTTTTCGGTAGTAGTGTGAGCCTTTGGTTGGTTGTGGATTTGTAAAGGTTGTACCACAATTCGTCTGTATTGAACAGTTCGTCCGAGAGTACAACTGTCATGAAAGAGATTCTCAGTTTGGACGTGGCACAAAATTCCAGATCCTTCCATTCGTCCGAAAAATGAAATACTCACACAAAACGAATGGTTATGAGAAGCTACGAACCTATTGCGCCAACTGTTTATATATTTGACTACACCCTCCGAACCATCTGAGCAGAGCATAAAACCCGAAAGAGTTATTTCTGTTTTTTTCATGGAAAGGATCCCACTATTCAAATTGTTGACTTACCACTGAGTCACTGCAGCTTCGTTTCTATCATGAACATTCTATTTACCTCATCACTTATGGGAATGGGAAGTTAACATCGCCAAAATGGTGGCATAGTTCCACTAACTACTTTCCATAAATAGTAATTGTGGCTCCTCTACAAGTTGGTGAACAAAGAATGCGTAAGCTCTTCACCAAGACCCTGCATAAACACCAAACAGACCCAAAAACAAAGGACATAACATTCCGTTTGCAAAACAAAACCCGACTGTCATATCCGTTAAGGATATGCAAATTGGTTTTCCATACATATACACAGCCACACACGTAAACAGCTTCCAACTTTTGCCCATAATCAAATGCAGTTAGTTACGATTGTTTTGCGGAACATACAATCAGAACTTTTGAAATTAGTTTCAGCGAAACTTCAGAAAAACAAATTGTTCCCATGCTGGTGTGTTCACACTCGGATATCCTCAAGCTAATACTCACGCTAAATTCCCGACAATAACTTTCTCCTCGAATATTCTCCATCATTTGAAATAGACCATCATTCTTGTTGTCACATATTTTATGCGGTTGTATGAGAATAACAACAAACCACTCCAATATGAGGCAGGATAACTGTTTCACAAATTCACTGCACGTAGCCCGCATGTTCGTAGTATCTATCACCATTTTTTGTTTGTCTTAAAGCAGGATATCCAATGAAAGTGGCGAAAGAAGTCAAAGTGACAGAATCAGCAGCTGTAAGGAACGATATCATGTATCATGAAACAAATCTCTGTCCATGTTTATGTTTATGTTTATGTTGTTTTCCCGTTTTCTTCTAAACTGACGCGATTCTGACTCTGCGGGCTTATTTGAATTTGTATTCGTGTTTCGTGTCCGTGGCGAAGACCCTTATTTTACAAGATATGGATAAGCATAGTGCATCAAGGTTTCATTGGGAGAAGTCCAAAAATACAAGCCTTGTTCCGGATTTGTTTCTTCAGGTTTCCCTCAAGGAACAACGATAATTCAAAACTTAAAGCAGAGATGAATTGTGTTATGTACTGTGTCATAATTTACCGTTTTCCTTAATGGATAGTGTTCTTAATTTTCGCAAGGAAATTAATTATGTCAGCAACTCAGACTCTCTTGTTAGAGTATTTTCAAAATTTTAATTATTGATTGATTGATTTTTGCTATAGTTCAAAGCAAATTTGTATGTATTAAAAAATCTACTGCGGAAAGATCCAATCTACTGCATTTTTTGCACTCCTCTTCTTTCGAAGTGGCAACGCTGACCACAACCACTGTTGAGGTGGAGGTGTGCACTAAAATTTAAAATAAATCCCTTTAAGAAAAACTAAAGCAAGTGTATCAGCATTGAAAATGAGACTCTCACTCCATGTCACGGTGGAAAATTTATTCTTCGCACGTTTTCTTTCTCACTTCCGAGATATCCATTGAGGTGAATTCAGGATATCCTGTTATCCGGAATCTTATTTATGTCATTTGGGTGCGTCATATGCCTGCCAATGCCGTCGACCACATGTGGTGAAGGTGATATATTTTTTTTTTTATTTGTTTTCTCCTATAGAATCAAATTTAACTTTTCTCATATGTGTGCAAGATAAGAAAAAGGTTTTAGGACTGTATCCAGATTACTCCAGATCACATACGGAATTTGGGGATCCAGTTTTTACATTTTTTGTCCTTCATACGAGTATATAGAGCTGAATTCAATTTGAATTCCATCCACAATCAACTGCCTTGCATGCCAATTCGGATTTATTTTCATTGACGTGGAGTTATTGTACAGGCATTAGCTTGATGGGATTTGTCGAATGCCAAAAGCATTTATCAAGAGGTTATCTTAAAGGTTTACTTCTTTCGGAGAAGAGCAGTGACCTTTGTTTTTAAATTCTGATTGCGATAAGAGGCACATCGACCTGAGTAGATCTACTGTGCCATAGGATCGGAAAAGTTAGTTAGGCTATTAGAGTTTCTACCTTCCTAATGTATAGCTGATGATGTTTTCAGCAGAGGATGTCTTTACTTCTTCTTGGCTTATTTCCCTGAAGAAGAAGTTCCTTCTAATACCACCAAGGGCTGGGCATTCGCATAAGATGTGCTCAGTAGTTACGTCTTCTTCAAGACATAGGCGGCACTCCGAAGAGTCGGCTTCATATATTTTGTTTAGGTGATATCGTAAACCATGGTGCCCTGTTAGGCAGCCAACTAGGTTTTTGATATCGTGCCTACGTAGATTTAGAATATTTTTGGCATTGTTTTTGAAAGGTTAAATAACTTTTTTGGCCTGGTATGCTTTCCCAATGCGTAATACAGTTATTTTGTTCCCAGCTTTTTATAGCAGTTCCGAAACTGTTCTGGCCAATTCGTCGGCTTTTTCGTTTCCTTCAACTCCCTCATGGCCACCATATTTTGGTTTTGTTTCTGGTGCATAGTGTTTTGAGGTTAATATTTGTAACAGAGCAGTGATCTGCTAAGCTTCTTTTCCTACAGGCATGACTGGAAAGATTTATACAATATGATATCGGCAATGTTAGGCTGACAAAATGACCCTATCAGATCCAGGCCTTGAGGGTGTCTCAGTGCTATAAAATGTGGTGAACAGCGCTGCCAATGGACCTTACCAATAATTATTTTTAACCTTCACCTTATATATTTTGTAGGTCATAATTTTGTATGGAAAAGTCCGCCATTGTGAGTTCGGAAAATTTAGCCTGGACACTAAAAATTGATACATTATTATCGCGAAATATCTCCGCCTTGCCTCTCAGGCAAGTTGTTTGCTGTCACAAAGACTGCAGTTGCGGATTATTGGTTTAAATGTTAGCTAAGGTGAGGACGGCAAATCGGGTAGAGGTTGGTGCAGGCAGTTTCATGTGGAGAATTCAACAAATTTTTAAACTTAAGTTGTTTCCCTAGTGGCTGATGTCATGGACGTACTTTTCGCTGCTTACTGATGACTCCTAGTGGCTATAAATCTGCTACTGCCATCGTAGTCAAAGCTATGTTGCAAATTGAATTAAAAGCAACCTTATTGTCTGCATTGTAGATTTTCCAGCTGATACCCTTCACTCGGACAGAGCTTTCAATTTTTTTTTGTGAATATTATCTTATTATGTGGCAGCGACTTTTCACAACTGTCTCCTGGACCCCAATTCCCTCAATCCGCATAGGATAACTCGTATGCGAGCAAATCCGCCTAAAATTTCTCAAAGCTGTCAGTTTTTCTTTTCACCTGTGCAAAAATTGTATTCACCTCTCGAATGAGGTAGAGCGATTTACAGCATGTGAAGTTAACCTTTTTGACAGTTTGTGTGAAAAAAATAAACAATTAACAAAACTCACACTCACTGCCCATGCACACCAAATGCAGTTCGCTTGATTCCCAAACTCATTTTTTGTCAGCCGAGAGAGCTGAATTCTGTTTGACTGAATTTTTGTTTAAATAGGTAGGTCCTGTTTGTTGAAAGTGAAAATGAACGTAAACGTTTTTCACACCGAGCCGAAAACCGAGTTTTCGTCGAAAACACGTCGATGCATTCACATCGAGCACCAGCTAGTTTTCGTTTGACGTTTCTATCAGCTGTGAGACACTAGTCGTTGAACTTCGGTGCAAACTATTTCGGTTCCTAATTTCGATCGCCTTAATAAACAAATAAAATGAATTAAGTGCATTTAAAAATAATACTAGCCAATCAATTAATTGTGGGAAATGATTTTAAGTTGTGAGTTGTGACATTTGTTCGGTCAGCTATTCTGCTGAACTTGCTGAACATTGCAGAAGGTGTGTTTGTTTCAACAACCCAACGATTGGAAGACTTTTTCATGGTGTTTTCGTGGGAAATGAAAATAAAAACGACTCGTTTTGAAAATTGAAATATGTATGGGAAAATTTCTGTTTTCTAGTGTTTTCGCCAAAACCCGGTTTTCGGCTCGGTGTGAAAAGGGTATAGAAAAAAAAATGTATGTTTTGGTTCGTCCATCTTGCTCCATTACCTCAACCCCCATTCGAAAACAAGATGAATAGATTTCTTTAATTGAGCGCACGAAAACAGTCATAAAAACTCACTTAAACGCTCGCGGAATCGGAACGAGCCGATGCTTACTTTTTTTCGTGTACACAAAAAAACTCACCCTTGCGGAATTTGTTCCCTGTTTTTTAAAAAGAAAAAAAAAAAACAAATACTAAATTCTTATGACTGGTATACGTAACTTAACAAGGTCTGTGCAAGATGGGCTCTAGCTAGCGGAAAAATGAAATACCCGGCTTATATAGAATGTATGTAAGGTCGTCCATCGTCCAATTTTGTTTTAAAAGTAACTCTCCTATTGAGCAGCATAACGTTTCCAGTTTTAGTCACTCGCTGATATTTGTGCGCCTGTGCAGTCTTTGATTTGCGAATCTACGAGTATATCATTGAAATACTCGTAATTGGTTGGAAGATGGTTGATGTCAACATTTTTAACTTCGTCGCATTCTCGATACGCTCAGCAAGATACCTACCAGGACCATCAGCTAAGGAGGCCACCATACTCTGTTAGATCTGAGGTCAACAGCCCACACATTATACCTGTTTTAGTAGGGCTCAAAACCGTCAATCTATCCACTTCTTGTGGTGTCAGATTTGACCCACAATTTATACCACCCATCCTTACCACTGCTGTTGGGAAGCTCCCTTGCCTAATGAATTCCTGCTTCCACTTCAATTCAGCCTTTTTGTCACAGACGTACAACGTCCTTACCCTGCCACGGCTATTAAAAAAAAAAAAATAGTAAGTGCAACAGATCCGCAGGGACCCTATGCACAGCTTCTCACATTCGTTTTGTGTGGGTTGTGGGTTTTTAATTTTTTTTGGGAGGAAAGGAAGAGATCTACAATTTTATGACGAGTCCAAATGGCTAATTGAGAAGCTCTTTCATGACAGTTATACTCTCAGGTGTTTGTCAGACGTTCGCGAGAGGTAATACAGTGGAAAAAGGTCGCAGGTCTACTTTCCGCCTAAAATTTGCTTTCCACCAAAACTCTTAATTTGGCAGGAATCTTTTCCTGTGCTATCCTTCGCACTCTGGCAGGCCAGTAGATATGGCGCAGTGAGGAAACAGCTCCGTATACCATATTAGAACTCATGTCGGTAATCCAGTCGCATTAACTCTTTCAATTATGACTGTCAGTTTCGCATTAAACACGTCCACCATACAAGGACTAACCTTTATTGACGCCTTCCTCCTTATAAGGGATCATCATCCATGCTACGTGTCCTCAAAAAGTACGTACACCCAATTGTATATGTATAAAATGTTTTATTTCCATTACCTGTCGCATTGAAAACATCCGGCGTTATGCTCCTTAACTCCTTTGCACCTTCCATTGTGACAACGACGGCAGTCAGACACCCGAGGACCGGGAGTACATTTTAAATTTCAAGAAACGTGTCGTTCAATTCCTGCAAAAATGGGTGATGGCAGTGCGTCATGCCGCATTCGAGGAACCCGTCGTCTGTGATTTTATCGAGGTAACTGTCGCCCTGCCAACTCTCACACAATCATTCATTCCTTCCCCATTTAGGACCTGGCTGCTGACGTTGAAGCCGATCCAGACCTTAACGAAGAGACGAGTATTGTTCACAACGTTCTCACGCAGCTGTCACGCTACCAGGAGGACCGCAACACCAATGCCGGTCAAAAATGGAAACTACCACCGAATGGTCAGCCGATTTGTCTCTTCAGTGGCAACATGACGACTTCAAGGACTGTCATTCGGCCAGATGATGACAGTAAGTTGTTGATTATATTCGCTTGTACACATTTGTATCCATCCCACTTGCCCACAGTCATCTTTCGAGTGTACTGCGCTGACCACACCTATTGTACGCTTCGTTTCCCCCTGCATACCACGGCCGAGATAATAAAGGCGTGTGCCGCCGACAAGCTACAACTGAATCGAGGACCCGAAGATCTGGCACTGGTCGAGGTTAAATCGAACGGAGAACGTTCGAAATTCAAGGATAACGATGTCAGCATTCCGACTGGATTAAGTCTTAATGGACGCCTGTTTGTTTCCGTTAAGGATCATCTGGACGCACTGGTAAGTTTACATTTACTGATTGGATTAAGGAATGGAATTAAGTGCACTCGAGAGGGATTACAACTAATTTTATACTTTCATGCATGCAGACACCTCTGCCCGAGCAGGAAGGACCCACCGAGGGCGTGGACGTGGACTTGGAAATTTTGAGCACCAAAGAGGTGGCATACCACATAACAATTTTCGACTGGGACTTGTTCTGGGCCGTGCACGAGTATGAATTGTTATATCACACGTTCGGACGGCATCACTTTGGGAAGGTGAGTGGGAATGGGAGACAAATTGTTACATAGATTTTCAAAGGATGTTCACGATTGTATGAGACTATTGCAATAGTGGTATAGATACTTTGTTCGAAGGAGGTTGGTGGGATGTCGTTCCATTTGGGACTTTCTGGACATTTTTATGTGCATTGATAATAGACGACATGGGTAGTGAATTATAGTCGTCGAGGACGATGAGTGCCGAGTGGAGTAAGTCTAACATGACATTCTGTTTGGATTCCCCTCACGATGGTAAGTGCATCGTGGAGAACATGCAGTGGAAAATACCTTCCAGCGGTTGTTATGTGGTTGCAGAGTGTTTGCAAATTTATATTGAAAAGGACAATGTGATTAGGGCAAATGTGCTGTGCTAAATTGAATTCAGAAAAGCAGGATACGTTGCAGGGCGCTACGGAGTCGCGGTGATAAGACATAAGAGGGTGGCTTTGTGGTAATTAAGAGTCAAGGGCTTGTTGCTGGGTTGGTTAGAGGGTTTGTGGCTATTGATATTTTGTAGGAGCTGAATTAAATTACAACTGGCAAGGGACTAGTTTGACATTGGGCGACTTACATAGGTCAGAGTTTGAAGAGAGCAACAGAGTCACTCACCGCAGACGTCAACAATCAGTAGTCCCAATATGTATCGGGTTATCATAAAAGATGTAGGCTGCGAAGGAAGAGCAGTTTTATGTGCCTATCTGACGTTTTTGACAAGACACTGTAGTTTCTCTTATGCCGCTATTGGCGACCTCCAAAAAGTGGTGTGGAAGACCGTTTATTGAATGCCCGTATAAAATTTAACCAACCCCGTTGTCGGAAATTGCTCCGCATTGCTTACAATTCATGTATCAACCTCAGTCTCAACGAACAAGCTCCTGAGCAATCGCATTTCTAAACTTGCCGCCTTCAGTTATACACATCATGATTGTTGAGGTTGCTCTTCGATAATTCGAGCCACCCAGGGTGCGGTCTTCTTTTGTATTTTTTTTTTTGTCCAAACGCTCCAACTTTCCCTAGGCAGATGCTCCATTTCAAGCCTATTGGCCGGATCAATGTAGCTGTACGCCTCGTCCACTTATCGGATCAAGGGTTTCGTTGCGGTCGCCTATAGTCAAACCCGGCATCGTCGGTGGCACTTTTAATTTCTGCACTTGACAAGATAGATTGTGATCCGAGTCGTTTTTGCCCACTTGGAACGTTTGAACGTGCGTCTTGACGCATCAGACAATGTGAAGTATGTGATTCTAAAGGCCTCCAAGTCCCCTTGAGTATGTTGAATTGTGGTTCAGAAACGATGACGTTTCGCCTCTCAGAAAATTTAATTGTCCTTGGTCCCTTTCCGAAGGTGTCATCGTTGGTTTTGCCTTTCAGTTTTGCTTAACTTCCTCCTTCCCTGTTGGCTTGCAGGGCTTACATAAATTGTATGTTACTGCTGAGTAGGTACGCATCGATAACTACCTAATTCATAAATAAGACCACTGTGGGTAACTGATTCAAATCCTCAAGTCACTTGTTAACTTCCAGGCAAGATATTTGTAAGAACATTTAGGGCTTATTTTTGATCAAATTTTAACCTTCAAAAATAACATCCTCTGTAATAAATTCATCTACTTACAGATCACAGCAAATCTGGACGTCTTTTTACGACGATTCAATGAATTGCAATATTGGATTGTCACCGAAATCGTCTCCACATCGAGTATGAGCAAACGTGTCGGCCTACTTCGGAAATTCATCAAACTCGCTGCATAGTAAGTACATTACTGCCATTCAAACAGCTCACACTTCTAAGCTGGAATCTCTTTAAATTCAGCTGCAAGGAATACCAAAATCTCAATGCATTCTTCGCCATCGTAATGGGCCTATCCAATATGGCGGTGTCACGTCTCCAACAAACCTGGGATAAAATTCCATCGAAATTTCGAAAGCTTTTCCAAGAATTTGAAGCGCTAATCGATCCAAGCAGAAACCATCGAGCGTATCGTGTATTTGTGGGAAAATTACAACCTCCAGTCATACCGTTTATGCCGCTACTACTAAAGGACATGACATTTGCCCACGAGGGTAATAAAACCAGTATCGATGGACTGGTGAACTTCGAGAAGATGCACATGATGGCACAAACTATGAGGACGATACGTTTCTGTCGGTCACGAAGTTTGGGTAAGTTTTGACACAGAAATTGACTTTTGAAATTCTATTCTATGTACCATCCAACAGGCCTGGAGCCACCATCTCCCAAGAGCGAAGGCGAAATACGATCCTACATCAGTTGCCTGCGCCTTATCGACAACCAGAGAGTACTGACAGGAATGTCACAGAAAATTGAACCAACGCGTAAAATGAATTAAGTAAATTACCAACCGTTCGTATTCTGTTTTGTTTTTTGTTTTTTTTTGTGCGGTGAACGGCGCAAAGATGGATGGATGGATGGTGACAGTGGTTTTCCTATTTTGCGGTTTTAGAGAAATTGTTTTGAAAAATATTGACATATTGATTTCTTTATACACTCAGGAATGCTAACCTTTGACATTTGTTTCGAATGTTGTGTGTCATGAATATCTTAGAGTAGGTACCTGCGTTTAATGTGCAAGTAAAAATAGATTTTATTCTGACGAGCTCGAGCAGTCGCCGGAAGTACAGTCGGCTTATAATGCAACAGTTGCAGTCTACGTGGTCAGTGATGTTTTGTGTAAGCTCTAAAATGTTGTCGAATTGCTTCAACTAGATCAGTTCCTATTTCAAACTTCGACGATATAAGGTCAATAGGTCACGAGCTGGTGTGGAAATTCACCAGGGATGGATCAGCCATCTTGATCAAGCCTCCAATTCTGGCTCGAAACAGTCACTACTTGGATCAGGACACTCTCTTGATTCTTAAATGGTGCTGCTGTTCAGAATTTACCTGAGACGCAGCCAAGAAGCGTGAATCAATAAGCATCAGTCAGCAAACCTTCCTCATGAGTCCCGTTCTGAGCTAACATATTTCCTCCGTTAGCCATCTGCATGAAGTAGAATAGTCCCAGTTCGTTAAGCCAAGACCAATTGAAAACGAAAAAATGTTCGTGACGTTCACGTCACACGATTCCGCCACAAGTGCTTGCTTAATAAAACAAATACATACGTCACAATTTAAGTGTCCAAATATTTCTGTGCCGGACTTTCAATAGGCAATTTTACAACAAGAATTAGGACTTCAGTTTCATTTGATGGCAATCGAACCAATATTTTCCATATTACGCAAGGTATACTGAGACGGAGACCGCTAGCTCGCAGTCCTTTTGCCGTTGTCATACTGTACGATATTCAAAAAAGCTATTGCAACAAATCAAGAATAAAAGATTTGCGCAAATTCCTTACCAAATCGCCCAAGAAATCATCAACTGTCGCTTAAAGTGAAACCCCATCACCACTATCCATCATAAACCTATGGTAAAAAATAAAAATCTATTTCTATTTTATGTTTCAAAATTACATTTGATTTAAACTAAATTTAACACAAGATATATTAATAAGTTTTCTTTAAAAACAATTTTATGTGATAAATATAACATCAACAACAATGTTTTACAAATAATATAAAATAATATGTTCATTCACTTTGGCTAAGAGCACATTTTTATGCATACAAATGGTTATTAAATATTTGTAAATTGTAAGATTAAATTTTGTATACAAGTTCATAAAAAAATACACCAGCGGAGTCTTATGATGAAACAAATTGAAAAACACAGACAGAAAAACAATTTGAATGTGCTTAAAAAAAGAATGGATCAAACAAAACAACCACTAGGAGGTACCAAAAAAATTACGAGAATTTGAAAAACACTAATAATTGTATATATTAAAGCTGTGATTGGTTAGTTATACAAAACAAAGAAAGAAACTCTATAACTTTAGATTTTATTTTTAAATATTTTACTTTTTACCGACTTTTAGTTTAAGTTATCTTCTTCTGTTTATTCTTTAGTTTTAGTTGAATGTCTTCGTAAAATAAAAATAAATCCTATTTATATATAAAATAAAATCATTTTTGTTTTTTCTGAATATTTTCCATTTTGTTGTTTTATTTTCATTTCCTAAACAAATAGTAATAAAAATACTCAAACAAAAACACCACAAATTGATAATCGCTAGATAATAATTGCCCGGTTTCTAAAATCCACACCTTAATCCAAACCAATACAAATTAAAATTAAATGTGTAATAGTAATAAATTATTTTAGATATAGATAATTAAATGTGCAGTGTGTTGTTTTAATATTTATTTAGCTATTAAATAGAATTATGTATGTTTTTGAAAATAACAAAATTGCGAAACATAAAAACATAAAACTGGTAAGGGACCTTTGTTTAATAAATTCATTAATTGAACAAATAGTTGTAGAAATAACAATACTGGTGTACAGTATGTAAAGTTCAATATTTTGATGTAATGCACAGCAACTTCTCCCTCTGTTAGTATTGAAATCTGTCGTCGTGCCAGGCAAACATTTTTTCTTACACACCCATATTTCAAAACTGCTCTTGCTTTAAATGACTGTTTTCAATCCAGACGGTGTTATGCCAGTTTCAATTGTGCGACCAAAGATGAGGAAATTATTGGAAGAAAGTTAAAATGCTTATAGGAAGAGAAAAGAGAAATAAATTGCTGTCTTGAAATAAAATTAATATTTCTTTCAAGTTTCAACAGTCAACAAAACAAAACGAATGCAGATTACCTACATTTTGAAGGACAGTCGCAACTAGCAAAATTTACAACCAATTACAAAATATCAAGACTCATCTTTTTCTTCTTCTTTTGTTCTCAGATTGAGCACGACGTTGTTCTCAACCAATAGTAATGAGAGCTTTCTGATTAGGTCATGAAAAACTATTGACCACTGAGATGTCCACTCTGGCCATGCTCTCAGCGAAAGAGTAAAAAAAAACTCAAAGCTGATGTGTCTAATCTAATCTAATGTCGTTTCCAATTGGTTTCACTCGGGGATCCACTTCTCTGAAGGACCAGAAGAGTATTTTTTTATGCCAATGGAACGGTTTCAGAAGTGATTTTATCGATTCCGGACTCGAGGACGCTCAGTCGTTTTCGATCTTAGAAACGAAAGACGTTTTCGACAACAATACAAATACAACTCAAAATATATTTACAAATATTTGACTTTTTAAGTCGTTCTTCAGGCTAAATAATTTCCTACACCTCTGTCCTCAAAGGTTTATTTGAACTGCGCCAATTTTGTTGCCTATTGTAAATGTATACAGCAAGAAGATACCAGCGACTGTGAATTAGACAATAGTGACAAGAATTTTCTTAATACTTTATCCATTTCCATTGACTATTCACACAGACAAACAAATAACATTCGTTTGGCACGTCATATGACTAAAAACAATAATCTCCACCTTCACATCTGCCACTTCGATTTCCAACCTTATTGTCAAAATACTTCCTTTTCTAAATTTTCCCTTCACCATCAACACAATCACTTTTCGTCCATTTTATGTAGAATTCTCCAAAAAGAAATCTAAAACATTTAAAAACAATTAACAAACAAATTTTAGAATAACATAAATTAAGCTGTCAAATAAATATAAATTTTCCAATTTGCTAAACAATTTTCATAGATTCCATGTACCTATACAACAAATATAACATTTACTAAGAAACTAAAATAAACTTAATATTTTCACCATTAAGTGAAAAAGAAAACACTGTTTAGGGACTACCAACGCAACTAGCAAAGGAAATATATACTCAAAAACACAGACCATGTTAAAAACTAAATTAGCTGTAACATTTATTCAATATAACCTGTCATGTGAATGTGATTAGATTCGACAATCCAAACTATTTTCTAAAAAAAAAACAAAACTAAATTAAAATCTTAAATCAAAATAATTGAATTAAAATAAATTACAATGTTCTATTTAAATATAAGGGAATGCAATTTTGTGACATATGAATGAAAGTGGAGACGTTCTTTCCAAGTGCGGTATCGAATATTTAATAAATAAAACACACAAATCAAATTATTGAAACTTATATATAAAATGTTATAAGAAAATTTGTAGATTTATAAATGTTATTATTATCGTTGTCTTTTTGTAGAAACTGTATATTAAATATTAAGTAATTTTACCAACAAAAGAAAAGAAACACAAAACGCAAAATCACTGTAAGAAACAAACTCCAATTTTATTTAATAGTTGATCTGCAATATTACAGGCAAAGTACTGAGTGAAAGTTCATGAAAATATGGTAACAACATTCTTAATAGCAAACACAAATACAACTTTTACGTGGAAGCTTACAGCTAAACCAGAGACCAGTGTAGTACTGTAAACGTAGAAACAACCTCTTTGATGGATAACTACAAATAAAATAAATACAAAAAAAAAAAACTAACAAAATTGTTAAAATTTTAAAAATAACAAAACTTAAATCATTGTTTTATATGTTATTTTCTTCAAGTGGTCTTGACAGAGGGGTTCTCTTTTCTTTTAGTATTGGAGTGGAAATTTGTCGCTAGAGTCTGTCACAGCAACGAGAAACGAAAGAAGAAAATAATTTGAGGAGATTTCAGGAGATTTTTTTTTTACCCAACCCAATAGCTCCTTTTATGGGACAACCTAAAGAAATATAAACATCATCTATTTGCGACAAGTTTTCTGTATTTTATCCTCCAAAATTATATCCTTTTAGATCGTGTAGACCGAACACAAAAGACGACGGTATCAGACGGGTTTGCGTCGAAGTCGTAAAGTGTTGCAAGTGGAGCAAGCCACAGCTGCATTTCTGAAACAGCACACCAAACCAAAGCCCTTGTTTTTAAAGTACCGCTCACTGGGCTTCTTCAGGTCCTAAAGATGAACTTCGGCTTCGGCAAATAGACGCACTTAATTGGACTACCTTAGGCTTATTCGGCTCGAAGGACCAATTTTTTAGCATTGTTTGCCCAGCAAATGCTAAGTTCTCTCTTTAAAAAGAATATAGCCACTGTGGATTACTTAAATTTTAAGTCGGAACTTAAAATGAACTTAATCTTGAAATATCGTTAGGTATCCCAATTCAAAAAGTTCTTTCGTACAGTTGAACATTTGAATCCAACATGTAAAGGGTGATTTTTTAGCTGGTTTGGTTTTGGCAACACTGGTTTTGACAGCTGACGTGTGTTTAGTACCTTGTGTCACTGTCAAACAGCTTCAGTTTGGTTTGCAATTTAACCATGGATCGTCTTACAAATGAACAACGCTTGCAAATTATTGAATTTTACTATCAAAATTCGTGCTCGGTTCGAAATGTTCATCGCGCGCTGCTTCCATTTTATGATCGGCATTCTCGACCTTCTGAGCAGTCTATTCGGAAGATTGTGACCAAATTTCGCACCAAATTTACTTTGTTGGACATTAAAACACCAACACGTTTACGTACTGTGCGTAGTGAAGAAAATATTGCGGCCGTATCAGCTAGTGTGACAGAAGACCGCGAAATGTCGATTCGGCGCCGTTCCCAGCAGTTAGGCCTTTGTTACAGCACTACGTGGAAAATTTTTTTTGCCCGAAATGGAAGTTCTTGACTTGCATGATATGTGGTTTCAACAAGACGGTGCCACATGCCACACAGCACGCGAAACAATGGCGCAATTGCGAGGCGAGTTTGGTGAACAGTTAATTTCACGTTTCGGGCCGGTCAATTGGCCGCCTAGATCGTGCGATTTGACACCATTAGATTATTTTTTGTGGGGGTATGCCAAGGCTAATGTGTATAGGGACAAGCCCGCTTCGATTGACGCACTGGAAGCCAACATCCATGCATTCATTCGTGAGATACCGGCCGATATGTGTGAAAGAGTATGCCAAAATTGGACTCAGCGGATGGGCTACCTGAGACGCAGCCGCGGTCAACATTTGCATGAAATTATCTTTAAACATTAAATTGCAAGGTTCAAACTATCGATTCAAATAAATATTTCATTAATTTTTTCGAATTTTTTGTGTTTTTTTTTAAAAAAAAGTTCTAAACCTCTTAAAAAATCACCCTTATAAGTATCTACCTAATGAAAAGTAAAGGACACGTCACTCATCCCTGAGCCGAAAACTATTCAACGCCTTTTCCACATAGGTATAGATAAAATGATAAACCCACATTCAACTGTAGCAATCTTAAGGATTTAAAAAAGCGCAAACCTAACCCCAGCTTCTCACAATTTATAAGAATCTCAAAATGGTTCATGGATAAAGTTGTCTTAGACTCACTTGGTAACAAAAAGCACAATAATCGATCTATGCAACCGATTTCTGCCCAAAACAGTGCTAATTGTTCTCGTCTTCTGAATCAAACCTTACTAATCATTCCCGAAATATTTAGATTTCAATGAGTGGAAGATCTGCACAAAGCAAATAAGCTGGACACTATTCCGACAAAAGACGCACTCAATTTCAGCCTATGACTTATCGATCGGCACTTTTGGTAACACTAATACAGGCTTGATTATTCGGCCTGCCCTGGTCACATCTGTCCCCGTAAACGGATTTCCCATTGACAAATATTTTCTCCCATTATGCCAAAGGATCTGCACTCAAGGGATTACACATTTAAATCATTCGACTCAGGAAGAGTGAGCTGCCTTTCTCCAATTGTGCACACAAAATCTACATAGTATATAGCAGGAAGGCATTGAATACAAATTCTATGAGATTTATGCATCAGCACTTAAGGCAAAGATCCAGGACGAATATACTTGACCGGAAAACAAATTCAACTTTGTTACGCTGCTGGCCTTCATTGTGAAACACATGGATCCAGTGGCACAACAGTTTATTTATAGGATCAGGACGACTGTATGTATAGAAAAGGAAATGAACTCAGCTAAGGCATATATGTTAAGGAAATACATTCTTCGTGCGCGTCTGGCATTTTTCTTATCGGTTACGATGAAGAGTTGATGGCTTTTTTATGAGGATTAATGTGGGTACCTAATGCTGATTTGGTTAGGCAATGAGGCGGAGAAGAATAATCTCAATGTTATCTTATCTATATGAAAGTCAATTTTATTTGCAATGAAATTTGTGGGCGGTTTGGAGAAGTTTGAAATGAAATGTTCTTTTACGTATGTGCCTTTGATGCGGTTAGAGGATAAAGATATCATGAACATTATCATTTCGAAGCAAATGCTTTATATAGTTGCTTTTAAATTTAGGTTGATTGAGGAGTTTGCGGCTTTTGTACACGAAGTTTATATACATACGATCAACGAAAAGGAGTGAAGCAGATTCAGAAAGCTGATCCGGACGAGGTTTTGATACCTGAGTTGGGCGCCGACTCTTTTCATATTTGTGTTCATAAATATCTACACATTTCTCACCATATGTCCTTCCATCAATTTTGCTTGGATTGCACTATAGGGCTTATGCGACCCGTCCCACAAGACTTGGGACTTATGGCTCAGTATGCGGGTACCAGGCGACCTCCAGATTCCTTTCTCCAATGCATAGACAAAATGCAACCACAAAAAAAAAAAACAAAAAAAAGTACACGTGCGGGTCGAACGAAACTATGTTTCAAATAACAATGTGAGTTTTTAAAAGTTGAAACTCTAGTAACAGGCATTTGTGCCAACTTCTGATTAAAGAGGTTTAAGGTACACATTCAAAATGGTTGCAGAAAAAGAAGAAGTGGGAAATATTTGCAAAAAATAAGTTGTAATTGCATTTTTATTGGAGTTTTACAAAAGTATACGAACACAAATCGGGATCGGGGTATTAATTTTCGAGCAATACTTAAAAAAACGGATTTATTCGATTTTTATTAGAAAAACTAAGTATGGAATCTTATTTAGAATAGGTACCTACTCATTTAATCTTTAATATGTATTTTGATCAATATCGTTAGAGCGGTTTTTTTTATAATAAATATTTGGCAGACAAAACAGTAACAAATATGTCAATTTTTACTTTGAAAAACACTTTTACTGAACTAATTAGCTGAAATCTGTTTAGATATCGTTCGGTTTTAGTTTTTTTTAAGTTCTAACCAAATCGAAAATGTGGTTTCGACATTAATGAGCTGTTTTTAAAACTAGCGTTTTCGGCGATTCGTATTCAAAATTAAAGACGCAATAGTTTTGTTTACTAATTTTAAATCGTACTCTAAGTAGCTATGCATTTTGGCCAAAATCGTTGTTTCCGGCTTTTTTCAAAAATCCATTGCAAGATAATAGAAACAAAAACTGAGCCTTGTATTAAGGTAATATGGAAATCATATGGACCGTTTTCGAGATTAGCCCTTTTTTATTATCAGCCATGATCCATATAGATCATCGAAATACATGCACTTACAACAACAGCATATGATCTGAAAATTTATTGAACTATTTCTCACTAGGTGGCTTGTTTCATTTTTTTAATGTTGGTGTACCTGTTAACGATAGCCAGGCCACACAGTCACGCTGCCAGACTAAAATTTTCAACACCCTTCATAGCACAAAAAATCAAATCAAATCGAGATGATTTTGCTTTTTCATTCCATAAAAGTATGCCCAGACCAGCGAAATATTTCGTAAATATTTAAGTAAATGTTTCATAAACATTTACTTAACAAAAAAATATTTATGAAATGTTTCGCAGTTCGTTAATAATTTGTTTCACAAGTCTCCCTGCCGTAAGGTGAGAGATTTTTTTTGTTATTTTAACATAAAATACAAACACATTTCTTTCTTATCACAAAATATCACAGAAAAATCTAATTCTAACTTCAGTTTGTTCTTCTGGAATTTCGTGCTTAAGCCGCTGTCATTTATTTTGTCTAAGAATTCCAATCTGAACGGACCGGAGGTGCAAACTGCACTAAAATTTCCATTACATTTTTAACTGATTGTAGTTAAACTCATTTCCTTTTAGAAACTAAACACACCATATTACGGAAGCGGTGTTGTTGTTTTCGAGTCTCTGGCCGTGACTTTCCGACAGTAAAAAGCATTTCATAAACATTTAATAAATACTAAATCGGCGTCCACACCGGTAAAAACAGAAATGTTTGACAAATGTTTATGAAATGTTTCTGAAGCAAATCGAGAACATTTCATAAATGTTTAAAAAAATCATTCTCTCGCATGAATAAACCGAAATACCGAAATAGGTACAGCAGCAAAATATTTGTTTATATATTTGAACGTAGAATTTTGAATTAGTTTTTTTAAAAACAATATCAAAAAATAAAAATTATTAATTTTATTCATATGGTAACACCCCCGACAAGCAAATGAAATCTCATGTCAATTGACATCATATTGTGACGTCACGTTGTACAGAATGTTTGCAATATGGCTGGTGGCAACATGCAATTTGTCATTTTCATACATTATCCGTTGTGTTTTGAAAGTAACTGTTGCCACAACTCCAAAATAAAATTTGTCTATGATCCCGATCCCGATCCCGAACTGTAATCCTAAGTTTGAACTAAATCCAGCCGTTTAGGCTGTCGGAATCAGGAGCATACGGACAGAATTTTGCGACCCACTTCTTTGAGTTCCTCTATCATCGTTTTGTCAGAATTGATTGACATCTCAAGCTCGAAATTTTGTACGAATACAATATCTTTCTCTTACTACGTTAGAAAGTTGGAAATACAGTAGAACAGCTCCTGCAAAATGTAAACAGAGCACTGTGACTTCTGATGGTCTACCCATTGTTGACATATTGCACTTAATACATATATACTTTCTCACAGTGGAAGGCCTGTCAGTTCACATGGTCCTACAACTAAAGCACGTTCACACCGCGATCAGGGTCAAATTTTGCTTTCACGCAGCTCTTTGCAATGAAACTACTAATCTATCTGCCAGTATTGGATATGTCAGAAAAGGCACATCAAGGGTGACGTCCTGCCGTTTCAGGACGGCCTGAAATGTATTTAAACTAAAGACGGTTCTCTGCTACCTATCGCCAGTTCTCGATATTTTTTTTTGTATTGCTTTGAACCTCCACGCTCGAAAATTGGCTCTAACAAAGTGCGATTTTTGCCCGGTAACAAAAATTAACCAAGTCTCTGTTGAAAACCACCGAATATTCGTTGTCAAATACTACCGATATAAATAGGTAAAATGCAAACTGTAAAAATTACACACTTTATCAGTTGTTAAGAACCAATTTTCTAGATAAATATCAACCAGCTGGTTAAATTCAACAGAGTAAGTTTGTTATTTACAACCGTTTGTTTGCTGTTAACCGAAAGTTGGTTGATTTTAAATAAGCGGGGTTTCTGCGTGTCTACAGTCTACACTGTTTATAAATTCAATTCAAAGTTTTTGTCAAGTCGTTCGCCATTTCAATTATTCCATCCCCGTCTTTGCGAAATCAACAAGCAAATAAATTCAAACATTGATTGTTTCCTCAGTGCGGTTGTGTCCTTGACACCCCTCGAACGTGACCCACGTATTAAGCAGTTTCGCTACAAAAATGCTATGTATTAAAGGGGGAATCAAAATACTAGTGCTGTGTGAAAGTACGTGTCCTTCTGTGTATTAAATCTAAATTCTTTGCCCAACAATCAAAACTCCCAATTTACTCCTTGAGAAGGCTTAACTGTCAGTCAAAACCAAGGGTTACCTACGCTTTAATTATTCGCAGACATCAAAACACCATACAACATCAAAACCCTCACGACCGAAGGTTGCTGTAAAGTTGAATCCCTATGTGGTCTTTAAGTAAGAGAGCACCTACACACACACACACACTACAGACTGAATGATTTATGCTTAGTTAACCCGTTCGGTTACTATTTTGAAAATTTATGTTACACTGGAGGCGAGTAGAATTTTAATGGCATCCCTAGTTACCAGGGCAGAATAGATGGCTCGTTGTTGTGCAGGGAATGCTCCTTAAATGTTTGATGCGGTGATGCAACGACGTATGGAATGTACGAAGTACGAGTAACTCAATTCTTTCGTATAGGTTCGCCCCCCCCCCCATCAAAACTCCAATTTCTGTCATAAAATGCTCCTCTCCTATCTTATGTTTGCTGTGTCGTTAAAGAAATGGAATCTTTGCGGAGAGGTAGCCAACGACATCACTTCACGTGTGAGGTGTGACAATGGCACACAATTTCTTCAAAAGCATTTGCCACGTTCCTGAAGACATGTTCGTCAACATCTCCGATCCGAATACCTATAAATTTACTCCGTATCCACAAGTAGCACAAACCCTCAGTTTTATTCACACAGAAGAAAGCGTTAAATAAATTTGTATGTTCACATGCTGACATCACGTGACGGCAGAACTTCGACGTTGTTTTGCTTGATGTAGGTACCTACGGTAGGTATTACTTTTTGCAGAAAGGATTTTGTGACACTCGGTTGAATATGCTGCAGCAGCTTTATATTTAGAAAAGTTTATCAATCGGGGGGACTGAAAAACTATAAATAAAGATGACTGAAATAGAAATGTGTTGACTGTTGACTTCGAAATTTAATGGAGGCGGCTACAATTGGTGTCGAAATGATCAGGATACAAAGTGAGTATCTCTCTCTCTTAAGAGATGCTAAAAGGTTGTCGTCTGCTTTTGGCTTTGGATAGGTTTAGTAATTCATATCTTGTTAGACCTATGAGAGACGACGTCACTTCCTAGATGTCTTCCTTAGCTACTGAAAACAGTTATTGGTAAGGCTGCGGCGTTGTTTTGTTCTTATAAATAGTTCAGTACTTTTAGACGGAGTTTGTACCTTCTTTCAAGTTATATCTGATTATTTGCTGAAGGGCATATCTATCCAGCTTCCGTTTCTGTACGCACACCGTTTCCAAACGAACGCACTGAACAGAACTAAACCCACTGTACCACTCCTTTAAAGCTTTTTAATGAGCATTTGTAAGGAACATTTGTGGCCGTTTTCTATGTTTATTTAAATGTCAATTTTGAGCGAGACTTAAAGGATTTTTTTTATTGCAATTTTGTGGGGTATTGTCACTGATTTTTTTTTGATACTGCAGGCGACTAGATGTGGATGTATTCCAAAAAAGCCAAATTACATCTGCTACATTAGCTTGGCGAATGGAAAACATTGCTCCAGTTAATACGTCCTTCGAATCCCAGCCTCCTGGTTCGAGACGATAAGGAAGACCGAACCTCCATTTTGAAGACCAAGCCATCGCAGTTCGATCCCAGATCCCAGAGGATGAAGGTCTGTAGTGTCTCTGGGAGAGACTCCTCACGTTAGTAAGTAAGTAAGTCATTGATTGACTTCTTGGCCGTGATCTGCTTCAAATCTTCATTCATAAAGATAGGCCAAGGCATTGTGTGCACAAGCTCCTACTGACGAGGCTGAAGACTATCAGAAGAGATATTTATGATTTCCTGAACGGGACCTGTCTTTAGTAATTAGTTGGCGCAACAGGTCAGAAGGGACCCAAGGCCTAGCTTCTCACAACCATTCGTTTTGTGTGAGTTTCATTTTTGGAACGAATGGAAGGGATCTACAATTTTATGCCGATTCCAAACGGCTAATTGAGAAGCTCTTTCAAGACAGTTATACTCTCGGACGTTCGCGAGAGTCTTTAGTGGCACTTAAAATTGTTCTAATGGTCTTCAATGCTGAAAATTACAGCATCTACGAAAAAGCAACTGATGGCAATATTGAAACAGCTTCTAGTACGGTTATGCGTTGAACTATGTTTTGAAGGCTGCAGACTCGCACAGCGATCGCTGTCTCTCTATACACAATCAAGATCTCAATAAAGTCAACCTTGGTCTAATAGATGTAGTGGATTGCAAACAACAAAAGTGGTGTATCTAAAATGCTGTGTTTACCTTTAAAAAGGAACCCGGCCCTCTTGTTTCCTGAATTTTAATGCTCTAATCACGGTTGCCACATTGGTCATTTGTGACCAAATTTGGTCACTATTTTTTCTCTTGGTCACACGGTCCTTTTTTATTGCATTTGGTAAATTTTTTACGAAATGAAAAAAGACGTTCGACTTCAATTTGTATGCAAAGCGTATTTCTGTGCTTACAAATATGTCGGACTTAGATTACTTTGATCATTCATAGCTACAGTTGGTCATTTTTGGATACAAACTTTATTTTCAAGTGGCAACCGTGACTCTAGGAAGTAAACACAACAACATTCAGTAATATCTCCTTGATCTGCATACAATATGTACAAAAAAGTTCCCAATTCGCAGGTACTAAACAATTACAAGTTCCTCTTTTTACTCTCAATTTAAATTAACATCGATTAATAATAAATGAAAGTTTTATTTCAATTTTCCGAAACCAGACATTGAAGATATTGAAAACTTAATCAAACAAATTCCCCCTTTGTCGCCTCCCATTATTTATTGGCATAGCAAGGTAACTAAAAAATGTGTAGGTACGTCTCCCGTTATTGTTAGGACTTTCTATACGCCATACCTACATCGAAATGCACAACAAACTCAATCAATCATCTTCAACTAAACTCCGCCAATGCCTTTAGGCATTCGGCAAGTCACATGAATCGCACGCACAAGTCCCCGCACTGAGTCAATATTATACACAAAGGACTCTAGGGATTCATTGGGAATTCAATTAAAATCTTTTCTTGTTTCAATATTTAATTAACATCAATCAGTGGCCTAAGTCATTTTGTGATTGTTGCATAATGTCTTTTGTAGAGATTGCCAAATAGAGTAATTGGAAATGCTTTACGAAGGTAAAGCGTGTAAGCTGCTCTACTCGTTATTGGCTGAATTGTTTGTTACAGGACACGTTTACGAAATGTGGATAATTTGTTGCAAATAGGTACATACATACAAATATTTACATGGGTAAACCACAACATATCGTTACAGTAAAAGCCACACGTATGTCAACCGAGTTGTGGTGGCGTGGGATACTTACGAATATAAAAAACTATTGGCTATAGGTAGTTTTTTGTTATTACAAATAATTGATGGAGAATGTAGTTTAATGTCTGTTGCATATTTTACTAGCTTTTCATAGCTTACGAAAATTCTTTCCAATTCCGTGCCTTTAAGTAGGCGACATCCACATCACGGCAAAAGTGTAGAAAGAACCACGAAAATTGGATAGAATTTTTGAATACAGTTTTTTCAACAGCATTCTATGTTACAGTCAGTGATGCCATCTTGGGCTTTTTTATGCCTTATAGGCATTATTTCATTAGCTAAAATGGTATCTTTTTTTATTTAAAATATTTGTTTTTTGATTCAACATACTGACTTTATATTTTTTTAAACATTCTTAAGAAATCTTGGCGAAAAATAATTTTATATGTAATCTCGGTCTTAAAGAATGTGTTTCTACCTTCAAACTCTGTCCATTTTGCGAACACTTCATCTTTTAAAAATAGGTAATTAAAGCTTCCACTAAGTGGATTGAAATAAGTGTTGAAGGATTGAAATTGGCAACAAATTTAAAAGCTGTTGGTTATTTGCTTATTCGTTACTTTACTTCGGATGCGCCTTTTTTTCAAGAAAGAGTTAGTTGTTAAATAAGGAAAGTAAGTAAATTATAAACTCATTTTATTATTTTGTCTTGAAATTTATAACTTATTCAACAGATTATGACTCTAAAAAGGATGAAATAGAACAAATAACCATCGAAGATGATGAAAGTCATAAATTTTGTTCCTAATAAGAATTCATTCTTTGATTTATAATTAATAATAATTAATTTATTAATTAATTAATTATATTTGTATTTCATTTTTGATTATTGTTCCAGTTTACCTAAGAAAATATTTTATGCATTATTTTATTGGAAAAGGCATCCTTTTTTTCGTCAAAATTGGCTGGCAACACTGGCTTACAGTGTTTATTTCATCATAATAAATGGGTGCGGCATAAATGGCGTATGAGACTGACTGATTCAAACGACTTTGGCTCTTTCAAATGGAATGGTACGGTACACTAGTACAGTAATGGGGCATTCGAATAGTTTGTGGTACAGTCAAAGGACAAAATTCTTCCACCACCATTGGGTAAGTTTCTGTGGTGGCGAATATATCCCTATCGAATAATAACACCAGGCGAAGAAAAATTCCCATTTATGATTCTATATTGAGATATTTTCTCAGGGAGATTGGCTATTCCGGCGAATTCAAATGACGCAGCAAATTGGTGTGTGGATCAAGCATAGGATGACAGTTTTGATATCAGAACCACTTTTCGATTTTCACCAATAAAATGTCATGTTTCCTGGTGAAACTTCTTTTATACATAAATAGGTATATATTTCTTTTTTTTTTTTTGTTTTTATTTTAATTTTTAGCGGCCCTAGTTTTTTCCACTTTGGTCCATGCAAAAATTGAGATTCCAACCCCGAAACCGACAGAAATAAACAATTTTAAGGATTGGTCCATTTTTGTTAGATTTTTGGTGTTCAACATAAAACAAACATCTTTAGGTTTGTTTGACGTGCCTAGCACAAGTGCCCACTAGTGCGCACTGAGAAGTGTCAGCTGATTTTCACACCCGCTAAGAACCCTGCAGAACCCTGAAAACTCGAGTAGGTACCATATCGAACGCAAAATAAGTTGCCCTGAAGTCTGTCAGTATTTGACATTGAAAAATATCAGCCAAACTAAAGTACAACAATCAATTCCACTTCCTTCGAGTCATTCAGCAAACGTTTGATTAAGTATTATGCGGTATTTGATTGGGCACTCTTTTTGCTCTCAGAGCAAAATCTGTTTTTGTAAATTATTTATGTATAAATATATAGAAGGTCAAATGTCAGCGTTTCCATGTTTTTCTTTTTTGTTGATTTTTAAATATTCCGAGTCTTGGATGATCTCTCGATTGAAAGCGGCGAAAGTACCATTAGTATGCAAATGTACATTTTAAGGGTTTATTTTCATCCACTTGCTCAAATATTTCGTTTAAAGAAAAACAACTTGCTATAACGCATCGGGTAGGTAGGCGTTTGCACCTGAACTTTGCCAAAACACACGCGGAAGAACAAAATGCGAACATCTACAGGAATCTAACTGTAATCGACTAGGTTGGCTGCTTTAAAGATCGTTTAAGAAATGGGAGGTAATTTTTTATTGTAATTGGGGACGTTCAGGAAACTAGTTTAGTAAGTTTGACAGCTGTCTCTGACTGTGAACTTGATGTATTTGAGTTGTAATTGGCCTAGATTGGTTTTCTCAGTTGACAGTATTTATAAGTAAATACCTTCCAAGTTCACAATATGTGGCTGACGTAGGAAAAGTGGCCAACAGCTAAATCTAGTCCATTTATTAGACAACAAAATTTGTTGAAGTGTTAATTGCCATTGTCAGTTATCTATGTCCTTAAACGTAGCGCAACTTATCGCAACTAGAAGCAACACAAAGACCTCTTTGATGTTAGGTAATTTAAAAGACCCTATTTTTGCGATACTGAATAAATGGTTCTGTTATCCTATTTCAAAATAAACTGTGACACCAATAAGGAGGTTGGACTCCTTAGGATCGGTGATAAGGTTTGAAATAAGTTCGATGTTTTTTTATATCATAAAATGTATCCAAGTTCCTTACCCCACCTTAAGATTTTGACCAGATCCTCATTAGTTTTGCATACAGCATACGCATCCGCAATCAAAACGCTAGCCTAGGTGTTGTAGCGCTTTTTATTAAATAACATCGTATCTCCTTCCATAATAAAGGCACAACACACAATTAAAAATCAAAATTCATGCTGCTTACAATACTATCACCGTGGCACAACCAATGCGCTGAAAGGCTGCACACCAGCTGTCACTCCATCGATAGGCTCATCGTCGGGCAGCGGATCGCCCTTTGGCAATTGGAAGGTGAAATTCTGCAAAAGCGTTGATACGAAGAAGAAAATACTTTGTTTGCCCAGCATCTCGCCCATACAGCGATGCCGACCATAACCAAATGCGGAGAACTCTGGAGCCTTGAATTTGCCATCAACAAAATACCGATCTGGCCAAAATCGTTTTGGTTCCGGAAAGTCTCTCGAGTTCATAAGCATGCCGCGGAAGCAACCCACAACCATTGTATCCTGAAACGAGAATTCATAAATAAACGGCTCCCATATGGAGACTTCAAGCTCACTTTAGGAATTTTATAGCCACAGAGCCGGGTGTCCCGCAGCGCACGATGTGGCACTCCGAATGTGTGTCCCATGAAAAATCGCAAAGCCTCGTAAACAATCGCCTCACAATAGGGTAAGCTGCAATAAGACAGACATGTAACCAAACTTCCGTAAAAGAACTTGAACAACTTACTTAGCTCTGTCCTCCCAGGTGGGTTGCCTCTCACTCCCGATAACAGCGTCCAATTCAGCTTGTGCCTTTCGCTGAATCTCTGGATTCCTCACCATATGCAGGAATGCGAACCCCAGACTCTTATTTGTCGTCTCCGATCCAGCTAGGAACAGATCCAAACAAACTGACAATAGCTGTTCCTCGGAAAAGGAGGCGCCGTGATTGTCCGTGGCAATCTCTAGCAAGTAAGCATCCATGAGGTCCCTCGGCGGATCACTCAAATTCAACGTTTGACGATGTTCGTTCACTTCGTTTCGCAGGAAGGCGTAAAATCGATTGTGTGACTCCACGAATCCACTAAAACCGGAAAAGTCTGGAGCCAAATATCTCATGAAGGGGAACTGACTGAACATGGCTCCAATCATGTCGATATTCTTCAATAGCTCGTAGAACATGTTCAGCAGACTCATGACGTCTGCACTTTCTCGGTCGTAACGTTTGTTGGCCATTAACCTCCACAGACTGTTGAGCACGAAAACCGGAAACAGATCTTGCATATAAATGATGGCGTTCTTCCCACCCTCCTTTTTGATCCTGTCGTGTATGTCTTCTACCAGATATTGAGCTTCTTCACGGATGTTGGAAATGATGCCGCTACGCGAGAAGCCAAAGTCTTTGAGGTGGCGAATAATGAAGCGACGCTGTTCCACCCAGAAGTCTTCATCGGCAAGGAGTATCCCCTTTTTAGAGTTGAATGTTCTCGTGCGGTAGAATATTCCGTCTGGCCGACCATCCAGGTCTTCGTTGAATCCCATCTCTTGGATGGCATTGGGATAGTAGGCTACGACTAGTTTATCCTTGCCAATTTTCAGTCCGTAGAGTCCGTGAGGATTTACAAAGGTTCTAACCAATTCGTCAATGACTTTGCAAAAGAGTCCGTGCTTGAAGCGGAGTTGAGAGAGTTGTAGCGCGCATCCGACGACGGGGTACCATCGGGGGCCGGGCGGAAAGTTGTCTGGCTTCTTGCAGTCCCAGAAGAGGAACAGCAGGATGAGGAAGAAAAAAAACGTTACCGTGTAGAACATGGCGATGGGGTCTGCAAAGAGAGGGAGACAGGATTTGGTAAGGTTAATAAATTGGAAAACGGTTTGTCCAAGAGGATTTCACTATAAAATGACTTTAATTCCTGAACAGCTGCGCACGTTCTTCGCCAGTTGAGGCTTATAATGGAGTTGCAGAAAGATTGATTAAGGAAAGTGAGAACGAGGAGGAGTTTGAAAGACCTGGCATTTTAAAATGTTTAAAATATAATCTCTGAAAGTGGTATTACTTTATAAAAAAACACAAAATCTGGAGCTCAACAGAGATAGGATGTAGGAGCAGTAAAATCCGTTCAGCAAATCCACGCAGTAGGAAAAATTCAATATTCTTACATAAATAGATTGCTCGTTCCAAGAAATTTAACTTGCACTGAAATGGAAACCTGATGGTGAAGATTTTTTTAAGCAGGCTCCTGGATTTCTAAAAAAGAAATCCACTGAACAATGTGGAGGAAGCGTAATAGACAAAACACTTCAACTGCTTTATCGGCAATTTGCAAGTTGTGCAACGAATAATATTTACTATGAACAGTTGCGAAAAAAACGAAGACTGTTGCATCTCTCCTCATTGGACGGAGGAGTAAGAGTTTATGTTTTTTAATAAAATAAATAAAATGTCGGCTTTGTGTCACATCTTTTGAAAATCGATTTTTTTGTTTGATTTGTCGTTACATTTTGTAACTACGTTCGAAAAGTAGTTGATCGACATGGAGTACCTTACGTATTCTGGTCTTCGTTGTACGACCTCTGCGAGTCACCCCAGCGATTCATCGAAGAATTCTCATTACGGCAACTTGTGTCCTCGATCTCACTTATTAGCTCAGTATTCAAACCTCATCAGACCACGGGTAAGGATTGGAACAAACACCAAATTCGGGACCAGTAGATTAGAATAAAGAGTGACCTTTCTTCCTCAAAATCGATACAGTCTGACAAATCTTACATAAAAAAACGCTTATAAATAAGTCCTCGAAATACTTGAACTACTCTAGCTTTTTTAACTATGGCACATCACTAAAATACCAGACTGCATCAAAACTGCCGGTCAGACTTGTTCATATACCTCCTTATCTTAGTTTATACACAAACGAATTCAAATCTATCAAGCAGTGAATATTATAAACGGAGTGAATTGTCAAAAAATAATCCACTGACACAAAACTCAACAACCAGGAACGCTCGTCGAAACTTCAGCCCGATGTGCAGAGAGATTGTTTTAATTTTCCATGATACACGCTTAATTTTTGAGCGAAATTTCGCCTTCAAAATATATATTACTAGATTATTGTTATTTATTTTACACTACACTTAAATAATGCCACCAAATGTAGTGTTCTTTAATAACAATTTATTCACCTTCAAAACACACAACAAAAAAAAAGTTACACTTCAACGGAAGGCTTCAAATATCCACCAAAACTTCCGGGTCCACGCAGTCTGATGAATGGAATCGCACAAATTTAATCAACAGTCCTCAGTGCACCACAATTCAAATCACAAGACTTCCTTTTGAGCCGATTGCATAACATTGGACTGCACAAGAAGAAAAATCACTTTCACTTCTTTGGAGTGTATTTAACGCCTATTAAACAACAGCTGCTGATGGTACTAACTTATGGCTACTATGCCGCGAACTAAGAGTGGAGATTTCCAGGGGATTCACTTTTATATGAGTACCACCATCAAATCGATGTGTGCATCACCTTAGGTAGGGGTTGTTGGACAGGAAATCCATCGGCGGATGAACCTTGTTTACCTTGTTACTCTGCACTGACCAGTTCATACTGGCGTATAATAACCAGTTAGCTCGACTTGGTAATCTATTATTTAATAGAGCAGTGGTTACATTTGGGAGGGTGGCAAATGTCGTATAGTAGTGATGTAGATAAGCTTTGGTCGTACTGAGTGATCTTGAGATGATCTTCACCAGGTCTAATCTGAGTTTTTAAAGATTATCTTGTAGTGGGATTGTAGCAAGTGGTTTCTGTTTTTAACAACGAGTCTTACATCACCGGACCTTTGCAGTAAGAGATATATTTCATAGTAGGGGATATCTATTTACAACTTACCTCCGTAAAAGACTTGGAACACACCTCGGAAGTACCTAGCCAAAGTAATCACCGCACAACACGGAACGGCAACGGAGGATTTAAAATGATGAAGGTCCGTGCTAAGTTTCGGCATCCCTGCCAAATTCATTCCTCTGAGTAGGGTGACAATGGAGATAAGTCGCTGCAAAATACCACCAAACCATTTGATGCCAAAAAATGTTTAAAGCAAGACCACGCGATAAACACTTTTGAAGAAACTGTACAAAACTCACAAGCCAAGACTATATGTACAATTTAATAAGAGTATGCAATCTGAAAGTCCGATTTTTGAACATTTTATAAAGCAGTTATATCGGCAATAACGCGAAGAGACCAATATTTTTGCACAGAGGCGGTATATGATGAATTGCGACATTTTGCGAAAGATTTGGCCAGCTTACAAAACGGAACTGAAATAAAGAAACTTCCCTGAGTTGGCAGCTTTAACAACTTGCCACTTGCCTATATAGGCACAAATTCAGCTGAGCTCGTAGCATCATTGCCGAAGCTTCATCTAAGACACCGATTTCGGTAACATCAACGACTTCACAAGGCCTAGAGGTTGATTTTTTAGGCCCACTCCCATTTTCTTCCCGTTTTTAAGACGTCACGTGAATTGTGATCTTAATCAATTCTCAAGTGAAAATTGGCGCTTAGATCAACCAACCATGAGTGCTGTCATCAGGAACGGGTTCCGAACATTTGCAACTCAAGCTAAACTTTACAATCAAAACTAAAACCTATTCGCTTTCGAATGGCATCAAAGATCTATTTATTTTTTGATCTAGATCATATTTTGCAAACATATTGTGTGATCAAGGATTTCTGTAGCAGAATTAGATTCTTTTACACAGGGAAAGACGGAAATTGCATTATTTAAGAATATATAGGTACCCATAGGTGTCGAAAAAAAAAAAATTGGTCGGGTTTTATTACCTCCTATAATAATGTAAACTGAAAAAAGCTGATCACGTAACGAATCTAGGCAAATAAAAACAGAAACTAATCAAGTCAACTGGCCCGACTTACTTAACTAGATTCTTGAAAGTACTCAATGAATATACAAGATGACAGAAAAGTCTAGTTCTTAACAAGTCGAATAATTTTGTATACTCATTAGGTAGCAATGATCAAATATTCACGTTCAAAACCTTTAGCTCCATAACCGGGAACGACTGCAGAGAACTAAGCGAAGCACTTCAAGTGAGCAGTAGCTTAAACTTAGTAGAAGCTAAATTCAAGCTTGGTTAGCAACTGTTCAAACAAAATTTTGTTATTTATGATTATAAAATACAATTTCTTCAACTTAATTTTGACTGTTCTAGTTTTAGAAGGCTGAAAAAGTAAATGTGGCCAATCTAGTTTTTGCGTTCAAGGTGTATCTAGTCCAGACAATTCCAATCGACTTAAAGGAACTAGGTTTGCTAAGTTTCTGCAACGTTAAACAAAAACGTTCTGCGATTATAGATTACACCGATTTTCTAGAAAAAGAGTACCTATTGCTATATTTAGCAACCTTATGTATAAATATAAGAGGAAAAGGCCTGAAAATCATCGAATGATTCATCTTTGTTAAAACCCATACAACGTTTTTTAACGTTTAAGACAAACGTTGTTTTTTAACTTCGCTCGAAACGCGTACTTTTCAGAATCAAATTGATTAAAAATGTTAGGCTTGGTTTGTATAAACGTATAGAAACATTTTATTCGCGCTGTATTGAAAATTAACAAACTCTGATATAGGTACCTTGTAATAATTCGCCGCTCACTACAAGCCAACCGCTGTACAGATATCTCGAACTCGCTTCGATGCCAATTCTTCAATCCACTGCCACTGCCACTTCATTCTTTTTTGCAACCATTTTTGTTTTGTTTCTTTACCACATCGTTTCAATAGCATTTGCTCGTACTATTTCATAATCGTGCCACTTTCCAGCACCTGTCAAACCATGTCGCTCTCAGACACACACACTACCACAAACACTCCGATGTTCAACAATAAATTCTCCAACTTTTATATTCCACTGAGTGTGCAGAAAAGACGCCGCCGCTGCGATGGATTTTGTTCGACGTTCGCCGTTCGCCGTTGCAGCAACGAAAACAACACATTCTCACGAAGAATTCTAATCGGGCAAACAGAAGAAACAGCGTTATACAGCAGCCGCCGAAAAACATACACCACTAGCCAGACAGCCAGTCGGAAAATGGAAGTGGTCCAAGTTGTGTCTCTGCGTGCGTAGAGTGAGTCGTTTCGCGCTTTTGTGGAAAAATCTAAATACAAAAAATAAATTAAATAATTCTAAAAGGAAAATTCAACATCCAACAGGATTTTCTTAACTACTTGCAACAACAACAGCAAAACGATAATTTTTTTCAAGTGTTTGGTGAATTTGTGTCTGTCTGCCGCACTACTGTTTACTCAACTCAGTGATTGGTGATTTTGGAGTGTTTATAACGGTTGCAAAAGAAATAATCCCGCAAGTAGAAGAAAGAAATAAAAATTATCGATAAAAAGAAAATACAAATCGACGCAAGAAGAATCTCTGCTCGCCAAAAAATAAATACGAGAGAAAAAGTAGAATCAGTGCCAAGAAGTGCGAATCAGAATTTATATTGCGTGCGCGAAAGTGTGTAGAAATAATTAAAAAAAAAAAGTGAATAGAAAATCCTTTCCGATATCCGAATTTGCTATCAATTTTATCTTCATTCGTCGCGTACAAACCATATCTCTGCAGAAAAAGGGGTGGATTAACTTTTATTTCCTCCAATAAGCGGTCTGGATAAATTCGAGAGAAAAAGGACTCGATAGAAGAACACTCGGCAGTTTGAAAATAACAAGGATATTTCAGCGGCAAATTTTCGCATATTTATTTGTTTGGGTAAGCGAACATTTTATTTTCATAGGCGATTTGGGTGGGGGGCTGTGGCCAAAGTAATAAAAATACATACCTACTCTAGATTCGGTTTTGGAACTGTGTTTTCCCACAAAGCGGGGGGTGTGGAGTGTTGTGCGTAACAGTGGAGAGGATGTCGATTTTTTTTTTTTTGTTGTCTGGCGGCTACAACCACGAACCACCACTATCGGTTCTTTGATCAGAAATACCACCCGCACCCGCCCTTTTTCGTCGTCCTTTTATTTTCTTCTGTATTTTGATATGAAGTGGAGGAAGGACACAATACACACTACACTACGTAGACCTATTCTTTTTCTTATTTACTACCGGTTTTAGGATTGCTCTCTTTGTCTATCGGTTCAGCGGGGTTCGGCTGTTGTCAGACAAATAGCATTGCCAGGTGACAGATGTTGACTGATGGCAAATCGGGTGAAAATAAAACACACTGGACGGTGTGCACTTTTGGCCACTCTTGTACGTGCCAAATTGTGTTAGTCAACAACAACAATAAGTTGTGACATTTTTGAAAAGTAGGTACATAAGTTCGTATTCTCGTAAGCATGCTATAAGTACCTACCAGCACAATCCTGTGCCGCGACGGACCGTGCACTAGGAATATCCGCTCAACCGTTTTTACAATCGCCAAACAAAAATAAAACATGTAAACAATCAGTTTCCAGTAAAAATTTAACAATATATTTGGCAACTATGCCTACCAAAGATATTTCATGGGCTTAGAAATAATCCCAATTCCGATTTCTTTATATAGGTAGGTATAGGTTGATATCGATCCTCTTGTGATGTTTATGTAGGTGGGCAATGGATTGACAGGACATTGCTAACGGTGATATAATCTTGGTGATGGGTATGTCCTAGGAAGCTAAATTTAGGTCTGTTCCCTTACGATAATGCATTCGAATACGTTAGTCAAACTTCGTTCCTTTAAGCAAAAGTTGGGTAGAAGTGAACGAAGTTTGACAGACCTTTTGTCAATCATATGTAGATCCTACTGTAGATAGTCGTAGACATATAATTGTGGCTCTAAGTATTTTATAACCTCGTACAAAACAAAGGTTTCACTTTTCACCCAAAATATAATTTCCTACTTTGGACCTTAAAAAGGTTGAGGCATTTTTAGGAGTAGCAACTAGATTCAATGAGTTCTTTGCTTCAGTGCAATTTATTCTATGCCCATAATAGGTATAGATCTATGGAGAGTGTTTTTCGCTGCAAGTCGATTTCTAGCCTTGAATTATTAAAAACTATAAACTATAAACAAATGGTTTTGATGGCATTCCTAACGTTGTGCTGAATATACTTTTAGTTAAATTTCGAACACATACAGCTATCTCTGATTCGAATACTTTATACCTACCTGTGTATAACTTGAAATTGTCCTAAAAACCCGAAGGCTGCGTTAAGTCGGAAAAATTGGTCTCGTTTAAAGTGTAAGTGATTTTATTGAACACAGTGGCAGTGTGTATTGCATTTCGTTGTAGCGCCCACTCGGTAAAATTACGAATTATTTTACAGACCGAGCTTCTAACTGCCTTTCGATAAATCTCGTCTTCAAAATTTTACCGAATAAGTGAGTGACTGTTGTTTATATTGCATCATTCACGCGAATCAAGTTTTGTTCCCTCGAATTGGATACTTCGGTGGGTAGCTGTGCGCCGGTCTTGTATAGAGTTACCAAAAGTACCCATTGATATTCGAAACGTTCGAAACTGATTCATGTTCATCATTTCTCATGAAAAGCCCATTTGAGGAAAAACTTTTTTCTCGTTGTAGACCAGTCACCAGTAGAAGACGAACCCAGCTATCTGCCTTCCGAAACTTTTCTTGTGCACCACCCTTCACCTCTTCACCAATGCAAAAGAAGTGGTTACATGGCTCCCTGTCGAGCTTAATGGCTGTATTTATTTTAACAAAATCAAATAGGCTGAAATGAGACGGGAGGAAAAAAAATAGTAAAACGTAGGGTTTTGAAATGTTTCAATGTTTGTTTCATTCAATTTATATCAGTCTGTTCTGTAATTCAATTCTGTGAGGCCAAAAGACTTTTGCCTTTTACACAAAAAGATATCACCAACATTTTTGAAAGGCTTTTTGCTTGAAATGCCAAGATAGGTGTTTGCAGATGACCTGGGAATCGTTTACGTATATCAGTTCGCCCCTTGAATATGAAGTAGCTGTTACAAATAATGATGACGTTCGTTTGATAAGAACCATATTCGCTGGACATAGTATTTTTATGTGCCCAGTTCTGGAGCTGTTTGGGCAACTTTTTTCTTAGTACTTAGTACTTAGAATTTTATTTTAAAGATGGCTCTGACGCATATGTCTTGCAATCATTGGCTTTTGTTCTTACCTTAGTAAATCGTACTCTATTGTTACCATATAGCGATAGCTGAGTAAAACCTTTATGACCAGAAACGGCCTTATGAAGAGTGGCTCGATTTTTTGTTAAGCATAGTTCTGCTCGCACCTGCTTCGTTTTTAACAAGAGAAATACCAAAACGTCTTGCGATGTGGATCGTCATAGCGAATCTTTCGAACGCGTTTATACAAGGGTCCGCAAATATTTTATTCCACAACATAACTCTACTCAAGGTGTAAAAAAAACAAAAACTCACGTAGAGTAGGTTTCGTCATAGTACTAGTGTTATATAAATAGCTCCTTTAATCCAGCTCCATCTCAGCGATGTCAAAATCGAAAGTTTGCACAGTCTTACATGTTCATTTGCACAGGAGCGGCAATCCAAGACAGTTTTCGTTGCAGAAATGACTAAATTGATTTGCAATGAACACTGTTTCACTATGAGAGCTTATCCTCCTCGGTGCACCGACATAGCCTAGTCATCTCTAGAACAATCGGTACGACTCCAGTTTCTGCCGTCATGAAGGCTAATATAAAAGAAATAGTAATAGTACAAAGTATTCTGTAGAATCATTTGTTATCCGAGGGGTTGGGGCTGAAGGCTGTCGATCAGCAAAGACACTCTTTTGATTTGCTTAAAAAAAAGTGTCAGTCTACACCGAACTTAGGCCAATGGCTAATTTGTCCTCGCTACCAACTGCCATGATTTTACAGAATTTCAAAGGAACAAACAAATGACTTCCTCAATTTAGTCAGAGTTCCTTTGGATACTCGTAGTGCGCGATTAAATGGAAGTATCGAGTTGTAGTCGCCTTCAGACCTCAGCCATGCCAAGCTGAAGGGGATGTTAGTGAGTTTTTACGATTCCAGTTATAAAGTGCGCGGAACTAACTACCGCGCTCTTCAACTTCAAAACTCTTGCATCATGTCTTTCAGTCCATTGGAATTCGCGGAAGGGCTGACTGTGAGAAGTCCTTCACAAGCTTCCGGCAAATTCAGTCTTCCCTATGGTTTGGTGAACTTCCAAATCTTAATTCAAAGAACAACAATTGGTTGTAGAAACGGCAGCACGATGGACCGACCAAGTGTCCTTATCGATGACCAATGGCCGATGCACGTTGGAGTTATATTTTGTAGGCAACACTGTGCTAAAGTCCATCTACTCCCAAATTGTCTTCGCCACATATTCTAGACAGATGCCTAGTTTATTTAAAAATCGGATCTGGCAACTCTTATCTTCGTTTATATTCTCTCTATTTTCCATTTAATAAATCCCTCTGTTCTCGATTGCTGTCTTGTGTCTTCCCTGATTTCTGCCGTTCTGCGTTTGCCATTGCCATTCCCGTGCCGCTCTTTTCTCCCGCAATGTTCCTCTTCGTGTTTCGCTTATTCCTGTTGCGATTGCGAGAGCCACCTTGAATGGCAATTCCCTCCTTAAATGGCTGTGTATGAGTGCGCAAGATTTTACAAATTTTCGCTCAGGCGAGAACAGCCAACCCTTGATGCATTTACAGATTTCAAAGTCCATTTCTATGTTGATAAGACAACTTTAATTTAGAAACTAAATGAAGTTATATAGGTATTTAAACATTTCAAAGGGTTGATTGGACAGGACTTTTGTGTGTTGTTGCGTACACCCCCCCCCCTCTGCATCTAGTTGTAGTACCTTTAATCAATTTGCATAAGGATAACGCGAGTTGTCTGCATTCTGGGGAACGTCAATGAACTCGGTTGGCCGTCAACTTTCTTTTGTTGTTGTTTGGGAAAAATCCAGTCGCTGCGATTGTGTGCGTGCTAAGGCTCGTTGTGTCTATTGTCAGTCGCCCCCTATTGGGAAAATGTATCGCATTGGGCAGCGATTTCACACCAACTTACGGGATTTTATTTTCCATTTTCCTGCGCGAGGAAGTATCGTCTATCGTGAGTGAAACTTATTAGATATTACACAATTAATTAAAGGTGTGCATTGGTGCGTAACAGGGGGTCCTTGTTCATTAAACACAGGCGAAGCCCTACATAGGTTTGTTTTATAACAGAAGTGAAACGTAGTCTTGCACCTTGCAAGTGGGACTCGGGGCTTTTCATGCTGTCAACGATTGGCAACTTGGATGGACTTAGAGTTGACTATTTCTCTTTCTGAAACTCTTTTCGAAATCAAAATTCCAAAACTCTATCTACGGCTTTTATCTACCCTCACCCCACCAACATCTATCTATATGATGACCTTCAACCTGAAATTCCCGAAAAATATACCATTTCCAACGCTGTAATTTGCTGCACAGGGGAATATTTTATGCAAGCAGAAAATCAATTCTCGGTGCTAAAGCCCTCCATCAGTAAACAAAACTTGGAACCAAAACCGCGCAATTGCAAAACTCTTCCAACCGGTCGCTGCCCTAAATCAATATTTACCCCACCAACCACCTTACGCACGCAAATTCCTAATCAGAGCGTTCCAACGAATGCAGAACACCCAGGCAATACGTTTACCTATCTTACGGGTACTCTACACTCTACAGTCTACACCTATGGCGTGTTGTGTGTCTAGATACGAATACTTGGCCGCGTTTCGTAGCAGAGCGATAAAATTTCATGTTTACTAGCGCGGATCCGCTTGTGCAAGAGTACATGAGTCGCTACTATCTTATCTATGTTTTACGCCTTCTTATTCGCACAATTAGAATGCGGAAAAGCGCCTAGAGTACCTATTGCCGATTCGCGAGAATTTTTGAAGATGGCATCACCGACAGTACGAACTTTTAAAAAAGAACACAAAAGGGCTGCAAAGGAGTGATTTTTTTTGAAGAGTCAAAGTTTCGTACTTCCAGGTGTAAGATGTTGAAGAAATTACCTGGCAGTCGCGTTCTTACCGACGTTTATTGGGCATCAAGAGTTTCCCGATGTCATTGTGCATAAACAGACAAGTTTTGGGGAGATGTTGAAACTAGTCATATATAGCTCTTTACAGATTTTGATACTCATAGCACAGTAGCCGCACATAGCACTATGCGTAGGTAGTTGGTTTCGACGATTTGGAACTGGAGAGTGCGTTGCAAGATCTACCGTAGTGTAAAAATGTTATCAACCTTAAACGAAATCACCTTGTCCAGCTTTGAAAAGCGCACCAGTTAGACAGTCAGCTTTGCCGCAGTTGTTTTCTTTATCTAAACATTCAGTGGGCTACCTTCGCGTCATTTGGATCATACTGGCAGGATTGTTTATATTTATCGGCAGTGGTAAATGGCTCACTCGTCAAATTCCGTCGAACTCCCAGCACCTTCATTGGATAAGTCGGTGTTTTTCTATTTCTTTTCTGACCATTTGTGTGAAACTGACACTGCTCCTTACTTTAAGTATTGTGAGATATTTTAGCCGCTTCGTTAGGCCCAGGACATCTGCAACTCAACTGGTGTTCTGCACTTGCATCTAGTATCATGGGACTTCTGAGCTGTTGAGGAAGAAAAGAAGTATGCAGGTACTCTCCAGGATCTCGTAGAAGAATTCCTTGGAATGTCTTTTGTCGCATTAGTACGTCTCCGACTGATATTGAGAATTGTTTCTATAATTTAATCTCAATACTTTCAGAATAAGCCAGGGGTCAGATGCTGTAAGGCGAAAACGTTGAAACGTGCTCAAGATTGATTTGCTCCAAGTTACCGGAATAAATCGCTTGAACGTTTCGCCTAACAGAATGCCGACCCTGGATTCAGTGGTATTTCGAACTCGAACTGAGCAGAAGGATCTGCTCTCGGTATAGCAATCTGTTGTACATGTCTCGGTTTTTCTTCTTCGATCTTGGCCTTAGTATCATGCACCTCTGGCAGTCTATTAACAAACTATAAGTAGGGGAAGAGGGGGTTAAACGTAAAAAGGGACTAGTTTTAACATTTAAACATTTTAGGGTTCCCCTTAAAGTTAAGAGTCGCATGAAGGAGAAATATGTTGGTCTTTTCGAAAGTAAACGACGTGCCTACTTAAGTTTTATATTGATCGTCAGTCTGAGCCGTACTGTGTGATCTCCGGAAAATTAGATAGTTTGCAACTTTTTTTTGTATATTTGGTATTGTTTTTCACATGCAAAAAATGCATGTGCTAGTTGTAAAATGAACCATTTGTCCCAGAGGATGCAAGGTTCTAATCAAAAGAGGGTCCAAACAAAAGAGAACAGTTTCGCGGGGAGTAAGAAAATCAGCCATTTTAACCGATCTTCAGAGAAACGGGCGTTTCTTGAGGAACAAATTAAAGTTATATCCAGGCCGCCAAGACCAAATCAAGAAGCAGGTGAAGGAAAACATGTTAGTCTTAATTTTTTCAACAACTGATTAAGTTTGTTTGTTAATAAATTTTCTTAAAAACAGATGACACAAGTTTTGTTTGATCTTGTAACAACTTACCACGTAGCAGGGGTGACTTTTAACAACTCCCTTTAATATTTGGACATCTTCAGAACAGACTTAATTGGACTTTTTAGATGATTTTAGTAGCTTAAATATTGCTGTTTTAAAATAGGTTGGGCTCATTCATATGAAAAATCGTAGGATCATCATAAAACTAAGCCGAGAATGTTACTTCTAGGCCCTCTCTTCCCTAACAGTAAAATAAAAGGCTTCCTGCGCTATTCAGTAACCTAAATAAAATCGGAAAAGGCTGCGATTTTACTTTCAAAAACAGGAAAATAAATAAGAAGAGACTGACAACCTGCAATTATGGACTTCCTATAAATATATGTAAATATTTCACTGAAAATTACCTTTTGTCGATTTGCTTTTCCGAGCCTGTTTTTTGTCTTCTATTTTGCCAAAGAATTCTTTCAGATAGCTGCAAAAAGTTTCAGTTTTTCTTTCATGTTTCTACGAAGGCAGTTTCCTGATACCTTACTTCCCCACTTTTCTCATGCTACAATATTGAGTTGAAAGAGGTTACTACTAAAAGAATTGGTGAACTTTAAGGCTTAGTAAGTTGATTGAAACTAAATTCATCGCCCTCTCAAAGGAACTCAAAACCTACGGAAGCCTAATAAACAGTATCGGCCCTAGCGAGGTATCCATCTGAACGGAATATTCTCAGCAACGCATGCTCCGTCGGAGGCTCAATTACATTCCAAGTATGCGTCTTCGGAAGAAAATAATTAAAATGCGGTGACGCATTGACTTTACATCCTCATATTTGTTGGTGCTTGTTTATTCGCTTCGTTTCTTCCTGGAAACACAAATTTAAGCAATAAACACAAAAAATTGCTAAATTACATATTCTAAAATTATAGAACTTAAATAAATTCCGCGAATGATTTTTGTCGGATGCTATCGAAAAAGAATTCTTATGAAGTTGTCAAAAACGTCATCCAAAAACATGATCGTAGTGCAACGCACAATTCTCCGAACAAGTAATCGGAAAAATACCTCAGAGCAAAAATCTTCGGATTTGTATAAAATCGTAGAATTTTCTGTTCCGAAAGTATAAACATTATACCTATAAAGAAATTATGAAACGCTGTAAATTTTACTAATTTTGTTTGTGTGTGTGTATATGTATATATCCATTATAGATAACAGTGACACGTTGTGGATGCATTTTCTTTCACAATCCTCTCTTAACTCCAAATGTGACAATTTTTGACAATTAATGAAGCCCTCTAGGTAAAAATCAGCTTCAACGCTTAGGATAACTTATAGCGAGTTTCCGTTTTTACTAACCCTAAGCTGTCAAATAGCCAACAGTAGCCGCACAATTGGCGGCAAATTCAAATCTTGCGTGCATTTCGTGACACCCTTTATAAACTAAGGAAAATATTTGTCCAAGAACAGATCCCTGGTGGAAAACCAATTCCTGATAAGCAGCACAAATTTGAAGTTTGAGAATGGACACTTAGCACAGCTTTGAACGACAGTCACTTAAGCGGTGAGATTATTCGAATAAATATCGCTCAAAAATTGGGCCTCTAGATGAGTACGAATTTTGATCTTTTAAAAAATATAAGGTTAAAATGTACCAAGTCTCTGTGAAAAATAATTTAGTGCTTTAAGTAGATCTTATATAAAAAAGGTACAGGGAAAAAAAATGCTTCTTATATTTGAGTTGTTCAAAAACCCATATATATATAAAACAAGGTTACTTTTATAAAAAAAAAAGAGAAAATTCGTATATGAACAGAACGGATGCACACACGTATCCCTATAAAAAACAAAGTTTCTTAGATTAAAATAAATTATGCAAGACAGAAGGTTATTTTATGGAAAAAGAACGGATCCATAGAAGAAAAATAATTTATTACACATAAAAAAACACATATGCGGGGGATTTTCTTTTGAAAAGTAGATCTATTGAATGAAAGTGCGTTTCGTATATATCCGAACATACTGAGTTTCCACATGCGTTATTATTACCGATTTGTGATAAGTGATCCTTCCGTGATGGAATGTACTTTATGGTCTATTAATTTTATATGGAAAAGTACAGTGTCAAATACTGAAAGGTTAATAGTTTCCCCCTAAGGTCATTTCTTTAAGTATATACGACTCCTTCAAGAGTGAAATATTGATTTATTATTAGGTCTGTTAATTGACTCTGAGTTGCAGAAACAATCACAGAAAAAATAAAGCTTTAGCGTTTCGTGCTGTCTAAAAACTGTTCAATTTCTTGTGTCATGAATCTGTGCTGTCTGTATACCTACTGTAAAGCACGCGATTTTCTGCATACTTCTGTGGCTAAGCAGATTCGTAAAAAGTGTCAAAATCAGTTACTGTCGGTGAAAATTCTTTTTGGTTTCTAACTGTTGTGTGTTAATTTCGCTGTCATATTTTTTCGCGAGGTCAACTATGTTGCTCTAACCAATTGTAAAATTCGGAGAAAAGCTTAAGACTGTCGTTGAGTGCAACTAAAAATGTTCACACAAGAGCGTGTTGGTAATGAAGCGTCCTAAGCTAAGGGCTGGTTCCAGCGACAACTCAGTCTCTGTAGTGATTTGTGTAGAATTGTTCCCTTGATTTTCTTAGTGTTCTTATATTTTTTTTAATGAGCTTATGACTGAGTTCGATGATCCCCTTGACGACGATATTTGCCTAGTTGGACACGAAATTTTGGTATTTTTAAGCTACAATTGTAAACTGCAAAAAAAGGGACAACCACCACAGGTTTATCGATGCAAACGAATTTAATTGTCTCCTTCTTACGATTTTGGTTCCTTACCACGGGGCTATATCTATACACTATATAGACGTCAATTCAACACCCATTGCAGACATTAGTTTGATACAAAAGTAATAAAACTACGGTACGCCCGCCTACAACATTTTCAGTCGCCTTTTGATGTTGATTTTATTGACACTCTTGGTCTAGCGACCAATTTGCCGATTGACACATCCTTAAAGTGTTTAACACTTTGGACCGCAGTAACATGCCTAGCGGGTATGTTGTGAATAGTTTGATTGATAAATTATAAGTGAGCACACGCCTCGACGCCTCCATATTAAAATTGAAAAAAATCTTCGCCCACAGTTTTTAAGGCAACTGACACGGCCAAAGAGTCGAAAATACGTCACACAGTAACAACAGGCATCATGACTGATTGGCATCCACTAGAGGTGCTTTATAAACCAGCTTAAAAATGTGTTTTTGCTTCTTGAGAATGTAAGTTGCGAGAAACTAGGGTAGGGTCATTCATGGACCTCCCGTGTCAATTCTTCAATCAAAAGACGCTTACGTTTCTATGGAAATTGTAAGAAAATCTAACGACTGTCAGAGGGCTACATCAAACATCACTACAGCTGTCTAATTAAACTGCACTCTTCCATACAAAACACAAGCTTGCAATTATAAAAATAAATAAATGAGTCAAAACAGCTTTTTTATTTCAAGTTAACAATTTATCTCGCGACAACTAATCAAACACTTCGTTCGCATTTACTGACTTTTATTTTTCTACCTCAACGAAAATAGATTCTTTTTCCTCTGTCAAAAACTTTTACTAACTAGACGCGTAACAGCGGAAGCCGAAGCAGACGCAGCAAAATATATCGACAACTACACGAGTTTCTGTGTACATTTTCACCTGCGCTACGTCTAATGTGTGCGGCGGCACGCTTTAAGAACAGAAAACATACATTTTCCAGGTGAGCTTTTATTTCACCGCCCACTTGGATACGCATATCCCCATAAAGCATCTGCCTTATGGTCTGTATCTGACGCTCGCAGACGCAACGTCATTCAAACGAATAACAAATGTGAGTGCGTATTTATATCTTTGCGTATGCCCAACTAACTTTATACTTGTTCAGCTATTTTGAGGCTTTTCTTCTGGGATTTGTTTCCATTTTTAAATTTAAATTGAATCCAATTCCGAATCCATGCACAAAGAGGGCTCTGCCTCAGCAAGTAGCACAGTTAAAATGCGTACTTTGATTTTATTGGGGAGAACGCGACGATGTCAATCCGAAACGGGGACACTATCTTCAAAAGGTCGTAAAATGTATCTTTTATGTTTCGTGCTGTCACAGAAGGGGGACGTTTTTTAAGGGAAAATGGGGCACGAATGTCGTTGTTTTATTTGTTTATTTGATTTTGTTTTATTTTCCCCGAAGGAAGGTACCTATCTTCTAATTTATAAAGTGGTCCTTTAGCACAGGACGCCAGTTTTATTTTGAGTTCAAATGGTTTTCACGATGTTGCGAAAATGTTTAGAAATTTAAAGAAAAAAATACACTTTTTTGCTGAGTTTGTGCTTTGGAAAAGTTGACGGTAAACAGAAACGAAAAATGAACAGCGCATGCACGCAGAGTTCGCGCGAAATTGGTATTTAATTTTGTCGGCCTTTTTATTTCTAGAAAACAATAAAAGAATACGAACTTGGCTTGAGAGGAAGAGATGCAAATGACTGGCTTATTTTTATTGAATAGCCCGTGATGATTTATCAGCTAGGTGTGGAGCATTTGTGAGTTGAAAGGTCGAATGAAAGGGGAACTCCCTTGTCTTAATCATTTTTTGACGTTAAGGGTGGTTTCGGTGGTGCAGCAGCGAGCTTTCTCCATCGGCATCCTACACAACCGGGGGTTGCCAAAACTAGTCATGGCTCTGTATCTCTGTTTTGTGCTGTCATAGGCGGCTTTGCAATCGATGAAAAGTTGGTGTGTACTTCTTGTGCCTTTTGCCGCGATCTAGTCTAAGAGGGACAATTTGATCAACGGCGGACTTTTCTGTAGAAGTTTACACAATGGGACAGATATGCCCTGGTAGACGATATCAAGGGGACGGATGCTTCTGAAGGTAACCCAGCTTAATGGGTATTCTTTCCAGGGGGCCATCCATCAGGCACGCATTTATTTAAACAAATCGTGACAATGCATACTCCAACTTTGCTCTAAAAAACTCAGTCGGCAAACTGTCTTTAATGTGGATATTGCTATTCTAACTTCGTTTTGATCAGGTGGACGGAAGTCTTGTGGTTTTGATCGCAATGTGATCAGTTTGGTTGACGGCTTAGTGATCCGAAGACGACCACATCCGCGTATAAATCTATTGAGATGCGACAACCTCATGCTTGGCCTCTCGACAGAGTCTACTACTCGGAGTCCGTTACCAGGCATGGTGTCGTGTAGGATGTGTTTACTAAACGTTCTACGAAAGATGTCCGCCATTCCTCTTTTGGCGTTAAATGGTCTTGGGCTTAGGGCATCGTATATCTCTGGTTTAGGGAGCTCGGCTGGCAGGCTGTCTTTGGTGCCACAGGGAAATAAGTCTCAATTTTAACTTTTGGGACTTATAACCCACTTAAGTGAGACACAAGTCCCAAATTGGAATTGGGATTTTTATTATATTAAGTCTTGATGTTGATTGTCATAAGAAATTGACTAACCTGCCGATAGCTCAATAACTTTTTCGTATAAGAATATATACCACATATATGACAAATCCAAAAAGCTCTTTACATGGCCAGCAACCATATTGTAACAAATGCCAGAGTTCTTCATCTGATTTTTGTCTGGCCTATACTAGGTTCTAACCAATCGCACTCCCTAAAGTTATATCTGCCTGAATGGGCTTGAAGTAGGACCGTTCCATGTTTTGCTGTCAAAAGTAAATCAGTTCTTTTCTGACCAAGTTCTGCAAGACCTACTTGATTTTTCCGTGCAAGCGAAGTTACCCAGACCCACAACCTACAATCTGGAGAACAAGTTCCATATTATACCACATAGCAGTCCCACACCATCGCTTCCAATACCGTGGCTTACTAGAACAGATCTCAACAGAGACAGACCTGAGATTCGCATGTGTCGAAGCTCTTTTATAGAAACTGATTGGAGTTGCAGACCCAACCGTTGATTCCATTAAGTCCGTCGGCCGTTCGTTGTTGCTTTGAAGAAGAACAAGTATTTAGGTCCACAGCGACTCTTCTTGCAGATTTATTCTTAGTACCGACTTGCTTTCTTTGGGAAGAGTGTTTTTTTTTTCTCAAGACGTGGGCGCAGCTGGACTACTGAGCGAATGGTCTGCTGTTGAACCCCTGGTAGAACACAAGTTACATCTTGAGGTTTTTGGGAGCTTAACTGACCTGAGAAAGCTCCTCAGTTCAACAGTTCCGATGCAGCTAGAATAAAATGCTCGGGTCCCTTCCATTGGTTGCCAAAATAAAGGTAAGATGGACCTGTTGGCCATTCCATCCTCGTGTACCTCCATACAAAAGATACTATAAACATCGCATAAGCAAACGTGCCCCCAACATCAAAGTGTCTTCCATTTGTAGCTACACAAACCATTTCGCTCGCGCTGTAGGTTTTCACTTTCCGCACGTGTGCAAATCGATTTTCTGTTCACAAATTAAGATTACAATTAACATTCGCTATACGTTATCTATACGTTCAAGTGCATTCTGCTTATAATAGGTTTTCTATACTTTTCGCTATCAGCTCGACGTTTGCTCTATATAGAATGAATTCCGGATTCCAGAGACCATTTCCTACACAAAAGATAAAAATACTCACAGTGATGATAAATTAAATTTGAAAAGCCCTCTCGCATAGTTGAAATGTTCTGTATAATTATTTTCGTTTTGATATGAGAACCGCGCCGACCGCCGGCTGTAATTGAACATATTTTTATGCTTGTACTTATCAAACGCATTCTATATTAATTACTCTGATTAGTATGGTTATTTGAGTGTCGTGAGTTGCGACACTCAAACTTTATCGACACGATGAGCCAGGAATGTTGTTTACACTCATGCTCTTTGAACGGCTGACCTATTTATTTTCCTATGTGATAAAGTATTTTGTTTTTTTTTTGTTGCTGCAAGTGGAATGCATTTCATGTGAAAAATTGTGTAGATTGCAGCAATTAATCGGGGAATCGATAGAAACGATATTTTTCTGCTCTGAAATAAAATATAGTGATTTAGAGGTTTTTTTTCTTTTCTTTTATTGGATGCGTCGCCATTTGTGGTGGGGGTAAGTCATTTGGCATTCGATCTCTCGGTTGGCTTCGGGCATAAATAATGGTAGAGAGGTAGCTGAACAAGATTGAGGGTCTTTATGCGGTTCGATCTGAACCACTTGGTAAGGATGGTGATGCGACAGAGCCGTTTGAAGTCTCATTATTCTTCTGCCAGGACAGCAAGGTCATGTTGAAACCTGGCAATGTTTGGAATCTTTAGTTGGCGCAACAGGTCCGTAGGGACCCAAGGCCTAGCTTCTCGCAACCATTCGTTTTGTGTGAGTTTTATTTTTGGAACGAATGGAAGGGATCTACAATTTTATGCCGATTCCAAACGGCTAATTGAGAAGCTCTAAAGACAGTTATACTCTCGGATGTTTGTCAGACGTTCGCGAGAGGTGGCGCAGTGGAAAAAACCCCAAGTTGGAATTTGGGTTTTTGCGGGATGTTTGGAATCTCTAATTCCATATTTGTTGGGGGTTCAACCCAGAAACATTTTTTATCTTTATATTTTTAAATTCATTTTTATTGAAATATTTAATTAAAATTACGATTAAATCTAATTTAAAACTAACATTTATCTTATTCTAGCTTACTAGCGAGCGAGCGCTCTAAACTTATCAATATCCTTAAAATTATTGCCTTTCGGCCTCAAATCTATCTATATCAATGATTTGTTTTGTTTTTTTAATTTTCAAGAAACTTTAGAAAACTTGAATTCTTTATTATTGATTTGTTTACAACTACTTAAACAATACCTTAGCTACTAAACCTTAAATACCTATAATCAGGGTGGTGGCAATCAGGCAATCTCATCGATTGGTCACCATCCTGATTGCGTCCATGGGCGCCTGACAGCCGCCAACAAGGGTTCACCCACCCGTGCCTCCGAGACTCGAGCGAGGCAAAACACCCGAATCTTTTCCATATAGGATCACAAGGGACAGCCATAAGCTATGATAGGCCTTATAAGGGGCACGTAGTAAATGACCTTCACCCTTCACCCTTCATCCTTCATCCGCCAGCGACCACCCCTGCTCTACAATAATTGTTAATTTTCTCCAGTTTTTTCTGGTATCCCCAGAGGCCCCAGCCAATGGAGTTCTGAACAGGATAGTTACCGGTTTTTGGAAATTGATTTTCAACTTCCAATCATCGCAATACCTCTTAATTTGCTCGAAGTCACGTTCGGAAGGATGTTGATGACCTCAATTTTTGGTCCTGGCCTGTACGCCACTAAATCATGTCTGAGGGAACCCACCAGATCACTTGTGTAAATATTAAACAGGACCGGAGAATTCACTGCTCCCTGTTGTAAGCCGTTTTTAATTTCGAAAACCCTGCTCGAAGTCACGTTGCCAGCTTTGACAACGACCTTTTTTCCTATAAGCTTGTCATAGATCATATAGAGCAAAGGTTTTTCAATGGACAATCTGGTCAGCTTATAGAAGAGCCCCTCCAACCATCCGGTATCGAAGGCCTTCTCAAAGTCGACCAGGCAGGCACCCGTGCATTACTTCTTACTTTTATTCCACTGAATGTCGGAGACTAGTTTCGACGCGGCATGAATAGTATCACGCCCCGCTCTAAAGCCAAACTGGTTGTCCGGAATTATCTTATTTCTTTCAACCCATCTTAAAAGAGCTCTTTCGACGACTTTAGATCAAATACCTTGCTAACATTCGGAAGCAAACTAATTGACCGCAGATTAGCAGGGGTTTTCCTATCTTTATCCTTTTTCGGGATAGGGTGTACCATTTGTTATATTGTTAAATAGCGTGGCGAAGATATCGATCGCCTCTTGCGGCAGGTGTCTTAATGCGACGTTTGGGACACCGTCAACGCCCGCCGACTTTTTGGTTTTTAGTGACTCAAAGATGCACCGGAGTTCATCTCTACGAACAGCTGAGAGTTTACTTCAGAACCATTTCCTGGGCAGTGCAACACATTAACCACTTTACTATAATTGACAGAGCAACTGACATGAACTATTTTATACCCACAAAAGTCGTATACTAGTTAATTTGTATTTTATGTTAAGGGCCACTCATAATAGCCCGCAGATGTTGGATGCCAAAGTGGATCCTTCGAAGTCTATAGATTTTCCGTCAGCGACTATAAACCATCAGAGGCAATCGGTATCGGACTTGATCCAAGTGCAACCAAGCTTCTATCATGACCAAACCAAAATAAAGACTGCTCCGTCCAGAGATATACTGACATAGAAAACCTCACGTGTTCGGGCGTTTTTTTATTTCTCTGTAAACAAATGAAACATTTAATAATATAATACTAGCAGACGCAGCCCGCCGGAAATTGATTTTTTGATCGAAACAATTTCGAGAATTTAAGATTCCAGCAGAAATTCCTTTCTGGGATCGAACATTCGCGATCGATAGAAGATGACCCAACTCGAACTGCAATTATTGAATGACACACAATACAGAAACTTTGTACTGACAATTTAAAGACATTTAAACTACACGCGGACACAAACATGTTTAACATTTATATACATAGAATAAGTTCACAGTAAGATAACATCTTATAGTTTGTGAAGGCCTTAAAAGATTTGGAGTTCAAGAGCGAATTTAACATTAGATAGATGAGGACAGACTACCTGTAATTTAATTGGAAACTTACATAAGAGTTTGAAAAGGTAAGTTTTAAATGTGCCTGTGTTTGTGGTTCCCCTTATAGTGTAATGGGTAATGAGTTCCATAGAAGATTGGCATGGACGAAGAATGAGCGCTCAGATTGCGAACAATAGAATCTGGGCCGAATCCTGATGGCTGTTCTTTGTAAACTGGGAAAATTTAATCTGCTGTACAAATACTCAGGCTGTTGGGGGTCTGCATAACACCATGAAAGAGGATTAGCGTTCTGAACTTAATGAGGCTATCGAAGCTGAGGCCCATTATTTGCAGAGAGTAACTTGATATGTGGTCGCAATACCGTTTATTAACAACATGTCTTGCTAAATTGTTATAGATGACATTTAGTTTATGCCTAGTGCAGAAAACTTCGCAACTATAAAGCAATATAGGTAATAAAAGGGACTTAACAAGTAGCATCTTAGTTTTGACCGGCAGAGAGTTATGTGTTGCACGTAGCGATCGGAGACCATTATATACTTTTAATTTAATCAGGGGAAATGTGGTAGTATCTAGAGTCTGCTTATAAATACAGAGTGTCTTAGACTTCGCTGGATTCAGTGATAAATTGAGGGCCCACTGTTAAATGATCTCTAGATATTCGTTCATCAGTTCAATCGCATTACTAATCATATCCAGCGGGCGGCACAAGTATAATTGGACGTCGTCAGCAAACATACGGGGAGTATACAATGTTTAACAAGCTGTGGGAGTTCGTTCACATAAAATGAAAACAAAATGGGCCCTAGAATCGAACCCTGCGGAACTCCCGCGGGAGCACTAAGAAACGAAGAAATTTGGCTTCCCAATGCCACCCATTGCTGCCGGTCCGTGATGTATACCGCAACTTCTTACAAAGGAGAATGTGGTCCACCACAACATGTTGATAAATTGATCACTCTAATTTGAAAGTGGTATCCATCCTCTCCATGATGGAACATGAGTGGATACTGAAATGTGTCGTATGAGCGATGGGTCTGAAGTGTAATAAGCGCGTTGCAATTGGCCATCACTACGCGTTTCAGAACAATTTCACGTTATTCCGAATTTTCACCAACGATAACGAAAGCAATTCCTTCAGTTGTTGGGGTGTTCAATTTACATTGACGACTTCCAGTGGAACGTTTATCCCCGTCGTCGTCAGAATTAACCAACTAAAGCGTTGTGTTTTTAAAGAAGTTCTTGCAACTTCAAAGGACGGTTAATGGCACAAAGCCGATCAATTTCGGTATCAGAATTGCCAACGAAATAAGTTTGAAGAATTTTGGTGTTTTCCATTCGCTGGCGGCAACAATGGTGTTTGAGGGTGAATTTGCCCTTGAATCCTTATAGTTGGTTGCACATTCAAAATGAGGGGGAAACACTGAAAGAACAATATCGAAGAATACAAGTTTTTACCCTCGAAGCTCTGAATATATTAAAAACGATGAATATTTCGGATAAATTCACGATTTGAACACTTAAATTTGCACTCCAATCACCGGCAAAATCACAAAACTATGCGGACGATGTAAAAACATTAAGATAGCACACTAAAAGGCGAAACACCAATTTAGCTGTAATGAAAAACTACGAAGAAAAATAATCAATCAAAAATTACCGCAAAATCCAATTTCAAATTAACACAAATGGTTTCCGCAAAGAAAACTTTCCAAAATCATCAAAATAATGCAGAACTTTAGACACATACGATCTCACTGCATATAACTTTCAAAACTTAAAAAGAAAAACAGTATATTTCCCGTACAAAATGTATGAAAAATCATTATTTGCGAATTTTAAAATTTCACCTTAAAATTTTGTCATTTTCTTGCCATAGCTCAAATCGTACGATCTTTTCTCGACTTATGGGTCTTTCGTATGCAACTTTGGTTAATATTTTATATATGGATTTAAGAGGCAAATAAAATGTATGGAAACAAAGGAAGACAGCTGAGCTTTGTTTGACATCTCTTAAAGCTGTCCCTTGAGTGACGCACAGGTTGATTAATCGTATAGAAAAATTCACCATTGCTCATTTTATTGCTCGTGAACGAGAACACCTTCGCAAGCTGTTTTAAATTGATTCTACAAGCCTGTAGAGTTCTTTAAACAGTGCTTGAACTTTATTACTTTTTTACTTCAGCATGGTTGCCACTGGTCTGGAAAGTCAGGGAATTTATAAAGACGGTCAGGAAAAATTCGAATTGTCTATTTCGTTTTTAAATAATAAAGTAAAATTATTTGCTCTGATCTAATTACTGAGCTTCCTGATTTGTCAGCGCGGATTCGTTGTCCACGGCTTGCTCGTACTTTGGTTGTACCAAACACTTGTGTTTCAAATCTTCCTGATTATTCTCATAGAAACGAGATTGTATTTAAAATAAAACCAAATTTTTTTATTTTTGTTTGCCTACAGTTATATTTCGAAAGATTTACCTGGTAAAAAAGCAAAACCTAATCAAAAACTCCTACTCGATCTAAATACCATCAGATCTTTTGTAGAGATCGATGTCATTAACTGCTTCCTCTACTTGTGCATGAAATTAACCTTAGTCCGGGGCAGACTTGTCCTTGCGGCCGTACAACATCGGTCCTTGCTGTGGTAGGTAAATGTGTGTCTAGTGACGATAATACACGTAATTTGAGTCCATTGTGCGCTTTTTTGAACTCTGGGTACAATAATTGAGTGATTCCATTCCGCTTTTTAAAACCACCCAGATTTATCTTCCTCTAGGTATAAGAAGCAGCTACCAAAGGTTCTGCTGTCACATTTTAGCTGCCTCTTCAACGACCCCTCACAGCTAATGGACTAGTTGTTTTGTAGCTAGCCCAGCCGATATATCTTTCTTATGTATGTTCCTTGCATTCCTTGTACTGCTCTAGCTTTAAAACAGCCGACTCCATGGATTCTATAAGTTTTCCTCTCAGAGTATATAAGCAGGTGTTTTCATTGACGAATTTGCGTCGTGTCATCCATCACCTTAGCTGCTTGGGTTAGAGTGGCTTCCTCTGTTGGAAAAACACTGTAGTCATCGTTGCGTATAACATGCCATACTGATATGTATCTTCGAACTGTGCGCCGGTCAGTATAGACAGTTAGACACCCTTCCCTTAATGCTCTATCAAAGCTTCGTTCAGCCATTTTCCTCTGTTGATTCTTGAAGTGCATCTCCTTTTAAATGCGAAGCCACAATTTAATAGAGGCAGTAGACTAAGTTGACGATTTTCCAGGCTCCCTAAGCTTGATAAAGGTTTTGGCCGGCTTTCTGGTGCAGTATACGTATATGTGTTAGGAACGAGGTTTAGCATATTAAGTCCACAGCTGCAGGGCCTATAGTTTCTTTCTTATGACCCAGATGTTCGAATACCAGACTGTGTTTGGTTAAGTATGTATAAATCTGAAACCTTCATATTCCAAACCCAATCCAGACGCCAATTTATGTAATGACAGTTTTATATAGGAAATCAATGTTAGAGTGAATCAAATCCTCTTTGCATAAATTTGTGCCTATGGAACTCCACCTTTAGGAGAGGCTCCGCCAACTAAAACTTGTGTAAGTCCATGGCTCTGGATGCAAATTGCTTTATTTGTTATAAAGCTGCAGAGTTGATGAGGTTAAAGACGGACTTATACGTGAGATAGATCAAAACGAAACGATTCCGCATATAGCTTGTTGTCGTCAAAGCTTTCCAGTTGATACTGTGTCAGTACTGTCAGTTCCCAAGTACACGCAACCCAACCTGACCCCAATTTGTTATTTTTTTTTTTTCAAGGGGTTCTACTCAAGTCTATAAAAATCATTTCCCACTCCAACAATCGATAGTTCCTTAGTTCAATCACACCTACCAATTACCGTTCCATTTTAAGTAGCGAAATTATGTACCTAACCTTTTCAAAGACAACTATAATTGTAAGTAGACTGTTTCGATCCATACTTTGAGTCAAGAACCACGTACCTAACCTACACTCCATTGCCTTATGACACAGACTTCCCTTAGCCAACACAAGCCGAACAACGTTAATAACATTCAATTAACTAATGTCTACTTGCCGAGACACACCTTTTAATCAAATTTCGTACAGGCAAACAGAAATGGTATCGGGAAACGAATCGAAATAAAATTTGTCACTTTCGGCCATAAGCCGTAATCAAAGTGGGAAAAATCGAAAGAAAACGACCAAGAGGAAAGCACGCAACAAGACATCCTAAAAATAGTTGCACACACACACACACACAGGCCAAGCTCTAATTGCGGACATACACTTGCAATCGACCATCGCCGCCTAGGCACCTTTGGCATAGCTACCTTCGCCTTTTCCATTTTCATTTCCATTCACTTATCCATAAAAGGAGGAAACTAGCGAATGCGACAATATCGCCCTGCGGCCCTTTAATTGAGTTTGCCGCTTCATGCGGCCCAAAATAGGCCATCACGTCTACTCGTTCATTACCTCTCTTCGTATATGTGTTTATCCAAAATGGGTAGAAGCAATTCATTTTCAATTCCGCATTTCCTGTGCAGTCTTCGTGGCCCAAATCTGTACCGTGAGCGTGTGTTGCTCTTTCACCATGTGGGAAGCGAGTCAAAGAAGTGTGGAGCATATGCATATAATAAACCTTTAATAAACGACTACACGTTTGGAACTAATGCAAGGTGGAGTTGTGTTGTATGGTGCCTCGTGGCGCAGTGAATTGAGAGATTTTACCAGCTGAAAGCGAATTGATCTTCATGTCACCTTCTGTCATGCGGCTTTAGGTTAATTCTTCCCGTTCGGGTTTTACACAAAACTATAGCTCAGTCTATTGAAATAGATTTGCTGAAAATAGAGCGAGCTAAAAATAAGAACGGATACAACCTTTTATTTGACACTTCCAAGTTCTCTGTGTCACCTGGCATTATTTGTATCTTTCAATCCATATGGTGCCATTTATCTATCTCTGTAAGTAAACCTACATGACTTTGGAATTAAACAGTTTGATCTGTGTGTGGGACTTTTTTCCATTTTCTTCTGTCATCTGTCAAAGTCGATCTAGTGAATTTTGCTGAGCTTTACACAGTGCAATCTTGTCATTCCAAGCGGCACGTCAAATCAAAAAATAAATTACATCTATCTATCCATTTACACTAGAGCTTTAACCGTTTTTGGTAGATGTCATTTATTTTTTAAATACTTATTTTGACGTTGGTTTGATAAATGTCGTAAGCAGCGGAGGGTGCGCAATGTAGGCGTTATAATTTTAATAGTTTCGAGATCACGCTACATCTGATTTACATACATAATATGCGTTTGAAGTTTAACATTTTTTGTTAACGTCATCTACAATTACGGTTGGATTTACTTACAATTTTTTACAAATCTTCACTCGATGCCGTTCCCTAACCTGCAATAAGCCTTCACAGAAAGAATTTAACTACTTTTACTGAACAGATTTCCAGCAGTACGATTCCAAGGAACTGCTTCTGATTGGTGTTTCTCAATACTGGATTTAAAACGCGCGCGCATTTTTGCACGAGACGGGGCAGAGAAATCCGTTTGTCCGCAATCAATGCTAATAAAAGCGTAAGAATGAGATAAAAAATGAGACGCCTAAAGTACCATGGATGTTCTAAGTTCTACCCATAGTTATAGATACGTAAAACGGAAAACACAAGTTCCGGCGACACGGTTGCCAACTTCAAACATAACTTTGGACAAATATACAGAAAAAAAAGAACGGAGAAATCGACATTGGGACAAAGATTTAATTTTCCAACTAAAAAACTATTTTTTTGTGAACAACATCTCAAAAAGCATAACCTAAAAATAGTTTAATAATATTTTCTCGCATAACCAAGGTTGTTTTTGTTGATTAATTTTTATTTTTTTATAATTTATTCGGCAGAGAAACATTGAGAAAGAAAAAGACTTTGTCCGGCGACCAACATCTCTTCAATTACTTGAAAACATTTCTATTTCTGATTTTAAACATGTGAAATGAAAGTGGCAATTAGTTTCAGTAAATGAAACCAACAATTCATCAATCAATTATACGAAATAAATAAAGGATTGTTCGGACATCACTTCCGGAAGCCATTTTGTTTTCTAGGAAAGCGACATTTCGTAAGCCGTCGCTATAAAAATATCAACATGCTGAACTTTCCCATAAGTCCAACTACGAAAACAAGATGGCCGACCAAAATAGGTGTCACTTATTTTCGCACGTTAGGTAATGCTCTCTCTTTCAGTCGCACGGAATGTGTGATGTTGTAAATGCAGTACTAGTCTGTATATTTTTTTAATTATCACGTATTCACAAAATATAAAAAGTACTGAAAACATATAGTTCACTTCCAGTCTAACAAAACGTTACTCGGCTGTGTTTCCCATAAAATATAGTCCACTATCTTATCTTACATTTCTTAAGATTTTATCAATAACAGTTGTTGACAAGTGTTTTTTTTTTTTTAACAAAACATCGATAACCAATATTAAAGCCCCTTTTCTGTGCTGCCATTTGTCAAAAAGTTACTCAATTGTTGGTATCACGAGTAGTCCACTATACAACCGGCTGTCTACGGAGTATAATCCTCTTCAGATTCATTGCTCAATATGAAACACATTAGGCTGGTCTTCGAGTGAGCAGATACAAAACAACAACATTGACGACACAATATACCTACCGAAATGTTTATGCGTGCTTCGTGCGATATAAATCACCGCTCGACCTACCGCATATGCCGAACATTGCCGCCATAACCAGACAAGCCCCGCACATTGTTCCTCGTCCCTCTCACGCTTACAACTAATTTCATTCAATTTATTAAATCGGTAATGATGAAATGACATTCGCACAAAACAAAAAAAAAGTGACACTAATGACATTGTCTTAACGTCAAACTGACTGAGCACACGACCGAACCGAGACGGCTAATGACATGTCAAGCAATCATGGCCAAAGTCATGGACAGCACTGAGGCTGAGTGCAATTAGCATTGCTTGCTTTGCCTTTGATTGTGGTCGTCGCGGTTGGCTAAAACAAAAAATACACTCAACTTTGAATGGTAGTTCGAATTTAGTGGGGCCAAGTAATGACAGTTAGCAGAAATGACAAAAATAAACCGCGAAAATGCGCAACTTGAACTTTTGCATACGTTTGTCATTAAAGTCGCGTTTCCTCATCGTTTGCCCGCACACACAAATAGGGCCGCCAATAAACAAAAATAAATTATAATGCTCGTAATCACCTTCGCCGCAAATTCGGTCATAAGGAAAACAACAATTATCCTCATAATCGCAACTCTGAAAGCTGTAGTGACTTTTAGTGACTTTTAGTCGACTGCAGCCTATAAGTGCGTGCAACAAGATCAGACTTGTGTTGAATTATTGGTTTAACGCACAAAGGATGTTCAGCTGCTTAAAACTTTTTTTTTTGTATCGTTTTGCGTTTGCAGCGAATTCACTGTAAATTGGGTTAATGAGCAGTGCACGCAAGCTGTTTAAATACATGAGCTTGATCGTTAGCTCTACATTCAGAACGGGATAACTTGATGAGTGGCAATCATTTCGTAATTATTGCTAATCTTTGTTTCTATCTGGGAATGCTGAAACGAGAGAGAATGAAAAGGAATTACGCACAAGTTATGGCATTTTGAAAGTTTTAATTTGCCTTAATTAGGCATTTGATTTGGTATAAAGACTCCTAATGGTAGGCTTTGGAAAGAAAATGTGTGTGGAAGCGCGGCTTTATATATATATGACGCTGACTCCAGACGGGATAGTATTTGTTGTAAGCTTGGGGACAGAAATGGCGGTACACGTGAAAGGAGGGCAGAATGAAAGGTTGTGGATGAAATCTAATAACGAAATTTGGGTAAGAGTGCCGAATGTGGGGTATGTCCAGGTGCTAATTTAGAACTTTCTAACTAACGAAGGTGAAGATTATTTCGGACATTTTTTTACGCGTGTCCATAAGAACTTAAATAATATCTATAAATATTTAATTTTTATCAGGATTTATTTTTTATTTAATCACAGTCGAAAATTATACGATATGTGTATCATTCAGGCCCTAGTCACGTGATTTTCGAAACGATAGACCTTTAGAGCAACCAACTCGGACGTAAAGTTAAGAGCATGAGAGTCACATTCAGCTGCGGGTAACCAAAAATAAGTCAAATCAAATTTTGGAAACTATGTTTCCAAGTTATTTCTGACTGTAGAATCCCCAAACTGATAGCTCTGGTTTAAATGATATGAAGAACACTTTTGTGATGCTTTTGTAACCATTAAACCTTTAAAAAGAATACGAAAGGGTCCACTGTATGCCGAGTCCGAACGGCTGAACGGAGGCATGAGCTCTTTCATGACAGTTATGCTCTGCGATATTTGTCAGACGTTCGTGAGAAATGGCACAGTTTTTCTGGCGATTGAACCGGTGACACTTCGCTCCGTAGTCCAGCCCCAGCAAATACTAAGCACTGAACCACTGCACCTTTATAAATATTTTCCCAAATAAATAATACGGAGTCTTTGTGTGTACCTATACATCTTCGATCCAAAAGGAAACGCGATCTGGTTTTGATTTATTGTAGCTCGGGCTTCTGGAAAGAGCAGAAAACTGCTGTTCCAAGTTTGAACACTTTTTATATGAATTCAGGCTCATAATTCTGAAATGTTCAAAAAGTTTAACACCCTTAGAAGATGATGTTTTCAAATTCCCTTTCTGTCGTAATGATTGTCTTGAGTGGTCAAGAACTTTATCTGTGCGGGGAACCGCACAGTCCCGAATGTGAAGATTCTTTGTCCTAGGCTGGGCTGTTATTACCCGAGTTTTGGCGACTTGTTTTTATAGAGTTGAGACATGCAATATGACTGAAGCAAGTCTTCTGCTTTTAATCGTTTTCGAGCGGTTGTAAAATGATTTTCTTAAACTCCTAATTTATTGCTGTTTTCAAAGTATAGACAATTATTTTTTTTACTTAATTATAGAAGATAATTCAACTTTACCAATCAAAACAAGTTTTTCTTAATATAAGAAAATAAGAAAACTTGATGGTTTTTCTTTTCGCTAATCGACTTTGTATTTAAACTTTCTGTTTAATTTTAAATTGTTTCTTTAACTGGAATGGAATCAAGGTTTGAACTAATTTTCCTTTAAGCTAAAGCTTAGACAAAACTTTATGCCTGGGACATTATCTCTAACAGAACTCTTCGGTTTATGTTATGTTAAATGTGCTAAAAATTCTAGAAGAAGTCGAGCGTCATTATAACCAAACATTATTCGGGCGGTAGCCAAATTTCAAAAAGTGCTGAAGACAAGACAAGACTATCTCTGTTTTTTTTTTTTAGATCTGGCAGTGTTTCTATAACCAAAGGGGTTGAAATTTGTCGGAGCTGATTTAATGAACCAACGATGACATCAGCACTTGTTCAGAAATCTTTAAATTTGTGTTTCTTTTAAGGTGATGCTGTAACAAATTCACATACAAACTAACAATTTTATTATACGTACAAATATTGCTCGTGGAATCGTGTAGGTGACTTAATCTGGTTCGGATAAATTGTTACCTCTGAGAGAGCAAGCCAGGCTGTATGGGATTTCCTTAAAGGTGTGCGAGGATTCAACTTCCAATGTATAGTAACAAGTCTTTGATTTATTTTATAAACCTTACATCTATTCAAGTCTTTCAAGTATTCCACAAAGCCGATTGATAGATAGATTCATTTCGCTAATCACCAATTAAATTCATATATTTAACTTATTATTATATAACTGATTGTATTGTTTTTTCGAAATCTGTGGATTAATTGAATTCCAGCCAACCTTTTATATTTACAAGGTCGCTTTCTAGAAGGTATGCCATCGCAATTAGATCTGCGACTTTCTTCCGCGTACTTAACAACTTGCCCCTATATACTTAAGGAACTCACATAAACTCGCAAATTAAACCATGTTTTAACACCTCTAATATTGTTACGGTCAGTTCAACAACCTAAATCAACCCCAATCATCATGCAAAATAAAAGGCATTCCCCTTGATTAATGACCTGCCTCACATTCAGGGTCAAAGAAGTCCCCAACAACACTACAGGCCGTTAGCCACTCTCAAATATGACTATAGACCTTAAATTGTGAACTCTTGAACCAAAAATTTTATTAAATTCTATGGCAAAAATAAAAAAAAATAAAATGATATTCTTTTTCCGCTACAAGACTAATTTATCTAACAACATGTAACACGCCAGATACGGGCACAGCCACACAACGACGGAGCAAAGTCAAAATGTAAACGACCTTAGAGATAAACAACAACCAGCAACCGACCAACAGATGATGAACTAAAGCCAAAGCATAAAAAGAAGAATAGGCGAGAAAAGACATAGCTCATCATCATCATCACCGTACGTAATAAATCATCAGCTGAAAAGAGCTCTACAACCATAGATACACCGCCATGTTTGATGGAAGAAATTCATATATTCACAGTCTGGTTTGTGGACGTCTTAAAGACAACCGTGTCTTCGTTGAAGAACGCAGTACAAACAGACTCCCTCTCTCTCTCTCTCTGCACTCCAATGCCAGTTTACACTTCACTTGCCGCATAAGACCTACTTAAAGTGCAGCGCAACATTCATGCGCTGATAACCCCAGCAACACACAAAACACAGAAGCCAGATGGATGCAGCAACATCATCTGCACTGCGAAGGCTGGTTAGGTTTAGAAATCTGGGAATCGGAATTGGAATCGGAAAACGAGGATGAGAACGAACAGCAGGGAGACAGAGTGAGAAAATAAAAAATAAAAAAAAAACACAAACAAGTTCAATAAACGCTACAGTTGCCAAGCTGAATTAGAAAACTGGTGAAAAGAAGTTTAGGTACAGGGGAAGAAGGGAATACCAGGGGCGTACTATAGCTACGTACCGAGGAACAAGGGCAAGTCTTCAATCAAAACTAGGTACACACACTTTTATGCTCCATGATCATGTCGCGCTATTCCGTAATGTAATGTTCTAGTAATCACAACTGGTTCTCCTCGCTTTCCATCAGTATCTTTTCGTATTGCTGTTGTTGTTCTTGGAAGACTTTGCACATCCGCCGGAGCAAAAGTACCTCCGGCAGCCCAACAAACAGCAGCACCAGCAAACAGTGCATGGAGGCGCAAATTGTCGAGAATATTACACCGGAAATTGTTGGATTATACCCTCATGTATGCACAGAGTATATCCACTATAAGTATCTGCGGGTCGATTTCTTGGGTTTCTGGTAAAAGTAATCACACACCTTGTAGAGTAGCTATACACAATCGGCCGCCTTCGTCCCACTTGCCCCGTGTGAATTATTTCTAATTGCAAAATTATTCTTCTGGTGCTTGTGACGTTCGTTATAATATTTACTTTTCTTTTCTTCATTACTTTTTTTTCCCCGTCCAGAGGGGTCACGTTGGAAGAGTGTGAATAATTTTTTTTCCCGCTCCCTGTCGAAAAGTTTGAATGACATTTTGTCGTTTGAATTTTTCAATTAACTCGTCTTCGCCATGGCAAGAATTGTTGTGCAAAAATGAAATAAAAGAGGGGACTAGAACTCGTTGTGTAGCTAGGGTATTTCGTATTTCATAAATGCATTTGCATAGAAATCCCCACTTAAGTAATGAACTATGAAGGGTGATGTGTATTTTTTTTTCTCTTCTTCTTTGCCCTTTATGTGCAAGGTGACGACTGAGCTCTACTTTTCTATGTAGCTAGTCGAGCGGTGGAATTCTAATTTTTCAAAAAGAAATCCTTTCGCAGTACTAGTTGGCACGAACGACTTTGATATCCAGTGGAGTGGTGAAATATGCAAAACCCTTGCGTTGTCTCTGATGGTTTCGCTTGTTTTTCAGAAATCAGTGAATGAACTTACAGGGTTGAAACTGATGGGGCGGCCATTTAATTAGGAGTGTCTGTTCATTTTGCCAATTTTTAAGTCCTGAACTGTGTTTCTATCTGACATTTCTGTTAGATAGACGGATGCAATGACTTAAAGACGAAGTCACTTGTAAGAAGTTGAGAGTGTGAGTATGATCAAATTTAATAAATATACAATGACCACAAGGACCTAAAGCATTATTGTATTTTTGTTTTATTAAAAATAAAAAAGACCACCGCAAATTATTTTATTAGAAAATCGCGAAGCAAAGTTCGTCAAAAAATTGCAATAAAGTGACACGTTACCCGGAAGATGTACATGATCACACCAAAAATGTGCGCACTTCACCAATTTTCTACGAAATCAACTTATGATGAATCACAAATCAAAGGAAACTATAATAGTGAAGTCGGATTTGTTGAGCCTCTTGTTGTTGCAAAGCTCTGCGATTAACGACAAGTCAGGAGCTGCCAGCTCGTCCAGTTTATTAATGGAGGCACCTGTTATGCGCTTACAGACGAGGGTTGATTATACTCAGAATGATGGAATAAGACAGCTATGTAGAGGTGGCTATGCCCGACATACTTGTACGACTTTCGGTACCATAACAACTCATGTGACCCTTTTTTTCGTTGATTGGAATTCCTAGCTTGACTGAATTCCTAGTCCCTCTTAAGTAGAGTTAAATATTCACAGGGCCGGAGCGCAGATGTCTATACTATCCATAAATGTCGCAGCAATCTTAACCGACTAATACGATTCTTCTTGACCAGGTCTATATGGTTGTACAGTCTTCCAAACTCCTTCGATTCAAATTTAAAGGATGATCAGAAGTTTTCTTTTTTTTTATATTTGCTTGAATATTTCTCAGCACGTTTTCACCCGCCTGTCCATGTTTTCCCGTCATATAAGAAGACGGGGATAGTAAAGGTCAAATAACGCCCGCTTAGTTGTGAGAGGACTCTGTTGAAGCTACTATTCAGTGGATAGACGGATACTAGGGATACTATTGCTCAAATGTTTGAAATATCGTTATTAGGCAAGTCTTCTCTCAATATGTAATTTACTATGACTTCTGATGGCACAGAACTTTGTGTATGAATAAAATAAAAATGCGCATGCCTTTACAGGACTTTACGATACAGGCCGAAAGCTATGCCAATAAAAGACCGGAATGAAATAAAATAAGGAGATTATGGCATTCAAACACTTCTGATGTAAATACAAGAGTAAGAATTCTATTGTTTTTTTTTTTTTTTGTCTAAATATTAAATTTATGAAAGGACTATTTGACGATTAATTTGATTTAATTTGACTAATCGTATACACGAGCGCCTGCGACAAAAAAAAAACTTCGTGTGAAGAACGGTTTTGTCCAAAGACTCCCCCATTTTTTTTTTTTAACTAATCGTATTTATTTTGAAATATCTATTTCCTTTCGAAATTTTTTTGCAAAACAATCACACCACTTCTCAGATTCAAATCCATTTGGTATTCCTACATTGGATTTAAATCGAGATTCCCGTTTGTTCGTTTCTAATTGTTTTCTCAGAATCGATCGATTTCAATTTAGCGTCAAATTGTATTCGAGCAAAAATTCGCATAGTTTCCTACCAAAAATTGTTAAAATACCTACGCAATTTAATGGAAGCAATAAACAAAAACAAAAAGAATCCTTATTGGAAGTAAAAACTTTATATAGATGATTCTGAAAAAAATTGCCTACCCTTCCAGCACATTTATTTGAAAATAACTCGATTTCGGTCGCCTCTGACAGTGCAAGCACTTTATTCTTGTTAAAGTCCTGCCTTCGATGCAATTCGATCAATTCGAGGAATGACTGCATTTTAAATTAATGCAGATCGCCTTACTCATCCTGGTTAATTTACCTGTATAAATTTAGAAATAAAATGTTTCAAACTTCGTGAAAAAAAACATAAACAAGCACTACCTGGAACAGGAAAGAATTTTTCAGAAATAAAAGGCACAAGCTTTTGGTAATCGTCGTTATATTAACCTGGGTGCACATTTATTTTGTCGTACCGATTACGGAGTTATTTGAAGAACTATTTTATTTTGACAAATATGGACCATGTGAAATGTGAAGGTTTGTAGTTTCCATATAAAAAATAAGGCTAAATTTTGGCCGCCATGTTTTCCTGGTTAAAAATAGAGTTGAACAAAAACCTGTGTTTTTGCAACTCAGCAAGAAGCTAAAGTGTCAAGCTGTCATGTTTTATTGTGCTTCTTAGGCGTCGTAGGAAGTTTAGTAAACAAAAAATGGGCTAACTATTAGATCCCCGTCTAAAAGAACCTAAAATGTATGAACTCAAACTCGCAAAAGCTTGATTAGAAAAATGTGTCCGTCTTGTGATTTGAATATAGTAGTTATATAAGTTATATAAGCTCTTTTTAGTTGTAGAAACTTTTATTAAATTAAGGAAGTTCGGATAAGCCGAACGCTCGTGGTGTTTAATTTACTCCTAAAATACATTACACACCTAAGGGAGTTGTCATCTGTAAGAGCTCACTTAAAGTCCACATTGATGCTGTTGAAGATTATCGTCATCCAAATTTGGAATACAACTTCTTGTCAAAGCTGTATGTTAATTAAGGTACCTGCATGAATATCACTTCAAATACATGACCACAGACTCACTTTCACCAAATAATAACACATCAGTCAAATATATGTCCATCCAGAAAAATTTAATGAATTTTTGCCAGCGATATCAACCGACAATCAGAAAAATATAGTGATGTCAATAGAACAGTCTATTCAACAATACCTACACACGCATGAGAAGCCATAAAAAAACATTTAAAACATTGAGTACAATGTCATTCGAATTATTAAACAAATATGATGGCACACCGGCCCTTTGATTGTCTTGAATGGTTTCTGCTTCGAGCATTGATTCAGATGGCCAGGCAAATTGTAGAAAAAGTGTACATAGACAATGGATATGTCAAAGTATTTGCCTTAAATAGCACACAATTGGAAAATTGTAGTTGGAGAACTGATATTACCCAGCAGGTGTGTTCACTGTTCATTAGTATTCACAACAATTGAATGTTTTCGCTTCCATTGATTTGAATTTCCTGTAGAGTGTTTGTAAATCAACAGGCGGAACAGCCTCTCGTGCAATAAATATTTGAACTGCTGGTTTATTTTTAAATTAGATGTCATTTTGACACTTACCGCGACGGTTCTATATTTCAGTGGTCTTCTGCGCACGAACTTGCTATACCTTGTGATATGTTTTTTATATAGGCTTCCGTTTTATTACAAAGGTACACTAATCCTTTGGATAAAGGGTACGGCGCTTAAAAATAAATCCTTGTCGAAATAAGTTGGCTTACTATACTTACATGCTTAAATTGGCTCACAATTCCACGAGACATAAGTTCATAACGGACTTCCGTCCCACTTCAGTAGGACATGAGTTCAAAATTTTAATGTGGAAAGTGGACTATACGTCCATAAATTATTTTTCAAAGATGGAACATAATTCAAACATTTTGTAAGAAAAAGAATATGCTATCAAGAAAGTCCAAACCCCACGTTTCAAATATTATTTTGAAGAAATCGCACGAATTTTGTACTTTTATTTCTGATGCTAAAACTCAGTTTATTTCCTCAAACAACATCTATATATATATAATTTATTTATAATAAATACAGATAAATATAGTTATACTTAAATGCTATATAGACCCTAATTATTTATATATATAAATATGTGTACCTATAAGTTTTGTCAGAGCTTCAGAAAATTTGGGAATATAAAAGATCGCCCAAAATATTTGTTTGCTTTCCATTTTAAACAATCTGGATGATTATTCAATATGAAAAATAGCCCAAATTCAAAATTCACAAGCTTAAATGAACTATCGGCTGAACTCCAAAGGACGCCGCTGGACGCTTCAGTGCAGTGCTACAAATCGACTTTTCCTGATTGTACTAAAAACTGAAAAGAAACAGCCCTGAAACGTACAAAATAGTACATAGTTTTTTTTTTTAAATTCCATATTATAAATATTGCATTCAAGCAAAACAAAAGTATATTTTACTGAATCTAACTCCGAGTGTAAATTAGGTTTAAGTTAAATTTTCACCCCAATCCGTATTTTTCAAGCCCGATAATTTAAATTAACATTGATAATATTCACTCAAAAACATGCAATAAACCCCTGGAAAAAGATGCGCTTAAATTCAAACAGTTAAAAACGATTTTAGACCGTTTTAAACCTACGTAATTTCAAATTTCAAGTGTACCGAGTTTCATTTTTACGGTATTAATTATGAATTTCGCCTTTAACAAGTCTCTTAATCTATTTTTTTTTTTTTAAGTCCAAGACATCGTATAACCACTGATGCAAGCAATCGATGATTCACCATGGGCTGTTCTATCAGCTCTTAAATTTGTCTTCTGATGAGGACGACATCGACATTTCATCCACTTCATAAATGAAATCCATTTTTTGAGCTCCTTGTTCTATTCCATTTCACTTTTAGGTATACTTATTTCCTGCCTCCTGCGAAAGAAGAATTGAGTTTTGATCCGAGTTGAACTACTTAAACTGGTCTCCGGAGTGCAATTCCAATTAAATCGGATAAACTGAGTTTATGTCGGGGCTTAATGATTGAAAATTTTTAACTTTTGTATTGAATTACATGGCGTAAGTAAAAAACCTCATGTTCGATTTATTTCAAAAAATTAAAACCCCTGATGGACGCCTCTTTTGTTAGCTCTGTCTTTGGCTATACCTGCCGCCCAGGAACGCACTTCAAGTTGGTTAAGGTTTACTCGGTTGTTTGAGCCCCTGCTAAGGGGAGGTGAGGTCTTCCTCTACTGTGTAAAGTCCCTCTGTGTCAGAGTCGAAAACTGTTTGGGTCGGCTCTCTTGCTCTACATGTTCAAGCCGTCCAAGATAACTGAGGCTCAATTTCTGACCACGTCAGTGTTGCTTCAGAGATCCTACAATTCTTTGTTCAATTTTCTTTTTACCCGTAACGCAAACGCGACCAAAAATCAATCAAGAATCTTCCTCTCTAAGCGACTGCGATGGTACCTTTATCGGCTTTATATATAGGGTGTAGTAAGTTAACATTCTTTAAACTACCTTGAAAGTTTTTAACGGTGGCCACGGTGCAGTGGTTTTTAGTGCTTGTTTGTGACCTACAAGGAGAAGCTTCGAGCCCCGGTATAAGGAACAACACGTATCAGAGCTTCTACACCACTACACCAAAAACATGGTTTCTGCTCGGTTGTGCAGTGGACCATAATTGGAGTCTGAATGGAATCACCTTTATTTAAAAATGACTTAAAGTGTTTAAGCCTAATCACAATCCCGATTAGGAATGACTACGACTAAGCGCGGTTTCTGGGTGTAGGACAATAGCGAACAAATAGCGAAGGGACAAAATCGGGCCCTAATGACAAGCGTTATTCCAAAAAGCGATACAACTTAGCATGGGTCCTGAGTATATTCAAGCAGCGATCGTGGTTCTAGGGCACGTAAAGTGGTCCAACACTTAAAGTGGTTGCAGGAGACAATACGAATGAGAGATGGTTCCGGTGTGGCGCAATAACAAACTGGATCTCTCTGAGAAAATATGACTATTGACGTCAAAGAAGGCCCTGCGACGAATAGAACCTTCTTCTTTCGCTATCTCGAGTCAAAGCCCAGCATCAGACATTACATTGACACCTAGCCTTCTTAGACTCATCGGAAGATTTGGTATTGGACTGTTCTCCTTATATAGGGAGAAGGACAAACATTTCTGTGCTCGCCCTTTTCTTTCAATTGACTCTGGCGATCTGCATACTACACCGTCTGTTGTAATCCGATTCCAAATTCTGTAGAACCGTGCGAACCATGGATATCAGGTTTCCTTTCGCAAATAATTTGAATACAAATTGCGATTCTCTTGTTGTCAGTCAATTGAAACCGTTGCATTTTTTCCTACCAGTATTCCCCTGCATAAAGTCTGAGTTTGATAAAGAAAACGGAACAACCACACTCCCTGTAATTATAGTTATGCTAAAAACAAGTTTATCTTGTGCTGCTTATTCCCTAACCCCGACTTTGAACTGTTCACTGTTCTGTTTTGTTCTCTATCTTTAAACACCAATTAATTTATTTACTTCTTCTCTTGTTTCATTCTAGGAATTAATGCGCTCCACAACCTGAGAAAAGTCAGCATAATTCCACGAACCTAACTGCAAGTCGAGTATATTTAACAAAACATAAAAAAAGTTAAAAATGTCGAATCGACGCAATAAATTCCAACTCTTTGTGGTCTTTCTAATTCTCAAGGAGACTTATAGTGTTTATTGATTTTCATCGTCTCAAGATCATCGCCGGCTAAATTGAGAAAAATACGTTAAACGTAATCGAAAAAAAAAAAAAATTAAAAAAATTTAATTAAGTGAAATAGTGCTGGTAAATTGAATTGGAAAAAAAGTGAAGTAAATAAATTGCATAGATACGCGTGTCCGTTCGTCGGTATCGTGTTCGTATAGCAAAAGTTTCGAAATCGCAACTTTTTGCTTTCGTTTTAGTTTTGTTTATGTTTTTTGTTTTCTTTTTGTTTGATTTTCCTATAAAATTTAATTTAATTGCGCGTACGAGTTCACCGAAACACACACGAAATTGTTGTGTGCGTAATTGCAATCGTTTTATTTTTGTAAAATTACTAACGAGAACCGTTGATCAGTTTGTCAACTAGAAGATACTTCTCGTTTTTGTTATTTGTTCGTGGGTTTTATCTTTTTCACGGCGAAAGTTCTAAGTGATATAATAATATATAAATCCAAGCAGCAGCAAGATGGATCTTAGTTTGGAACGTGATGGCTCCGCTCTTGGCAGTCTGTTTCAGCAGATTATTGCTGATATGAAGGTGAGTTTTATCTTTTTAAGGAATTCATTGAGAGAACCGGACGAATGACCAATGTGTTGGGGGCATTTGCATCGGAATTGCAGAAGGTGTTGGAGTTGGTTTTTGTAACCGGAATAGGTGTTGTTTATCTCTTCAACTGTCACGCTATCTTAATGGATTATCGGTGTGAAAATATTGCGTCGTATGGGGGCCTTGCATCTGTTGTATCGAATTGATAACTTGGTGTATCCGGAAATATTTTATGCATCAGGGGACCGGATAGTATATTTGCTTGTAGAGTGGAAAGTTTCGGTCTGACAAATGAAACGGTTTCTATGACTAAACATTGCAGCGGAAGCGCGGCGATAAGTAAGAATTCCCATATATTATGTTATCTAAAAAATGGGCTCGCAGGAGGGTATTTTTAGAACTTTGGAGAGCTTTCACAGTTTAAGAAAATGGGCTTTTAACTGCAGTTCATATAATCACCGTATTACGAGCTCCTGAAAAATGTATGAAACATCGACAGACGTATCTAGTGACATTTTATGGATTCCGTGCTTGCCACCTTATGTCAGCCGGAGATTTTTTCCCTTCAGACTTTAGCATGAAAGTACTCGAACATAACTTTTTTTTTTTGTTGTACTGCGCCACTTTGATTTCCTCGGATAAACCCAAGTTTTGACTATCATCCTCCAGTATAGACGGATCATTCTGCCTGACAGCGGACTGTTGGCAGCGTTCGAAGTTTTCTTATCTCCAGAAATGTTTTTTATTATTAATCTCTCATTTCTAAATGCTTCTGTACCTATATGTCTTGTATTATTATATTTAAGTACGAAGTTCTTTTTAGCTTTTGGTAAAATTTTCGGACAACTCCTGTGCTCTGAGAAACCGGGGATTCTCTCTCTTTTGTCGCCCTCTGTTAGTTCTGGCAGCAGCTCCTGTTTTATCCTGATCCTAGTCATCTCGTAAAAACCCAGTACATCCTTTAATTGCACTTCTTATGGCACATTCAGTGTTGTCGTACTGGTCCCCTGCCATTGCAATTGATGACAATCTAGGGCTGAGATTTTTAAGAAGACACGGGCCGTCGTAAACTTTCTTGGACCTCTTGCGACAGTAGTTCAATCTTCTTCGAGGATCCGTTGATTTCTGTTGCGCATTGGATATCCGACTTGGCTCACTATCAAGTAGTAGTCTGATTCTGTGTTGCCTGTTCGAAAGTTGCTGGTATGGTTGACCTGGAGAAAGATAAACTAATTTCCTTGGTGTATGTTGAGGTGTTGCAATATTGTGACGGCTCATATGGCAGCGCAGATTATGCTGTATCTATGTAGGTAGAACTTTTGACATACAGCCTGAACTTTCTGACTTATCAACCGAAGTAGGAGTAGGCCCAACTAACAAGCCTCTACTGTTAGCCTGGTTTTCAGTCAATTTCCTCCATTTGCACACTCCAAGGCGGTTGAGGACCGCTTCTACTTTTGCTTCTATTTTGCGTGAGGTGTTCTCCTAATGTTGTCCCTCCTCTGGTTACAGTCGAAGACTATACGGGCCGGAGCATTTGGGTCCGCACGTTTAACGTGTCCAAGACATCTTTGCATAATTTTTAAACATCGTTAAATCCCCTCCTTCGATTATTTTACGAATAATCGCTGGAAAGAACTGCGGATATCTTGATCTGCCTTGGACCACAACGATCAAGGTCTTAAATATAGAATTTCTTTGGGGTAGGGCACTACTTCTCAATTGCCTCTTCAGCCGGAAGAAGCAGCCATTGGTAGGAGTTATTCTTCGTTTAATTTCCTGTGAGATCTTGTTAATAGACTGTTTATCAGTTTATCAGGCAACGTCCCCCACTACCTACCTCAATATTAAAGCTGTAGATTTTGTGTGTCAGTTCTTTTAGGCTGAATTTTTGCCATCGTTAACCGCATTCTAGCCGCCTTTGCTTCTATACTCACAAACGCAATAGTGACAGCTCATTGCGTTCCACCAATTATTTAGACATCATCGCAGTAGATGAACAGGCTTTGAAATATATCGTCTTTGTTGCCCATGTAGGTTCGCACTATTCTTTGGAAGAGAGTCGCATGACAGTGCGTCACCTTGTTTAATTCGTTTTTGACATAAAATCAGCTTGATGCAGCAGTGGTCTTTCTACTTCCATCCTTCACAGAAGGACGAGTGTTGTAAGGATGGCAAAACAAAACTGTCACAGGTGTTTTTGAAATCGATAAATATAGATGGTGAGTTTAAATTTGGACTTTTGTGGGGTTTTTTCCAGGATCCAGGACCTCTGTCTCTGTCTGTTCACGATCTGCCAGATAAGTTAGCTCAGCACGTTCGAGGCCCTTTGGTCTTCGTCGTCCTTCTGCAGAAAGAGTTTTTCCACATTCTCAGTGATGCATGATCAACTGCGATCAATTTTAGACATCTAAAAGCGAGGTAAAAATATTCAGTAGACCCGTAGGTTACTGTTTTCTGTCTAGGACACAGGTCATGCCATAAACTAAGTGTAGACAACTCTAAAATGCATTTGAAAAACATTCCAAAAAGTCGTTTCATAGTCAAACTGCCAGCCCAAAGCGATCGATATCACACCTCTTAATCGAGCTCTTCAGTCGCACTTAATTTGTTATGAAAATCCAGATTGCAAACGTTACCAGATCTTTTCTTAGCTAGAAACAGGTGAATTATGTAAATCCGTTGCACCACCCTATATTCCTGCCACTGTTTTGCATATAAATCGATGTTAAATGAATATTTCAATGGATCAACTCTGGTCGGCGGGAAACAGCTGCACGTTTTCAATTAGTTATGCGTTTCCATAGTGCAACGCTTCTAGTTATTTATTAAAGGCATTATTGTCTCAACGCATAATTTGCTCTTAAATAAGGATGAGCTAATGGTTTGTTATGCCTGAATGGCGACGCGCATGTAAACGCGTTTTTAAACTGCGTTAAAAGTGACACCATGCTGAATACATTTTAAATCTTGTAATCCCCGCCTAAAACAATAAATTCAGAACGTCAATGTTTGTGTATTCGCAGATTGAAATGCCAATGAGGCAATATAATCATATTCATACGACAATAACTAATTTGGCTACATCATATGATTAGTGGTTAGCACGTGATCTGACGGGGTTGGCGTCTAAAAAGTCTCCACTTCTGTTTATACGTATAGAGGAAAAATTGAAAATAATAGATGTCAAACAAAAACACAAATCTCACGCTATAAGAATTTCATCGTGTGTAGGACGATGCTCACGTTCTTCCGACCGCTCGCCGATCCCGTCTGAATTGAAATTTATTGCTATTTCACTTTCGCTAAAAAATAAGCAGAGATACTCGTACTCGTGTTCGTGTAGTCAGCAGCGTGTGGGTAGTGGCGGATTTATGACACCGCGTCTGTTTGGAAAATAATTTCCACTTTACCCACGAATTGGTGGGTCCATAAAATGCGAAATTATCGATTTTATTTCCACACCAAAAAATGCCGCCGAAAATTTGCGAAATTCACTTTGTTAACATTTTTCAATTTCAAAGAAACTACTCACAAGAATTACACACGGTTTGTCATATGTAGTTACCAGCAAAGACTGACGGAGGATGATGGGCAATTACAGCATCTTATTGTGTGTGTGATCTATGGTAGGTTCGGGTTCGTGTGACAATCGAGCACAATGGAGAGTTGCTGAGAAATTTGAGAAATTTTCACAGTTGAGATTAAGTAACTGAAGGGGGATATTGTCTGATGGTCTGACTTACATAACGTCACATGAAATGGGTAAATGGAAGCAGCATTTCAAACGAACAATGACGAGATATTTTTGCGACAATTGTCGTATTTTACCACGATTTAAACTTTCATTTTCCAACCAGACAAAGTACTGTAGTCGTCTGCTGAATGGAGACATTTTTTTTTCCAAACAATTAGCAATAAACGTTTCGCTGCAAATGTACAACAAATATTTGCTGTTTGCTCTTTAATTTTTCTTCCAGTAAGTTTGTAGGATTTGTAGTGCGAATGTTGATTTAATTTAAGAAAAATAAACAAATCCATCTCAATCGGCGATTTTTTTTTTTTGAATTTTTTAAGTGTGCGTTCTCTTGGAGGACCAGCTGTCGTCTATTTATTTTTACTATACGAATTAAAGTGATTTGTGAAAATGAAAGATTTTCCTCTTTATATATTATAATCGGCCGACGACGGTCCAAATAGAATTGTTTTTAAATCAAATAAAATGAACAAAAGTAAAATATTTTCGGTTAGAAAGAGCAAATATCTCCGGTGTTCTTGGAATCGCATTTAATATTTTATGTGCCTGACGCTGTTGGTCTCGCAGACCTTGTTGACTTTTACTGGGTCCAATGTTTGCTCTGAAAAATTTAAAAAAGGGGGACAAAAAGGGGCCCAATAAAAAACAGACTAAAGCCCACATAAAATACTAATAAAAGCAGAAAAACATTTTTAAGTATGAACAGAAAAATTGTTCATACAAAAACCTTTTTTGTTAGTTTCAATAAAGAATAATATCTTGCTTAGACTGAAAATGGGTCCGTTTTGATTATTCTTAAAAAAAAAAACGGGTCTTGAACCTCAAGGACCCATTCGACAGCTCTAGCCCACGAATAGCATTCGCGCTCTGAGTGAGTGTTTGAATCATTTCTGGATTATAAGAAAAACATACTTCTTCAAGGCTTCAACGGGTCTGGTCGCACAAGGTGGCTGATAACACTATTACAGAATTTAGCGGGCACAAGTCCGATAGTTTGAAGGGCTGTTTGGCATGGCGCGCCATCCTGCTGAAACCCAAGTTCGTTCAAGTCCATGTCTTCAGTTTCAGTCCAAAAAAAGTTGGTAATAATGGAGATGTACTTTGTGTTTTTCTGGGGATCGAACCTGAGGCCGCACTGTGGTACAAAAGGCAAATCTCTTGGCAGAAATACTTAATTCGATGTTTTAGTTTTTATTTCTAATAGAAATACAGACGGAGCTTAAAAAAAAGCAAACAAAATAATTTTCTGTTAACTCATTTGACGTTTAGAGCTTTTCAAAGTTGGTCAGTTTTGTTCTAGAGTAAAAAAAAATGTAGTCCAGTTGTTTTATATGTAAGTAAGTAAATATTTTAATAAAAAATAAACCACCTAATATTTTTTATTAATAAAAAAAAAAAAAAACCTTTTTTCACACTTTTTTTTTGTTTAAGTAGAGCTACAAAAAAAAATCTCTCGAGTTCCCGCGGAGAATTGACTACCAAAGTTGACCCTAACTATTTGTTAAACCATATGCAAAATTTTTAGCTGCAGCTTTATGCAATGTTCGGAGGAATTGGAATTTTCTTAATAAAAGTCGTGCTGACATTTTGGCCTTAAAAGCAAAATTCCTTATGGAATATTTAAATTATTTTGTTAATTAAAAGAGCTGAGAGCGTGAACTTTTCTTCATGTATCAATTAAAAATAGTTTTGTTATTATTTTGATCGTTAAAAAATCGACCCACTTCCACGCCCCATTTTATATAAATGCCAATTGGTTTTTGTAATCCGCCCACTTTAACGACTCTTTTTGAATAAACCAAAAGGGTTTTTGAGGTAGACTGTAACTGATTTTCTTCCAATTACATAAATTATTGTAAATCATTCTTAAAGCATACGTTAACATGTATTAACTTGCCAAAAGAAATGGATTAATTGATAAATGGCCTAAACATATTTTGTGTTCTATTTGAATTTATTTTATTACTTTGTTCGTCCATTTCTTTTTTTCCTACACTGTTTCATATAAAATATATCACTCAAACAGTTTATAGGATATACTGATGCGCCACAAAATGAACAAAATACTGTTTAAATACTTGCTAAAAACATAAAAAATTGGTTCGTTAATTTTATGCATCCACTGTTGTAAAAAAAAATATTTTGGATCACCCTGTGAACTATTAAATATCTGCCTTTTTTACAAACATTCGTAAAATTTGACCTGTTTTTAAAGTTTTTCTTTAATTCCTTTCTCTCTTAATTTCTTTTTCAAAGAAAATCTTACTTCAGGCAGAAGATTTAGAAAGTAAATTTTCTTAAAAACACTATTTTTATAGGCTTGGAAATTTCCTTTAAGAAAACTGTAGCGATATCTTCATGCGCTCAAAAGTTGAAACAAAAAAGTCATTTTTGACCACAGTTGGCCGGTTGCTCAAAACTTCAACACATTAATCATTGAGGCACTAAGTCCCCTTGTAGAATTTTTTGCCATCCCAGAACCGTACGTGTCGGTCGTCTTCCTTGGCAGTTCCACTCGCATATACTTGGCTTTTGGATATGTTTTCATTGCAAACATACCTATGCACCGAGGCGAATTTTGCTCGCTGTCATGATGATGATGATCTAAGCCCCAGATTTGGCCATTATGGACATCTATAAAGGCTGCATTATTCACTCCCATCTCACCCTATGAAATATTCCGTATACACTACTCTCTGGTACCTCGAAAGGTTCGGGTGGACTGATGCCTCGCCAGTTCTTAAAAGCTAGTCGATCTATGTTTTTTGTTTGCGCCCCACCAATGAAGGACGCTCAGCTGGTTAACCACGGCCCCGCCGGGTCTTATTAGTTGTTACTCTTAAGTTTTTTTTCTAGATAAGACAACCTTTTGTCTTGAGTGGTGAATTGGTTCTTTATTGATAAGACATGAGGTCGGTTCTGGCTCTATCACTCTTTCTGTGTAATCCCATTCGGAAGCTGCTAGAAATTCTACAGGTTAACAGATCTGGGGCTGAATCGCTACATTCGTGAACGAGCTTTACGGTTGTACAATCAAAACAAAAGCTAATTCCTTCACGTTATGCGCCTTCGGGGAAGACCCGATTCGCACCTCAGTGACAATGTTTCTTTATCTGTTACACAGAGCCCGCTTATCACTCCATATCTGTCAATCAAACATCCAAGGGATCGGCTCAGATCAGCTCAGACCGGGGTGCGATAAGCTGTACCGGCTAAAGTACTATTGACAGACTGCTCTTGAAGGTGACACACGGTTAGGGCGAACCAATCATTATTGCCGTAGAGACTGTCGTTCAATAGCTTTCGATCTTGGCATATATTTTTTGACAACATCGATGCCGCAGTATATCTCGTGTACTTCGTAGCTTACTGTCCGCCTCCAAAACATCATCAATTTAAAAAATAGCGAAAACTTTAGTAATAACCTTTCTTTCGAAGGGACAGCGGATATCTTTCGCCGCTTTAGATAGACCCCAAGCTCCAATGAGATCATCAAGGTCTTGTTTACACGGAATATTTTTAGTTGTTCGGGATAGGAAAAGGATCAAAAAACTGTGACAGACAAGTTTAATTACTGCTGAGATTTTGTTGTCAGAATTTTTAGCAGAGCCGAGACAGGCAAACTCCCTCACAACCTAACAGTTATAGGTATGAATTAACCAGACAAATATCCCTTGTTGGTATTGCAATTCCCATCGACAGTTGTTCACTTTTGACACTGCCCGCAGCAAATTGGTGTACTGGCAAACCATCCGGAAATGAGGTGAATTATCCGCCATTAAATATAAATATCTGCCAGAAGTACGACATCCGATACGGTACCATTGTTATGGGATGGCACCGCAATTAATGCGGTTTGTTGTGCGTGCGTATAAAGCTCCACCATCAACCGGAACACTTTTTGTTCTTTCAAAGAAACACTCATACTTAATCCATCTGATCCGAGTGACAGCGCACAAATTCTCTCAACTCTCGAGTGTCGAACGTGCATCAGTCTATCTTGTTGTTGGTGTTGTGTTTATCTGACAGGTAAACATCAACAGAAGAGCCCTTCTTATACACAATCACTTCATTCAGTCGATCTGAATCTGTTCAACAAAGTAGCTTACACTGACATGTGACAGAAGAGGGCCTCACTCATTAAACACATATTACGAAAGGGCCAGCATATAGCTCAAGTGTCAATGGAGTGCTTCTTAAACAGCCAGCGCACCACCGATTTATGAAAAAGCCCTTTGATATGCAATGGCATGATGCGAATGACCTTATTTTTCTCCGCCAGTTTGGGCTTTGTTTCGCTTTCGTTGTTTTCCCTTGTTTTACAACAGTTCGAGTAAAACTGTTAAAATGACGAAGTTATAGAACAAAAATCTCGTGACATAAACATTTTTGTTTCGTTTTTTTTTATTGGTGTCATGAAAAGTAATTTACGATTAGAGTCTTTGTTTTTTTTGTCTGTTTTTTTTTTTTTGACACCCGAATTATGGTGTAACGTGTCTTTAAAAGGGTCGACACAAGGAAGTCGTGTTGTAAATGCATTTCGGTTTGGTTCGGGCTATTTGTTGTGGTTGAGCTGCTGCTTAAGAAATACGAGCATGTAATTGCACACATACGTTGCTGCTACTTGAGAAGAAGTTTATGAGAAAAGACGTTTAGAAATTTCGGTTTCGTTGCCATAAAATAATTTTATTGGCGTTGCCATAAAAAAGTCTTTGCAGTAATAGTGCGTTGATATACGTGGCGGCAAAAGTTGTGCGGCTTCGAAATGGAATCAGACGGAAAGCGGATGGTAAAACGGACTCTGACGAATCGTGGTATGTATTTTATGGCACGCATTCCATGAAAACTGTATTGCGCATATTCTTGCCTGCATGCATAACTTTGACTTACCAATGGGAGACCAAACGCAAGGCATTAAGTAAAGAACATGGGAACAGTTCGTTCTGATGAGCTCGGAACGTTCTTTTTGGATAGGTTCCAAACAGCCTGGTAAGAAGTTTATTTGAATAGGGCTCTATTTGATTGAAATTAAGTTTCGTTCATTTTATTATGTAGATATACTTTTCCTGTCAGTATACATCTCAGTTGGAAGGCAGGTCGTGAATTAGTTGAACTACAGAGAGCTGCAGCGCAGTCTTCGAGAACCTGACTTATAAAATGATCAGAACTCAAACACTTTCTGCAAGTCCACTGGCTCCAACATGCCATTTATTCACTTCGCAGTTACCCCTTCGGGTAGGGGTTAGAATATACCCGAGGTAGGCATGCCTGTCGTATGAGGCGACTAAATTTCACAGAGTATGTCGGACGTCCCTTAGGGTACTTATTACTCAAGGACCAGGTGGGTCCTAACAAACATACTCTACCCTTCGTCTCTTCAGGAGATGATACAGGTTTCGACACAGTCCTCGTTTCTGAAGACTCTTGCGGTTCGTGAACTACAAGGAGAGGGCAAATGGCGGAAATGTTTCACCCCGGTACGCTTAATCTATCTCAACATATAGTTGGGCAGCTGATCGTATTTCTGGGTTGATATGCGGGAAGTCCCTGCTCCTCCTAGACTTTTGCGCGCCCTTCTGACAAAAAGAAAAAAAAAATGCTAGTAGCGTTGTTAACACGGATATCGAAACCCTTAAAGATCCCAACATCAGTGTACGGAATTTTGCCGTAGCGGATGAAACTGCCGGTAAGAAAGTTTCCATATCCAAGGGAAGAAAAGTAATAGCTTCCGCTGTTTTTGCTTTGAAGATGGCCGACGATGATGTCAAGTTGAACGATTCGGAGTGCGAACAATGTCAAAGTCATCTCTATAGGAGCTAGCGGAGACATCAAAAGCTTGAATTCAAGTGGAGAGCTGTGAGCTGAAGCACGAACCATTGTGGTAAAGTGCTACTAAAGGGTTTTCCAATAAGAGGGGTTATTTTGGTATTCAAAGAAAAATGCCATTTTTTTAGATAAATGATTGGATGTTTATTTCATAATAAAGAGGCATGCCGTTAATAATGAAAAACGAATTTTATCTTTTAGGTCTTGAATCGACGCCGTCTTGTTGAAAGTAAACGTTGTCCAGATCAATACCATCCAACTCCGACCATAAAAAATCGTTAATCATGCCCAATTCCAAAGAACGAAGAGGAATGGACAAACCTGGTTTTCTTCAACACTTTGGGCTACAGCAGCAATATTCTCAGTTATTCTTGAGCGACGTGCACGGGTTTTATTCTTCACATCACTAACTTATACCGACAGCTCGAATTTTTCCACAAATTTCTGTATTGCGGTCCAACAAGGTGCTTCACGACGGCCAAAAAATACTTTAGTTTTGCAAACTGTGACTGCAAGATTTTCACCATTTTTGTAGTGAATTTTAATAATTTCAATGCGTTGTTGAAGCGTGTATCGTTCCATTTTTCGTAATGGCGTAGTTTCTACTTGTCAAATGTCAAAGAATAAAAGCTTCAAAAGTGACAGCTCCCGAAATTGCGGGTCATTCGCAATAACACCTCTCATTGGAAAACCCTTTATATGGATTACGGTTGAAGTTTTATCGCGCCTCTTTATATGCAATCCATTCCCACAGAAAAGGGCAAGATTAGGACTTATGAGGAAAGTTCTTCTCTAATTGTCGGTTTGTACAAAAGTTCTCTGTCGATGTCATGAAGTCTGCTTACGACAAGCTTCCATTCCTGCGGCTTAGAAGGATTCATTTCCGCTGTAATTCCATGAGTGCAGAAAACGGACGGCACATTTTGCCTTTGCCAATGTCAATTACCCAGATCAAACTGAGGCCGTTCTTCTAAGTAGTAGACTTCTCGTGATGCATACAAAACCTATAAAAAAAAAGCTATACAAGAACCGTGGTCGTCTTGTTCTTTCAAACTTTCTCTCAGCGACCAACAATTCCTTTTTCGGAACAGCGCGTCAAGTGGAAGAAATCCAATGCGCTGTCATTTTTCTTTTTTCTTTTTCAGTGTGAGCTTTCTTGTAGCAAGGGCTTGAGATTGCACACTCATAGTTGTTTGTTTTACGTTGACTTTCTTCTCCAATGTATCATATTCAAATATTAATATTGCCGCTTTATGTTTATGAAAATTTTTTTGATCTTTGATGACAAAAAAAAAATATTAATAAAAATTGGACAGGCGAAGTGTACCGAACATTTATTAGAAATCAGCGGCATTCTTGGTCTCAAGTTTCAACAATTTGTGTAAAAGAAAGCAAATGACTCTTAGAAGACATCTGCAGACATTTCTTCGAGAGACTTGTTCGTTTGTCTTCTAAAACCATTTGGAGACAGATGAGCCTACACTGCCAAGCCTTTTCAAGCACCATTCTGAGAGTGAATGATTTTTACTATACTGAAGCCACAACAGTCCTTCTGACCGACTCCTACCACATCTTGGTCACTTCCCATTCCTCATAAAACGACTACAACGCCAAACTTTCTCCCGCAAAATTCCACCAATGCAAACATTTTTCTTTCCAAATCCATCTCAAAGGAAACTATCCTGACAGATCGATCCAAACCGAGACTATCTAAAAACATTTCCACTTCCAATCCAATTAACTGATTTAAATATATCGTTTGGAAAAGTGCACCATACATTTCCTCCATTCCAACCTTCGAACTCGCTTCTACAAAAATGCAATGCTCGGATTATTCAGGGCACAGGAGTAAACAAATAAAAACAACTCCACACAAAGGCAACCAACATCATGATTGTTGTCCCGACATTGTTCGTGCTCTGCACCGCAAAAATGTCAGCAGCAGTAGCGGCAGCTGCCAACAACACAACTGCACCGAATTGTCTTCTTCAGTTGAATAGCCATGGTCGTCCTGGTGCATTGCAATTTCGGTGCCAGGTACCCCTAGACACCGAGTCTATATGTATTTGTATATATATACCCACCAACAACATACTACTCCACTGGCGGTCATCATATGACGTGTAGGTATATATCGGGAAACAATGCCTCAACTTTGGAGCTTCTGGTGTTCACCGACGGAGTTGGGGAGAATGTGAGTCTCCACTTTTCAGATGGGAACTTCGTGATGGCAAGCTCAAATTGGGATTAGATAACCATGGTGCACCGCACCACCACCATCAACAATCCACCCATCATCGCATTAGAAAAGTCGACTGAACATTTGATTTGCGCTCTGCAATTCAATTAAATCGCTTATCGCTGTCATGTTGGCTTTGGTTGGACTTGCAGCATTCATCGTAGTTGGTATGGCGACGACGTTGATGTTATCAGCGTGGATCACACGCAGCAAATAGTCAAGTACACATTATAGTGAACACAACAGATGGCGGCATACCTACATAGCCCTCTTTTGTGTCAATGACTCTGTCAACAATAACACACGCCGAGAATCGAAACGAGTCTTGAGACTGCAGCGACTACTCCCTCATCTAAATCAGAGCGTTAAACGTTAAACGGCGCAATTTGACGCTACAGCTTGAAGATGTTCTCCAACTTGTTCTGTGGAAAATGTCTCCTCACACATACGTGTTTTGTTTACTTCCGAAATCGGAGGGAGGACGTCCCTATTTTTAGATAGTGGGCGACATAGACTTTGTAAAGATAGTCTGTTGTGCGGGGTGGCATCGCCTTCGAACAAGGTGGGCTGGGTGTTTGTTGAATCGTTGTTATCAGTAAAACTTTGCTTTTTTTTATCCATGAAAAGTCTGGAGGAATTTCGGGAAATTTTTCTTCTTTTGTTGTGTTGCTGTGTGGCGGGTTTTCATTTTTGTTTTTTATGTTATGACTTGTAGGCATCTCTGAAGATAATCTTACACCGCAAGCGGTAGATACTGATAATAAAATCTGGCTACCAAAATATTGTATGGATATTTGATTAGAGATATCGGGACGTTACCGTGGAAGGGTTTACCTTACACAAAATTTGTCTAGGGCGAGGCGTGTCTACGTATGCAACAAGGCGATTTTATTGAAGACATGCTTTTGTTTCCAGGAATGCGAGGCTATCAGGCTTGAGAAAGTCGGGCTTAGTAGCTGCGTGGGAATTCGTTCCTGTGGGCAATAATGAAGTATTATAGAGCGGTAAAGATGTGAACGAACCCCTGCAAAATATTTGTCTTTGAAGAACAGAGCTTAACTGCGAAGGAAGGGAAAGACAAATCAATGTCTGCCAAAGATACGGCCGCTTCTTGTAAACATCTTACAAGGGTTGAAACACGTAGCCAACTTGAGGGGATGCACTCATTCATTATAAGCCCTTAACATCAGCGGACAAGTGTTCGAACCTTTTCGGAAGACCCCCAATAATAAAAATAAAAATCATTTACGTTTATATGTTATAACAACTTTTGTACGCTTGTTTTGCGCAATTTAATTAAATTAAATTAAATTAAATTAAAAATTAAATTCTGTATTTAATTTATACCCTTAAAAGCAATAACGTTAATATTAAGTTCAATAAACAAAATTTAATGCTAAAATGACCCAACTTGCTAAACGAGAAGAAAATTATCCGTAACCAAAAATGTCTTTTCATGTACAAATCTTTTTCTGCTATTTCTATTTCTTTTTGTGTTGTTAATTATTTGGATTTCTTAAATATGGTCACAGCAGCTGTGTCATACATGAGCTCATTGATTTGTTAGCTTTTCAGGGATCACATTTCGTTATATAAATTGTTTGGTAAGGACTTGCAATCCATAAGATTGGGAGTTTTATGTATCTCCTTTTTATACACAAATCGGACGATGTATCCACTGTCTTTCCATCCGATACTGCAAAGAGCCGGTATTATTATTTAAGGCAGAAGACTGTCAGGTCGGGACGGTAAGAAGACCTCGCGGAGTTAATGCGAACAGAATAAAGTGCAGGTCGAACGGAACTTCCTCGTTCATCAAATGTTTTGTTGATTGTTTTCTTATTTTATTAGGTCTGTAGGTAAAAATTTGAAATCCGATGAATAGTGTTAAATAAAATCCTATTTTGGGTTATTCATCTGATACCACGGTTGCCTACTTTAAACATAACTTCGGACAAATATACTGAAAGAATGGAACGGAGAAATCAAAATTGGAACAAAGATTTAAGTTTCCAACTGAAATAAGTTTGTTTTTTTTTTGGTTTTTAAAACTATTTTTTATGAACAACAAAAAATCAAATTTGCCGCCCAATTCTACTGAAAGACACCTTAAAAAATATTTTCTCGCATTGTACGTTACTCTATTTTTTAGTTTTTGTTGGATTACATTTATTTTTACAAATTAAATTTTGGGACTGAGGAATTATCGGGAAGGACAGGTACCGTGTTGGCAACCGTGTCTGATACGACAGTATATATCAAATAACAATGTGAGTTTTTATAAGTTGAAGTTCTCAGTAACAAACAATTGTCACAAGTCTATGGTTAGAGAGTTGTAACCCTACTGAACTGTTTTAAAACAAAGCAAAGAGCAGCAGAAGTTTCTGTTTTCCGATCTGTTTTAAGGGCATGCTTTTATTTTTTGACTGGAATAGATTAGTGACGCTGGCTTAAGGTGTCAATGATTGAAAGTAGGGTTCGTGGTAGACTGATATCATTACATAGATAAGATAAGAACTCATGGGATTTGTTTGAATTGACATTAGTAGTTATAAACTGAATTTGCCGATGGACGAGTTTGGGTGCAAACGAATTGGAAGTTTCTGATTGTGTAATCTTCAAGTAGAAGGAATTATTTTAAGTTGCATATTTAACATGGTTGGTAAAAAAAGGAAGTCGGTAATATTTGCTAAAGCTGAGCATTAGATATTATTAAGGATATAAGGATTATCTACTTGGTTGTTAAAGCTTCATCCAAATTGAAAAAGGGGTTTTCGAGACATGAGTTGTTTTTAAAATAAGCGTTTCCGATGATTCGGTGAATTGAAATTTAAGGACGCAAGAATTTTGAAAACGTTAATTTCACTCTAAGTAGATATATGCATTTTGGTCAAAATCGTTATTGCCGTTTTCAGGTAAATTTAAGAAAACTAAATCTAAAAAAAATGTTTTTTTTTTCTTCAAAAATCCACTGTAAGATTATATAGAGAAAAACTGAGTTTGCTATTAAGTTAGAAATGACTATATTACTTAAGAAATTAATTTTTGTTACAATCGTATTGACCGTTTTCGAGATATGTTCAAATTTCAAAAGTATAACCGTTATCAGATTATTTAGCCAAAACCTGGATATGCAGTCGTGGTAACCTCAGCTACTTAGGCTGAAATATCAATTTCGGTTGAAATCGTTTGAGCTGTTTTCGAACAAATCAAACTGGTACGAACATTTTGTATGGAAAGTACCATTAATATTGAGGTAACCTTGCAAAAAAAAAACCGCCCCCAACTGAAGGCCCACAAACTCCACACGGATGGACAAATAGACGGACAGAATCTTGCGGCCCATTTTTTTGTCAGAATTGATTAACACCTCGAATTCGAAATATTATACGAAAACAATTTCTTTCTCTTACAACGTAATGGAGGAAGTTAAAAATCTGTCGAGAGTGATACACTACCACTTTTAAAAATACATCTTCCAGATAGGACTTTGCAAATGTCCCCTAGATTGTTTAGAGATACTAGCTGATTCCAAAAATGTGTCCGAACAATTATTGCTATTCTTATCATAAATGTCTTTTAGCTGTTACATTTTCTGCTACGTAATCAGTAACATCCTTACATAAGAATGCTGTACCCCAATCCAAATAGAAATTTGTAATTACCTTCCCTGCAACACTTAAAAAAAAAATGACCCTCACTCCACGAGGAATATACAAATACATGTTCAAGAGTAACGTCTCACTTTCTTGTAAATCTATTAACTGCTTTAGATCTCGGCAAACCACTTCCCCTCACATCTTCTAAAATAATTGGTTAAATAAGTATACTCAGCTAAATTTCCAAGAAATGTATTACAAAAAAAAAAAAAAAATGTCCTTGAATAAAGGGCTAGGGGCTTGCAGCACAAAGAAGACAAGATACCAAAAACAAAACAAGAAAAGAACAAAGTGAGAGCGCGCGCACCTGCTTCGGCTTCCTTTGTGTTTGGTTCCCTCAAACCTGTATCTGTATCCTTCATATGAACACAAACCGTTTTCGTATTCGCATTTTCTGCTGCAGGAAATACGAGCACAAGAAGGGAAATCTCCTCCTGCTAACAATGTTAGTTAATGTAATAATTTCGACAAAAATCCTTCCTCTATTGAATGAGAAGACACATCCTCGCGCACACACACCCATAACGAATGGTATATTTATCCCCAGGAGGCATACAGCGACAAGATACTGATTCGAGTTTGCTATTTTAGTTTTTCGGTTGCTTTGCCCTTTTCATCGTGTACACTAATACAGAGAAGCAAACGAAGACAATTTCGAGTGATAATAATTAATCCGACCCGGAGTTGTCTCTTGAAAATGGAAATGCCGTAATTCGTCGGCAAATGTAGATTGATGACGGCTGTTTATCAGCTTTGAATATCTCGAGTGGATGCCGGCTTTTCGGAAGTGGTGGAGATACATTTTATTTGTTATAACTTATAAGGCATTTCCCTTTTATGTCTTTTTAAGGGGACTCTTCCGGTTTTTGAAGAGTGTGGGAAGTTTTCCACCTGAGTTGGTTTGATGTGACGATGATTGCAGTAAATTGTGATATGTAATGACATATATTTGTCATGGCAACTGTGGAGTGACCTGGATCGTTGCTTAGTATTGGAGGTCAGTCATCTTGACTTATATCGATTTTCTCTTATGATTATGGAAAAGTCGTATATTATAAAGTCAATTTCTCTTCTCCATAACATCGGAATCACCGGTCATTCGACAGAGGAAATATATTTATATTTCTTGGAGAGCATATGCTTATCGCACATAGTATGTGCGCAAAGCGGTTCAGCGCACAATAGCATAATCATTAGTTTGATTTCTTAAACCGCTTTTCTGCGGAGACATAGGATTAGAATTTTATTTTGTAAATTGTTAGTATTTATTCGAGTGCGCACATTAGATAGGATATCGCACACTTGTGTGCGCGAACTGAATTATGCACTGAAATGAACTATACTTAAGAATGAAATGACAAGGGGACTATCTAAATGCATGGCTGGGTGTCCAAACTGCGAAAGAATAAGCTAGTGTTGCATTCGATCTACAGGATCTGTGCGCAGTCATAAATACGAACCGATCTATACTCGTATCTCCGTCAGGCCTAGCTCTAAACTTTTTAGACACTGGCTTCAAACTGCTGCATACGGTGATCGTCTAGATCTAGATGTAGTGCTGCTAGATGTGCCTTTTGCAAGGGATGTCACTTTACCTATCTGGAGAGCGTATGCTTATCGCACATATTATATGCGCAAAGCGGTTCAGCGCACAATAGCATAATTCAACGATTAGTTTGATTTTTTAAACCGCTTTTCTGCGGAGACATGGGATTAGTATTTTATTTTGTAAATTGTTCGTATTTATTCGAGTGCGCACATTGGGTAGGATATCGCACACTTGTGTGCGCGAACTGAACTATGCACTGAAATGAATTATTTTAAGAATGAAATGCGAAAGAATAAGCTAGTGTGGCATTCGAGCTACAGGATCTGTGTGTAGTCATAAATATGAACCGATCTATACTCGTATCTCCGTCAGGCCTAGCTCTAATCTTTTTAGACACTGGCTTCAAACTGCTGCATACGGTGATCGTCCAGATCTAGAGTTAGTGCTGCTAGATGTGCCTTTTGCAAGGGATGTCACTATACCTATCTTTTAGCGCTTTGATATCATTGAAATTTCATTGGTCCAGAAATTCTAACGCTGAACCCAGGACGACGAGGATAAAAGAAGGGAATGCTTGACTTTTTTTGGCGTAACGTTGCGCAAAGATAACTTTAAACTCTTTAACTCCCTCAAAATTGTTTCAACTAAAAGGAAGTGCCCTTATTTTGCCAAAAACCGTCGTTTGAATAACCAACTTTCCAAAGACCACACAAACCTTTTATAGAGCCTTCTAAAAAATGCACTCACTGATTATTTGCTTACCAGTAATGGCATTTGACCGTACCAAGTGCCGGATCTATCTCTTTTACATCCCACGAAGAAAAACTAGAAAAAGCTACAGACATCCTGCTGTTTGTCGACAGGCATTTGTACTTAAGTCATGACTTGGTTAGGTAACATAGTCGCAAAGCGGACCATACTTTCGACTGTTGAATATTTAAAAACCAAATTCAAAATGCAGATATAAAAAAAAATGAACTGCAGCATATGTTTGACCTTGGCAAACACACTATTCTGAGCCAGCGCAAATGCGAGCCAACTGCTTTGAACAGGTGCCGTCGCTGTACGGTGGTGACGCTCTCTCTTTCGTGCGGCGTGGTTAAATACATACCTAAGTATAACGTCACTGAAATGAAATGGAGTTTGTTTTGAAATCGGTCGACCGGAAATGTCATGGAGCTCTCTGGCTGGTGTTTTTGTATTTACTTGCGATTGTGTGGGTTTTTTTTTTTCTTTTTCTTTTTTGTACCTAATTGATTCGAAATGCGTGCTTCTAATGGCGTCAGATGAGCGACAGAGCGACAGCCTTACTGTCATTATCATTGAGTCAACAGCATAAGGGTAAATCCATTTTTAATGGGCCTTATAGATTTATTTGAATTGGGTTGTGCTTCCTATTTTGACTGGCGTCTATTACACTATAGGCAATGGCATAGCGCCAAGTCCATCGTTAATCGCACACACCTATTTCAAAATCGAAGGTGTTTATCCGGTGTTCGTTGGTGATGACAGCCAGACAAAATTGCCATTTGGAAGCGATACGTGCTTGTTCATTCGCATTAATATCATTGACTGTCGCAAATGTCAAATTATTACTTGAAGCATTTGTTTTTAATTATAGCCCGCTTACGAGGTTTGATCTTCCGTGTATGACAGTGGCAAATGAGTCGGCAACATTGATGTATGTTAAAAACAGAAAAATGATTGACGCTTGTTGTTAATTCTGTTCACATATTTTTTTTTTAATTCTACTGCTCGAGCTATAGTTTAAATGTTTTGGGACTTTGATGTACGTAGTTGGAAAGTACTTTCTTAAATGTGGACTGGAGTTGATACGAAAGATTAGTCTCGGTCGTTTTTGATTGATGTTTAACAGAAACATATTGAAGCAACAGAGTTCTAAGCAATAATAGAAAATACAAAATAATTGTTAACTGGTTTCAAAAGATTGTGATTTAAAGTCCATTTATTCGTTGTATAGGTTGTAGGTCGAAAAAAGTTCCGCTCTAATAGAAAATTAGTACTCTACACAACGTCTTCTGAAAACTAGGTGGAAGGCTTTGGAGGGTTCGAGAAAGTACTGCAAGGTGCTGGAATGAACCCGAAGAAGCTCGATGGATCAATGGACTCTAATGGGAATCGAAAAGAGTTAGCTGATCAATCGTCAGTGGAGGTGGACAATGCGGTGCAGAAATGCGCCAAAGGTTAGTCAAAACTGCGGAAACCGAGTTGGAAGAAGACAGAAAACTCGACTTCGAGCGGAGGTTGCGGAAGCAACTTAAGCAAAGGTGGAATAGGGTGTGGGCAGGGTCAATTTTTGTCTCTGCGGAGGGTATCAGCAAGTCGGTCAATGAGTTGACGGAAATGTTTTGCAAAATTGACGTCGATTGAAACCTCTCCAGAAGAGGCTGTATCTGGAAAACGGTTCTAGGTCTCCGGTACCTTGAATCCAGCCGAAACTGAGAAAATGCAGACGGAAGGCGGAAGGGAGGATGGACAGCCTGTTCAACATGGGGTCAGTCAACAGGACCCACACTACAGTGGTCATGTTGATGGACAACATGGGCAGGAGATTATCAGTTATCCCGAACCAAGCAAGGTAAAGCGAAAGCCGAACCAAGCTATGGGAAGGACAGCCAAGCAAGCAGATGATGGAACACCATAATACGCTAGGAGTGAGAAAGCCAGCTTTGACAAGCGCGCAACAGCCTTTGTTCAAGCCGTGGCAAAAGATCTACAAATAGAGTTTGTCGACATGAGTAGAGATGGGGGGCTTTCCGAGAGGCTCTCGACTCACTTTCAACAAATTCAGGTTAATGGAATAACCTTGGAGAAAGGGACTATCGCAATAAAATGCGGTAACTAAGAAACCAAAATTTGGCTATGTGAGACTGTTGGGAAGATGACCAACCTATGGGAGGGAATCAACCTTAAAGTAGACAGGCTTCACATACTCAAGGATATTGATAATCTTCGGTCCCGGTCTAACCGTGAGCAAAGAGGTCATCCGTGCCCGATAACGTCGTCTAAATTCCTGTGTGCAGGACACTTCTAAATGGAAGGTTAAGCATTATGAGAAGTTATGAAGACAAAGAAATCGGCTGAACCAAATTGAAGATCTGGTGTCCGAGGAAGGGAGCGAAACTGGTTCGATAAGCAGTAGTAAGGTTCTTTTGCTGGTTGGACATAGCTTTCGTGAAATTCCAATGATCATCGGAAAAGACTCGACCTGGAAAGCCGCACCTGGTAGGGCGACGAAGTGATTGATACCATGGATATGGGAGGTGGGCCCGTACCGCGAAAAGCTCAGGCTGATTCAACTGAACAATCACAGCAAAGCACCATCAGCAATCATGACTAAATGTTTTGATGAGTATTCGTTTGATACAGCCCTTATACAGGAGCCTTGAATATTTAGAGGAAAGAGTAGAGGGCTCCCAAATGGCATGGATCAGTTGCACTTATATGTACAAAAGAGTAAAAGAATTAGGTCCTTCTTCCTGGTGAGGGACATTAGAATTTAGAAGAACACGGATGGGACAAAATACCATGAAGTGTTGGAGGAAAATATTTGAATGACATACCGCTTTCCATGTACTATCACAGCGTGCCTAGCAAAAGGCTGTTTCCGAAATACATTTACTTGCGTATAGCGTAAGTAAATAATGAAGAATGAATTGGACTTCAAATGAAACCTTGAGGAACTCGTCTGACCAAAAAAAAAAAAACAGCTGTTATTCCAAACGGCACAGCTGCTGTACTTAAAATAACAACTTAATAGACAACAACTAGAACAGTTAATTTGTAAATTAACACACTCCAATTTCCTATACGAACGGTTGATTTGAAGTCTTAAAATACAAAAATAAAAAAATGGATATAATTAGTTTCTCTCATCTATTTGCCTCCAGGTAATACTCGTGAGAGCGTAGATTTAATTAGCCGTTAAGAAGCCGACCAGAAAACACATATACCCTTGTCAGTACAATCATCAATCACCGAACAACCTTGCCTGGAAATAGAGGTGAGATCAGCTCCACTATGACTTACAGATAATTCGTTAAATAAAAATAGGTAACCCAAAAAAGAAGTTTGTACTGTACTTTGCATTGTGGGCGGGTATGAATGAGGGGCGTGGCGATCTTCATACCGCAAACACAGTTACGAAAAGTATTCGGCAAAGTTCAAGGTAGCTAGGTTTCAACCATGTTTGTCGGGGGAGCTGATATCACTTGAAACTTGTAAGCACCTACTCTCTTCTGTAAGGTATGGAGTGGTGAGCAGAGAAGCGCCTCAATAAAGCTATCTACCTATATGGCGTTCTAGATTATCCGTGCATTAATTTTAGCACAGTTGGCCGAGATTTTTATAAGAGTCTACATCGCTTGCGGTGCTAAAAACTGAACAATTTGACATCCGAAGTATGCAGTAAGATTCTGGTTACGACGAATTGACAGAACTTGCGTAAACCAGGCTGTTGGTTAGTGTAAAAAAGAAAGCAAAATCGTATGTCACGAAATTGTGGAGGGTTGTCAAAGAAGGCTCTCCAAACATTAAATTAGGAATGACTCTTGTTAAACATTAAATTAGGAATGACTCTTGTTAAGGCTGGGTATATTCGCAGATGGAACGAAGCAGGGTTTTAACATCTTTTAGGTTCTTCTAACTCCGTCGGTGTGTTTTGTCAATGTCAGGTTTCGCAGCATGCGCATCTAGTATGACCTGTGCTGACAACTCAGCGGGTTAAACGACCCTTGCAGTGGATGAGCGCAACTTTAACCTTCACCTTGACAATACACACCCAGGTGTGGATCCCAGTTTTAACTTTAAATATATCAGTTATTTTTTACCAATTCTAAAATCGTTTTATCTCAGTTATTAAATTAATCTTTACTCCTGGAAAAAGATAATATGAATATTTTTTGATATTTAATTTTGCAGAAATTTCAAAATTTTTAGTAGGTACATTTTCGACCACATTGACTGCATACACCTGGGTTTAGATTTACATTTACTCGAAGTTGTATGGTAGAATTCTTCAAAAATTGTTAAATCCAAGGATAATATTGACGCTTTGCACGCACAAGTAGAACCTTGTGTTTGTTTTATTGGAATCACTGTTAAATGTTATAAAAGAATAAACACTTATTCTTTCGTGTTTTTATTTTTTGAGCTCGTATCTACTTAAATTATAACTAAATTGAAAAATTTGTTAGTAGGAAGAATAATAAGCAGAAACAAATATGAACTAATATGTTCCAAAACACAAAACAAAAATATTAAAATATTATTTTGTATGACAGTCTTGACAGTCTTTGTTTGCGTAAGACTTTGAACTTGGCTAACTGTTTTTTTTGCACTGTTCGCAAACTATCCTAGAAGGGCGCTTCCTTTTCTCCTCACTACATATTTACATGCACAAATCCAGTCACATTTGATAGAAAAAAAAAAAAACAGGATAGACAAAAAACCATCAGAACGATCTGAGCACACTCGGATCAGAGCGCGTTCATAGTGCTCGAGCTCAGTTCAGTGCTCAGCTATGAACTAAAAAAGGAAAGGAATACTGTAGCACAAAAAAACATTGCCCTATTTGTGTAGGACGACCAGATCTATCCCGATCCGTCAGATCATCTGGTTTGAAGGGTTCTTGTAGCTCTTGAGCTGGAACGCCAAAACTGTTAACGTAAATAATACCTCTGCAGTTGTGCACTATTGAGAAATTTTATTTCTTCATTTTCCGTTTCGAACAAAAGCAATGAACGATAACGTTTTTTATGCAAACGCTTTTCCAGAATAATCTGGTACTCGAAATAAGAACAACCAAAAGAAATCTTGACGGTAGGAATTGTTATTTGATTGACTATTCCACTTATGGACGATAGCAGGAACTTGCTTACTTTGTTACTTCAATAAAACCTTAAACTAAAAAATAACTAACTAATAACATTAAAAAAATGTTGGCAATACGATGAAACACAATAACTGATAGGTTGGTTCACAACGTCAAATAGTTTTTATTTATTGTCACCCGCTATTGTTGGTGACTTTCAGCTAGAAATTTGACAGTATACAAAAATTAAATATTGCGAAACTTAGTAGCTGGGATCCAGATTCAGAAACGAAATATTTTGTATGTGCTTAAACATTTTTGAAATAGTTCAATTAATGAAAGACATTTTCTCACCCCGGGGTGTTCGCTGTCAGGATAAGGAGTTTTTATTTAGCACCAAAGTGAAGGTTAAACAGTAAACATTTTTTACTAAAATGTACGTTTACCGTCTACATTGCAGACCTACAACTTGTGCAAATCTTTTTCAGCAGTTGTTTGTCAATAGAGTAACAAGTTGACCTTCAAAATCCCGCCTAATTAGCTCTGAGTCGCATTCAAAAACCTGGGCAACCTGGGTAAACAAAAAACATCACCTACTCCAATTCAGACATCATCTACCTTCAAAGTCCGTTTTTTTCTGCTCACTGTGTCAAGTATGACTAATAATCTGCTTATCTTCATCTTTTCTACGAAAAGATCACCCAAATACCGCCAAACTTATTACCGAGTGTCATCGACTTGAATTTGAAATTCCCCACACAGAAGGCAATCAATACCGAAATGGAACAAACGATCGGGCCGCTAACAGCCAGGTAGAAGACCCATTATCTGCAGAGTAAAATCCACTGTGATAATATCTCAAACTTATTTTTTTGGCTTGTTTGTCTGTTTTTTTTTTTTTAGCACACTGTCAACCTTTCAGAGAGGCTCCGCTTCTCAATACTACCTGCAGTAGCAATTCCCAAGGTGTGACTGTGACTGATGCGATGACATTTGTCAATCGTTGTAACCTGTTACGAATACCTAACCGGGGCGTGCCGGTTCGGTTTGCCATGATCGATGGCCGGTATAATAAATGTTTGACACCTCCTAGTGCATTGTTTGCGATGGATTCGGTTTTCTTTGGCAATTTTCTAAGACGGAGCGGAAATTCTATTTATTCTTTCGTCTTTGTGGTTTATTACATTTTCATGACAAGTTCATGTTTTACGAGTCTAAAGACCGTCGACTGTATGCCCGTGCACGTTTTTCATGACGTCGTCATGATTATGGCCATTTTGAGGTAAATTATGGAACGACATGATTTTTGTTTTTATTCAACGCGCACACAGAGTCTATGGCTTGGTGGAAATCTCCAAAACACGAATCCCTAATAAAGTTGCTGGCGAATTGAATCGTAGTAGGATGTAATACTGGCCGCTGGGATGGGAAGGGTTATGCTAGTTTTATGGGTATATGACTGAGACGAAGTTGGTCGATGAGGGCTTCATTAGATGGGGGAAGCTTTGTCGCCTGACACATGTGGGATGCAATTTCCGTTTTCTGCTAATATTGATTATGGGGATAAAGTTTATGGGAAGCTTAATAAGTTGGCAATAGGGGGAGTGAGTTCATGGTCGAAATTGATTAGTTTTCGTATGTATTTTAGCGTTCGTTCACAGACGGTCAAAGTTAATTAATTAAGTTGGACTTGCGGGTGCTATTTTTGAAATTGCTTGGGGAATATGTTAAAGTTAGGCTCAAGGGAAGTTTTTGGCAAGATGGTTGTGCCGAGCTTGTTTTTGTTGTGCTTCTTGGATGGAACGAGCTATCACGCCCCGGGGTAGGTTGATATATTTGGTGTGTGTTCATATTAACGATATGAGTACTTACGATGGATGTGTGGTAAAGAAGCTCTCTGTGAGAGAAACACTCGTAATTGTGATTACCACTGGTGTTTAGGGGTTCCTTTGCTGGCTACCCATGCGAACCATTTCCTTCAATTAATGAAGCTACGAATGTAAGCAGCGCTGGTATAGCCTATATCAGGTTGGTTAAGGCAGGGCACAGCTGCAGAGAAGGTGGGTGAGGGACTTATCCTCCTCCTCATCAATACAGCTTCTGCAAAAGACTTTGCCCGTGTCTGCCCAGAATACAATGCTCGGTAATGACATTAGCGACTAACGTAACGAGATACTAGGTCCATTGAGTCGGAGAATATCCTTAGATCTTTTCAATGTTGGCCAAGAAAGCCGGGCAACGTCGCGTTATCCCAGATTTTTTAATTTATGACTTGCTTTTCGTGTTGCGTCCGCGTGAATGATTTGTTTAGCATGCACGTTGTGCGGACTAACACAATCAACGCCGGAAGAGCCTAGTCTTGCCAATTCGTCAGCTGCACATTCCCTGGGATGTCGCATTGTCCCGGAACCCAGCAAAGTGTGAGGTTGTAGTGTCCAGCTTTCTCGTTACGAGATACGCGGCAATCTTCCACCGCTTTAGATCTTATTGCGCTGGATACTATTGATCTTATGGAAGCCTGAATGTCAATGTATATTACTCTATCCCTGTGTGATACTGTGTAGATCGACAGCCCCGCTCTGGCTTGACGAATAGCTGTGATTTCGGCTTGGAAGACACTACAGAATTTCGGAATCGAGATGGAGAAGCCCAGACTCCGACTTTCTCTGATATTTTGAAACCGTCAGTAAATATTGACAGGGCTCATTTATGTTTAGTACATACAGTGAGTCCCAACGGAATCTCTCCGATAGGGTATAAAATTCCGCAAACATTTAGACCATCCCCTTCTATCAATGACAAACGCTTGACATCTTCTAAGAAAGCTTACCATTACTAAGAAGAGCTACAAGAAAAAGTAACACTTTTCTCTTTCAAGGAAGTCGAGCAGTTTTAACCCACAGCCCCCTTAGTACTCACCAGCTCATCTCGGTTTTTAAAATGAACCTTTTATTGGTCTGTGTCTGGTTGGGTCTGAGTTTGGTTGGTTCTTGCGGGGACCGTGTCAGCCTTATCAACTTTAGATCCATCTCTGCAGTGAATAAGAAATAATGTAGAGGTCTGTTTTAAGCATCGTGCCTTTTCAACACATTTTTTGACTCATTTTTAGGCAATTTTCCACCCGTTTATTGACGGTTTTTGTTTTTTTTTGGCTTGATTATGTAAGCCGGTCTTAAAATCTCTTACATTCCATCTGATGTTCCTTGAATTTATTTCAGCAATTTTTTTTTAACTGATTTTTTTATTTTTAAATCCGTTCAACACATCTCCCAAGAGAATCATTCATCCAAATAGGATGCTGGGGACCAAAGCTTGCATACATACGGGGAGGTTGTGTTGCGGACATAAACTGTTTAATGTTGATAAACCAGGCACCTCTCTTCCAAGCGGCACCCAAAAGCATTCTCATTTTTGGTACAAAAAAGTCTACCGGTACAGAGCAGCCTTAAAGTTACCTCACTTAACTTTATTGGCACGCTGATATTCTGATTACAATCAGTTTATATTTCATACCTAGAAACTTAGACTACAAAACATATATATACCCCAGTTAAAGTTTGACAAACACTTTTGACACTTGATCAGCACTCGAAACTATCGCAGATAGCTGTTTGGTTCTGCGCTTGAAAAATTATTCCCTTCATAGCAAAGCTCTAATGGTTGTAAAGGGTGATTTTTTAGCTGGTTTGGTTTTGGCAACACTGGTTTTGACAGCTGACGTGTGTTTAGTACCTTGTGTCACTGTCAAACAGCTTCAGTTTGGTTTGCAATTTAACCATGGATCGTCTTACAAATGAACAACGCTTGCAAATTATTGAATTTTACTATCAAAATTCGTGCTCGGTTCGAAATGTTCATCGCGCGCTGCTTCCATTTTATGATCGGCATTCTCGACCTTCTGAGCAGTCTATTCGGAAGATTGTGACCAAATTTCGCACCAAATTTACTTTGTTGGACATTAAACCACCAACACGTTTACGTACTGTGCGTAGTGAAGAAAATATTGCGGCCGTATCAGCTAGTGTGACAGAAGACCGCGAAATGTCGATTCGGCGCCGTTCCCAGCAGTTAGGCCTTTGTTACAGCACTACGTGGAAAATTTTGCGGAAGGATTTGGGCGTAAAGCCTTTTAAGATACAGCTGGTGCAAGAACTAAAGCCAGCCGACCTACCACAACGCCGAATTTTTGGTGAATGGGCTCTTGGAAAGCTGGCCGAGGATCCGCTTTTTTATCGAAAAATTGTGTTCAGCGATGAGGCTCATTTTTGGTTGAATGGGTACGTAAATAAGCAAAATTGCCGCATTTGGAGTGAAGATCAGCCAGAAGCATTGCAACAGCTACCAATGCATCCCGAAAAAGCCACTGTTTGGTGCGGTTTATGGGCCGGCGGCATTATTGGGCCATATTTCTTCAAAGATGATGCGAATCGCAGCGTTACTGTCAATGGTGAACGCTACCGAGCGATGATAACAAACTTTTTTTTGCCCGAAATGGAAGTTCTTGACTTGCATGATATGTGGTTTCAACAAGACGGTGCCACATGCCACACAGCACGCGAAACAATGGCGCAATTGCGAGGCGAGTTTGGTGAACAGTTAATTTCACTGGAAGCCAACATCCATGCATTCATTCGTGAGATACCGGCCGATATGTGTGAAAGAGTATGCGAATGGGCTACCTGAGACGCAGCCGCGGTCAACATTTGCATGAAATTATATTTAAACATTAAATTGCAAGGTTCAAACTATCGATTCAAATAAATATTTCATTAATTTTTTCGAATTTTTTGTGTTTTTTTTTTAAAAAAAGTTCTAAACCTCTTAAAAAATCACCCTTTATAAATAGAATAGTCTTGTAGTTAAAGTAGGTCTTCTTTAGGTAGTCCAAAATCTCTTCTATATGAATCCTACACTGAGATCAAATGTAAACCTCAAAATCGCAAAGAACACAAAGACTCTCACTACAGCCCTACGTCCATGCTGAACTCCGTTTCGGTTTATTACAACTCTTTACGAACATATGTAGGTGCAAAAGTTACGAAGCAAGTTATCCATTCGCAGTGCGATTTCATTGACCACCACGAACTCATATTTTTATTCAAAATTTAATTGAGTTGCACAATGTTGGCATGTTTTTGTTTCACAACGTTTGTGCAGTTTTTCGGAGCGCTAAGACCCACACTTCACTAAACACCATTGACCATCCCTCATAACCGTGGGCAAAGCCGCATGAGCAACAACAATGAGGCGAAACGTTTATTATTCATTTTAGAAGCAAAAAAAAACTTCTCGCACAAGAAAAAAGTGAGACGAAAAAACGTTAAACATCTGGCGAAAGATTAAGTAATACGTTTTCTTATCGACAAACACCAGGCGGGCGGAGTACGACGAGTATACTTACACACCGCCAGCAACACTGCAGAGTCATGGTGAGCCGACGATTAAAACACAAAACCCACCGCCAAGCCCCCCAAACCACCGTCATCAACAACAGAGCAACAGTGGGGTATACTGGTAAATTTTGTAATCACCCACTTTAATTGACAATCCTCGTTGGCAGTGAGTGCAACACTTTTTCATGCAAAGTATCTGTATCCATGTATCTGGTTAGGAGTACCTATCCATGGCAAGCGCATTTTATTAACGAGTTATTAAATATCAAAGGTTCTTCTGTTCAACAACGGTCGCAACAGCAGCAGCACAGTGCATTCTTTGCGGTTGGGCAAGTGGAAAACCTTTATTACGGTCCCAAACGGAGCGCGCAGATTCAAGTGGTGGAATCATTTTTCCCCGCAAGTAAATCGCTTGAAGAATCAATTCACAGCGCAGTGACTTGAATTCAAGAATTCAATTGTTGTTCGGGCTATGGGCCTTCCAGAGTTGAGACTTCGAAGAGCCGGCGTGAGTGTGTTTGTTTATAGAGAGGACGACAGTCTCACTCAGCAACGACGACGTCGATCCAAAGTGGAATTAGATACAACTGTTGAATGTACTATGAGAATTGGATTCTTTTTGTCGACTTTGGAGAAAGGCGCATTGTCAGGATGACAGGCGTGGAGATAATTATCCATCGTCTGGTTGCTGTGACATGAGTGTTGGGTATTATATCGCAAAGGGGCTGAGAACTCGGTCCAAGAGCTTTATCTTTACGCTCCAATTGGTTGTTTTGTTTGGTATACTTAAAGAGGAAACAAAGGCGATGCAAAAAAAAAAACCCATACAGATTAAGAGAACCATTAAGTGGTTGGGAATGGAGATGTTCGATTGGTTGGCTTAAGTGTTATTGAGCCTCGTCAACCTTGACACTGGTCGAAACGGTGGTGGTTTGTTCCCACATCGATTTAAGCGGCTTATCGCGAACCATGAGGAACTAAGCTCCAAACGTGTCTATCAAGGCAGTTCTACTATGTCGGTGAATGGCAATTATATTAAGGAAATTCGCTGCATTCTTGCTCTTTCTCTCTTTTAACTACCTATGTCGAATATATTTTTGGCTATGAGCTTTCAGACAGTATAAAGTAAAAACCAATCGACTTGGCTGATGGATAGTCCAGCTGACTTAAATGAAACGAGCAATATCCAACAAAGCTATAGTACCGAACAAAAGACCTGGAGAGGCATTTAAGACAGCGGAAGATGACTTGGAGGAAGTCATATAGCAATGCATATTGCAAGACTTTGTAGAAATGCATATGACTTATGAATGACACCACAGCATCATGCGCTAGGTAAGGACCCTTTCCTTGTAGGTCCTTTATGATACCACATGAGTGCAGGCGAAAGGGTAAATACTGTTGCGTTCGCATTTTATATCCTTTCCGCGCCTATTTGTTTCATGGAGAAAACCACTGAATATATGTTTTTAAAGGGTTGGTGTTAAAATTCTGGATGGATCAAAATTGTTCTTGTAAAATTCTGCTTTCAAAATTCAGTTTTAAAAATTCTGCTTATCAAAATTCTCCAAATATTAAAAAAAGTTTTGGAAAATTTTCAATTCAAAAGCGCGCGATTTTTAGCATTTTCCAAACCTTTTTTAATTGTTTGCAAAATTTTGAAAAGCAGAGATGCAGACAACATTTCCTTTTTTTCATTTGTATTTTTGTCGATCTCGTGAATTACCAAATTTTTAATTCGTCCTTTCTCAGTTTTTAATTTAAATTTTTCAATATTTATTGTTTTTGTTTTTTAAACTTCTAATTTTTAATTTTCTTAAAAAATGGAAAACAGTTTTTTAAGATCTGGTTTTTTTATTTATATTACTTTTTTTTGCTTTAGAAACTCAGAATTTGCTTACTTTAAGTTTTTGTTTATATTTGTTGGTTTGAAAAAAAGCTGAATAAGCTAAATTTTGTAAATCAGATCGAAAAAAAAAAAACAGAATTTTGGATTGTGGAAGGCAAATTGAACAGCATCATCATCTGAGTGTCAGTTTGTATCTGCGCGCTAACCTCGTCTCACCTATAAGAGCTGAGTATTTTAAGTACAAGAAAGGGAAACATAATTTATGCCCTGCTTCAAAATTCACTTATTCGCTAAAAAACAGAATAACAAATTTGTCTATGGCTTTCTAAAGCTCAGCATCGCTTATTTTGTAAAAGATGTGACCTGTTAGTTGCGGAGGTTACTGCTAGGTGTAAGTGACGGTTCAATATGAACCCACACAGCACTACACGCAGAAAAAAAGCTTATTTAAAATCAACCAACTTTCGGTTAGATACTACCAAGTGATACTGTTAATATAGCTCCTACAGAGTTAGTGGATTGAAAATAACCGAGTCAACATGTTTAACGAAAATCGGTTAAAAATAACCTTTTATCATTTTATTCCAATTTTTCTCGGTTGAATTTAACCAGCTGGTGGATATTTATCTAGAAACTTGGTTCTTAACAACTGATAAAGTGTGTTATTTTTAACACAATGCATTTTATCTTTTTAAATCGTTAGTATTTAACAACAAATACTCGGTGTTTTTCAACAGGAACTTGGTTAATTTTAACCCATTTTTTTTAACCGAGCAATTTTTTAGCGTGTATGATGTGCATTTTTGCTATACTTGGAAGATATTCTGTGGCGGCAGAAAGTCACTTAAAAAAAAAAAAAACGAAAATAGTAGCTATTTGGTTATCTGCAGCTCACTTATGTCCTGGAACCCAAATGCGCCCTGTTTTGTTTCTCTGAGATAAGTCTTCTAGGGCTTGAACTGACTTCAATTAAGTGAGGTTGGAGCTTACAGCTCTTAGTGCTGCTTGACTGTCTGTGAATTTATGCGTGGAGACCCTGATTCGAAAATGAAGTCGGTGTGTATTTTAAGCATTTGTTTTATAAGAAATCCGCAGCGTCATGAATGTCCTTAGAGAGAGAATAATGTAAGTCATTTACGGGCGTCCCCACGCGACATCACGCATCGGAAAAGTTATGTCCCGTGTAGAACTTTAGTGACATTGACATCGGAGGCCTTCTGAATGTACCGCGGAACACGTATAACCTTTTCTCCTTTGCTCTAATGTGATGCATACCAACCATTTTAGGATCTCGCCATTAAGGCATCTTCTTTAAGAAATGAAATGAACTACCACAGTTAAATTAAGTTTCTGTCCAGTATCTACAAAACCTCAGACCCAAAACGAATTGGAGGGCCTCATTTGAGAAGGATTCTAAAACCAATCATGGGTGTGTCTAACAAGCACGTTGCTTGCTCATCAGACTTAAAGACTTTTCTGATCACGGCGACATTGGAGCAATTTTAAATGTAAAAAAAATTGCCCTAAGCTATGTCTAATTGTATCTGGCTACCATGTGCGAAGTGCCTCTTGCCAAAACCCACAATAAAAGCGGTAATTTACTGCGGCCTGTGTTTGTGTATTTGTCTCTTTAAAAAAAGTTAACGAACAAAAATCTCGTGAAAGTAACACTCAAGTTTGAGTGCTTAAGAAATTGTCACCCGCCCGAAGACCCACACCTACAATCGAATCTATTTCCTTTTTGCACTTTTTCTCTTTCTAATGATTTCGCACTCATCCGCTGGGTTTCTCTCCAGCTCAAGTGCGGGAGTGGCGACCACCTAAAGCCGCTGCTATAGTCATGTCCCCCAACCGCGCTCTTACATACGAGTAGACTTGAGATCAACTCATTAGTATTGGTCGTCCCCCGCCTCACGTTCTGTGGATTGTTAGCCACAAGACGAGAAATCCATTTCGCAGAATATATGTATACTGAACATTTGTGGCACAAAAACAAAACGAAAATCCCATTAATAATCATAGAATTCACTTTAATGGTTGTGCAGTTTTCACTATATGCCCTCGCATAATTTCTAAATGCGGTCGATGTTGGGTACGAGTATATGACTCTGTAAGTGTGCGATGGCTGTGTACAATGGATGGCTATGTGTGGCTCAAATTTGCAGCAAGGAACTCTTAATGCAAAAATAAAGTTTTCGCGCTTTTGTTTTGCTGTTTGCAGTTCAAGTTACCGCCGGGTGCTGGAGTGAAGCATTGTCTATGGCTTCCAAAGTGAGGAAACACCGAAGGAGTAATGGCATATAATTAAATTGAAGAAAGATAATACCCTTCGCTTCCCATCGTCCGTGGCAGACTTTGATTCAAGTGCGGTAAGCTGTGATTTAAAGATTTTGTGTGGATCGACATGATGGTGGATGTAATTAGTGGTGCGGCGTTTCTTGGGCGAATATTTAAGATGTGAGCGAAATAGTGAGGGGGTTGCCCTTTGCCAAAAGGCGCGATACTTTCAAATCCGAATGGACTTTCTGAAGGAATCGGAGAAGACAACCGAAATTTTTTTCAGTAGCACAGAAAGCTGAAATGCCCGATAGCACCCGCTCGTATAAGTGGCTCTAAAAGTAACCCTTCATTGGATCCTCGCGCCAGGTCGTTATCTGATTGGTTCCGACATGTGATTCGAGGTTGACTGCATTGCATTCGACCAGTATAGGAGTTGGCCGGACTACTGTGGGGTTTTCTGGTAATTTTTTCAGCAGAAACTTTCCATTGGTGGACTGAATCGAAGCAGGTCAGAGCCCAGCCCCAACTTACAATTTAAGTAATCCAAACCCAATGACCTAAGATGACTCTTAAATATTTATTAAATAAAGAGAGGCACTTTAAACAGTGGTCCACAAAGGTCGACTGAAGTGTCAACTGTCCACTTGTTACTTTATACGTAGGTAGCGCTACAGTCCAGCTTGATATTCGAACACACTAACCACTAAGCCACTGCGCCTATACGACTTAAAATTAAGAATTTCGAATTTGAAACTGGGACATGTAAGTTTGGCTTTCCGAATGTTAAAGTGAACACAGCCCTTACGCAACTTTGATGAAATTGTTGTTATAAAATTTACAGATGAGGTTGGTGCGTAAATCCTAAAAAAATATTTCAGAAACTCTTTCAAAAACGTTTTCCTTGTGAAACTGGCATTTGCTTTTTTTGAAAGACTTGTTTTGTAAATAAAAATAGTCCAAAGATATTATATTTTCACTGGCAAATATAGCTTTGGAGTATCGATCTATTATATTTATAAGTATTTTAAAACAACACACACATTTGTTTCATCCTTTAATTTTGAATCATTTAGTTCTTTGTCAACAGAACGAAGAATCTCTGCGCCAGGTAACTCATTCTCAAGTATGTTTTTTTTTAGAGGTATATAACTTTAAGTTGGCAACTCTATTTTAACTGGCGGTCATTTTGTCAGCTGTCAAGTGATTTATTCTTAGTTTGGTTTGGCATTTCAACATGAATAGACTGACGTCCGAACAACGCTTCCAATTTGTGCAAATTTATTTTGAAAATCATGGTTCTGTACGAAATTTTCATAAACGGATTTTGTTTAGCGATGCAGGTCCCTTTTGGTTGAATTGATACGTCAATAAACAAAACTGCCGTATTTGGGGTGATGATAATCCTCAAGTGTATGTTGCGACACCGTTACATCCACAAAAACTGACTGTTTGGTGTGCTTTATGGGTTGGTGGAATAATTGGTCAGTACTTCTTTAAAAACGATGCTGGGCCAGAACGTTGCAGTCAATGGTGACCGCTATAGAGCCGTGATTACTGACTTTTTCGTTCATCAATTGAACAACCATGATGTGCAGGAGCTGTGGTTTCAACAAGACGGCGCAAAATGTCACACAGCCACAATTGATTTATTGAAGGGAACGTTTGGTTTCCCGTTGCGGACCCGTGAATTGGCCTCCAAGATCGTGCGATTTAACGCCGCTTGACTATTTTCTGTGGGGATATGTGAAGTCGCTAGTCTACGCCGATAAGCCCGAAACGTTTGACCAATTGGAGGACAACATTCGCCGCGTTATTGTCGATATACGGCCATATATGTGGTCCTCCAGATTAGACTACGCCCGAGCCAGCCGTGGCGGTCATATGTCAGAAGTCATATTCAAATTATAATGCCAGAAGATTATCTTTAGAATAAAGTAAATTTCATCTCAATTTAAAAAAAAACATCGTTGTTTTATTCCATTTCAAAGTTCTATACCTCAAAAAAAAACAACCTTTATAAGTTAGTTCATAGAATGCCTATAAATACAATTTTTCTGGGGAAGCTCATTTTAAGGTGACCAAGAAGGATATTGTAACGAAATACCAATGAAACAAAATTACCCCCTAAACAATATCTCTCATCAGATTTCCCCCCGTTGACCAAAAAAAAAACCCTAAATCTGGGGGAAAAACCTCGAAACGGGCAACGCTGGCTATAGACTATACCCAAAGTCATGGTTCCGCCTCAGACGAACTAGAGGAAGAGTTGAAATGTTTCCCACCTTCTGAACTGGTGTTCCTGCTTGACTCTGATTGACAACTATACTTTTTCTTAGGAAGCGATTTCAACGACTGACATTCCGGCAGAGGATGTGGCCCTAGCGATATGCATTGAGTATGGATCGGGATCGGGTTCCTTGGTGTAGCCGTTTAGACTGCTAAAGGGTTCAGGCAAGACAGCATATCATCTGCAGGCTAAAGAGGTGAGAGAAGGTATTAAAGATCGCTAAAGGCTTAAGTAGGCGCTGTGGCTTAGTGGTTAGTGTGTTGGACTACTAAGCGAGGGGTTCGAATCCCGCAAAAACCCAAATCCCAACTTACGGTTTTTTTCCACTGCGTCACGTCACGCGAACGTCTGACAGACATCCGAGAGTACAACTGTCTTGAAAGAGCTTCTCAATTAGCCCTTTGGACTCGGTATTCAATTGTAGATCCCTTCCATTCGTTCCAAAAATTCGTTCCAAAAACTCACACAAAACGAATGGTTGTGAGAAGCTAGGCCTAGGGTCCCTACGGACCTATTGCACCAACTATTTATTTAATTTATTCTTAAGGCTTAAATAATGAGTTGAAAGAATCGTCAATGGTCGAAATGCCCTTTCGGAAATATTCTTAGTATTCGTTAAGATCTATAAACCTCATCAGCGAAGAACGTATACGGTCTGAGGCTATCACACGCATTTTTGCAACCAAGCCCTTTTGAACTTTGAATAGAATCCGTACGACCGACAGAAAATCGCAGAAAGGAGATGGTTCTATCTGTACAAGTGGTGCAAAAACGAAAATTATTCAAGGTATAAGTCCTATCACAAAGCATGAGTAGACGCCTCCTCGGACTCCGCCATTGAATCCGCGGTTCGACGGGGTTTGTTCAAGATTTGGAGTCAGATGTAACTATCCGATAAAACAGGGTTTTCATATAAAGCTCGAAGACTGTCCACCAAGGGGAGTTAGTTTGACACACAATCTAACATATGACGTCGTTCTTAAAGGTCTCCTCAGATTCATGCACATGTCTAGGTCGTTGTAGTAAAAAAGAGGATTTCTGACCTTTAAAAACTGCATTTCACGGATGCCTTCCATAATTCTGGTCTAAATCAAGATGTCCCAAAGGTTACCCAGATCCAGCTAAAAAAAAGCTCACTTCAATTGAACTCAACTGAAGAGGCTATCGTACTCTAAGAACTAAAGTCGAAAATAAATTCGAAAATTCTCTGGAAAATCACCCTTGTTATAGGTAAATGGAAAAAAAAATATGTAAAGGCATCCCCCTGCAAAACATTATACAGTACAATTAATCCCACCCTGGCGCTTCATGCAAACGAAATCAATGATACATAAATCCACTTGATATTCATAAATACTCCTTAGAGTCGCACAATGCGCTTCACTGATGGCAAATCGATAACCACTCACACACTTCCCATGGACCTCGATAGCATCCCTCAACAGTTTTCGAAATATACGATACTTGCCTCGTTTTCTGTATGGAAATCGCCTCTTTCATGTGAAATTGTTATTATTTAATCCGTTTCCATGCAAAAAGGAGAAAAATTCAATTTTCCACATAACTAGGACAACGCACTTTACAAAGCTGGCGCCATCATCATCAGCATCATCGTTCATCTCCACTCGATCCGGGCATCTGTTACTCGTAGCAACAGCCAAAATGGCGTCGGCGGTGATGGAAATGGAAACAGCAAAAACTAAAACGAAATTCGATTGTGATTTGTGTTTGTATGTCTCCATAGCGAGCACAGGATAGAGCACAGCGCAGGGACCAACCCCCGTTTGTTACCAAAACACGCTGAACGATGGCGAACGACGCAAGCGAATATATTGCCATTGTCACCCCATGTTACGCGAGTACGTACTTTTGTTACTGGAAACAGCGCGCAACAAACCACTCTTACCCTCTTGAACTGCATCTGACACGCAGGAGACTTTCAATGAGCCCGTACTGCAGGCTCTTGAGTGTTTGGCCAGACAAAAAATGTCGCTAATTAACTGCGGAAAATATGAAAACTCAATTTTTTATTTTTTTTTTTTTAAATTGCAATCAAGGATAAAAGAAGCTAATTTATTTAAATTGACTGTACCAACGTTTGAGACTGTTGCCTAAGGACTGCATGCAGTAACAGAGTATCTGGGCGAAACTCAAGAAGCTGCAGCCCAGAAACAAAGAGGCCGCCCCTCCAAAAGCCACTACAAGTTGGTCGGCACTAAAGACCACCCGCTTTCGCATTCCAATTTTCGGCAGATTCAAGTTGATCAGCAAGGACTTTTCAAATCTGGTGGCTCCCTATATATGAAAAGGGTATATTTAGAAGGCGGTGCAACTGGGCAGGGCAATATCAATACTTACGTAGTTATGAACAGTTGCCCCGAGTGAAGCGTATGTCGTGAGTGAGCACAGACGCAAGCACTGTGGGCACTTGGTGGCCTTCCAGTTGGCTTTGGCCAGGCATAGCATTCCCTTGACGTTGCATGTTGGACCGACTCCGACAACATAAAAGAATGGTTTGCAGTTGCAAAGCTTAAGAGCTGCATTGATGCGGCACTCATTTCGGCAAAGTGTCGGGCGGTAGATCTGATGCAACATAGCAACGTAGAAAGAGTGTATCGTACGGAGGAGATGTTCTATACAACCTTAAACTCACCTTGAAGAATTTCAAATTATTTTCGTCGGAAAATCGACATTTCCTGTATTTAATGGGCACATTTCGAACTTCTTTCTCGGCCGAGGTTACTTGTACGTCCACGTAGACGGTCGTTACTTGATGAGCAGTCATTTCCCGGCGGATTACATTACCACTGTCGTTGGGCACTACGTCTTTATTGCTATGGATATACTTTGAACAGAAAACCATCATTATTATCATTATCAAAGGTCCACGATGTCTTACTCACAGCAGTTGCTCTATCACCATCATTGAGAGAGGGTGAGAGCTTTATGATGCACAGATCAAAAGGGCTGCACATTGGAATGTTTTTGGGCTTCTCAGGATCCCTAAAAAGAAACTTGTTGAACACGCACCAATTTGGGTTTGGTTACTGATATATACCTTTTAAAGCCTAGAGGATTCTGGTATTCGTGAAGGAAAGACGAAGTCACACACATGCCAACCTCGGTGATGACGCTGTACAGTTGTTGGTGAGCTTCAGTCGACTTGTCGCTCTTAATACCGCTGGAGCTATATTCTAGTTTACCGCCATTTGGTTCGTTAATAGTTGTGCTGTTGGAGAAAAGCGTCGATCGTATCTAAGGAAGGCGAGAGAAACTTATACACGAACATGATTGAATGGTGTCGACTTACATCCCAGATGATCTTCAAAAGAGGCATGTTGTCGAAACTCACGTCGTTTTCATATGGCTTGAGGATTTCCAAATTATTGTAGCGGATAGTTGTCAGACCGCTCAAGAAGCCCATGAAATAATTGAAGTTTTTGTCCGTTCGGCTTGAATTCCAAATGCTGTTGAAAATTATTGAAATTTTAGACATTGTGAAGAAAAGAAAAATAACGAGATAATTTATCCAACTGTTTAAGGTTTTATCGACGTTCAAACTGGCGAGACCAAAGCATTTTTTTTTATCGAAAAGGTCACCCAAAAGTGGTTTCATGTTTTGCCCCATCCTATCGGTTTTAAGACCACTGAAATATTCATTCGTCATTCGCTTTCGAAAGATTGACGACCAAAATAAGCCATTTCTCCTCGATCTTTGACAAATTTGTTTATATTTGTGGAGACGTTCTCAAGCTCTTAGATATAGCCCCGCTCTCGAAGTCTATCGTTGCGACGATAATTGTCTGAAAAGATACGTGATTCGCGCCCGTTTATAGGAAGTTTGACGAATTTCTGCTGACTTTCTCAAAACCTTTCCAAGCGGAGTTTTTTTTTTTTTCAACCGCAAATGGAAAGGACCATAAATATTGTATGTAGTATCCATGCGTCTGAAGGTCTTTCCCGGAACATTTTTTCTTTTAGACATTTTTCAGATCTAGACCTGGTTCTAGTTCCTGGACTTATTATATACTTCTTGTGGAAACTGGGGACAGAAAATGCGAGTTCGCTGGCCAAAAAAATTAGTTGAAAATTAAAGGATGTGACATTCGGAGCCACTTACCAATAAACATTTTTAGTTTCGACTGTAAATTTTAGTAGCTCACAGTGGCTATATTTTCCATACAAATTTCGCAATTGTGAGCTTCCGTAAATTTAAAGTCTAGACTAAAATTTGTTGTAAGTATACAGCGCACTAGCTTTATCCTTGAAATGGAAGCTCGGTGTTTACTGTCGCGACAGCTTTGTCCTTGAAACGGAAGCTCGGTGTTTACTGTCGCGCCGATTATGGGACTAGAACTCAAACCTCCTAGAGCCCTTATCCGATTTGGCAATATACCAATGTAGTCGGTATGTTTTGTATTCTGAAGCCGAGAGCTCTTTAAGCTGTGCCAAAAGTGGCAAGTGTACCATTGGAAAATATCATAGGGTTCGCAGTGGTATATAAGCTTCACCTCACTTGTTAAATGCAAATTCTATGAGATAAAGACTACATCCACTCTTCCTTTCAAGCGCCTTGCACATACCGAAACGAAAATTCGTTGAAGAATGTCAGTATCAGTTCGGTTTTTCTGACTACTTTCGTTCACTAATCGGCGCCAATAAAGTAAAACTGGTACTATAAAAGTTATGTTAAAAGTTAATTTTTATGAAAGGAAGAAACCTTTTGCCGAAACTCCAAAAACCCTTGTGAGTATCCTTCTTCAAGCTCTAAATTTAAGCGCAACAAACATTTTTTTGAATTAAAGCGATCCAACGAGATTCAGGGTCCTTATATCGCGTCAAATGCGAAGACATTTTCTTAGCGTGGATTTTAGAAATTCTGAAACTCAGCTTAGTGACGCTTATAGAAGTCTGAATTAAAAGTCCAGTGGACAGTGGTGGAAAAGTTCACTCGATATCGTATTCTTTTAAATCATTTGACAATATTGGCAGAACCTATGTACTATACAGAGCTGTTACCTTTTCAGAGAGCTAATGAGCGTCTTCAAAGTTTTGTAGGGAATTATCCTGAGTTTGTCTCCATCTACACGAATCTAGAAAGCCCGCACACTAATTCAAATGAACTATGAACATTTATTTTAACTGCTCCTGTTTTTTCTTTTGTAAAAGTGCACTGCAAACTTTAGTGGAACTGATTTTAAAAAAAACGCTCCTGCAATCGTAGTTCTTAGTCAGTCGGTCGGTGTTTTTTTGTTTTATTTTTTCACGCTCGGCTAGCTACCTTTACTTCCCTCTCATTGAGAACCCCCTTTCGGAATGGTTCGTCAATTCGGTCACTTCCATCATTCGGCTACAAGCTTTTCCAACTTCCATTTAAAGTACCCAATGTTCTTCTTCCACTACCCTACCTTGTTTTCCTTTATAAACCTTATTTTTTTTAGTACCGCTTCACTTTTCTTTCTCAACTTTTTTGTCTTAACTTCACAACTTTGCATTCCCAACGACCTTTTGTTTTGAACCTTCTCTTCTCCAACTATGTATGCAAATCAAACGACAATACATTACTATTAAGTCCCGGTTGAACCCCCAAATAAAGGTTCTCTGCCTTCACATACTTTAATCTAAAATAAAATCAAAGTCCTTTCATAATCCGATTCAAAAATGATGTTAAGAAAAAGAAATTACTTTATTTTCCTACTCACTTTTTGATGATTTTTTCCGCTTGATCCTTGTCAAAGTAATTGGAGCACATTGTAACACCCACGTAGGGGAAGTGGCGTGTTCCCATGATTCGTTCAAGGCCAAGCGCAGTGGGATGTTCTTTATACCGCTCCCATTGATTATAACAAACACTGATGGACCAATATGTGAGAAACAGCAAAATAGTACCCCAGAGTATCCTTTCGAGCCAGTGAATATCTCTACGTGGAATATAGGCGAATCCATGAATGGATGTCTTTTCGAAAATTTTCCGAACAAGCCTTTTCATGATGAGAACAACGACTGCGACGCCTATGCGGAGTGTGGGTCCTTTTATAGGCGTTTGCCTGTCGCGATTTGGGGATGTTCAACCTAATGGTGTTTATATGTTTTTATGGTATAATTTTCTTAAATAGCAAATTGCCGATGGACAAACATGGATGTCATGTCGAAGAGTGGACATGGGACCTGTGTTATGTTCGTGCATGAAAACACCGTATGTTGCTCATCCAAAACAATGGCAATACTATATCGATTAAGTTGGTGGGCACGAGCCATTTATACAAGATGCAAAATATCGTAGGGTTGCTCATTGAAAATATGCATGAAAACGGTTTTAAGGGGACAACAATTGTGTGACATTTTAAAACGCAAGTATAAGTACCGCTCCAAATATTTACATTCAACCTCCAATTGGTTGGTGTTTCTAATCTTGTCGACTTGAACAACAAATTCAAGAGCGCCCACGCATGACCGAGTTATCGCCTCCACCTCGTTGAAGGTCAGCTTCCGATTTAAATCCGTCCAAAGGCACTTGTAAATTCCAATCCCCAAAGCAAGCTACTAGCGATAATGTCTTATTAAACGCCTCGTTTATTGGACAGCCATGATCGCTCGGACACCGATCTCCAATTAGTAAAATAACAAGTTCCCGCTAAAGTGTAGTCATAGTACCTATCTGCATAAAGTGCTACTGACGCTGTGACAGCTGTCCCGCTAACAATAACAATCTGTGTGCGCGCCCATTTGGTGCACTTTGATTGAAAGTTATTAAGAAAGCCAACAGCAAGATAAGATGGAGGGACTTTCAAGGGCCGACCCACAATAATCCGAATAAACACAGAGGGTGGGCGGAGGATGCGATCGAGAGTGACTAATGTATTTACAAATCGGTCTGGTTTCTATTTTTGAACTCTTTATTTTCTTTTTGTTCGTTTCCCCGCGCTAATATTTCGACAATGATGTATTTATATATTTTTTTTCAGTTAATTCTCCACTGATCGTCGTAATAAATTGCTGGATGTATCTAATATTTATTCAGTGGGAAATACCTTTGATTTTTTTTTATTTATTTATTTAAGTAGATATTTGAAGGCTTACACAGTTGGATATATTATATCTTTTAAAATAGTGATAAGCTGGGTAATTGATTTAGAAGCAACAATGAGGTCTACCATTAAACGAAAAGCATAATACTTATAAGTTTAAAAATATAAATAACAATTTGTTACATGATAATTATATAGAACAAGTTAAAGAAAATTAAAAAAAAATTGCAACGAACAAGTTAAATTAACTGGCAGACAAGTAGGATTTTGGTTGAGTCGAAAATATCTTTTTCAATAGATTTCTCTGATTTCAAAAAAAAAAAAAAACGAATTAGGTAGCGACCAATTAGAGATTTTTTTTCAAATCGGAATTTATGAAACTGAAGCAGTGATCGCCAGTGTCAGGGGAACAGCTCATGTGTAGCTGAGTCCGCATACATTTCAACATAGGAGCTAGTGACGATAGAAGACAACTCGTTAACATACAGGGAAAATAGTAGGGGTCCCAGTATGGAACCTTGGGGAACTCCGCATATTTTGGGAAGAATGTCTGACTGATATTCACATACACAGCCTGCTAACGAATAATAAGATAACAAGATACTAAACGCCCGGCGGATATCTATACATTTTTGCATTATTCCTTCAAAGACTTTAGAAAGAAAAGAAAGTATAGCAATAGGACGAAAATCTTTATCTGTACGGTTCTTGGGAACATGTCGGCTTGGTATGAAGTGTCAGCTGGCTGTCGATAATTCCCGAAAGTAGTTGAGCTATTTACGATATGATTGTGTGTGGTGCTCATATAAATGATGAACATGATGAAACCGTTTGCTTTTTTTGTTTTTAGATGTTCGTCATCTCAACGGTAACAAAGATTCATATCCTAAACGGAGGCTTTAGGTCGAAATCAGTTTTGATATAGAGTTTGTTTTAGGTAGACTGTTTTTCTTCTTTGTTTGAGACAACATGTTTGTAGCTTGAAGACAACATTCTTTGGGTAAACTTTTGTTTCACTCCTGGTGTTTTCTGAAAAACGTTTACAGAGTTACTTTCTACGTCGTTGTACATTTTTCTTTGGGGGTTATGCCGGCTTGAGGAATACATGCTAAAGCTTGGATGTTGTTTTTTTTTTTTGCATTATCTAACCAACAACAGCAGTTTTTCAGCTTGACTATTTTTGCATTACAGACACTTACAGTGTAATTAGACATTTTAAACTGACCTTGTCGAACAAATGTTTAATATACAACCCTGGCAACTGATGAATTTTATTCGACAGTAGTTCGGTGATAACAATACCCCTTACATTCTTTCTTTTTGTCGTTTGAACTGATGCCTTGGCATTAAAGTATATAACCTATTTGCTAAATTACTATTTAACGTGTTCCGCTTTGTCTACTGCATTCACAACATCCATAACATCCACAACATCGTAAATTTTAAAGAGATCGTGGTTTTATCAACTGCTTCATAGGATTTGAATTTTTTACTTCAATTTAAAAGGTCACTCCGTTTATTTGGAATTTACTTTATGAGCTTCGAATGTATAATGTGTTTGTGGCCCTTGAACAAATAACTCTCAACTCACACCTGGGTTAGTGATAGTAAAAATAAACACAACGTGGCTTTTCTCTAAAAAAGACAGTATGACTTTTGAATAGACTCGAGGAATAGTTTGTATCGCCAGCCAATCGGGTCGTGAATGTCATAATGCTTAATTTTTATAATTAAAAGATTGTAGCCTCGTGTTTTCTCCTTGAAGGAGAATAAAAGAGACCGCGGGGAATTTTAAAAAAGTACAGTTTTATTTGTATATCCAATTTATAAAGTTACGAACGATAAAAAGAAGTTATTTTTATTGGTATTTTGGAGGAAGACTGAGGAAAAGGTCTTGTCTGTCCACCAAACCAACAATCGCAGCGTAACAGTAATTACCTCGAACCTCCTAGGAGGATGCCTTAGAGTATTCGAAGTTGTACCGAGTCGCTTGTCGAAGTAATTAACTACCAAGCTACATTTCGGCTGTTCTTTTATAATGCCGAAATGAAGCTTTACAAAAAGAGCTTTTATAATGTTGTTTGAGGTTTGCATGGAAAGTTTGTATTTGAGTTTTGTCATAGGAAAAGTGATTTTTGAAAAGAAATAATTTTTGAATATTAGTTAATTTATTAAGTATGCAAGTTAAATTTCTAAAGTGCGTAAAAATATTAATGAGTAAATAGTATAAGTATAAAAAGGAAACAAATGAAAATATAATAAGTAAAAGTTGTAATTTCTGACTGCTTCAAGACCTAAATTCTGATTGAATAGAAGTATTTTTTTGGCTAGGTTTCGCAGATCCCTTACAGAAAAATTATGCGTTTCTTCTTCAGTCCACCTTTTATGGAAGGAATTTGGGAGAAAATGTATACGTATTCAAATTAATCTTCTGAAACAAAGGAGCAAATAGACGCTTATGGTACCGTCCAACAAATATTCGACTCTATAGTCTAGAGGGACACGCCGATGTAGTGAAGGAAGTACTTACCTAAGGTGTCTTGGTCAGATGGGAGGGTCCCGGGTGAACCCCAGAAAACATAAACCACAGATAAGACCTTTAAGTAGTTTCATGTAGTAGTTGTCATGAGGAAGCCTCAAAATTCGGCCGATCGCCAAACACAAATAAATGTTTTTTTAAGAGTAAATTATTAGGTATACAGTTGCTTACTTTTAGGGGCAGTATTCCTTCGAAAATAGGTTCTAGTCTAAGATGATATTTATTTTAATGCGTTACCATGACAATATGGCGGCAACAAATTGAATGCCAATAAAATTGGTTCTATTAACTGATAACCATTTTGTATGGGGGATTCTTAACTTCGTTTTACCAGTCTTAAAGGCGACATGTACCTACGATTTGTTTGTTTGTGCACATCTATGGCACAATACCTTTCGAATGATATAAGTTTCATTCTCCTCATTTCCCTTTTAAATACTTAAAAAGTATATGGAAACTTTGGATGTTCACGTATTAATATAATAATGATCTACTTATCGAGCTGGCCGGAAGGATACACGCTCAAAAATTGGCTCTAACAGAGTGCGGTTTTTGCTCGGTTAAAATTAACCAAGTCTCTGTTGAAAACACCGAGTATTCGTTGTTAAATACTAACGATTTAAAAAGATAAAATTCATTGTGTTAAAAATAACACACTTTATCAGTTGTTAAGAACCAAGTTTCTAGATAAATATCAACCAGCTGGTTAAATTCAACCGAGAAAAATTGGAATAAAATGATAAAAGGTTATTTTCAACAAGTTGACTCGATTATTTTTAATCCACCAACTCTGTAGGAACTAAATAAACAGTATAACTTGGTAGTATATTTAACCGAAAGTTGGTTGATTTTAAATAAGCGATTTTTATGCGTGTATGCTGTTTTAAGTCTAGGTAATAGTTGGACTGTATCAAAACTGAAGTAAGGGGATCCTTAGAAGGATTTGGCAGCCTTGAATCATTGGATAACATCATAGCCCGTTAATGCGCGGTCCTATTGTCATAAGATGTAGGCGCAGTGGCTTGGTTTGGATTACTAAGCGAGGGGTCCCAAGATTCCAGAAAAAAAAAAATAAACTCAAAATTTCATTCCAAGGTTGTTTTTTTTTCCAGCGCCATCTCTTGATATATGGTCGTACAAACATCCGAGAGTGTAACTGTTATTAAAAATCTTCTCAATTAGCCTTTTGGAATCGGCATAAAATTGGACATCCCTTCCAAGGAAGTTTCACAACTTCCAATATGAATGATCAGTTTCGAAGTAAAGTCGAGATTATTCTTTAATACTTGAGGGTGAAGGTCGAAGTCATTTCAATAAGCGGTGTCTACAAAACCACACTTCTTATGAATAAATTAGCTCGGTTTCTAACAGAGGCCATATTTGCTTTAATAAGAATAATAATTAAATGGCGCAACAGGTCCGAGGGACCCAAGGCCTAGCTTCTCACAACCATTCGTTTTGTGTGAGTTTCATTTTTGGAACGAATGGAAGGGATCTACAATTTTATGCCGATTCCAAACGGCTAATTGAGAAGCTCTTTCAAGACAGTTATACTCTCGGATGTTTGTCAGACGTTCGCGAGAGGTGACGCAGTGGAAAAAACCCTAAGTTGGAATTTGGGTTTTTTGCGGGATTCGAACCTGGGACCCCTTGCTTAGTAGTCCGACACACTAACCACTAAGCCACTGCGCCCATATTTGCTTTACTAAGCCTAAAACGGCGAGTGTGCTACTCATCGCCGACACACTACTTTCCCGTCGAATGGCAACACAACGATTTTTCAATTTATTTCGCAAGACTTCACCGAACACCTGGCGTACCAATTTCACAGCTCCACTTGCAATTATCGCGCTCATATATATATCCACACCGCGCACAAAATCCCTGTGTAGACCATTCAATTTGTTTACATTCTCAACTCTAATCCGAGGCATAAACAAACGCATGGGTAATAAACAAACAATTCTCTCCTGAAATGAAAATCAGTTCCACATGCACAAACAACCTTTTATGTCTAATTGAGCAATCTTTAGGCGTGATGATTATTTGAACCATGAAGCACGGAGGTGTTGTCAGTGCTCACTTTATTCCTGATTGAACTTTAGAGAACCGCTCTACACCCGTACGGCCATTTAGGCAGTCGCAGTCCATTCATGAGTTTGACTACCCACTCTTCGTATAGAAGGAGGGGGTTTCTATAATTCTCTGCCAGCCACTTGAGAGAATTCTTTTGAGTGCTTAGGGTCATGTCCACTTGAGGATTGAATTTTTTGTTTTTTTTTTTTGCTCTATTTTCATATAGTTTGAAGGGAATGTGATTCGGGTCATGTAATGACCTTGATGGAGGATCAACACACAGGCAAAGAAGCGTGTGTGGGCTTTCAATCCAAAGACTGTAGTGGTTTGGATTTCTTTTGGTGTACCTCCTTTCACTTTTCTTTTGAAAGAAACATCTGGGCCAGTGTGTCATACATGTGTCGGAGTCATATGCCGTTTGCATAATTCAGCCATATGTGACAGAACCTCCTTGTGGACAGAGAAAGAAGGGAAATTAAATAAGGACAAGCCGAAGGCAATCTTTTATATGGCATCTTTTCGTTCCTCCAGCTGTGCTATTGTTTTTTTTTTTTTTTTTTGTTGAATGAAGCTCCTGATGTGAATTACTTATTAGGACACGAGGGCACGTAGACTTATGTATGGTCCTCTTTGATCGCAATCAAAATGAAAATAAAATCTTCTAAGAGATTTTACGTACGTTGAATGTGACATTAACAGGATTATGGATAAAGCAAAGCAAAACCCATCTAACAGATGATGGAACAGGTGGAATGGATGGAAGTAGTGACTTGTTTCAAGTTAAACCACTACATATGGAAGAACATAGACTACTTTCTGCATTGTCAAATATCAATTCACACATTCAAGTGGTCGGAAAGGATGTCTTGTGAGTGCGATATATGTTTCGATGAGGACCTTAAAAAATACTTCGAATGAAGGTCTATAAAGCTGGATGGACTGTCTTTTTTGAATGAAGCCATAAGCATAATCGGTGCTTATAGGTTGCACAGAAAAAAAAATCCTGGATACATTTATTTCATCTTAATTTTAAAGAAATGCTGCAGGGATTAAGGTTTGTAAATCTGCCTATATATATGTATATATGTTTAAAGCTGTTAAAACTGACCGGCTTTACGTGTCCTTCGAATTTTCGAAACCTAATTACTTCCATAAAACTTTGATTTGAACTCTTGAACTCCTAGTCGAACCATTAACCTTGATTGCGTTCAATGAAGCTGTAATCCACCACAAATGTCAACACCAACAAAAAAGTCTCAAAATGATGATTATTTTCTTAGCTTATAGCTAGACCTTACTTTGTCGTGCCAATTACGGCGATTACTCAAAAAATATGTAAAATGAAAGGTGAATTTTCGAATGTCAATTTCCGCATGTATGGTTTTGTCAAAAACGACCAAAATTAAACGAGTACACAGCTTTTGATTTAAATATCTACACAATAAAATGAAACAAAAGAAAGAGTGCATTAAGTGGCTGTATTCTTATTTCTACCGATTACATATGATGGTAAACATTTGGAATCATATGTTACAAAATCTAGCGGGTAGCATCCATTAAATGATCGGTAGTGGTATTCCTCAGGGTTCCGTCCTATCACACCAGCTATTTTTCTAACCATCCACTTGGAGGTTTTGCAGCCACCTAAGCCCAGAAAGTGGTTGTCTGAAATGAGATAAATGAGTTCAATACAATTGGTTAGGCGGCAATTATTCGATACATTCAGAGTACTTCACTTGGACCAAATTAGGTTCATTCTGCTAAGCAGAGTCGGTCCACTCCACTTGGAACCACTTTAAATTCTGGAGCAGTTTCCGTTTCGCCAATTTCACCTTGAGCAGTTCAGCGGCTTCACGATTAGCCATAACTTTTGCCTGAAAAACACAAATGTTCATTGGTAGTTTAAAAGACTGGTTTAAAGAGAATGGAATTGAGAAAAAATCCGACTTTTGTACTCGGTCACTCGTCTAAGTCCCGTCTGTGTTTTTTTCTAGCTTATTTCCGTCAATTGTAGAATTCTGTTCCCATTGCTGTCTTCGGCTGGTGATATCCGAGTTATAACTAATTTTCAATGGATTAACTAACAGCAGCAAACAGGTGGTCATTTATGAAAAACGGAAAAAGTGCCTGAGACAACGCAGCACCTTGGGGAACACCATCATTTATTGAGTTCAACACTTTAAACCATTTAAAATTTAAATCATTAACTCAACAGCTAGTAATGTTTTTACTGCATGGAATGGTAATATCGATCCCCTATAAGCATGCATTTTCGACAAAAGGGTTAGATGAAAGAGTCCCTTAAATGAATTTAAAATACCAAGTTTCTCCGAAGAAATGGGTCGATTGAGTAATCGTACTAGTAAATAAAAGGTTTCCGGCATTTACAAATTTTTGCAAAATAAAAATTATTGCTGGCTTTTCCATGACCTGGGCAAGTATAGATTAAGGGCTTACCCTTTTAAGGGCGGGTAGTATATTACACATAGTTTTGTACTTTGAAATTTTGGAGGCATTATTGTTAACGCAAAGCAGGAGGCTCTAATTTTAAGGCTCTAATGCTGTGTTTGATATAGTGGAACGTTTATTTCTATGGCTACGTCCCAGAGGTATTGACTTTTGAGGTATGATCATAAAGGGTTTATTATGATATTGTGCCGTCCGCCAGCGTTGCCAGTTTGGGGTTTCCCTCCCCCAATTTAGGTTGTTTTTTTTTTGGTTGACGAGGAGAAATTATTTAGGGGGAAATCTGGGGTTTTTCTTTTAGTTTTATTTTATTCGTATTTTGCTATAATATTCGTTTTTGATAGCCTTAAAACATGCATCCGCATTTTGCGAACGTTAAAAACGCTTAACCAATAAACATTTTTAGTTTCGACTCTAGATTTGAGTAGTTCACATTGGCTATAGTTCACATTGGCTATATTTTGCAATTGTGAGCTTTCGTGAATTTAAAGTAGAGACTAAAATTGGTTATTAGTACGGCGCCAAGAAATTTAAACTTAATAATGAGTTATCGTAGACATTCGTCGTTTTTTTCTATTCTATTCTACCAAGTGACTCAAACTTGTAATAAAGGATGCAATAAATGTGTGTGTTATTTTAAAATGCTGTAAAATAATCAATTGATTCTCTAAAGCTATATTTACGATTGAAAATTCTAATATATTTCTATTTTCGTTTACGAAACAAGTCTTTAAGAAAAAAAAAAAACTAATGCCAGTTTCACTAGGTAAAAGTTATATTTTCTTGTAATAGTTCCTTAAATATTTTTCCGGATCTGAGCACCAACCTCATCAATTTCAGGAAAGTTGCGTTGGGGCGTGAATTTTTACAAAATGGTTTCTAAAAGCAACAAGCGTTGACATTTTCATCGAGTGTATTTATTTGGGGCACTCTTTTGCATTCGTAAGGCCAAACATGTTCCTACTTTCAAGTCGTAAAACATATTGAGAAAACATTGACAAAAAGTTGGGTTTTTTTTTTAGAAAAGAAGCCAAATCTATGAGTTTATCGGATTTATCCAGTGCGAAATATTTTGACCGTCTGGCAACGCTGCCGTTCGCACATTAAAATAACGTTTCACCTTCCACCGAATAAGCTAAATGAAGCAGTTGTGCTGGAAACAGAGCAGTCTCTATTTCTTAAAAAGTATTTAAAGCTGAAGATAGGGTATCTTCGAAAAGTCATGAAAATGAAACCCTGCCTTTGATATACCCACTAGAAGCTATAAGAATCAAAACCGATTGCTACGAAGAATAGTTACAGGCAGCTCGTGAATGCGGATTTGTACTAAGCTTATTTTTGGGCTAAAATGTTGGACCCATTTACTACACAGAACTTCGTTAATCGATTAGGTCGCTGTGTAAGCTTAAACAATACTCTTCGCATGGCTTAAATTTACTTACAAAACACGTACAATAATTACATATGTAAAATGGGCATTCCTGTTATCCATTCCATAAATGTGGTGATTTCCAGCAGACCGAAGCAACACTCTTAGCTGTCCCCTCCGAGTGCATTTATGCTAAGTTGACGCCCTTTTCTCAAGAGTATAATCTTCCATGAAATATACATCCCAAGTGTCCTTTAGATTTGTATATATAAATATATATATATATAAAACTTCGTTAGTCAACGACCCATGGTAAATTTCACCACTTGAGTCAACAACGAAATACGTAACCCTCCTTGATGACGCAGACGCAATCTCAAGGAGCCTTTCGTAGATTTCAACTAAAACACATTTCCTTTTATATTCAATTTTGAAAGCAATTATCCTCGCAGTGGGAAGGCATATAGCCTTGCGCAGGTGGACCAATCTTTATCTCACAAAAGCCCTATTATCATACAATTTTAATATGGTGTCTCTTTGTGAAAGAAAACTGTCTACTCGTTTTCGTTTTTCACACCGACGACAATTTTACGTATAATGTATATTGAAGCTAAAATCTGGGTCAGTCCTTGAAGTAATTACCGCAGTGCATCATGAGAGGGGGGAGAAAAATACCAAACACTAATGGCTCATGATACTGTTCCTGCAGATACATCCGCAAATCAACAATCACCCATCACTGTTATGAAAAGTAGAAGTAAAAAAAAAAAAAATCAGGACATCACTCCCCCTCCTTCCTGCCCCTACATCATCAAGGGACACACACAGAGCGGCAGTTATGAAAGCACAAGCCCAAGGGGTTTTTTCTAGGCACTCTTAGGGCTTATTGCCATTTGTTATTTTATGAGAATGAGGTTCGCTCATGCTTTGATGAGAGTGTGGTCTATAACATCAATATGGTCATATCATATAGGTATACAGTATGTGGGGCAATCTAGATGGCTAAGTCAGTCATGGCATAAATAAGTCTGGATTTTATGTAACAGCTTAAAGTGGATACGATTATGTGTATCTGTTTTAGAGAATTGTTTACCTTTTATCATTGAGGCGGTCTGAATGGAGTGAGACGCTGAGCTTAAAGTAGATGAAAGGAAACCAAAGACACACCCGTCAGAGCTGTCGATATAAATTACACTTTTATTGCCCCTTAATGTTTGCTTTTGTACCACTAAATTTTCTATTGAGTGGAGTTGAGTTGACTATTCAAACGTAAAAAGGTGGTGAAAGTGATTTCGTTCTGTGGTTGAAAATGTTCAAAATGCTCAGCCAAAAGACGATGGAATATAAATCGGATACGAAGTTATCTACTCCCTCTTTATTATAATGCGATGGGTGGAATGTCAGTAGACAACATGTTCTGTAGATGGGCTGTCTCGTAGTTGGGTTGTCTTATAGATGACTCTATTGCTACTCAAATACATTGGGTGAGTTGTATAGAGATGGGACACCATTCCAGATGTGTCGGCTGACGCCAATGCACCCCATTTTAGAGCGGCTTAGATATGTTTTCAAATGAGTGCGGTGGTGTTATTTTTATGCCTCAATTGTTTTTACCGTGTCCATTTCGTACTCGTATAGCTCATTTACGAAACTGCAGGTCAACTCATCCAGTTTCAATATCAAAGGGGTAGGTTTTTAGAGACAAAATGGGAAGCGTTGATGTACATTCATATCAAGCAGAGTTCCAGGACATTTTCGTGAGTAGAAACGAATCACCCAGCTCGAAAGAGGGTGGGTAAAATGTCGGATGGATGATGATGATGTCGGCCATTCATTTCTATTCGTCCCAGTTAGGCCAAGGGTTCTTTTCGTACATTTGTCTCCAAATATATTTTATTCTAGATGAAATCGCGTATCAATTAATTGATATTTTCATGGGTGGACTCGATGAAAGTGAGGTGTACCTGTGCCCGACATAATGAAATCCATTAGGGACGTTCTGCTAGTTAGTTTGACATCTTTTATACATAAAGCTCTTGAACCTATTTTAGACCTAGAGTCTGCACAGCTTTGCCTTTTGCAAATTTCACCACGATTATCTTAAGCGAAAGTCTGAGACAGCTCTGCACAAAGAAATTCAATCAATAGAAAAGGTTGTAATTACTTCTTTACGATTGCCAGCTTTTTAATATGGAGAAGGTGGTTCTAACACTGAGTTGATACAAGAACTGCGCACTTCAATCAAATATGTCTCTCTAAATGTGCTCACTATGTCCCATCCACACATATCGATCCCGGCTATGTTGGCTTGACTCAAAAAAGCTTCAGGTAGGCTTCCACCAGAGCTAGCCGATGAACTGATAGACGTGGCGAAACGAGTAGGTAGGAGTATGTACCTATCAAAGGGAGTCGTCCTGTTAGACGAATCTCGCGAAGTGTGTCATTTCTCGTACACAGAACCTGAGAATAGGCTTACATGCTCTTGGCCTTATGAACGGTTTACTCTTCGATAAAAAGGCACGCATTCAAGCCCGGTATCATCGATTATACTCATTCTTTAAGTTGCAGTATAATGTACTTGTGAATGGCCAACACTAAATACGGGTATTACCTTCGGTTACATAGGAAGTAGGCAAGTCTATCTTTCTGACCTGAGGCATATAAAATTTAACAACTTCCACAACTCCTCCGTAAGTTTTGAGCTTCACTTTTATGTACTTCCTGTTTTTATTTACAGATCTCGAGAGTAAAGTTTCAGTTCAAAATTCAATTTGAATACAACATTCGCAGACACGCCTTTTTTTTGGGGGCGTTTTTAGACAAATCAATTACTTCAAATCAACCAATTTTCAGCTAAAAACTACCAAGTAATACTGTCGGTTAAAAATAACCGGTTTATCAATATCCCTAAAATTTTCTCTGTCGTAGATAACAAACAAACAATTAAAAAAACTTACTTTGTTTGGTTGATAATAATCTGAAAACTTGGTTAAGAACAACTGATAGTGTTTTTTTATAAGTGTGCGTTTAACCTTTTTATCTCGGTAGTTTTGAACAGCGAATACTCTTTTTAACTTTCTCGATTACGTAGTAAGAGAAGAAATTGTATTCGTACAAAATTTCAAACTCGAGATGTTAATCAATTCTGACATTAAGATTATAGAGGATTACATCTGTCTGTCTGTCTGTCCCGAGGCCTACAGCCTTAACGGCTTCCCGGATTTCGTTCAAATTTCGGATTTGGAGTTTTTTGGCTTACAGTTCCTTACAATAACCTCAATATTAGTGGCACATACTTCCCATATAAAATGTTCATATACCAGTTTTATTTGTTCGAAAACGGCTCCTCCAACGATTTCAACCAAAAGTTATATCTTAACATGCCTGCATACTCAGTTTGTCGGTGAAAAATCGAATAACGATACTTTTGATATTTGGACATATCTCGAAAACACGTGGGTAAAGCTGGGCCCGCCACATTCGAATTTCGCCAAACAAAGTACATGGGAATTAGTTGCTATTTAGTTGCTATTTAATTGCTCTATTCCTGATTTAGTTGCTCTTCGGGAAGTGGGAGATTTTGTGGCGGTCCCAGCTTACCGGTAAAGCTGGGACCGCCACATTGACTTTTGAAGGATTTTCTTTGCCCATGCCTATCACCGATTTAATTGCTCTGGGGAAATGTAATTTTTTTTTCAATCGGACAAGCCGTTCGCACACAATTTCAAATTTAAGTTTTTTGTAACGGTCAGTTCGCTATAAAACTCTTTTGATTTTCAAGGAAAAGCAACAAAATTATGAAAAAATTCATAAAAAATAAACCCATACGAATTTTACTGCGCCACATATCTTAAAAGATGTGTACATTTGTGGGCTACTAATGGAATTAATCAAATATTTTTTCACTCTTCTCTAATTGAGACAAAAAGGTGAGCTAGACATACCAAAGACAAAAACTTTGAAAAATTAAAAAAAATAGTTTACGTTCGAATTCAACCAAGCAATATATATTAAAATAAGCGCCTATTCACTAGCTATCAACACAAAGAATAAAATACCTCGTCTCTCTTCTGCAAATGTGTCAAAAAGTAAAAAGTTCATATTCCGACCAAAAAAGTAAGCTAATAATACCAAAATACAAATTTGAAAAAGCTTTAAAGTCATATATCCCAGTTCAATCCTACTATGTCACATACATCAAAAGAAGCGTGAACTTATTAGCTATCAACCACTAAGCTCAAATAATTAGTTGCTCTTCGATAAATGTGTCAAAAAGCAAAAAGTTCATTTTGCCAAAAAAGGCAAAGGTACTCCCAGAACAAAAAAAAAGATTCGGAAATTTGAAAAAAACCCATATAACCCGTTCGAATCCTACTATGCCACATAGCTCATTAGAAGCGCGGATTCATTAGCTATCAACCCCTATACTCAAATAATTAGTTGCTCTTCGATAAATATGTCAAAAGTCAAAAAATTCATTTTGCCAAAAAAGGCAAATGTACTCCCAGAACAAAAAAAAGATTTGGAAATTTGAAAAAACCCATGTAACCCGTTCGAATCCTACTATGCCACATAGCTCATTAGAAGCGTGGATTTATTAGCTAATAACTCCTATACTCAAATAATTAGTTGCTCTTCGATAAATATGTCAAAAAGCAAAAAGTTCATTTTGCCAAAAAAAGCCAAAGATACTCCTAGTACAAAAAAAAAATTCGGAAATTTGAAAAAACTCATATAACCCGATCGAATCCTACTATGCCACATAGCTCATTAGAAGCGTGGATTCAATAGCTATCAACCCATATAATCAAATAATTAGTTGCTCTTCGATAAATGTGTCAAAAAGCAAAAAGTGCATTTTGCCAAAAAACGGCAAAGATACTCCTAGTAAAAACAGAAAATGCGGAAATTTGAAAAAACTCATATAACCCGATCGAATCCTACTATGCCACATAGCTCATTAGAAGCACGGATTCATTAGCTATCAACCCCTGTACTCAAATAATTAGTTGCTCTTCTCTAAATATGTCAAAAGTTAAAAATATTAACAAATATCATTTCTTTGCAAATCCAGTTCGCGCATCCAACTCTTTGGTTTTCCTATGGAAAATTTTAAAAAACCCATATAACCCGTTCGAATCCTACTATGCCACATAGCTCATTAGAAGCGTGGATTCAATAGCTATCAATCTCTAAACTCAAATAATTAGTTGCTCTTCGCTAAATATGACAAAAGTCAAAAAATTCATTTTGCCAAAAGAGGCAAAGATATTCCTAGTAAAAAAAAAAGATTCGGAAATTTGAAAAAACACATATAACCCGTTCGAATCCTACTATGCCACATAGCTCATTAGAAGCGTGGATTCATTAACTATCAACTCCTATACTCAAATAATTAGTTGCTCTTCGATAAATGTGTCAAAAAGCAAAAAGTTAATTTTGCCAAAAAAGGCAAAGGTACTCCCAGAACAAAAAAAAAGATTCGGAAATTTGTAAAAACCCATATAACCCGTTCGAATCCTACTATGCCACATAGCTCATTAGAAGCGCGGATTCATTAGCTATCAACCCCTATACTCAAATAATTAGTTGCTCTTCTCTAAATATGTCAAAAGTTAAAAATATTAACAAATATCATTTCTTTGCAAATCCAGTTCGCGCATCCAACTCTTTGGTTTTCCTATGGAAAATTTTAAAAAACCCATATAACCCGTTCGAATCCTACTATGCCACATAGCTCATTAGAAGCGTGGATTCAATAGCTATCAATCTCTAAACTCAAATAATTAGTTGCTCTTCGCTAAATATGACAAAAGTCAAAAAATTCATTTTGCCAAAAGAGGCAAAGATATTCCTAGTAAAAAAAAAAGATTCGGAAATTTGAAAAAACACATATAACCCGTTCGAATCCTACTATGCCACATAGCTCATTAGAAGCGTGGATTCAATAGCTATCAACCCATATATTCAAATAATTAGTTGCTCTTTGGTAAATATGACAAAAAGCAAAACATTAATTTGGTCAAAATAAGACAAAGATACAAAAATACAGATAAAACAAGTTTAAATCCAACTATTTTATTTTTTATGGAAAACTTCAAGAAACGTATTAACCCTCAATCGCTCTGCAATAGATCAATAAATATTAATTGAATTAATTAGACGTTTGTGTCAAAATGGAACAAAAATTCTTGAAAAAAAAAAATGTTGCAACCCACAAAGTATGCATCTCATTTGGAATGTTATAAATCATTGCTTACAAATTTTCATAATTCCTGAAAGTCTGCAATACCCCCACTACCAAATTTCGCTAACTGAACGCATGCATTCTATTTTAGCTTTGAAGTATTCATACATGTACCGGCTGAGTAAAAATGGTTCGGGTACAACTCAACCCCGGACAACTACCCCCAGCCAAATCTCCCACCAGCCGCCATTTATATCTGAACTACGCAACTGACAGCCAATAATCGGATCCCACCTTTAGTGGACAGTGTTACCAGGAAATGTGTATTATGTTGAGTGTTAAAGTTTCTCTAAAGCCTTAAAAGATTCAGTTTTTCGCAGCATTATACTGCTTAAAAGTTTCCAAAACTGCATAGCGATTGTTTTCTCAAAATACTGCGTAATGTAACTTAAGATATTCATGCACTGATTTCTTTGAATACCTACCTCAAAACAAAGCCGGAATTGCTTCGTCAAATTTCTTTAAAGGATAAAATACAAAACCACAATCACAGGAGGAGATAAAGAAAAGAAAAACGAAGAGGATTCATTATGATGGAAATGAATTGTTCGGTGGTTCGGTGTTCTTCGCAAAATACTGTTTTTCTGGAATCGATTTATACTGTTTTTTTTTGATATTTTTTGTTGAAATAGGCCTACTGTTTTTGGCCTGAAAAAAGATGCGAGCGGACGTAGGTACCAATTTTATGTAATACTGGGTTGCAGATGTTGTTGTACCTACCTGAACGGAGTTACAAGACTTCAAGACTATAAATATTTAATTTAATTAAATCTGAAACTAAAACAAATAGGTTTGAAAATAAATAAATTGACTTTTAGCTTCAGAGAATTTGAGAAAATTAAAGTAAAAAACTGGCGCGGATTTTTAACGTTAGAGAATTAAAAAAAAATAAAGGATACAAATTCGCATGAATATTCATCCGTCCATATGTGTTCGTATTCGTAAGTGAATATAAAGGACTATTGACATGAGCGCGAACTGCGAAAAGGCGAATTACGTAAAAATAAATTTAACTGTATTTATGAATTGAAAATTGCTATTTGTGCTACCATAAAAGCATTATATTTAATTAATCTAACATCTATTTAAAAAAAATCTCCATCTCTATTAATTTAAGTAGCTAAATTTACAATTACAGACATTTTCCCGCGAATTGACAAAATGGTTTCCAAAAGCAATTAGCCACCACAACATCGAACACACATTGACTTATAATATGGAAGCACTTGTTTTCCACATTAAATGCCATAGACTACAACCCAAACGATAAGTGTGAGAAAGTAAGGTTCAGTTGTAGATTTGTGATATAGATGCCGCTAGGTGTGAAATTTGACTGGGGTTGCCAGTTTATTGAAAATGGATCAAGCTACATTTTTCAGCTGCAGGCATTTTTTTTTTTGACATTTCAACATTATTTTCAAACTTAATTCGTTTAAGAATTTCTGATTGTTATGCAAATAGTTCTTGCTTCCCATTTCATAACACACTTGTTGTCTCTTTCACAAGCAGCTGACTCTTCTTCTATGAGTGGAGAAGATGTTCTGAAAATTGGAAAGACCGACTGTTTTTTACTTATAAATATATAGCGTTGTCCTCAAAACTTTCACACTGACAAACACATTGTCTTTTTTTCTAGTACAAATCGCGATACACAATTCCATTGATAATTGCTCTTGAGTTATTGTATTGTACTACAATTTCCTTATTTTTATCACATTAAATCTTATTGAAGAGTCAGCTGCTTGTGAAAGAGACAACAAGTGTGTTATGAAATGGGAAGCAAGAACTATTTGCATAACAATCAGAAATTCTTAAACGAATTAAGTTTGAAAATAATGTTGAAATGTCAAAAAAAAAAATGCCTGCAGCTGAAAAATGTAGCTTGATCCATTTTCAATAAACTGGCAACCCCAGTCAAATTTCACACCTAGCGGCATCTATATCACAAATCTACAACTGAACCTTACTTTCTCACACTTATCGTTTGGGTTGTAGTCTATGGCATTTAATGTGGAAAACAAGTGCTTCCATATTATAAGTCAATGTGTGTTCGATGTTGTGGTGGCTAATTGCTTTTGGAAACCATTTTGTCAATTCGCGGGAAAATGTCTGTAATTGTAAATTTAGCTACTTAAATTAATAGAGATGGAGATTTTTTTTAAATAGATGTTAGATTAATTAAATATAATGCTTTTATGGTAGCACAAATAGCAATTTTCAATTCATAAATACAGTTAAATTTATTTTTACGTAATTCGCCTTTTCGCAGTTCGCGCTCATGTCAATAGTCCTTTATATTCACTTACGAATACGAACACATATGGACGGATGAATATTCATGCGAATTTGTATCCTTTATTTTTTTTTTAATTCTCTAACGTTAAAAATCCGCGCCAGTTTTTTACTTTAATTTTCTCAAATTCTCTGAAGCTAAAAGTCAATTTATTTATTTTCAAACCTATTTGTTTTAGTTTCAGATTTAATTAAATTAAATATTTATAGTCTTGAAGTCTTGTAACTCCGTTCAGGTAGGTACAACAACATCTGCAACCCAGTATTACATAAAATTGGTACCTACGTCCGCTCGCATCTTTTTTCAGGCCAAAAACAGTAGGCCTATTTCAACAAAAAATATCAAAAAAAAACAGTATAAATCGATTCCAGAAAAACAGTATTTTGCGAAGAACACCGAACCACCGAACAATTCATTTCCATCATAATGAATCCTCTTCGTTTTTCTTTTCTTTATCTCCTCCTGTGATTGTGGTTTTGTATTTTATCCTTTAAAGAAATTTGACGAAGCAATTCCGGCTTTGTTTTGAGGTAGGTATTCAAAGAAATCAGTGCATGAATATCTTAAGTTACATTACGCAGTATTTTGAGAAAACAATCGCTATGCAGTTTTGGAAACTTTTAAGCAGTATAATGCTGCGAAAAACTGAATCTTTTAAGGCTTTAGAGAAACTTTAACACTCAACATAATACACATTTCCTGGTAACACTGTCCACTAAAGGTGGGATCCGATTAGTGGCTGTCAGTTGCGTAGTTCAGATATAAATGGCGGCTGCTGGGAGATTTGGCTGGGGGTAGTTGTCCGGGGTTGAGTTGTACCCGAACCATTTTTACTCAGCCGGTACATGTATGAATTTTTTTTTACTAGGAATATCTTTGCCTCTTTTGGCAAAATGAATTTTTTGACTTTTGTCATATTTAGCGAAGAGCAACTAATTATTTGAGTTTAGAGATTGATAGCTATTGAATCCACGCTTCTAATGAGCTATGTGGCATAGTAGGATTCGAACGGGTTATATGGGTTTTTTAAAATTTTCCATAGGAAAACCAAAGAGTTGGATGCGCGAACTGGATTTGCAAAGAAATGATATTTGTTAATATTTTTAACTTTTGACATGTGGCATAGTAGGATTCAATCGGGTTATATGAGTTTTTTCAAATTTCCGCATTTTCTGTTTTTACTAGGAGTATCTTTGCCGTTTTTTGGCAAAATGCACTTTTTGCTTTTTGACACATTTATCGAAGAGCAACTAATTATTTGATTATATGGGTTGATAGCTATTGAATCCACGCTTCTAATGAGCTATGTGGCATAGTAGGATTCGATCGGGTTATATGAGTTTTTTCAAAGTTCCGAATTTTTTTTTTGTACTAGGAGTATCTTTGGCTTTTTTTGGCAAAATGAACTTTTTGCTTTTTGACATATTTATCGAAGAGCAACTAATTATTTGAGTATAGGAGTTATTAGCTAATAAATCCACGCTTCTAATGAGCTATGTGGCATAGTAGGATTCGAACGGGTTACATGGGTTTTTTCAAATTTCCAAATCTTTTTTTTGTTCTGGGAGTACATTTGCCTTTTTTGGCAAAATGAATTTTTTGACTTTTGACATATTTATCGAAGAGCAACTAATTATTTGAGTATAGGGGTTGATAGCTAATGAATCCGCGCTTCTAATGAGCTATGTGGCATAGAAGGATTCGAACGGGTTATATGGGTTTTTTCAAATTTCCGAATCTTTTTTTTTGTTCTGGGAGTACCTTTGCCTTTTTTGGCAAAATGAACTTTTTGCTTTTTGACACATTTATCGAAGAGCAACTAATTATTTGAGCTTAGTGGTTGATAGCTAATAAGTTCACGCTTCTTTTGATGTATGTGACATAGTAGGATTGAACTGGGATATATGACTTTAAAGCTTTTTCAAATTTGTATTTTGGTATTATTAGCTTACTTTTTTGGTCGGAATATGAACTTTTTACTTTTTGACACATTTGCAGAAGAGAGACGAGGTATTTTATTCTTTGTGTTGATAGCTAGTGAATAGGCGCTTATTTTAATATATATTGCTTGGTTGAATTCGAACGTAAACTATTTTTTTTAATTTTTCAAAGTTTTTGTCTTTGGTATGTCTAGCTCACCTTTTTGTCTCAATTAGAGAAGAGTGAAAAAATATTTGATTAATTCCATTAGTAGCCCACAAATGTACACATCTTTTAAGATATGTGGCGCAGTAAAATTCGTATGGGTTTATTTTTTATGAATTTTTTCATAATTTTGTTGCTTTTCCTTGAAAATCAAAAGAGTTTTATAGCGAACTGACCGTTACAAAAACTTAAATTTGAAATTGTGTGCGAACGGCTTGTCCGATTGAAAAAAAAATTACATTTCCCCAGAGCAATTAAATCGGTGATAGGCATGGGCAAAAAAAATCCTTCAAAAGTCAATGTGGCGGTCCCAGCTTTACCGGTAAGCTGGGACCGCCACAAAATCTCCCACTTCCCGAAGAGCAACTAAATCAGGAATAGAGCAATTAAATAGCAACTAAATAGCAACTAATTCCCATGTACTTTGTTTGGCGAAATTCGAATGTGGCGGGCCCAGCTTTACCCACGTCTCGAAAACGGTTCATACAATTGTACTAAAAATTAGTTTTCATGGTAATGGATATGGCAATTTCTAACTTAACAGCTAACTCAGTTTTTCTCTCTGTTGTCTTACAATGGATTTTTGAGAAAATATTTTTTAAATTAGTCTTCTTTAGTTTACCAGAAAATGTCAACACCGATTTTGACCAAAATACATGCTTAGATTAAAATTGATGTTTTCAAAATAAGTGCGTCCTTAATTTTCAATTCGAATCCCAGAAAACGCTAATTTTAGAAACTGCTCATATCTCAAAAAACGGCTTAAACTCCTGCTGCGTGGGTATACAAAATAGTATAGTAGGCGCTTATAACTCTTTAACCGGAACTGGCGAAAATCGTCTGTTGCTGAGAGCTGAAATTTATAAAAACTCACATTGTTTTTTCATAGGTACTGCCATATCGAATGAATAACCTAAAAGTGCATTTTATTTAATACTACCTATTCTTACATTTTAAGAACGGTTGCTTCTGAACTTTTTACCTAGCTACCAATTGACTGAACCGAACTTTTTATGAACGCGAGAGTTTTCGTGATTTTTTTTTGTCAAAAGAGACTTCACTCGGTTAGAGCCAATTTTTGCGCATGAAACATTAAAAGCAATTGAATGTCATCTGACTTAATAGCTCTGCCATTTTTCTTTAGAAAATATGGTGAAAATGCCACGCCCACAAGTACCTCACATAGTTTTAAAGATAGGCAAGTCTCAAACTTGATTCCATTTTTCATCATGCCTATGCAACGAGTTCGAAATTTCATATAAACAAAATAGATACGAAGTCTGCATATTATATTATACTTACCACACGCAAGAGCCTGAGGAAATGGAATTTCTCCTCGATTGACCCACAATTGGATGAGAACTGGCCACCGCAAAAAAGTCATCATTTTCCAAACTCTGTGCATTCTCGAGGTTCAAATGAAACTTTATTCGCAATTAAGTATATGTCTCCGAAGAGGTTGGCGTTATGATGGCAACTTCTTGTTAGAGTGCGACTCGAGCAATTGGACACTTCAGATAACTGTCTGCTGCTAGACATATGACAAAACGTATACTTTTATTACCGCGACCAATTTATTGTTAATTTTAGTGTGTGTTTGTGTTTTTTTTTTTTTAATTTTTTGTGCAAATACCGTGCCAATGAAGCGCCTCAGTTGCGCTGGCCCCCACCGCGTATTAGACAAAAGTGTGACAAGAGTTTAAATTGATTTTCCTCACCAACATGGATGCCGTCATCATAGGTCGTCTAACACACACACGCACATGCGTATACTCACATTGTGAGACTTGTAAAACAATAATGATTTTTATCACTTTTAAGTGATATGAATTGTATTCGAAATGAGACGCCTCTGATTGGGATGGGGGGGGGAGAGGCGGTGGTAGACAATTGAGACACATTCCACCAGTTGGGGAGGGAACTTGTCAGCCGTGTGCTTTGCTTATTAGGGTGTCGGCAAGTAGGACGAATGGATACTTAATGCCTTGAGATTGTCACCGATGATTTATGCAAACTAATAAAAGTCCACCCTGGTTTTCCTCATTTACTCGTCTGGCGACGGGGGCGGTAGAGAACTGACGACGCCAGAGTATGAATAACAACGCACGAGAACGACACGGTAGTTGAATGCGCCTATTTGATGTATATGACAGGGAATGCAAATAAGTGGCCAACTGGATTCTTTGTTGTTAAACTGAACTCATTAAGGGCACATGGCAGTGATTGGACCACCTCGTGCGGTAGAACTACTAGTGAGATGCTATATATGAGCGCTATAAATAGTTGAGATTGTTATTACGGCTTATTGAAGCAAGTGGACTTTTGCTGGTATGACGTGGGACCACGTTAAAGCGTGACAGGTTTTATTGGTTTAAATGAGAGAAAATATCACTAATTTAATTGTGTGCGCAAAATTGTGTATCCGCCCTAGCTAATCCGATGTATTTCTTTCTTCTACTTTCAGGTAATGACAGTTCTTTATGGAGTTTAGTATGAAAAAGAGGTTTGGTTAGTTATACAAAAATTTGGTTTCCGCAGGTAGTAATCGAATGACTCTTCGTGTATAGGACACTAAACCGTACGTGTTCAAAACATCACCGGAAGTAGGGCTACCAGATTACAAAACGAGAAAACTATAACTATACAATTTTAGGGGGATCATTTTTACATTGAATTGACAAACATTTTACCAAATATCAAAGTGTCCTTAGTTTTCAGTTTCAGATTTCAAAATGGAAAATGACAAATATTTTAAAATATTTTATTTAATAAATTCGTTAAATGAATGCTTTCAGTTGTGAAAGTTTGCATAACACTTCGTATGCTTGTGTTCTCTATGGCTTCTCAAATCCAACCATTGAAAGGGAGTAAAATGGACAAAGTGGAAGCTGTTCTTTTTTTGTTTTGTTAAGCAAAATATGAATCGCATTTTGAATTTTGGCGGGACAACGTAATTTTTAAGCCGAAAAAAGGTCCCCCTAAAGGTTCACCTATATGGTAACCCTAATCGGAATTAGGTTTATATTTAAAGTGCGGTGTGTCGGGGATTTCTATAGTTTCTTTCAATTCTTCGTGTCTGCGCCCACGTCATGACAACTCATTCACAGGCATGGCATCTAGTAGTTCAAACCGATATTACTTATCTAAGAGAGAATTGAACTAAGGGACTTCTGGTCCAACGACATTTCATCAAATTTAATTATTACTGAGCGACATGTTTGGAAAAATAAGTTATCTCCCCAACGTTGGTGACGTTGGCCAGAAATATTAAATTTTATACCCGTGTCGCAGTTGAAAGCCTCATTAAATGAATGTGGATGAAATGTCCGATAGTTCAGTTGTCTCAAAGATGAGTTGTGTGACTATGAAGTGGCCGTGGATGAGAGGGCCAGTTAGCCACAGACCGATCTATTTAGTGTTGAATGCACTGAACCGAATCGCGTAGTCATATTGACGGAAATGTTTTGTTAATCATTGAAGAATTAATTGTTCAGGTCGACAATTTTTCATAACATTTTTCGATTTAATATTTAAAATAAATAATATTTCTTTAACTGCTGTCCGATTTCATTTTTTTTTCAAATCAATGAAATTCTGTTATATTTACAAACTGAAGTTGTTAAAAAAAACGGTATGTGATATTGACAAAAATAATTTGATAATTTTTAAAAAAAAATCGGTTATTCAAACTAACAATTTTCCATAAAATTTGCCTTCACATTGATTTTTGATTAAATATTCAAAATCAGTAAAGTTTCATCAAATGCAGTACTATTTGTTTTTTTACTCAAGCGAAAGAATTTATTTTCATATTGACAAAACCACCAACTATTCAAATTGTCAATTTGCTCATCAAATATTTCGTCTTATTGAAGATTTAATACATATTCAAAATATTCAAAATGCACGTAGATAATAACTAGTCGCGATTTATCCGATTGACGAAAATTCATTGATGCTCGTGTTTTTTGTTGAATCCTGTCATATTCACTTTTTTTTCAGCTTAACCAAATCTCGACTATTGTCAGCATATCCTAAATGTTTTATTAAAATAAAATAAAATTCTTCAATGTAAAGAAATATTCCTCAATCAGTGCTTCTTTCCAGCGATGGATTTTATTTTATTAAAATTAAAACATGCCAACATCACATGATCTACTTTTTTGGCGCACAGTTCACACCAGTGGCTGTCACGGCTGTCACTTTGGTAATATTTTAACAAATATTTTGACTGGCCGTTTTTGGTAATTTTTATCTGGTAATATAAAGTAATATAAAGAATTATAGTATTTTAGTAAGTTGAGTCCTATTTCATTTATTTTATACTAAAAAAGACTTAAAAAGTTCCTACTTGCATAATTGACGTAGGTAATTAAATTTAAAATGCTTGTGTTTTAAGAATGTACTAGAGCTCGCCCAGTATTTTGAATTCTTAAATTATATCGACCTGGCTTATACATATTGGAAAACGAATTACAGACAGCGTGCTGACTAGTGAAATTTTTTCTCGTCGAAAGTTCATTTTGACATTTCAAAATTTGCATGAAAATTTTACTTCACATACTAGATATAGGTAAATTTTTCCACTGTCATAAAATTTTTTTTTTATATCAAGTTCGTAGGTGAGAGAAAAGTCAAAGTCATACTCATATTGGCTCAAGACGCAACTTTGAACATGGTTTGGTGACTTTTTTTTGCAAATGGCAACCATCGTGGCTGTGGCTGAAAATGCGAAGCTGTTGTCAGTTCTATTTAGTACCTCATTTGACATTAGCCATATAAATACCTCAGGCCGCCTCAGTTTGTTTACCGCCCTTCAACTGCGGGACCATCGAGAATTGCCGTTAAAATTCTTGGCAGAAGAAAAGGACTTCATCTGTTACTCGTTGGTTACGTCAGAAGTCTTTTCAGTTGATTTCCAACCCGTTTCTCACACTGCTGACTTCCGACGACTGGTCGTGATCGCTTACTACCGGTCGTGCTCTAGCTCATTCGGCAAATAAGGTTAGCAAGGCAAATCTTTGAAGACTTTGAGATTCTCAGTTTTAGTATGTCAATGCCATTGTATACCTATCTACGTTTAGTTCCATAAAAATCAAATATTCCTTACTTGAAAACTAATTTGAGCTTCTAATGAAGCGAAGTAGATTGCTAACGCGGGTGTTAACAAGGTCGTTTAAGTAGAAAGTCCCCATGTAAAGTTTTCTCCTCTGAGAGAGAGCGGAGTACAGCGGGTTGATAAATTAATAGGAACAGTCATGGATCTTCAGAAAATGTTTCCGTACCAAATTAATGAAAATCTGTGTGTAAATTGATAAATAGGTATTTTATTATAAATATTGGTTATTATTATATAAAATAAGTAGTTAAATAAAGTTCTTATTTCCATTTGTTTTTCTTAGAGTGACATCCATTCCTCGACCCATTCTGTTCCGAAAAGATGCCTAAAATCATTAAAAAATTATTTTTATTTTATTTATTTTTATTATTTCTTACAAAAGCTTTGTTTTAAACAAATTAAAGTGCATTGCTAACGTTTCAATTAAAAGAAGTTCAAAAAATGCCCACAAACAATTTTCCAAAAAAAAAAAACACAATAAAACCGGTTTTTCCCCGAATGAAACCATTTTTAATGTCCGCCGACAGTGAAAAATTACCGTTAGCATGTAGGCTGTGAAATTAAAATCAAAAGAAAATTTAAACATGAACATTTATAAAAAAAATTACAAATGTATCTATGAATTTGGCAACCGACTGTAGGTGGATAGCTTCCATTGTCCGAAAATAAAGATATAAATATTGTTTACTTATTGATAGAAAGATGGAAAGAAGCTCTACGTAATTTCCACAGTAAAAAGTCTATATATTTCAATATTCCTACTATCGGAATGCTTGCTTTTAATTCAACTGAAATCACACGCGTTCTAACCCCGAACTGCCAATGATGGAACCACAAGATATCATCGCTTGTTCCAATTTCATTCGATATCCATTCGAATTGCCACAAAATCGGCTACTGTTTTTTAGCTACCGTGCATAAAGAACTGCGCATGTCAACCAAAAGGCAAAATTGTCAGAAAATTGTAAGACTCTAGATATTTGAAAAATTGTGCTGAAATCCATCGAGGAAACGCAATTTCAAACTACCACCGCCACCCATGATGTTGGTTCTCAACTTACACTACAACAAGTTCCGAAAATGAAATAAAAATAACCAGAAATCGATACCGCTGTGATTGACGGACGAAAATTGACATATTGCATAAGGCAAAGGCATCACAGAGCACACAGCACACAGATACATATACTTAGACCGATAAATGTCCTCCGTGCCAACTACCCGTGATCTCTGGAGTCTCGAACTCCACAAGGAAAGTGAAAAGCACGGGCCACAAGATTTACAACAAACTAATCTCTTTCCAAACCCCAAGCCATCAGTCACCATGGCTTGCCACCGGCGGCGCGCGGTGGGACTGAACAACAGAACAGTATAGAAACAGCAGCAGCAGCAGCATGATGCGGTATCTCAGATTACATGTCGACGGTTTGTTGGATAAGATTTCTGTTTAAAACATCAAACAGACTGTTTTTTTTTTTTTTGTTGTGTTGGACTAAGACAAAAGGGCGTCGTCGTTACATTCAATAACAAACAGACGACACAACGCTTCATGGTGGTTAATGGTGGCAGTAATTGTAATTAAATATCGAATAAACACAAATACATTGTTATACGCAGCTATGCACAAGCACAATTACAATCGCAATCGCCAATGCAGGCATGCAAAGCAGCAATGCCACTCGCGGTGATATATTATACACGACGACATGTTCATATCAGGAGTCGGATTGCATGTCGATGCGCCGCCACTGGTAAGCCGTGTCAAATGCATGAGCATTGAAATGTATCGCGAATCGAAGGAAATTCGTATCCCATTCGAAAAGGGGGATACTTTGTTTTGGTGGTTTGCAATTCGATTTCCAGGCAAAAACCGAAAGCACTAAAGAAGATACGAGTTCAGTTTGTTGATCTCTGAGGTTTTTAGGGGTGGACACTGTTTGACGGACGATTGAGTGAGTTAATTGATGAAAGCTGTGGTTACTGGATGTTTGCGCATGTGACCGCAAAATATAAGTGTGAGGGAGAGGAGATTCAGCTATTTGCTTGTGACAATAAGCTATCCATCTTTGTGTCGTTTTTGGACTCTCTTGATCTCACTTCTCTGTACTGCTGGAGTAGCTGCAATGCGAAGGCTTAGCTGTTTCCAATTTAAATTTGTCATTGTTGTTCGAAATTAGTTTCCTTCACCCACAACTAAGATTGCCCAGTTACATTAGCTCTGTAGCATGCGGCTGTTAACGAACTTAATTACTATCGGGTTTGTACAAAACTTTCGGCACCAGGTGGTGAAGGCGTTTTTCACAACACACCAAAGGTTTTGGATATTGGCGGTCAGTGAGATACTTACGGTGTCCGTTCCTTGCAAAGACGGTCCTTTTATTGTTAGCGCATACCGATATCTGGACATTATGGTATCATCGTCGCATATTTGAAGAGCATTGCACAATTACGGGATATTTTGTGAACTGATTGCATAGGAGTAATCCAGCTTAAGCTGAAATAAAGGGTGGTTACATTTTAAGGGCCGATGTTGAATGTGAACCACACGTGAACGTCAAGTTTTTTTCTGCATTTCATTTGACATTTCTCGATTTCAGACTAACTCAATTTGAACCATGGAAAGATACACAATCGAGCAACGCGTTAAAGTTATTCAGGCTTGTTATGAAAATGGGCGTTCAAATCAAAATGCATATCGTGCACTTTGTGTTTTTTTCGGTCAATTTAATCGGCACATTTTCATCTCAGTGGATTCGTCAATAAGCAGAATTGCCGCATTTGGGCGAATGATAATCCAAGAGTGATTGTCGAAAAACCAATGCACCCACAAGGGTGACTGTTTGGTGCGGTTTATGGGCTGGCGGCATCATCGGGCCGTATTTTTTTCCAAAATGAGGCCGCTCAGGCAGTTACTGTGAATGGTGTTCGCTATCGTGAGATGATAACGAATTTTTCATGACCCGAATTGGAAGATATGGATGTGGACGATATGTGGTTTCAACAGGACGGTGCCACTTGCCACACAGCTAACGAAACAATGGCTCTTTTGCGGGCCGTGTTATCTCACGTCGTGCCAATGTTAATTGGCCGCCACGATCATGCGTTTTGACACCGTTGGACTTCTTTCTTTGGGGTTATTTGAAAGAAAAGATGTACGTCGATAAGTCAGCAACAATTCAAGAGCTAAAGGATGAGATAACTCGGCACATTAATGGCATAGAACCGCAATTATGCCTCAGCGTCATTGAAAATTTGGACCATCGGATGGAGGTGTGCCGCCGAGGTTGCGGCGGCCATTTGGCCGATATTTTGTTCTATACATAATTGAACCATACCAATGTTATCATAATAAAAAGAAATGACAGTAATTTCCTAAATAAATTGTGTTTTATTCAAAATCAACATCGGCCCTTAAAACTTAACCACCCTTTACAATGATATAATCATAAGTCCTAACCTATCTCGAAGAGTGGTCAATTTTAACAGTTTTTGTGAACTTTAATCAAATATTTTTTAAACTAGCTTAAAGCCATTCCTGTGGATGCAGAATATCGCGCACGCAGTCCTCATATCAGCTCATTAATTCGTCTTTTCCAGTCGTCGGCGAGCCTATTCATAAAACTTCGGTTTTTTTCGTCTGCGAATCTTGTTGACCATCTTCGGACCCGCTTTTTTTGCCTTGTTGTCACAATACTGACGAATGGACTGTCGATATGGTATGGTAAATGTATAGTAGGCATGCTGGGACTTGAGTTTGTGGTGAGAAATAATGGAACTGCGGGCACAAAACCGAAGAGCTTGAGAATTCTTAAGAACAGAAAGTCTTTTGTTCCTTGAAATTATTGTTTTATTATTTGAAATCATTTAAAGCAATTTAAGCAATGGCATTTTAATTTTATGGCTTGACCTATTTTATGTCTTGACCTATAAAGCTAAGTAGCTTGTGACTTATGAGTCTTTGTCTTGGGTGGTTGAACTAACAAAAGTAAAAATATCTTGCCGTTGAACTGGCCGACCTTGTAGCGGCCAACTTTATGAAAAAAGCTATGACTTGTTCAAATCTCTCGATGATTTGTAATAAATTGCAATTTTGCTTGGTAATTAATAATAAATGGTTTGCCAATTTTATAGCCTTCTCCTGTCTAGGCAGATAGAAATGCTGCTGATCACGTTCTCAAATCCGTAATGAACTCACTGGAGACGTATTTCCTCTTCAGACAAACAGTTTAGATCACCTAGCAGTGATTTAAGACCTAATCTCCAAGCCATTGAGATCATTTCCTTAAGATCATTGTCCCTGACTCAGCCCCAGCGTGTGCGCAACTACAAATTACCTCACCTACACCATGTGGTGGTACCTTGTAATTAACTTTGTTGTGCTGTAAACAGGGGAAGAACAAATATCAGCAGATTTGTGAAAGGCTTCTGGCTCCGCTTCTGTCATCAGTTGTACCATAAAAATCTGCATCTATCGCGCCGAAATCAATTTCGCTAAAATTTAATTGGATCCCTCGTTGATGTACGTACATACACACATATGCTGACTGCACAATCAAAGGCTGTTCCGCGACTGGGGTCCTCAAGAGGCACGAGGTCGTTTTATGAATGTTTACTCGAGCGGGCGAGGAGTCCATGATTTCCATGCGCGTAATTAATTTGCAACTGAAAACAACAAGAGGCCTTTTCATTGTATAATTGCGGGCAATTAATGACAAATGTGGGCTGAAAGTAACAGACCAACTCGCATCATGCTATACAGCAGAGATCAAAGCAATGAGCGATGAGATTACTTTGAAGTGTGCTGATGTGCGTACGACAGTTATTGCGATTTATTGCGAAGGCGAATTCACGCTGACAAATGGAGATGAGTGACAGTAGCTAAGCAATATTCTTGGGGGTTTCTTTTTCAAATCTATCTCAAAGTAAACCAAACCGCTGAACAAACACTGGATGAAAAACTCCAATTATCATCATAACCCTCATAACCCATTCGGAGGCTCCTTCTCCTCCGAGTGGCATAAACCTTTAGTTTCCGAATTAAGTAGGAAAATTTGCTTGCATCGTTATTAGGGGAACTAACTTTGTTTGTTGTTGTTATTTGTTCTGCGAGCTAGGCGGCACCCACATGGTTTTTGTCAATTTATGTTGTTCTGTTCCTGAGTTTGTTTGAAAATTCGCAAGACAACGCAAAAACGAAACTTTTCCGACTTAAATTGTCGCCAAATTAAACAGCAAACAACAAATATACGTGAGCAATATACGTAACGTACTATATGTAAACATTTAGTAGGAGAAGAAATAAAAAAAAAAAAACTTAGATAGCAACCCCGCAGCAAAATTGGAAACAATGTTCTCGCATTTGTGGTTGTGACATTTAATTAATTCGAAGCCATTGAAGCTGTAATAGAAGTATACATCTGTGTATGTACGCTGAGGACACCCGTTATAAATAAGTTTGAAGTGGGTAGGCAAGTTGCTTCTAGTACATAATATGGATTCAGTTGACCTTATTTTTCTTATAAATTATATTGCCGTATAGTTGTTGGTTTTTGGACTACTAAGCGAGGCGCCCCATCCCAGGTTCCAGGCCGCCTCTGGCCAATGAGAAACCTCAGAAAGTAGAACTGCCATGGACTCTGTAAAAAATTATAGATCCCTTCCATACGTCCCAAAAATGACAAAACTCACACAAACCGAATGGTTGTGAGGAGCAGTGTTTCTCCTTTTTTTAATCAGCAAATGCATTAGTTGTCCTTTAAACTCGTTCCTGAGTGAAATTTGCAACTGTTTTCATATGAAAAGAATATAAAATGTAACCGTAATATAACCTAAAAGTGTTCTATACATAATAATATCTATAATAATTTCCGTTTCTATTAGACATATCAATATCAAAACGAGTGAATGCATTCAGATACGTGTGTGTACACAAATCCTTAAGTTTTCGTTTAAACTGTGTTTTCTTTCATAATTACTATGAACAATTCATTCTTTGAAATATTTTCGTAATGAAAATACGTTTTAGTTTTATTTTTAAATAATTATCGTTTCACAGAGATTTTAGGTTATTTCCCCATTTTTAAGATTGTCTTTTTTTTCCCTTCAAAAATCACTAAAATTGTCTGTTTTCCCCTCAATCTAGGATCACTGCTGATGAGAAGCCAGGTCTAGGCTTTGTACGGACCTATTGCGCAAAATTCTGTCCGTCTATCTGTCTATCCGTCTACTCCTGAGGCCTACAGCCTTAACGGCCGCCCTAATTTGGTTCAAACTTCGGATTTGGAGTTTTAGTTTTACAGTTCTGAGCCGTTTCTTGTTTTTTTTTTTGCAAGGTAACCTCGATATTAATGGTACTTCCCTTATAAAATTTTCGAAGCTACCAGTATGATTTGTTCGAAAACGGCTCTAACGATTTCAACCAAAATTGATAGTTGAGCTTGAGTAGGTGGGATTGTATTGACTGCATACCCAGTTTTTGAAAAAAAAATCAAATAACGGTACTTTTGAAATTTTGGACATATCTCAAAAACGGTCCATACGATTGTAACCAAAAATGCATTTTTGAGGTCATATGGTAATTTCTAACTTAATAGCAAACTCAGTTTTTATCTACATTATCGTACAACAGATTTTCGAAAAAAAAGCCATTTTTTAAAAATTTGTTTTTCATAAGTTTACCTCAAAACGGGAATAACGATTTTGACGAAAATGCACACTTATAGTAAAATTGATGTTTTAAAAGTTATTGCGTGCTTAATTTTTAATTCGAATCACCGGAAACTCAAATTTTAAAAACTGCTCATATCTCGAAAATCCCACTTTCGAATTCGATAAAAGTTAAAAAACTAAGTAGGTAATGCTTACATTTCAAAAAATATCTAATACTCAGTTTTTGACTAAATAGTTAAGCAATTGTATTTTTAAAACTATAAACATTGCAATATTTCCTACTGTCTAGTCTGCCAAATTTTACAAAAACCGCTTTAACGATTTTGTTCCCAATACATATTAAAGATTAGATGAGTATTCTAAATAAGATTTCATACTTAGCTTTTCTTAAAAAAATCTAATAAATCCGTTTTTTAACTATTTCTCAAAAATTACACGTCATATCTTTGGCATATTTTTCTAATAAAATCAATGCCCCACTTCCAGCGTTACCGATGGAAAATTTTAAAATGGGGCCTGCACTTAGTTACTTATATAGCAAAAGAAAAAAAAAGTGGAGCATAGCAGTTAATACATTTATTTATAAAAAAAAAACAAAAAAAAGGATAAATTGCGAAAAACTTATTTTCTTATGTTTTTTTTTTGTCGTTCAATAAAGCAGAAAATCTTACTTAAACTGAAAAAGGGATCATGTGGATTAGTATATCTAAGAAATTGGGGACCAGGGGTCTTGAGGCTCAAAAAGTGGCCATTTGGACCCTAAAGGTGGCCCAAAAGATATCGATCATTGACAACTTAAACCAGTCACTAATCTATTCCAGTCAAAAATAAAAAACTTGCCCTAGCAGATCAAAAATATAAACTCCTACTACGCTTGTTCTCGTACTCAAAACCCTTGTAAAGTGTAAATCGTGCACACGCTCAAAAATTGCCTCTAACAGAGTGCGTTCTTAAAAAATAACACACTTTATCAGTCGTAAAGAACCAAATTTCTAGATAAAAATCAACCAGTTGGTTAAATCCAACAGAGTTAGTTTGTTATTTACAACCAAGAAAAATTGATAAAAGGTTACTTATAACCGATTTTCGTTAAACAATTTGACTCGGTTATTTTTAATCCTAATAAAACATATAAGAAAACAATCAACCAACATTTTGATGAACGAAAAAGTTTCGGTCGTGCACTTTATTTTAAAACTAGGTGTGCCCGCAACTTCGTACGCGGCGTGAGACTGTGTAATTTCTGAGCAGCATAGTCCTTTCGACTCCCTTGTCCATTTAAGAGCTTGGCAATGATCACAGGCCTGAGTCATACCACCAATACCAGCAAATTCGGCATAATTAATTTCTTTGGTGTAATAAAATCCACTTCGGATTTTATTTACCCACGGATTATATGTGTTTCTTTGTAACGACGCGGTCTGATACTTTTCATCCGTTTTCTGTGATCTAACTCGTCTCATTTTTCTAGATCTTGTTGAGCTTTGAGAAAGATTTGACCGTTTTCTCAGCGGCATATTTGTTTAAAATCAACAGTCTAGCTAAAACAAAGCGGTGAACATTGTCAATGTGAAACAATAAATCAAACAAATCTATTTACCTAAAACACAAATTTAAGAAAACTAAGAAAAACCAGCATAAGTAGGTACTAAAGTTTCACTTCCTTAATTCTTACTGTAGGTACAACGTAGGTAATATCAAAACAACCGCTAAAACAAAAGCCTCAACGGAAATTTGTATCTACACCACCAATACGTAAATCAAACAACATAATTCACCTACATATATCGTCTTTACTTCTTGAATTCTTCAATTCTTTACTGTAGGTATCAACGTAGATACTATAACAACCATTAAAACAAAAACCATGAACTCAATTTCTATATGCACCACCTCCAACATACGTCCATCACCACCAATGTTGCCATAATGTTTTTACAAATCTGCAATTATGAGAAAAAAAAAATGCAATGCAGATTTCTATAGAAAAATCTTCCTTCACAATTTTTTTTTTTTATAAATGTAACAATAACAAAAAAACAAAAGACAAATCTGCACTTATGGCAACGCTGATCACCACACGTCAATCGTCATCAGTCATCTGCGCATTTCCTCAGAAACACATTGTTGCTGTTGATTCAATATACATATGTATATTCTCATCCCATACTTCTCTTTTGTTTCACTTAATTTGGAGAAAACACCACGCAGTTTTTTTTTCATATGAATATGCCTGTGCGATGTGCGCCACCAAACCACCCCAAAGCAGAACAACGATCAAGAACCGCGGCTGCTGATAATATTCGATTTGAGAAAATAAATTTATTTTTTTCAGGTTAGATTTTAGGTTGTAGCTCAGCTTCTAAAGGACATAGAAAACTGATTGATGGCTTGAAATAACAATAAAAGTGTTGGCTCTCCTAAGTATTTTGTTTTGTTTGCATTGATTAAGAATTATCTGAGTAATGGCGAGTTAAAGGCAGTAAAGTCAGAAAAAAAAACACATTTTGGTCAAAAACGCTCCAAAAAATACGCATGGCAATGAAAGGAATAGCCTATATGTTGCACAGAATCTAAGAAACATTTCAAAAAAAGTTTCATCGAAATCTGTGCAGTAGTTTTCACGCCATTAGGTAACAAAAAAAATTGTCTACAGTTTTATTATAAGTATAGATGTCCACCTAAATCGCTACCTGTGTTCACATGGGTATATTTTTGTTTATTTCAATGCCTCTCTTTAAATATAAATACAATAACAACTACGCAAAAACTTTATTTTAGCAACAATAGTCCATGTGGACTCTACTTAACGTACATCATAAAATAACCAGCAACCACCTAAAACTTACACTATTGAAAATACTTTATTAATACTCCGACTGTCCCACACTTTAATCAGCCAGTTTGTATGAAAATTCAAAAAACAAACTCAGAATTTAACGTATAAAACGGTGTAAGGATTTCGGTATATATCATGAGATACACTTTACACTCTAAACCACTATCGCCAATCTATTCCAGTCATCGGAAATGAATATGCTTAAGCCAAAAGTGCACTTTATTGAAGATTATTCTTGAGTTTTCTTTAAAGTTTGTTTATCTAGATTTAAGAATCCCTTCTGAGATCTGCATACCTAATTAAAGACAAAGCATCAACCAAACTGTTGATGTGAACCAGAAAGTTTCGTGCGACCCAATCGTGCACTTTATTTGATGTGTCGAATTGGAGCGCTTCTCTTACTTTGAGAAAAGTTTGCCACAACCGTATCATCATCTTAAAAAGCTATTTCCATACCTAACTAACGAAGGTGTTACCTCTTCAGAATCAAGCTAATAAAAAAAGCAAAATGAAAGATTTCAGTGGGTTTCTAATCTAATGTAAGGTCAAATAAGATATTTGCATTTAAAAAAAACTTCATACTTTTATTAACTTCATGCGAAAAATACAGGTACACGTATGTGTACCTCAGGTCTATAATGTCATAAAACATGTTAAGGAAACTTTATATGAACTGTTTTAAATATGATACTGTTGAAAACAGTTGTTTCTTAAAATGCACAGATAAACCTGGCACTTGGTGCAGATGGTACGGCAGCGAGATTTGCATCCAGAAAACCTGCATTTCAATGCAAATTTATCGTCCAAATAACGTGGTGTTGCATCTACTTCGGAATCCTCATCGTCATTGATCCTTCGGATTTCCCTTGGACTTACCGGATGCAGAAATACCGGATGAACCAATCCGCCCTCGAACTTGGACATGGCCATACCTATATTCAGGCGGAACTGCATCAGTCCCAATCTGTTCTCACGTGCAGCATCTTCCTCTTTGCAACACCGGACATACATAACCCAGGAATTGACAATGCAGAGGTCTACAAAATGATTGAAAGCTCTCACAGTCCACTTATTAGTCCGCATGGCGCTTCGATAGTAGGCTATTAACCTATCACAGAGGTCAATACCACCCATACATGCATTGTAATTTCTTACCACTGCTGGCTGCTTGACATCAATTTTTCTTTTTTCAACCTTGCACCAACGCTTACATGTTCCAACTGTGGCACTTCCTGAACACGTGGACAACATTGTCAACGCCTTGGTGTCCTTTCATTTTATTACACATACTTGTCCATCACGCTTGCGAGTTCCTTGTCCGTCTTCATTTTCTTAGCAACCGGTCCAATTCGATTGGTCATCACAGTACCAGTTAGGAATATTCCTTTTTTGTTGTTGTTAAGATGTTGTTTTATACTTGTGAAAAACCTATCGGTAAATAAAACACAGGTATCAGTGATTGTTCTGCACAACAGCTTTACAATTCCTTCGCCCAGCCCCAGTTCGGTCATGACTTCTCTTGGTATGGTATTGGAGCCGACATAAACTTCAAGGTATAGTACCAAGCCATCTCTGGCCGCCAAAACAAAGTTTTTCATTCCCAATGGATTTGGTTTTGAAGGCACCTACTGTCGAAACTCACAGCGACCAGAAAAGGGAATTATCTGCTTGTCTATGGACATGTGTTGCGATCTTGGAAGGCTATGACATTTTTTAAGAACACAATCTATAACTGGCCTCAACTTCCATAGCTTGTCATTGGTGTCTGTACCATCCGCAGTGTTGTCAACAAAATGGCGATGATTTCGCAATTCGGAAAAGCGGTCTCTGGAGATTGTGTCTCTAATGACGGGTAGAGTTTGGCTTGAGGATATTTATTTCATTATTTGGATTCCTGTGAATCTGATTACCTCCTGGTAATCTGTTCTAACAGATCTGAGGTCTCGCTTTTGTGCAGAATACAGGTTTGTTTGCTCCGCCACCAATTTCCAAAAGTCAATATCAAGATATTGAAAAAAAAGATTATAAGACATTTGTACTTGAATTTTCCTGTTTTGTCAATCATCGCCTTCAATAGCTGGACCTTTTGGAAACCATTTCGATGTTTCGCCAAAACATTCTTGACGAATGTTCCTCGCATGCAATTGCCGAGCTTTCTTCTTCTTCCGACTCTTGAGATGCGAGTTCAGATTCGGTCTGCGGCAAGTACTCTTCTTCATCATCATCGACAGAAAAATCTCCATCGCTAGCATTCAGCATATCTTCAATTTCTGTATCATTCATTTTTAATCCTGAAATTTTCAAAACCCTAACTTAGCCATATAGGGAGCAAGCGAAATAATATAGTCCTGAAGTACACATATGTGTGATTCAAAAGTATAGCTCAGTTTACGGACTCACAAACTAAAATTCAATTCAGTAGAATATCACTATAATACGTATAATACTGTGAATTGTGAAACAACAATTTAATATTTTTACCTGAATATTTACTTTTTTCACTCTGCGGTAATCTGAAAACGATTTGAACTGGCCAACTAAGATTCAAATAATGACAGTTACCCAACCCCTAGCGCCATCTAAAAATTCAATCCGGAATTGAATTATATACACTTGATACTCAACTGCAGCTTATCGCCAACAGATGGATGTAGTGTGACAAAGAAATGTTTTAGGCAAGGTGCACATATGGGTACCTACGGTCTGAAGAGGTTAAGTCGATTGTCCCTTTAGGAACGCCACATTTTCGGCTGTGTTGACTTAATCGTCTCTGAAATATAACGAGTCTTACAGGAAAAACGAAAATATCAGGTCTCAGCCATAACTGAGGATCTACAAATCAAATCAAATCACAAGATTCTTATCCAGAAACACATCGGCAGACACTAAATCTGTATCCTCTTCATGGCATCATCAAGTCAAATGTTCGGAAAATGTGCTAAACCCGACCCTGATTTCATACTGCTCACAATTGACATAGCAATAGAGAATTATGAGAAACAAAATTCATACTCAATTACTAAAGCTTGCATGGTTCTACTGCTTCATTTCTAAAAACAAAAAAGTTAACCCCGAGAAACAATTCTTGCAACTAAAGCCTTCTCACAGACAAAACAAACCGATTCGATAAGAACTGAAGTGTGCAAGTTTAACTCCTGCCAACTTCCCTCGCTACAAGTAGACAAATATTCCTCAATCAATCCTTATGGCAACCAGTCCGCCTCTTTTCAAACAGCATTATACCACAGCCAAGCTATAGCGACAAGTTGACGAACGTATAGCTTCGACTAAATAACAAAAAATGTACCAAGTACCTACATGTATTTGATGTCAACCTCTCCTATGAGAGTTGGCGAAACAGTACAAAACAAAAAGTATACCCGTGGGTATAATACACATGTAATGTAGGAAAAGACAACCGACTCAAAAACAATCGCCAGTGAGGAGTTTGAGGAGTTCGATAAGTTTGAATAAATCCTACGCACCAATCTCTTAAACTTAAACTGCAATAACACATCTCATGGCGACGTCAGTTTCTGTGTTACCATTCCGACGAACGACAGTCGGACATATTGTTGTGGGCTTACAAGCGAATCGGCTGTAAAACCAACGATTGATGATGCGGATTGACTTGAATGCTAAACACAAAAGTGGTTAGCTCTTCCTGAAGTGCACACAAATTGAAGTTTGGAAGTTTCGCCCACCTACCACAGAGTGGACTAAGAAAAATATTGTGTAGTGGTCTTGAGCACTTTACAGGGTATTAGTAGATTGATGAGGAATAGGAAGGCTATCTGATTGAATGATGCAGCTTCAGCTGTGTGGATAGTTTACGCTGGCATTAGGTACTTTTGTGGAAGTTTGCCAATTGCGATTTCTGATTTTGTACAGACTTGTTATAACCCAACATGCCATCCGATCCTTTAGGGACAATAAGATCTCAATGCGCCGTACTAAAACCCAATTTTAGTGTCGACCTTAAATTTACGGATGCTCACAATTGAGAAATTCGTGTGAAAAATATAGCCACTGTGACCTACTTAAATTCAAAGACGAAACTAAAAATGTTTATTGGTAAGGCCCATTGACACTGCGAGGAAGATCACATTCACCTCAGCAATCCATTGACATTTACACCAACTGAATTTGAAAGGCAGCTGCTTCCCCATAAGGCAGCTCATGCCACATCAAATATTTCACAAACAAAACAGTGCCAATCGATCAGCCCTGAGGTAGTCCACTATCTTTCTCGCTAAAAACTCGTAAACCACGTCAGAGAAAAGTTTCCCCTTCTGTCATTCTACTGGTTTGTGTTCTCTTCGTCTCATAAATCTTTTATTCAATTACTCCTTCAAGAGCTATCGGTGTGTCTCATCCCATTTCATCGTCGTCAACAAATCTCCTAGTAATAGCTACATCATATCTCAGCGCTGAACCCGTATTCGAGTATTACTCCATCTCGTGCCGGTCCCCCAGTGTATGCCTATACGATTTGCATAGAAATTTCACATTCGTGATGGCCCCCAGGAAGGAAAACCAAACTGCACTGTTACGCAGGGAGAAATGGCGGAAAACGCCAAAGAACCAAAGAACGATCCCATCAATCGCTGCTGCTAGCCAGCAACCATCCAACTTGAAGTGATGTTGGGCCCCTTCGATGACGGCCCATCGTCGTCGTCGCGTATTTTCGCCATTCGCGCTGCTCCCCCTTTTGTCGATTGTGTTTTTATTTTTATGTGTGCTGTCTGTTGGAAAATTATTTTCTCATTTCCATGGAAATGCGAGATTTGATCAGTTTTTGCCTCGCGAGAATGTCGGTTCTATTCGTATGTAGGTATGTGCGTCCGTTCCGTAGTCCGTACTCGGAATCGCGCATTAAAAGTTCTATAGGCGGCTGCCCCGCGGCGTGTGTGTTTGGGTTGGGAAATATTTTCACATCGTGATTTTGGGGTGAAAACAAATACTTTCCTGCCTTCTTGGCTCTCCGTCTGGAATGAGGATGTATCCGTAAAAATGGCATCTTAATCGCTTTGAGATACATTCGTTTATGTAGGAAATTATGAGCGAATGTTATTTGCGCCTTTATGTTTCTGTCGGCATATGCGAACGATGGGTGTCTGTCGTTTTGTTGAAGCATCTATAGTTTTGATGAGTTTGAGGGATTTCGAAACCATTTTTCAACAATTAATTTAATATAAATAATTGAGGAATTAAGGGATTTATTTCGTTTACAAAATACACAGATATTATGATGGAGGGAATGACGTGACGCGACGTTTGGGAGATGAGGATGGTATGACGTATGTAAACAAACAGTTTGTGATTGATGTTTGGACATCTTGTGACATCAATGTGGAAAGTTGGACGAGTTTGGGGAACTCCCACCGAACTTGATGTTTCGTCACTCTTCCAACAGGACGGCACTTGATTGATTGGTGCGACTCTGCATTTTTGCTGGCGTTGCTTTCTTCCTTACTGTCATCATTTCGAAAGACGAAAATGTTGATTTTACTGAATATTTTGCAATTGGCAGTTCAGTAATCGCTTTAAGGGTGCGTTCGCACTGGAAGTTGGAAGTTGTTAAATCGCTAATGAAAGACCCTAAATATCCATTTCCATACGTAGGACCTTCTGATGGGCCTTAATTTTTCGCTTCTTACTGTCAAATATTAAACTATCTCTAAGCTTTTTGCTATTTTATCAAATGTAATCACAATAGTTCATATCTACCCATCATTTCCAAAACATTTGTTAACGAGTATCAAAGCAAGAGAAAATGTGAGGTTCAACTCGACCACTAAAGAAACTATTCGACTGAGCTAAGTTATCTGTTTTACATTTGAACGAGCCAGAAACGACTGCAATACCAACACTAAACATGTCAAATTGTCAAAACAATCAAAAGTAGATACGTAGTAAGTTCCTTTGGTCGTGCTATTAGAAAATCGACCTTTCGGAAACATGAAACAAATCAAAGAAGTGTTTCTGTATAGGTGAATTCTCGCTTTGTCATAACTTGTTCCTAGAATGTGGTAAATTCTTTACCGCTGAGCTTTCCTATTATTTCGGATTCGGTCTCCTCCACCGCAAAGCACATTTACGACGACAGTCCAGCTGTCAGAGTTCTAGAAATAATTTACTTCCTGCAGATTTTGCTCTCAAGGCTGCCATAATTTACTTTAGCGCCCTCTGTACTTGAGAGCGTCGAATACACCTTGGAAATGTCGATAGTTGGCGCAACAGGTACGATATGCCTAGCTTCTCACATCCATTACTTTCTTGCGACGGGACTCACAATGTTATGGCGAGTACTGTGCTTTGTAGAGAAGGAGAAGGAGTTGTCAGCACTACTCCTTGCATCGGCCGTTAATAAATACAAAAATATATGTGTGTATAGAACTTTAAGTTGGCAACACTATTTTAACTGGCGGCCATTTTGTCAGCTGTCAAGTGATTTATTCTTAGTTTGGTTTGGCATTTCAACATGAATAGACTGACGCCTGAACAACGCTTCCAAATTGTGCAAATTTATTTTGAAAATCATGGTTCTGTTCGAAATTTTCATAAGCGGATTTTGTTTGAATGGATACGTCAATAAACAACACTGCCGTATTTGGAGAGATGATAATCCTCAAGTGTATGTTGAGACACCGTTACATCCACAAAAACTGACTGTTTGGTGTGCTTTCTGGGTTGGTGGAATAATTGGTCCGTACTTCTTTAAAAACGATGCTGGCCAGAACGTTACAGTCAATGCTGACCGCTATAGAGCCATGATTATTGACTTTTTCGTTCATCAATTGATGTGCAGGAGCTGTGGTTTCAACAAGACGGCGCAAAATGTCACACAGCCACAATTGATTTATTGAAGGGAACGTTTGGAAACCGCATAGTTTCACGTTGCGGACCCGGGAATTGGCCTCCAAGAGCGTGCGATTTAACGCCGCTTGACTATTTTCTGTGGGGATATGTGAAGTCGCTAGTCTACGCTGATAAGGCCGACACGTTTGACCACTTGGAGGACAACATTCGCCGCGTTATTGTCGATATACGGCCATATATGTGGACCTTCAGATTAGACTACGCCGAGCCAGCCGTGGCGGTCATATCCCAGAAGTAATATTTAAATTATAATGCCAGAAGATTATCTTTCGAATAAAGTAAATTTCATGTCAACTGGAAAAAATCATTGTTTTATTCCATTTCAAAGAAGAGGTCTATACCTCTAAAAAAAAACACCCTTAACCATAAACTTCTCCACCTGTTTCGATAGGGCCTTACTTTAATGCAGAAAGAACCAGGCTTTCTGATGACGATCACCACATTATATCTGCCTTCAGATTTGCCAACTCTAGCTTCAACACAGACGGCTGCAAACCTATCAAGAGCACATTGAAGTTAAATCTGGTAGGAGCTAAGTAGGGCTGAGTAAACCGCGAAGAGCGATCGAAAACATCTTCCCCACTGCTGCACTGTAACATATCTACAGTCATGATTGAACTTGGACTAACTTCGAACTGACGGCGGCCTGCTTTTGAGGATTCCACTGTCGCAAACTGTCACCCTCCACTGACCTGCTTGCTTACATCCGGGGCTAACCCATTTCGTCATGTTATCTCTGCGTTCGGGCTTCGTTGCCCAAGGAAGTTTACAAAATACCTCCAACTCGTCTGATGAATACTTAAAAAAAAGATCTAGTTTAGAGCAAAATGGAGCAAAATATAGCAACACCCAACCACACAAAAGAAAACACGCCACGGCAACGCCATAAAAAATAATTACCAAGTCGACTTCATTTCAACGGCTAGCGTCGACAAGTCTATGCTCGCAACAAGTTCTCCCGCGAGAGTTCCATTACCAAGGAGTGGGTTAGTTGCCCATGCCACCACAAATCCTCGGAAAAACTTGCTGCTCGAGAGGTGACGCGCCTGTCTGCCGCCCCACAATGAGTATGTGCGCGCGCACGGCGAAAACAAGCCAAAGGCGACAAATTGCAAAACTGCAAAATTGAAAATTAATTCACGAAGCATCCGCAAGTACCACGTTCGCCCCTGCAGGCGATATTGCTTTCCAATACCCTACTAACGTCCTACGCGCGCCAATTGGTTGCGCGCACATTTTCACCGCCAAATTCGTATTGCAGTCACGTGTGTGCGAGTGCTACGGATGCACCATCAGATCATCGCCACCAACCCACGTTGCAAATCAGCGAATTGTTTTGCTTTCTGTGGGCTTGATGAGTCCACGCATCCGAATGCGAACACAAATGCATTTCGCTTTCCACCGATATAGGTAGACCTTGGAGACAGAGGGTCTGCGTTCGTTGTTGAACGCAGACCCTCTAAATAACATGAAAATTATCGCGTTTAATGTAAATTTATTGCACACAAATGGAAGAGGAAGGAGGTGGAGGAGGCGACCAACAGCTAGGCCTCCCGCACGCGGTCCCACTCTTGACTCTGCACTAATTGAGAGCATAGATTGCAGTCGTTGTTGTCGTCGTTGTCGCCGGTCGCGTAGGTGAATAGAACTGCATAATATACAGAAGACCGACCTCCAGAGTACACAAGACGGTGTCATGCCACATAAATTGATATAAATTGGAAGCTATTTAAGCGACAAAAGACTGGCTGGCCTGCCCGGTCGTCACTACTTAGCAAACACAATCGGTATCAATTTATTTGCCGGGCTGGGTTCTTCAATTGCTGTCCCAGCGAAGTGGGGGCTTCTTAAGTTCAAGTGACGGAATCAGTTCTTTCCTAAAATTTGCATATACGCACGTGAGGCGTGCTCTGAAACAATGAACGACCCGACCTACAATGCTTAATTCAGCGAAAACTGATTTTGATGGCGAAATTATGTTATGATCGCAAATTGGTCGCAAATAAATCAAATGTGACAGTGAAACGGAGACTGAGAGTGGAATTATTGAGTCCAAGGCGAGGATGTCCTGAAAAGTTGTTGCACATTAATTTGTTTAAATTGAGTTGATTGACAGAGTAGCTGTGGCTGTTGGGTACATTTGTTTTTTTTTTTTTTCGGACGACAGTCACACACTGACTTTCAACGAAACTAAGCGTGGCTTGGTGTATGTGCAAATTTGATGAGAGGGCTGTATCAGATGTACATATATGTATACTTTAAGAGCGTTCATCTCTGCTGATCTGCATCCCGATATGATTACAGTTTGAGGGCTATTTATAAAAATAAATAAATATAAATCACTGATACAATATATAGTCCGCGGGTCTTAAGCCCCATTTGCAGGTAGTTAGTCCGAGAAACTTATCAAACCCTACGGGACGGTTTGCGACGAAATGGACTGAGAAGGACCTATCTCTGAGCACGTCGACAACTGATTACTGAATCTTGATCATGTCAATATTGATTAGTCCTGATCATGTGAATAGTCATGAAATGGACGCTTTAGAATAATTTCGACTCCTTTTTGACAGCCCGGACTCCGGACTCATATTTTTCAAAATGACTGAAATCTGATTCTTTTTTTTTCAAATCTAGGACGCTTTTTCTGTTTTTTTTTTTTAATAATAAACACGTGAAACCTTTTTAATTGACTGACTAAAACATCATTTACCTACGCCTACTAGTATTGACATAATTTTTGTGTTCTGTCAATATATTTGTGAAATAAAACTTGAGTGTGTTTCGTCGGAAAGCGCCGTTTGCTGCTTACAATTGCGGTGCAGATCTCAAGTATATACCCTTAATGATGGAAGATTCACTCACACATCTCTTATCTTATTTTTACCATAGGATACCATTCGGAGCTATTGTAGCTCTACCTAATTTCGGTTTTCATTCGAACTTGTTGGCGTCTTTTTACAAAAAGCACTCGATATTTAGTGTTTTTCCCTTCTAAATATAACTTTTGTTATAAATTTGAATACCGGATTCCAATTTTAAAACCTAACGCCGAAGAATAAAATATATTTGCGCATGATAAATTAAATTAAATAAGCGACCTAAGTAAATTTTAGTAGAAATGTCATGATTTTGCTCTCAATTTAGGGACTCACTGACACTTCCAAGAAACTAACGCCTAGAATAGTTTTTGTGTATGCAATTTTAATGTACCTACTTCCCAACTGCACTCTTTGTACCATCAGAGTGTTTCTACTGGACTTGGGGATTCCTTTAAACAACGAAAGGAAGTTGCGAATATTTGCTTTCACAGAAGTCACCGACTGAGTTTCAAACTGCCGACTGTTGTTGATTAATGATGTTTAAATTTGTACTTTGAGATGGATTTTGGGAGAAATCTAGATGTAAATAAAATGAGCGGCATTAGGGTTGGGGTTCTATAGGGTTGTAATGTTGTTTCGTTTACATAAGCCTTGGTCTAGCTTCTCATAACGATTCGTTTGTGGGAGTTAAATTTTTTAAACGGTCTACAATTTTTTACCGAGTTATCTTTCTTAGTACAATGATACTCTCGAATATTCGAGAGTAAGTGACATTGTTCGAATTGTCATTTTGGTGTGGTGAAATTGATGTAGCTCTCTGAATAATTCACGCCAGACGTTCGCGAGAAGTGGAGCAGGTATGACCCCTCGCTCACCACAGTAACCAATACGTCCACATTTCAGCAAACCACTTTTTTAGCTAAAAGCAATTCGAAATTACCAAGATATTTTATGGAGGTCAAGTGTATTATTCAAAAACGAAAGCTTATCAATTCTTTACAGAACATAAAAGGCAATTTTCTTTTCTGTTAGTAAACCTTGTTAGTTTTATACACGCCCACTTTTAAGGGGCGTGTACTTAACAAAACATTAGGAAATTTAAAAGCGCACCTGACTTTTAGCTATTTATACGACTTCGATTGTATGTATAATATTTATAATTGAACAATAGCTGGTCCACGTTGAAAAGGCTTGTCAAGCATGAGACGTTGAAGCCTTGAATATATTTATAAGTTAACCGTCTTATCGACTAATGCTTTCATTTATCAGAAGGTTTCCAAGGGTCGATTATGGCCCCTCCATATCGAGTAAGGATGTTATTGTGCGTAAGGCTTTGTCAGGCAGTGCATTTCCAGCTGTACCTACTATTGATCGGTTAAAGTGTTGGCACTACCGACTTGCTGTAGGTTAGTTTCGATTGAGAACAAGTCTTTTTTGAAAGAGTGCTGCCAATGTGGAAAACTATAAAGCCATCAGTCCGTTCGAAATTGCAAATTGGTCACTACAAGAAGTTAAGTTAGGGCAGCCCATCAGTTCAGAGTGATAAGCTTATTCTGTTCTTTTTTTAAAGACAACTTTCACATGTTCTCAAATATAGGTATTGTGACCGACCAAGAGTGTTGCTTCTCTGCCGATATGATGTCATCTTTGTCGTGAATTATTCAGAGAGCTCCATCAATTTCACCACACAAGAATGACAATCCGAACAATGTCACTTTCTCACCATAAGGCTCTATTTTATGAACCTTCGCTAACCTTAACCTTCATTATAGGTTAACCGCAAGAAGTAAAGCCATTTTTTTTTTTGAAACTATAAAACAATTCTTTCTTACGACAAGTATATAAATTTAATATTTATACATTACTCCTCGGGTAATATAGCATAGAATGGCAACACTGAAAATTTGTTGCTATTAAAAGGGGGTTGGTTATATCCGGGGAGTACTGCAGATAGATAGATATTTGATTTTATCCATTTCATACTTAAACTACTAACAAAATTCATGAAAAAATCAAATAGAATTATAGCCATCATTCTTTCATAAAAGATAGCGTTGAATGACAAATCAAATATTAGATTTAAAAAATGTGCGGCTTATTCATTTCGTATTTTGTTCTGTACACCACCGTTTACGACTACTAATGAAATTTAATCAAAACTGGACAGAGAGTCACTTCAAATAATTAAAATTATATGCATAGCCCACTACTATAATACCCATTTCAATGACGTTTAATAGTTCAATAAAAGCCCTATTGTCGAATAATAACCCTTATCTGCACTACCGTTGTATACCGTTGTATAAATGTAAATACACAACTATTCCCCCATTTCAGCAAATATTGAACTCGTTCGTAATTAATTTGCATGTTGTTTATGATGCTAATTAATCATTTGGCGTTTCCACTTGTTTCACTGGATGTGTATATATACGAGTACACATTTCACTTTGATTAATTTCCACTCAATTGACAGTAAGCGACGAAAGAAGTGTGCCAACCAAAATAAATGAGAATTAATTCGTTTCATATTTTATGCGTTTGACATTGATGCAAAAATCGCCTGACAGATAAGTGACAACACCATAACTCGCCATTTGAGTTTTATCAATCAAATGTTATTTCTGTCATATCAAACAATTACGCATTATTACAATGAAGCAATTAAGCATCAATTTTACAGTATGTTCGGCAAAATGAGATGCAAACTGAAACAGGGCTTCATAAGCATGAAACCATTCTTTGCCAATAGATTTGTTCATATTCCAGTGGATTTTATATTTATTTAACTTTTAGAAATATAAGGTGATAATATTTACTTTGCTTAACGGCCTCGATACATTTTTCTTTGTAGACGTTTTTGTATGTGAGCTTAAATTGATCGCGGTCAGCATTCTGGCCTACAGTAAAGCAAAGTAAAGTAGACCTTATCGTCACTAAAACAAATCAGTGTGACTTGCTTCAATTCAACCTGAAGATATGAAAGCATTTGTGACCAAATTGGTATTTAAACTGTCATATTTTGGTTTGATTCGACCTCCTGCAAGTAGCAGTACCGCAAGCTTAAGAGAAGAAGTCCTTAGATATCGAGAACATTTTGTTCTTTTTGTTGTTTTTGTTGTTATGGACGTCCTCTCTGTTCATCTGTGAGACACACTGTAAGTACGCTTAAAAATAGATGATGTAAATCCGACCAAGGACACATCACTGATCGCAATTGGAGAATATTATATATCGCCGACAATTGCTGTCGGTTACAAATTACTTAAAAATAAAAAAACAAACAGAAACATACTAAAAAGAAATAATTAATATTCACGACAGTTTATTCTATAATTGGATGAGTTAAGAGATTCAATTTAGCGATATTCCATCCATCAACAGTCACTTAAGCAAATTGTTGTAAAAAAAAGACCGTATGAACCAGCTTACCAAGATAATTCCACGCCTAAGGTGAATTATGTGTTAACGTGTAGAACCTAAAATGATTTTTTCAGATTAACAAATCTGGTGGGAAAAAATCCCATTAAGTGGCATTGAGGATAAAATCTGAAATTGGATTGTAAAGAATCGGAGAGAAAAAAATGCTGGTAATGTCAAAGTGCACACTGAAACCGATTATCTCACATTTGGATGTGTACGAAATATAACTACGCGTGGGTTGGCATGTATTCTGTAAAAGTTCTTTGTAATTTGTTGGCATTTAATTAATCACAAATCTATGGGGGTGTTCTATTAATATATTTGCTGCTTAATTAGATTTTACTACGGGTAGGGCATTTATCATTATTAACATTCTAAATCGCTTGATTCACATGCGTAGGAGCTCATAATAGTGACGTATTTATTTTCTGAGAAAGTTGTGCCAAAGTTCCTTGAAAATTCACTTCCTGTTACTGTTTTTTTTTTTTTTTTTTTTTTTTTTCTTAAATCCGTAATCAAAATTTGTTTTTATTATTATTTTTTTTTTAAATATTCTAATCGTTTTCGTATTTCTTTTGACATTTTCAGGTAATCCCGTCTTGCATTAAGACCTTATTAGAACACGGGTGCGGTAAATATGTGTAAAAATCAGTAAAAACTTTAAAACAAATTTGTGTAAGATTAAAATTCTCAGACTGGACATTATTGCTTTTTTGTTAAAAAAAATATAAAACACAACAAACAAAACCATTCATTGGGTGGTATGAATAAAAAAAGAAAATTCAAATCTGCTATTTAAATAATTTTGTACGCACATTTTTAACATAAAAAAATCTAAGCTTTGTGAATTTCCGATGATTTGCTTATAAATAGTTAAATAAAATTCTGCTTATACAAGAAAACCAACAAAATACAGCAATTGTATGGACTGCGGACTATTTGCATTTCTTTCAGCTGAAAATGTTTAGACAGACTCATTTCTAATGTACCTATATAGGAGATCCGGGCTTTTATTAGTTCTTATAATTGGCTGGTGTGGCAAATAATATTTCCCACAAGGAGTTGATACAATTTTCGGCACCTGAAGAAGAAATGAAACATCAACAAGCTATTTGGCAACCAAAAATCATATTTTTAGCTGCAATTGGAGCTATAGATTGTATTCATATTTTTGAAGTTTATTTTTTCAATTTCATTTTCCACGAAATTCGTTAGAATCTCAAGGAAAATTCAATAATTCAAATTTAAACTTCAGGTTTGTCAGGGACTGGAAGACGTACAGTAAAGTAAATGCTATGTTCGAAAAATTCGTATGTATGTACTCTAACAAAGGTTGGTTTGTATTCATACCGAGTCAAAGCAACTGCTAGGGGTTTTTACTTTGTTACGACCTTTTGATCAAAGTTAATGGTAGCTTTTATTCATACGAACCATAGCATGTTGGGTTAAAACAATTAATGGAGCAGTCATCTCGAAAACCAACCTTCTTATTGACATATGACATTGGTGTCAGAATAATTTTTAAAAACAGCATAACTCACAAACCAGCAGTCTTTTTGATCTGCGACTTTGTATAGAACCTTGTTTCAATACAAAAGAACTTAAATGACTTAACTTACAGTTTTATTTACGGTGAGTGTTTTATTTTTTTCGTAAAATCCAGAATATATTCAGTATATGCTTGGAGAGTGTTTTATTTTTTTCGTAAAATCCAGAATATATTCAGTATATGCTTGGAGATTAATTGCATCTCATTTATCAACAACCTGGCTGATCATGCAGTCAATTTTAAATACGAAATATTTAGCTTTATGTTTTTATTAATGGGATTAAATTGTTTTTTTTTTTTTTTTTTTTCGTACCCATTAGGGCGTTATTTAAAGATTTTTTTTTGCAATATTGCCCAATTGCTAGGCGAATTTTCGTAGCTTATTTTCTACATGACACATAAGAAAAAAACTAACATAACAAAAAGTTTTTGATTTACCAAAGTGGAAAAAACGTTCGTGATCGAAGTTTTAGAAGTAATTTGAGATCATTCAGAAAAAATGTTATCCCAAATACAAAAATTTCAACAGAGCAGATGTTTTGGTCGGTTTACATAAAATTACATCGAATTCAGTTCGGCGTGATTTTAATTGATATAGTTGCAGTTCCACACGCAGAAAAATCGTTCATTTAAAATCAACCAACTTTCGGTTAAAAACTTCCAAGTGTCACTTAATACAGCTACTACGAGTCAACTTGTTTAACGAAACTCGGTTTAAAATAACCTTTTATAAATTTTTCTTGGTTGTAAATATAAAACTAACTCTGTTGAATTTAACCAGCTGGTTGATATTCATCTATAAACTTGGTTCTTAACAACTGCATTAACAGTATGCATTTTACCTATTTATATCGGTAGTATTTAGCAACGAATACTCGGTGTTTTTCAACGCATGTTTTTTTAACCGAGCAAAAATCGCATTCTGTCATACCCAATTTTTGAGTGTGCATAAGTTTGCGATAGAAATGTGATGAGATATGAAAAACTTTTCGAAGTAGAAGTGAAGTTCCTTACGTAGTTCACATACATTGACTTCATGCTGTCAGTCCATTGACTAAGTAACAAAAGAACAGTTCAACTTTCCCTAAAATGCGGTCAAATTTTAGTCGCTGAAGCAAATAAATAGTTGCAGTAACTGGTCCATATATTAGGTCTAGCTTATCCAACAATTTTTTTTGTATTTATTTATATTCTTTTGAAGATGCAGATCATCAAGAAAGATCACTTCAACAAAAAGAAACTAAGCTTTTTAAATTTTTATTAACAAACAACATGATTCAACAAAAAGAAACTAAGCTTTCTTAAATTTTCTTAAAATACAACATGCTATAATAGCAAACATTAAGTTGAGCAGCAATATTCATGTTCATGTATAAAAAGCCAACAGTTTTTGTTTTTAATTGATTTTGTTTTAAAGTAAAACTTCTTTTGGCTCGTTGTACAGCAATTCCAAACTTCGATGAAACCAAAAATCGACAGAACATTTAAGGGGTACAGCTCGGACAGAAGAGGCATATGAAAAAAATACAGCAGACTAGGAGCAGAAGTATGAATATGTCGTATTTTTCATTATTTTACTTTTATTTGTCTTACCGATTAAATTACAGTCACTGAAACACAAACTTTGTCAAGAGATTGATTTTTCTATTATCGCTTAAGAGAAAATACTGCTTTAATGAAAACACAATTGTGGCAAATTCCTGTTTCAGTTAAGCGGACTCGACTGTATGATAAACTAAGCTCGCTTTCTCTATACAAGGCTGCACCCTATCTCAAGTTGCAAGTTTATATTCATTCAACCAATTTCTTGAGTTCATTGAATGTCAAGAGAATCGAAAAGTCAACTATGCAGTCCAAGCAGTATTGATGGAGATTATATTTCCGATAATCAATACAGCTTATGTTTACTTTTTAATTGGTCGACCGAATATATATATACCTACATAAACTTGGTGCAATTTCACAATAGGTATGTTTCTTTATTTTTGTTCGGCTGTAGCAAAATTTCTGACCGCAGCAAATAAAAGGGGACAGCGATGATATGAAATTGCAATGTAAGGCTTCGATTATGTTGATGAGACGAATGTCATTAAGACCTATGTGTATATGTACTCAACTTACGTTGTTGGTCACTAACTCGGAAGAAGCCACGAGCCTTAAATGGGGCGTCCAGTTCCAGTATAAGTGGTGTAAAATACTTGCGATTTATTTCATTTTCATTTCATTAAATAGCTTTACACTTTAAGATACATAAAATATATATATTATAAAATATAGCGTAAGCTTCGATAAGTATTTTGACAAATTGGAATCGGATTTGGTTGGTTTTTTTTTGTAAGCAATATGCTTTTTTCAATATTAACCACTACGGGTATAGCCCTCAATTAAGGGATGAGGTCAACCTTTGATGCGCTAGATTTAGAGTGAGCATCTCTGGTAACTGAATATTTATTGGACTTTATGAAATCCACCTTAAACGACTGGCATTAAGGGCTGACCATTTTTATACAAAATACTTGGAAAAATATTTTTATATCAAAATTGTGGCGTGATTCTTTTCTACGATTAAAGACGTGTGTGCAGTTTTCCGGTTTTCTCAAACTGTCTTGACTTGGCTGTTGTTTTGATAATAAAAACCTTAAGACAAAGCATTAAACAAGTATTAAGCTCAGCACTCGGTTGGCAACAACACTAATTCATATCGAAATGTTATACAGGGTCCGCCAAATAACTTTTTTTTTTTTGAAAATGCTATAAAAAAAAACTACTGAATATTTTCTCAAATTTCTTTTCTTGAAACCAAATGTTGCCAATATCCTCCTCTTCAATTTTTGTGAACAAAAATTCGTTCAACATGGCCCGATAACGATCGCCATTGATTGTAACGGCCACTCCTTGCTCATTTTCGAAGAAAAATGGCCCAATTATGCCTCTGGACCAAATTCCGCATCAAACAGTGACTCGTTGTGGGTAGATCGGCTTTTCAATGTATGCGTGCGGGTTTTCTGTGCCCCAAATGCGACAATTTTGCTTGTCATCATACATACGAAAAGATGATTTTTTTTGCAATATCGGCATCTTCTCTAAGTCGATTTTCAAAGTAATGTCGCAATATTTCCCAGCGTTGTTCAAGCGTATACACAACCATATTCGTTCAGCGGAAGAATAAAACTAATTATCTGTAAAATCAGACATGAGCTAAGTGTTACCATTCGCGAAATAAGCACTAGTTGAAAAAAAAAAAGTTAAGTGGCGGACCCTTTAGTTGCCAACGGAATGCAGAGCTTAACTTCCAAATCTTCATACGCTGCTAGTTTGTGTATTTTTGTAGTATATTACTCAAAATTGTATTTAAAATATAAGTAAAACTATAAACATACTTTCCGTTGGGCTCCAATTATGAAGGTTGTTCAATAATCGCTAATGGGCCTCACTAAAGGTAACCCGAACTTGAGATCCATTTAAAAAAAAAACTATGTCGTTTAATGTCACAAGTGTACAATGCGCGCACCTTGTAGCGATTCCTTCTCCCAGTGTAATGATTTCGTTCTCTTAAGGACAGACGAAAAAGCCTAATATGCACAGCAAAATTATTACATTTAACGAAGCTAAATAGGTCTTGGTAAATATTTTGCATGTTGGTACATTACTCGAACGAAAATTTTATATTTTACAATCGCATTCGTTGTAGCTACAACAAAACTTCGTAAATATTGCATTTGTAATATTTGTTACATGTAGAAACGCGTAAGTTTTATATTTACGAACCCTTTCATTAATTTTACAAATGTGTTTCTTATATAAAGCAACTAAAACAAATCATAGGACAAACGACTTTGATAATATTAAACGAGAACATTTTTAAAATCAACAAACGCATTGCATCTCCAATTAAAAAATTAGTTAATATCAGAAATGCATTTGTAAGATTAAAAATGCTTTTGTTTCATATTAACAAATTCGATTCGAATTGGAATTTTCAATGAATACCCAACTCTACTCATACTCATTGAAACTTTTCCAATGGATAATCATTCTCATCCACACATATTTTTGTTTGTTGTTTGTTCGCAATTTCAAACTCTAAAGAAGTGCGGAACCTTCGGTGCGCGAGTGACACTCGCACTTGGCCGGTTTCTTGTTTATTATTTAAACTAAGAGGAAGGGAGTACACTTTTTCAATAAGCCAAAACCTTTTTAAAGGCAAACGGCTTTCAGGCAATTTTTTATACACCAAACGAAATAAAAAGATTTTTGAAAAACATCTAAGAACGAAATATAAAACACAATTTGTAGGTGCTTTAAATAAAACTTACATTTATTTTTCCCGCACAAATATCGAAAAGAAAATTATTTCACTTTTTAATTTAATGTCATTGCTTTTTGAAATTTAGGAACCTATCTTTTTATGCACATTTGATTTACACATTTATTTATACAAATCTTCTTAAAAGATTAAATTTTTGATGGTTTTAGTACTCTAATGTCCAAAACACATGTGCAGAAATTCTGGACGCAGCGCAGAATGCTGTACTGCAAGTAAAACAGATGCGCAGAAAATTGTTTGGCATGCATTGCATCGGCTCATAGCGCTGATGCCATTCATCGACTAAGCAGCTGTGTTTATACGCAAAACAAAAACAAACACGATCAGCAGTGTCAAAAGGCGATGATGCCGAATACTTGATATTGCAATTTATTTTCTCGTGTGTTGTGGTACCCTTGAATTTTGCAGTAAATTTAGAAATTGAGAGTGTGTATTTTATGATCTTGCTGCGCATCGAATTCTGCACATGTGTTTTCGTTACGCCCGACTACGATTTTTTGTTTTATTTAAATTTACGGCAAAAAATATTCTTTCAACATTTGCAGATTAGGTAATGTGGAAGCGATAGTTGAAAATAAAATCTTTTAAGATTGGATATGCAAAGTTTTCTATCGCTTCCTTACATTAGGCCACGCGCTGAGCGGCAAAAATCTGAGCGACAATCATAAGCGGCAAGTGGACATTAGTTCTGAAAATGTCGTTGTCGAGTGCTGCACGCCGCAGTCTTTTACAAGGAAGTCGTTTCACCATTCAGAAAGTCGTTTCAACATTTATTTTAAGTATAAGAAAAAGAAGAGTGTGTTCATGCAATAATCCGAAAAGTATCAGGTTATGGCGAATTCCACCATTTATAAAACAATCTTCGACAACATGAAGACCGATTCAGGCAATATCTACGTGGGCATAACAATCCTTTGATTTGCTGCTAGAAAAAGTTCGCACCAAAAATACAAAACGAAAATATTGATGGGATTTTGGAAATTAAACCAAAATTAAATTTGGAAATTGAATAATGTTAAAATAAAAAATATAAAACTCACCTGAACAGTTACATTTATCTCCCACTTCACTCCACAGCAGTGATGGAAAATGTACTGAAAACTGTTTTAAGATTGTACTGAAATGGAGCCAATTGTATTGAAAATAATTTTTCGTATAAAAAAGTGAATTCAAAATATTTTATTTCAAAAGCCATAAACAAAAATAATTTAACAAAACATTCACATAAATAAACATTGGGGATGTTCGGATTCCGAGTTAAGCAAGTCTGACAGCTGACTGACCAGATGTATTTCAGTTTTTATGGGCCCAGAGTGGTTACGTGAATAGTTTTTGCAGTTGACGTTTATGGAGCGGAAGCCGATAAATCTAGTCAAGAAAATCCTGCCTGCATATTCATTATTCAGTTGACATTTCAAAGAGTCAAAATTAAAGTAAACAGAGTGCCGCTGCAGAATTATGAAACGTCCAAAAAAGGCCGGTCATTTCTAAAGCTACTCTGCAAATTTAGAATTTTCGCTAAACATTTAACAACCATTTGTTCGCATAATACTATAATATTATAGTGATAGGCAACCGTGTTACATTTTTACATTTAGGTCCTTAAAAAAAGGACCTTTTCCAAAAAGTTACATTCCCTCGAAAAAGTGCCAAATTTTTACTTTGGTCAAACTCCGCGAAAATAAAAAAACAATTCATGTTACTAAATCAACGCGTTCCCGACAAATCTAGTTAACGTTTGACATAAACTTGGGGGTATCCGAACGTCCCCATTAATGACTTCATAACAAAACTGTACAGAGCTGAAAAAAAAAAACTAGTTAAATGTTAATCTATGAGCTCTTCAGGCTTATTACTCTCATTTTGCATATTCAAAATATTGCCCTGAGCTTGAAATTCATACAACAGGATGAGTTTTTAATGAAAGAAAGCAGTCAACGCTTTGTGTAGAACTTAAAAAAAGAATTCGTTTGATTTTCTATTTTTGGTAAAGTACAACTTGCAAGAGAATTCGAAAGACACAGATAAATAAATTGTATCGAATTAAGACAAATTGTATCGACTTTTCCATCCCTGCTCCTGTTTGTCAGGAAGGTTTTTGTTTTTAAAATCTTTAAGCCTATCCTGCCATTATGCAGGACGGCTTTGAACTTCTGAAATTAAAGTTTCAGTTTCAATTTTTGCCATGTTGATTTCTTGCCGCTCAGAACTAGACTAAAATAATAGAACAGAATGCTGAGCGACGCCGCTCTGCCGCTCGGAAACGTCGCTTGCCGCTCAGCGACCGCGGTGCCACAACCATACAGTTTTATAAAGGGTTTTCCAATTACTAGAGGTGTTATTGTGAATGACCCGCTATTTCGGTAGCTGTCACTTTTGAAGATTCTATTCTTTGACATTTGAGAAGTAGAAACTACGCCATTACTAAAAATGGAACGATACACGCTTCAACGACGCCTTGAAATTATTAAAATTCACTACAAAAGTGGTGAAAATCTTACAGTCACAGTTCGCAAAACTAAAGCATTTTTGGTCGTCGTGAAGCACCTTTTTGGACCGCAATACAGAAATTGGTGGAAAAATTCCAGCTGTCGGTATAAGTTAGTGATGTGAAGAGTAAAACCCGTGCACGTCGCTCAAGAACAACTGAGAATATTGCTGCTGTAGCCCAAAGTGTTGAAGAAAACCCAGGCTTGTCCATTCCTCGTCGTTCTTTGGAATTGGGCATTCCACAAACGTCATTACACCGTATTTTGCATAAAGACTTGGGTCTTAAGGCTTATAAAGTTCAGTTAACACAAGAACTCAAGCCGGCCGATCATCAAGCAACGAAAGCATTGATCTTTTACGGGAAAAGTTTCCGGACCGTGTTATCTCTCGAAGATGTGATCACAATTGGCCACCGAGATCTTGTGATTTATCACCTTGCGACTTCTTCCTTTGGGGCCACGTGAGAGATAAGGTCTTCGCCAACAGCCCAGCGTCGATTCAAGACCTCAAAAATAAAATTCGTGAGGCTATCAAGGATATAGGGCAGCCACTTTACGATTGGGTTATGGAAAATTGCATTAAAAGGATATGGTCCTGTATGCGTGCCTCTATGTTTGAACATTTTTTTCCGCTCTGCCGCTTGCCGCTCAGTGCGTGGCCTTAGCCTAAGTTAGTAAAACCGAAGTTGTAAATGGGTTCGACTCACATCAGGTACGCATAATAATGGAATTGATGGAAAACGTTTTTCTTCAGTAGAAAAAGTTGTTTTAATTTGTTAAATTACAAATTATTGATGTCAGGAATCTTGAAATTTGATGCATTTGAGGTAAAAAGTCTTGTACATATTTTGGAGCTCAAACAACTTTAAAAAAAAGAAGATATATCTTGTAATCTGGCATCACTGCGCAACATTCGTCATATCAAAGATACTCTCAAAAGGAATATGAATATGATTTCTGCCAAACACGCCACCTGTGGAAATTTGAAGTGAATTGAATCCCAGTGCCTTTGACAGAGACTTATTCCAACTGATCATTAATTGCGTCGCTAGAGCCCTAATGACAAATAACAGCACTGGGACCTGAAACGCCATGACCTTACAAGGTTTTGCCATTATGCAAAGTGCTCCTTCCACCATATACTCCTTTTCTATACGAGCATTACAACCGGTCGCAACTATGTACCACACATGCACTCCAGGCCGCCCAACTGGAAGCAATTAAACTTGCAAACTATTCCAAAACCAGTTGCAGCAGTGTCGTAATGCTAAATCGCAATCCCAAGCCATAACCCAACCACCTCGGTGGTGCCCAATCCACGTATCTATTCACAAAATTCATTCACAGAGAACAGAACTCAACCTCTGGTGCTTATCCGGTGCGGAATTGTAAATCGCACCCGCACATCGTAAACGCTGCGGGTGGTAATTATTTACCATACTCATACGGCATGTAGCACCTCTGCATACTCGTAGTTCCTGACACTAGCCATGGTGTGCGGTGCGCCCGCCCTCATGGGGCACAATTTAATGTGTGCCAACTTTAATTTTGGACCATTTTGGACCAACAAAGTTCCCTCCCTCCCTCGTTAATTAAATGCAAATGCAAAATTGTTATTACAGTTTGCTGTGGGATAAGTGGAACGCTGCAACCGAGTTTCGTTACAACAGGCTGCACGAAGAACCAGACGCACATTTCTACATTTCTCATCATCTCAGCAGTGTTTCATGGCTGATATAAACTTGTATGCGAGAGTGGATTGCAAATTGGATGCACAAACTGTCCAGATAAACCTAGATAAATGTCGGCCATGGAGTGAAACTATTAATAGTTTTCTCTTGGGGTTGCTCGCGAGGTTTTTTTTGTTTTTCGTTCATCCATCCGGCAACGAATGCGACACCGTAGTTTGTCAAAGAGTCGTGTGATTTAAGATCGGCACGATGTCGAAAAGTGAATCTGTGAAGTTTGGCGGCCGGATAGAGGCAGATCTATCGCGTGACGCTTGCCCAATGATGCAAATCGGTGGACCGATTCTTTTCCCTGGTGAGGTCGTGAGAGAATTTGTTCCCATCGCAGCAAACGGACAAAGATCAATTCAATCTATGGGATGTTGTTGGTCCAGAATTGTGTGAATATACCGGTCGAGGGTAAATCTCATCAGTGATGCGAACGACCCAAATCGGATGGCGTTTGTTGTCTGCAGCATTGCAAGGGGGATATAGTGCGCCAAATTAACGCTAATGCAGTTCGGTGATTGTCTTTGTTATGATTGATTGCAATGAGGGAAGCTGTGGATGACTAAGCAGCTGTTGTTCGGACCTTTTAAAACTAGCGTGGAGGAAGGAAATTTTACTCTTTGTCGTTGAAGTATGAAGCACGTGCCATACGCTGTCTGCACAGTCCGTGATTTTAGAAGTAGGGCTCTTCGGGATGATAAAGTTCATCAGTAAAAAAACCCGCATACCTTCGACCTGCAATTGAAAATCGACACTTAATACGAACATTGCTTGCTGGTTGAATGCGTCAAATAAGTTGAGTAATGCTTACGGGGTGGGGCTTGTGCTTTATACCACTAGAAGAAGGTGTAGCGTCGGTTTAAATTCAACAGCTTTGTTTAAAAATACTGACCTGCAATATTGGGTATTCGGAATGCAGTCCTTGAGCAATTCTGCTAAAGGAATGAATTTTATGAAGGGAGACCTATTTCATCTTATGTTCGAAGCTCCAAAGGTGAGGCGGACACCTTTTTTCGGCTCTTTTTTCGGCTCATAAAGCACACATAGCTTGTGAGGAATGGACCTTGGCTGCAACTAGGTAGTAGTAAGAATCCATTTTGACATATCTGAATGTACGGGCGTCTTAAAATAGAGAAGGCATGCCTTCCGTTGATTGCAATTTGATTAGAATGATCATGTTGGGTCAGTGGAGCGCACCTGAGAGATTTTTCAGCCCAACGATTCCAATGAGTCTGCCGTAAAGTGTACACAACGCGTGGAACGGTCACGGCTACCACTTGAAAATAAAGTTAGTGTCCAAAATTGGAAATAAAAATGACCAACTGTAGCTTTAAATGACCAAAGTAATCTACGTCCGAAATATTTGTAAACACAGAACAATCAGACGAAAAGAAATACGCTTTAGGTTGCATTAAAATTGAAGTCGAACGTCTTTTTTCATTTCGTAAAAAAATGACCAAATGGAATAAAAAAGGACCATGTGACCAAGAGAGAAAATAATGACCAAATTGGGTCACAAACTACCAATGGGGCAACCGTGGGAACGGTTGCACTGACGTACACTCGTTTTAATAATAAAGTTTCATCATTTGGACGTGTTACTCGATCTAGTAACTTGCTGAGTTGACTTGGCATCACTGCCTGAATAATAAACACCAGATTAGACCGACGCCACCGAACAAACATGGCCACCAAAATCGAGTCTTCCCATTGAAAAATACTATAGTTAATATCCTGCATAACTACTTCGTCCTTTTTCAAAGGCAACGTCTATTTATGAAAATACGTATCTAACAGACTACAAAATCCTTCACCGGCCGTCCCCAGGCGACATCCCTAAATAGATTTTCCAAAGCAAACAATAAAACTGAACGAAAAAAAGTGCGAGTTTTCTTCTCGCCTTAGGTATATAAAATGCGAACGCCTTCATTCGGGAGAATTATTTTCGCACGTGCACCTTTCCAATTTAGCCGTCTGCTTTCGCGTCGCCGCCTACCTGTCGAACCCTTAGACCCGCGCCGCCGCCATACTGAAATGGAAATCCATTCGTTTGAATCAAAACACAATCCAAAGCTGGTAAATGCGATTTTAAATGAGAAAATCTCTACGTGCAGGTCTTAAAGGAATCCAGAGACAGTAACGTGTTATCACTCTGGGTTTAAGGATGATGATGAGATGATGCTTGCAAATGACCAAAACATGATTATCATATATATATAGCCATCAGGAAGGAGCGTGTGTTTCTTTGAGGGACTTATCCTTTCATATACAGAATAAAAATGTGTTTTTATGAGTCTCTCTTTTTTTTTTGTCGTATCACGGGGAAGATAAAGGACCCGTCTGTCTGTGGCAGCTGGTGTTCATATTTTTTTGCACGTAAATTCCATACTCACGATGGTATGGCTTCCATTTTTCGCGGCAAACTTTGATGGACTTTTTGGGTTTCTTTGGATGTATAATGGCAAAAAGTTGTCTGTGCGGTCATTTAAATTTTTCCCTTTTGTGTCATTTGCAGATTTTTGTAACTTGCAATGAATTGGTTAGGTGGATGTAGTTTTTGTTATGGAAATGAAAGGATGCTGTGAACAATGTGATTTATTTTCCTTTTTTTTTATATACAGAAAAGTGCGAAATTGATTGCAACAATTTGCGTGTGCAGGTTTGGTGTTCTTTTGGTGAACTGCTGTATAAGAAGCTGAGTTCGTTAATTTTGACTTTTTTAAGGAGAGACATGTAGACTGAGGAGCCTATTTGATGTTTCCCCATATTAGTCTAGGTCAGTTCCAAGTGAAGTCTGACGAAAGTTGCGCTTCAGGCAATAACTTTTACCGAACTCTCTCAAAAAACCACCAGGAGAACCTGGCTTTAATTAAGCCTCAGCATCACAGATTCGCATATTTTTTGGATTTTATCTGGTATTTTATTCTTTCACTTGTTGAACTTTAAAAATTACTGTTCTAAAGACTTGGGACTTGGGAGCAAGTATCGAATTTCGCAAAGTGGTATGGAAACGTACACACGGAAATAGATCTCCTTCGTGCAACTCTGTCAGACAATTGAACTTCAGACCAAGTCGTCTAGGTATCGGGCATTTTATCCACCATAATTTTTGAAGTGTTCTTTTTGGATTTTCCAATTTAATCTGAAACAGTTTTTTGTAGAAGAATCATTTTTCTTCTACTAAAATATTGAAACGTCGAAAAGCAGCGCGGTGCACATGGTAAAAGTACAATTAAAAGTTTATTCGACGTTGCACTGCAGCGAAAAACAACTTTTAGTACACTGTTTAAATAAATATTATTCTAAAATAATGAAGTATCTTCCGCCCAAATTCGTTATTGTAATTAAAATAATAATTCTGAGCATGCGCAATCAACATGCTACTTTATGTAATTCCGTCAATTCAAATTCTGTATTCAAAAGTTATATTAAATACAATAGTAATAACTAAAGTATAGCAAAATCGGTGTGTTTCAATAAAACCGGAATGATTGACGTGTCGGCCAACTTTCCACTTTTTCACTAAAGACGGTACACGACGCACGCCGCATACAAATGACCATGTGAGAAACATGAGATTTCAAGAATTGATGCCACAAATTTCCAGCCATTGTCCTTGCGATTCATTTTTTGTGATAGTGAAAGTGAGACGCCTGGGAAATTAAAGGCGCTTAAAAACCAATGGCAAATCATTCTGAATAAGCGGAATCCGCGGAGTTATAATGTTTGCCTTGAATATTCCAGTCAAAATCGTCCCTTCCATGACATTTAATTTCAGATTCTTCACAATCAAATCAGAAGCGATCCTTTAAAAAGTTTCGGTGGATTAAGTTTGCTCAACAAAATTATAACTGAGCCGACTTTCGGTTTCAAATTGTGTAGCGGCAAGCCTGAAACATCAAAAGAACCTACAAATTAAAAAATATAAATAAGTTTTGTGGTATTGGAAGTGACACTACCCTTTTTTCTATCCAGTAATTTTCCCATACAAAGTAGCATGTGTCCTTCCTTCGACCAATACGAATGCACCCATCCCAAAATCGCATAAATCGAACGGCACGGCAAAATAGCTGCACCCACCCGGTTTGCTCGTGCTTTTCGTTTGGACATATCGGGTCTAAGACTATCTTGTCTTTAAAACTGGAACCAATAATACCCGTCCACAAAATTACATTGAAATCGGTTGAGGGGTTTCGGAGATAAAAATATTATGGTCGCATTCGGTTGTCAGTTGTCACAATTCAGACTGCACAGTCAGTTCGCGTTGCTGCTAAGTGGTAACATTAGATAGCAAGCTCACAGTTTTGTACTGGTAACAAAAATGTCAAATAGCTACCATCTTATTGGATTGGAGTTTATCGACACAAAACTGAGTCAAATATATCGGGTGACTATAATTTAAAGTAAATTTGGATATTTGTCACAAATTTCTACTTGGGATGGCTCTCATAGGCTCTAAAAAGTCTTGTAAGACGCACGTCTTGCATCCGTAAATCTTGTATCATCTACAGGAATTTATGAAGCCCAGGCGTTTTGTTTATTTTACAAACAAAAAATCGTGGGTATATTAAAGCGGTTGGACTTCTCAAAACATTGGCAAGATAAACGATGAAACCTCATTTTGAGCTACTGCCGAAAGCCTACAAATTTTCGTTTTAACTCCTGATTATTATGTTGAGCCGAAGATGCAATTAGAAGCCCATTTGCGGGACAAGAAAGCTGCAAGCAATATATACAATACAGCTTCTTTATCAGAACTTTGTCAGCCTAAAAGACAAAAGACTAACTTACGGAGAGCGAAATTCAGAATTTCGGAAACTGTTTGCGCATGCTTTCAAGTTGTATTTTATAAACTATAAAGCTCCTTAGTTAGCCAAATTTTTGCCTTACTGCCTCCAGTCGAGCACTTTGAGTCCCTTTAAGCTCCAGTTATAATTTTTGGCGCCACTTATTGAGAGGTATTTCTCTACTGCGTTGTCTATCTGGGTAATACTCGAAGACTTGACGTTCCAGACCGGTTGTGTCCATTTTTTCTATACATTTCCTAGCCATCTTAGGCGATTGATGCGTAAAATCCACGTTAAATCTCCTCCCTCAAAGCTCGTCAACACAAACAGGACCGAACATTTTAAGAACAAAATTTCACTTGAAAAGACTAAAGAGATCTTGATACATTTATCGAGTCCAAGCTTAAGTGCTTCTAATAATAGTCGCATTCCGCAAATCAGTTTAGCAAAGCACGTGCACCGTGCAGGTTACGTCTTCAGATACGATCCACAAACGGTATGTTATAATAAAGTAAGAAATCCAACTTCATAAAAAAAAAATCTTCAAATTACAAGCAGTCGCTAAAAATCAATACCAGTTATCGCATTTTCAATCCAGTCCATCAATTTCTATAAACACATCTTCATGCACCCTCTTAGCTTGTGCAATGGGTCCACATGACCTAAGTGGGGTACTGCAGGGCTCGCTCTGAAGTATCCACCCATGAACCTAACCTAACCCAGCCTAGCTTGTGCATTAACAAAAAATAAACCACAATAAAGTCAGTACATAACTTAAGGCGGATAACTTAAGGAAGATCGCACTGTGGACTGCAAATAAAGGGTATATTCATATCATAACCCCTTGAGCACATGAAAAACTGCCACTCGAAGCTGCGTAACCCTGCATAACGCAAATTTGTACACCCGACCAGGCATCACAAACAGGTCTTCAAAGCGGAATAATTTTGGATATTCCCGACAACCTTAAGCACGCGCTAACACGCCACATTCCCAATACACAAAAAAGACTAGTGGGAGTTGTTTCAAAATTCCCCATACAAATCTTATTCACACCGGAAAGTTTGACATACATTTTCACAGCTATCGGAAACAGATATATCACAATTAGATTCAAGTCCAAAGATATCCAGTCTATCGCTTAATCCAATCTCGTTATCGACCTAGACCTCCTTCAAACGCTGCACCATACGCCGTTAACTTGTTATAACTCCGTAAAAGCTCGCTCACATAACCCAATTGGCATCGGAATATTAATTCCGTTCGACAACCGACTCCCAGTGCACCGAGACGAACGAAAAAGAAGTTAACCTCGTCAAAGTGGCATTTAATTGTGTCCCCAAACGATGGCCGACATATTGATTTGTGCTACCACAGGTTGCCACCTTAAATGGCGCAGATAAAAGTGAAATCTTTCCACGGTGCGCACACCGACGGTGAATTGAATTGCCTTTTTCGGCGTTTAACAAGTTCGAACATTCTTTTGGAAAAGCAAACCTTACATCACCATCGCTCTGCAGTATATGTGCCATGAAATGTAGAAAGCTGTTGCAACTACCCCCCGCTAGTGGGTGCGTGGAATCTCAATAAAAACAAAAAAGAAAAACTCAATCAAAACTGCGTCCATTGCGTCGACTAATGCAGGGATTAGCATAGTCAACAGTGTGGGCTGTCAGTAACGAAATTTATTCACGAACCCGCACCAAGAATCGGGAACGAAAATCTCAAATCATCGGAAATTGATGAGTTTTGTTCAACACTTCTCCGGGAAATGGTTTGTGGGCGTCGTCGCGTCGTCCCAACTGATTGAGATCGCATCCGTTTCTTAAATATCTCTTAAATGCCTCAAATTTGCCCAGTCCGTGTTGGTTTTTGTTCTGACCCAATTCCACACACGCACAGAGTGTTGATTGAAGTGCACAAGAGGGAGACGGCGCTGATGTTGTTGCGTTTTTGACAATGGAACTCTGTTGAGCAATGCCTGGCAACTGGGAGCGTGCTCGTTGGGAAATCGTTTCAAATGCGGGAACGAATTGTTTTAGTTTTATCGAATCGATAAACAGCTTTGCATAATCAATGCGAACAATATCTCTTGAAATGTATGATTAAACACCCACCCCTCATACCCTGCCACAGCTGACACAAAAGGAAGTGCATGTGGGATTTACACTATCGCCGGCTAATGAGTGCAAATTAGCGCTATTGAGTTGATTCTACGCGTGTGTAGCTGTTGTATTATGGAGCGTGAGGTGAATGTACGAAGCGTTGTTGTGAATAATTGCAGACTCTGCGACTAATTGACGCAGATGTCAATAAAGTGGTTCTTATTGTAAGCGACTGCGGAGTTTCATTGAAGTTCATGTTCAAAGGGTTTTTGTTTTGTTTTCTTTTGGCTGTGTTAAGTTGGCTGGTTGGATGCGTCGTCAGGTTATTTGCATTAGCCCCCAAAACATGGACATTCCTTTTATATAGCATTCCGATACTTAAATTTGATCAATTGGGCCAATTCTGCGAAATCTTTTATTCTGTTATGAATCATAAAAGATTTCGATCTTTTATAAATCGTATTTTGGGTTCCAAACTTTTATGGAACTTCGAAAATTGAAATCTGTTATGAAGCCGTTACTGGGCTGCGATAAACCAAAAATGTGGTTGCTTTCTATTGATGTCTGATGGGATCCGTATCCGTAAAAATTCAGTTTGGCGAGAAACGTGAAGTAAATATCCAAATTTACATCGTCATCACATCATTTGAAATACAATTTACCTGAATTTGAAATGAAATGGTCTTATTTGTGGCTTGCGTAAATATTTTTTCCAATTTGTTCATTAGAATTCTAACATTCACCTTATCCAATCTAAAGAGCTGAATAAAACACACATCAGGAGGATCAAACGGATTATGTACTATTAAATCTTAGTTCCAATAACTAAGGTGTTTCGGTTAAAGAAGAGTATAAATTATTTTCAATTATTATCACGTCCATCACAGAATCTGTCGTATTCGGAATTTTTGTATGACCCCCGGAAGAACTATCATAGAATCCGTCGTTGGGAAAAATTCGTCGAAGGGGAAATTGTTTGCTACGAATTTCGAAATTCTGTGAATATTTTCTGTGATAGTTCTCTCGGGGTTCGTAGCAAAATTTCGAATACAACGGATTCTACTATACTTTTTTATAAACATTTATTACATTTGTCTCCTTTTGTTAGCATTTCGTTGACGAAGAATTGTATAGAGATCTATTTCAATCCAAAACTTTCTATTTGATAAAATTCTTCTATGGTAAAAGTCACAAAATTCTGTCTTTTATTCTATTATAATTTTTAACAGAATTCATAAAAGATGCTCCACACAGAATACCAATTCTAGAGACCGCAAAAGATTGTTTGACAGTTCGAACTTTTGTATGGAAATTTATAACAGAATAACAGAATGAATGGAGAAACGATAACTCCAACTGGCTCTCCCCCAAGGTGTATAATAAAACGTATATACCCATCATCGCTGATGGTGCAAAAGCAGATAAGCGAACGGGACTAGGAATATTATTAGAAGAATAAAGTATTGATCAAGCGGTTAGATTACTGTAGCTTTTTCCAGACCAAGATCTAAGAAAGCAGCAATTGAACTACCAGCATTGGAAAACAAAGGGCACGGTAGTGCACAGCCAAGTTCTAAGGCACTACACAGGAAAAAACTCAGCCGATTTCGTAGGTACTATAAAAGATATTTATCTTAATGTACCTTAATATTGTATAGTAATAATAATAATTGAATTGAATTGAATTGAATTGAAATATTTGCTAAGAGTGGGGCCCCATACTCTGTATTTCGTTTCGAAAGCAACATTTTTCGAAAATGGACGTTTTGCACTCTCTATTTCGATATTTCGAAAGAGAGTAGGGCCCCTGATCAAGCATTTTTTAATTCTTACTGACTAAAATTTTTTGGGTTTAGTTTTTAAAAACTTGACCAGTGAACCTACCAAATTTTAGTCAGTAATCATTAAATAATAAAATTTCTCTCTTATTTTGTAGTTATTTCAGTATTTTTCTGCTTTAAATATTTGCTATTAAACCTTCATGAAGTAAGAACTTGGCGTTGGGGAAAGTGGGTACGAAAGTAACATTTTTCGTAGTCCCTTCCATAATTTGCAAACCGCTGTACATACCAAACTGAAACAACTTGCATACAAATGAGTGGGCTTTTGACTACCATAAGATTATAACTTGGTTTCCAACTATTGCCCCAGATCGGGGGTGTGCTGCTAAAATTAAGAGCGAGTCAAATGTAACAACCGACCTTCCCGGTGTATCGATTGTAACATGGTAAAAGGACCGTTTTAAATACATGATAGATAAAATTAATTTTATCGAATTATCGAAATGTTCAGTATTATTCAAAGCAAGCTAAAATAAAAAAACATAAAAAATTAAATTTGTGTTACAACCGTCCAAACCATATATTTTATATTGAACATGAAATTAAAAGGAAAATAGTAATCCGATCGAAAAAAGATGAACTCCATACGATGAACGATAATACGTAATATGATAATATCGCTTTAATAAAGTTTTAACTTACTTACCTAACGAAATAATACGAAAAACCATTAACCAAAAAAAGAAATTCCGCCTTTTTAACTCTGTTTGATATGTAAGACTGCATCAAAGTGCCAATTTGTTTGGATGTGGTCAGAACATAATTGCAAGGAACTCTGCATTTAAAAATGAACGCATACAGGTCTACGTTTCCTTAAATCGTCAGTGTTACAACCGACCGGCGTTACTTACGTAGCCACTCTCCACTACTTTGTGTTACAACTATCCAAACCTTATTTTTTTTATATTGAAAATTAAATAAAAAGCATCTCAGTACTTTTCACGGCTGACTTGTCACATAGAGGTTTTTTTTTATAGACGAACTTGGCTCTTTTTTTAACATTTATGTTTTTGGTCTGATCACCTTTTGCATGGACAATCACGCATCACTTCGGCCGGTTGTCATTACTGAGAAAAATAAACTGTCACAACCTCACAACCTTCACCCAACCAGGTCTGAATTGGCCTGCTTTCAGCTAAAAGATTCATCGACAGAGTCGCATCAAATATGGCTAAGTAATAATTGAAAAACACTTTTAGTTGTGCCGCATATTCTCTAACAGTCGATATTAAAAGCTCAATAATTGGATAATTCTCTAAAAACCTAGGTATCTCTACAAATGAGTAAATGAGTTCTGTAGAAGTTTCAGGAACGAAAGGGAAATGGAATCTGTGGATCATTTTTATGACACTGCCCAAACCCTCCGAGAACGCCACTTTATTCAATATCTTGCGCGACATGTAAAGGATCTAAGATTCATTAACAGATCCCAAGGCATTTGTTAATCCTTTATCCGACCATGTATACCAAAAAAGGATAATCGCAGGAGGCCTCCATGGACTTTGTATGAAAATTGCAAACTTGTCGGAAATCAGTTGTATCCTATATTGACAGTTGGTGACACCAGCCAACTTTTTGAGTTCTCCCACCTAATTGAAACTTATTACAGCATTTTTTAACTGGAGGAAAAATAATGATATTTTAAAGTTTTTAATGTGCGCCCTCGGGTGTCTGTCATTGGAAAACGTTTTGCGCATGGACTGGTGGCAATTTTGTACCGCTTTTATTTGTTTGTTGCTTTCTTACTTTAAATTAACTTTTTTCAATATAATATATGGCCGTCAAAGGTTCGAGCTTTTCTCCAGCGTTCGGTAGTTTGAAGTTTGGATTTGCCTTTCGTTATAAAGAACCAATTCGTTCCGCAATGGACCAGGTGTAAGTCCGCCTGTTGAGAACTTGTAGTCTTAGAAAATGTCTGCCATTTGAACAACATTATTCAAAAGGTGTGCGTCTCTGCTTCGGTTAGATGTTTTTCGACATCGAATAGGGCCTCTTGTGGTTGTTACGTACTCCAGAAAACTCTGATGTCAATATGCGACATCTCCGCTCGTGGCTCGTTTTTCTTGGTGCATTTCTCCTGTTTGTATTTGGATCCGATTTTGATTTCCAAGACTTGTGATATTGTGTTTGACGCTATAAAGCGTCATTTTTTCTTACCGCAATTTTCCGCAAATGTCCACAATGCGTTCTTTATATGTATACTAAGCTGCTCTATGGCTATAGGTTTACCCGCCTTCTCATCAGTCATAGACGCCGCAATGTTGGACCTGCCTTAATTATGAAAAACTCTAGTCCTATTCAAATCACCAGTAAGTAAGGCACACCATTCAGTTAGAAAAGACTATTACCAAAATTCGTATGATAAGTTGTTGCATTGTGCGTGCTGAAGCTGCTTCTGCACATACTTCTTATCTAACAGTTTGAATGGTGACATTTGTCCACCATCAGCAAGGAGCGAGATTAATGAATCCACTTGTACGCCCCTGCTATCTCAACCAGCTATTTCTTACCAGACTTTATAAAAACCTTTTCACACCTTTTCAAAATTGGGTTTTCGCTAAACCACTGGAAACCAGAAGTTTTCTCATTCATAGTTCAGTTTTCAAAACGAGTCGTTTAAAGTTGTTTTCCACGGAAATACTAAGAAAACGACTTCCAATCGTTGAGTTGTTGAAACAAACACACCTTTTGCAATATTCAGCAAATTCAGCGGAATAAAGGACCATTCACATGAGAGCGAGAGAATTGCGAACTGGGAACTGGCGAATATTCGTAGATTTTGACATTTCATTCACATGAAAGCTTTTCTTAGTCGCAGGTACCCGCGAATCATTTCCATCGTTGAAGGTTAAGTTCGAACGAATTTTTCAGTCGCGGGTTTGTGGATCGCGACTGTTTTATGTGGATTGTGAATAAAGTGTGACAGTTCGCGGCAAGAATTATCAGTTCGCGGGAAAATTGCTGTAATTGTAAATTTCCCTATTTTAATCAATAGTATTATTTTTTTTATATTAGATGTTAGATTAATTGAATAAAATGCTTTCTTTTGTGGTAAAACAAATAGCAATTCTCAATTCATAAATACAGTTAAATTGATTTGTTCGCAATTCGCGTATTCGCAGTTCGCGCTCATGTGAATTGTCCTTAACTGAGCAAACAAATGTCGCAACTAGCAACATAAAATCATTTTCCACACTGCATTGATGGGCGAATATTATTTTAAATTCATTTCATTTGTTAATTAATGCGATCGAAATTTGTAACCAAAATATTTTGTACCGAAGTTTAACGACTTGTGTTCGATGCGAGTGCATCAACGAGTTTACTGCAAAAACACGGTTTTCGGCTCGGTGTGAAAAGGTTACAAGACCTGAGCTCCCAAAACCGTTTTCTGTTAGAATTGCACTGGCGGATAAAATTCGACTTGCATACCGCTCGTCCTGGGATCATGTAAATACCATTGCGACTTACCCAACAGCTTCAACATTTTCCAGTGCAAATCTCAATGCAAATGTCAGGCCAATAAAAGTTGAAACTCTCAAAGCGCACCGTGTGCATAAATTCCATTAGCATAAGTTGTCTACTTCCATTCTCGGTAAGCCACATACATTATGTGATTAAGTGTGCTGTCGCCGAGACCAGCTCTTAAGTATTAATACTTAACAACGAGAAAAAACAAAATTTATTGCACGCGACAGCCAGCGCCATGTTGTTTTTAATTTCTTATACAAACTCCTGCGTTTAGTAAACATGAACTCTTGGGTGCATTGCGTGTGCTGCACATTTTACATGACAAAACTCTTACGAGGTCGGTAGGTTCTTCGAAAGTCAAGAGCTACACACCACACCGGTTGCGTCTACTGGTAATTATGTAAAAAGCTTGTTAAGCCAGAGTCGTGTTGTGCCTTGTTTTGGTCAGACGACTATGACGCGACAACAACAACGGCGTCCGCTATAGAGAACTGTTTTGTGGCTTCTACTTGTAACTCGTGCCAATTTGGGTTATCTTCATCGCAAACAATCGTAAGCGAGTATGGATATAGATATCCATTGAAATGTGATTTTGTGGCTAGTCAGACATGACGTTAATTGTCCTCAACATTGGACGTTTACTGCCAATTCGCACATAAAAAGGGGACAGGCAGACACCGTTGGTCAATATTGATAGATACCCTCTGATTGTAGAGGGATTTCCGCTCGGATGTTCACAGTTATTTACAGGCGAATCGATTGGAAAATAACACATATTTATGTATCTGATGAATGAATTTCGAAGGTGCATACCTACCATTGTTTTGAGCACAAAAACAGGCATATTGTGTCGGATCGTTTCAATTGACGAAACCAAATTGATAGCTCTGGGAGAGTGCCAGTCCTAATTATGCATTACTCTGGGGCCAGGTCTGCCTATTAATTATTCGGAAGCACAACTGGACTATAGTGTTCTAAGTTTTTGATTTTGTTGTGGTTTTTGAATGCGTGATGAGAAAACCAGGCTCAAAGATGAATAAATCTTTCGACTTTATTCATTAAAATGACGATTAGTTTTTGTGAATCGCCGATTCAAGGGGATACTAGTCGTGCCGCAGGTCAAACCTATGCAGCTGCGGCAACAAGCAGACTCTCAGCTATACAACATGACCACAACCTTACCTAAAGAGCAAAAGTACCTTATAATAAAGAATTCAAGTTTTCTAAAGTTTCTTGAAAATTAAAAAACAAAACAAATCATAGATATAGATAGATTTAAGGCCGAAAGGCAATAATTTTAAGGATATTGATAAGTTTAAAGCGCTCGCTTAGAGTCAGTAAGCTAGAATAAGTTAAATGTTAATTTTAAATAAGATTTAATCGTTTTTGTCTGGTATGTAAGTTTAGTTAAATATCCCAAAAAAAAATGTATTTAAAATGTAAAAAAAAGCAAAAGTACCTTAACTAAAGTCTAAGGGACATTACCATCAAGGTATAGCAAAAGGCGTCGCATAACGGAAACGCCGGTCTTTTCGAACAAAATCAACACCAACGGCGACTATAAGTAACAAGCAGTTACTACTCGGAATAAAAAGAGGAAAGGAAATGCGACAGTAATTAACCACAGAGAACTTGCCGAGACTGTGACAGCGGTATCAAGTTAAACGCAACTTTTCCGGACAGCCGGTAATTAGCCTGTTAACACCCACGTTAACATTAATTATAGTTTTCGTTGAAACGTTATCAAGAGTTTACCAAACGCACCGCTGTGTACTAAGCCCCACACTATTTCTTTGATGACGTGCAAGGAGCACAGATATTGTCCCGGAGGCATAGTGTTTGCGAAGGTCTTAGTAAAATTTATAAGTTGCAGAGTCCCATCAATCATTGCATTGCAACTTATGGTAAACCATTTGGAGAAGCACGGAGCAAGCTTTGAACCCTTAGCATCGACATCAGGAAATCCAGAATTATGATTTTGACACGATGTTGCGTTGGACATGCCTGAAAATAAAATCAAGGACTGACGAAGCTATACTTCTAAGATATGGTTACTGCCATCGATGGCTGATTATCTGGCGAGATATCTTTGAAAAGAATCAACTACGTACTTCGTTCGAGGAAACTAAAAAAATAAGCATGATCTTCCGAATGGCAATTGAGGTCTTGAATCTTAATACTAAAGCACCCTCTTCAATCTTAGCGAAAAAGAAGACGCAATTGAATTTAATCAATTGACTTTTAAAGTACAATCTGGCGGAGTCCATTGATTGTTCTTCTAAAACAACGAGAGTTTGGATTGCACGAACGTTTTGGTTCGAAAACGAAAGCAATTTTCGTTTAGTTTTTTTTTTTGCTTGCTTTCCGTCGAAAACGAAAAGTTTTTCGTTGTCATTAACGATCCTTTCTTTTATTATTTTTATGGTAAGCTTTCACATCCAACAAATAATTAAGAATAGAGACTTTCCTGGAGCTGGAGCAGTTATGCTTTGCTTTGAATCTTGAACATGACTTTACTTTGTGTGAAAAGACTCAAAATATAAATCCATTCCCTGAATACATTTTTAAGTTTTTAAAAGTTTGCGAATAGCTAAACGAAAACGAAAAGTTAAGCTTTTTTTGAAATGTGAAAGTTTCTTTTTTTGAAATGTGAAAATGACTTTCTTATGGTTTTTTTAACACATAAATCTCGATCCACAAACCTCAATCAGGCTTCTATGGATTGGATGCCTCTGCTCTAGTCCAAATCATAAAATCTTCGGTAGGGAAAAGGAAGACTAGGCAATTGAATCAAACTATTTCTTTTTTTAAAACCTATTACAAGGTCTTTAACTCACAGCACAAGATTGCTCTCACTCAACTGGTGTACATCCCCGTCACTTGGGTCGTACTTAAATGAGTCTCATTTGCCCTCATTGCAAGCCTCATTTCACTCTACCACCACTCAGTCTATTAAGCACAAGTCATTCGACCCTGTGCCAACAAATATATATCCACTGTTTCTACTAAGTTTCAGCGGCTCCCTATTCCTTTAAAGTACATTCGCCCACCTCGCGCATAACATCCCTTTGCTCGTTATACGGGATAAATTATTAAATTTTTTGATAGGGAATCCCTAAAGCCCCTTACAGCATATGTGCAAGTTACAGTCGGGCCTCCCAAGAGGTTGGCAAACGTCACGAACACCAACAGTATAGGTAGGCACTCGTATATACGCCCAACATTGTGTTGCCCATGACAAGAAACAGTAGATTACCATCACCCAGAGTGATGTCCTTGCAAATATATTCTGCACATTTTTTTCTTTTTTTCTCTTCCACTTTTTTTCTGCCGCATCTACCTTTCGACGTGATAAAACTCTAATTAAATATCTTCGTCCTGGAATGAAACGTGGATTATCTCGGCTGCTGATTGATTTCGATATCGGTGGAGCTCTGAAGGCGCCCGTATCGAAAGCTAATTTAGTTAACAACCACTTTAAGCTCATAGGAGGCCTAATAGATATTGATCCGTATTAAATGGGTGATTTTCATCCTCTCTCTCTCTCTCCCTCTGTCTCTCCGGCCTGGTATACCTAATTTCATTTACAGTTGCTAGTGACTGGAGTTGGAGACCTTGCTACATAAATAGATAAAGTCCTGATGAGGAGTCTATTCAATTGACTACGAACATAAATGGTAAAATTAGCTCTAGGATTCATAACGAGGATGAAAAGTAAATTGCATTTGCAGAGCATATCTATAAATATCGCCATAGTGGGTGGATATACTCGTAGATGTGTTTAACAGCTTTACTGATGACGTCAACGCATGACGTCTAAGAAAACTACAAAACGTGGGAGCTGACATTTAGGTATATTGGTACGCCTCCGACCGAAAATGCTCTCATCGCACCTTTACAAGGTTTACTTTGTGAGCTTGTAGTCGACCGTGTGGGTGGTTATTTTTACAACTGTACTCAGTTTTGAAGGGCTCTAGCACGATATGACGCTGTCGTTATACGTCATTCTAATTTTCCGAGAGAGGATTTAAAGTTTAGCAAAAAAAAAAGAAAATGTCAAGGTAGAGTCGAAGTTCATTTATGATTCGTTGCAATTGTGTGCATATAATCTGAATGACAGCTAAATTGAGGACAGTTAAGCGAGTGATTAGAGTACATTTTGAAACAAAGTCTGGAAAAGGTATTTATACAATTTAATCAAGGCATTTGGGGTAACAGTCCAATTGAGTATGTGAAATCGTTGCTATACACTGAAAGAAAAAAGACGTCGCCATATTGAGGAGCGGTGTTCATCAACATGATATTCATTGATATGACGCACTTTACGTCAATATGATGAACAATTTCATGAGAACTATAGCTATGGCTTGAAGGTAACGTGGAATTGTTGTCGAAAGGCAAATTTGCCACGAGTCTCCTCAAGCTACCAAAAATCTAAAGTTCGTTTCGCCAATTTTTGTGTATCTACCCGGGCCGGGTTATTTTTTAAAATGTTGCAATAAGGATTATTATTTTTTACGGGGCTCAAAACAAAAAAGCCTTATGTTGGAACAAAACTATTTTGAAGTTGGAAGTTTTCCTTATATTTTGGATGATACATAAAATGTCGCCCGAACTCTTAAATCCTGTCATTTTCGTAAATAAAAACATGGAATAAGCGTCTATTTTTATTGCAATTTGTTATACACGCTCTTTATCATATAAAATGCAACGTGAGTCTATTTAAATTTGGAAATGATTAGAATAATTTTTTTAAATTTTCTCCTGATCTGAATGTCCTTTGCGTCACAAAAAGCAATTTAAAACGTGTTTTTTTTTGTTTGAAAAAATGTTAGTTAAAGAATGTTTTAAAAAGCATTTCATTACCAACAATATTGTAGTTGAAAGCAAAATCAAATCCTTAGTTTTTTTTTTTTTTAACAAAGTGCGACGAAACTGACAAAAAAGTGAATTGGTATTATTAATTAATAATTTTTATTCATTTCAAGTAGTAGCAATGTTAACAGAGTGTTATATACAATAATACTTATTTTGAAAAGAATAGGAGCGTTCATTCTTCAACTATAAAAGTTAGTTAAATTCATGTCAAAAAAAAAAAAAACAATAACCTTATGTGGGGTAACATCAGTAAGTTCAATATATCAATATTCAAAAGCAACGTTTTTATGTCCAAACTTAATTTTTTTCATAAAAATTTATAAATGTTTTGAACAATACGTAGAAACCCGACTTCCTTTAATTTTTATATTGAGATTTGCAAGCCTTGCAATTATGTCATTACAATTTACATCAACTAAGTCATTTTTGTCAATTTTACATTAGGTTTCTGTATTGTCACTTTCAAAATGTGACGCTGATGACTTGAGACAATAATGATATAACTTATTGGTAACACAATAAATACAATTAATTATTGAATACCTTGTCATTCATTTTTTCCTTCTTTCGGAAATACTTCCAAAAAGATCTTTGAATGATTTGATTTAAAAAATCTCTTGACAGCTGACTGTTTTCCGTTAAAAGCAAATGGCTCAAACGGGGGAAAACAGTATAAAAATGAAAGGAAGTCGGGGGACACGTTTTTCTTGAATAAAAAAACGCCAGATTATATTATTCTTAAATATTTATTAACTTTTATTACGATTAAAGAACACATAAATCTTGCTAATTAGTTATGCCAGTGTTGTTAAGCTCTCTCTTAAGCTCAAATTTTTTTAAGTAAAAGAAGTCTTTTTCAAGCTATTCAAATTTTTTGCCAATAAATACAGTGATTGATTTACCGCTTCCGCGATCAAGTAATATGTGACCGAATTTGTTGTTTTACTTGTAAAATCCACAAAATTCAGTGACATTTGGCTCGCTCACGAATGCGGTAATTCGGCCCCAGGTTTTAAGTAGCGTTTTAGACATCAAAAATATGAAATTAATGTGGTTTCTTAAAGCAAATAAATTTAGGGTACATCTAATTGCAACCAATTGCAACATTTAAAAAAAACAACCCACCCCTGTTTAAAGGGATCTGTTTTTGCGACGGAAAATTTTCGAGAACTATGGGTTGGAATTAAGCGTTATAAACACAGTTTTACAGGCGAAGAAGCTGAGTTTTTAGATCTCAGGTTCAACTTTTGGAATTACATTAATTGAATCTTTAAGTTTCTTCCAAGAATATAACAGAGAAAGCTTACTAAATCGGACCTTCGGAATTGACATACCTAACATTGTAGGTCCCAAAAAAAGATAAAATTTTTGAGCCTACATATGTGGACATGTTGCTGCAACAAAAAAAAATAATATTAAGTAAAGACAGTCAGGTTTTTGTTAGAAGCCGCGATTTTTACGGCCAGCAGTGATATTCCCTTAGCATCGACTGTAAATATGAGGCCTAAAGTTCGGTCAGACTTGTACGACTTCTCTTTGAGGGTACATTGGACTCCTGCTGTATTTGAACTCGAATTCAGTTAAATTACCGTCTTCTTGCTTTTTAGAACTCATTGTTGAGTTTAATAAGAAATCAATAAATGGTTGGCGCAACAAATCCGTTGAATCCCTAGGCATAGCTTCGCACAATATTCGTTTTGTGTGAGTTTTTTTCATTTTCGGGAAGAAAGGAAAGGGTCTACAATTTTATGCCAAAACAGGTATAGTCTCGGAGTTTGCAAGACGATCGCGAGAGGTGGCCTAGTAGCAAAAAAACTTAAGTTGGATATTCGGGTTTCTCAAGAATCCGAACTTGGGCACAAAATGGCTGGAAGCTTGTTGCTATGGTTTGCAATGCTTGTCTTTATTTTATGCTGAATGAATATGTTTTATAGGGACGAGTAAGGCGCGACCCAGTCGTGGACATTTTTTTCTATTTACAAGTAAACTTAATATTTTCTATCGGAGATGTGAAACATATAATTTGAAATTGATTTGACTGTCATTTTTGCCTCACAACAAGGCACAACATTAAAAGCTGTGCATCATTCGCTTTATCTAGAAATTCTTGGCAGAAGGATAAGCTATCATTGTCCAGATAATTTTTAAATCCACCCGTTTCGGATAGGTTGGAATTCCTCAACCATTGATAGTTGTGTGAATATATCAGCTATCGTACCACGCTGCCCTCAAGAATCCACAAATTCTATGTCTCCTTAGATGACTTATGGCTTGGCTCTCAGCCCGGAGATTGGCATGTTTCGCAGTCTTTTAGCTTTTTTACTTACGGCAGCCTAGGTTTTGAGGTCAATTGTTACCTTCAACCAAACGTTTGGTATTTTTGTGGAGACTTCAATTTGTAGACCTTGAAGAGAACACGAGCACAGTCTACTTTATCTTGCTCTTCTTGACATCAGGCAGGCGACCCATGCTACGTACAACGTCTGTTTGAATTGAAATCAAATTTAAACTATCCAAAGATGTCAGGGCCTTATACCCAGAACTTGGCAAGATGCCGACAAATGGAATCACATTCTACTCACCTACTAGACTGGGCATTGACATAGCATGAACCTGCATTTCAAATTCGTATCTGCAAATACCCAATTTTCTCCCTTCCAAGGTTCATATAGCATTCAAGTCGGAACCACATTTGTCTGCTACCCCTTGAGATGGAAGTTCAGTGTACCCTACAACAAAAAAAACACAACTCAGCAATTTATAACCTGCGAAATTCACTCCACACCGGAACACTAAACCATTTTGGCACATAAAAACGACTCACTGGTTGCCGCCCCAGAATACTGTACTCGAGCCTACGGAACTCCCCCCAATGAAAGCCAAATTGGTTATTTCCGCAACACCAGCCCAGTCTATGTCCATCACCTCTAAACAACTTCAATTGTTACAGATACAATATCTTTAGAAACGTAACAAATAAATTAACTTTATTGTCACACATTTTCGGAAATAATAAAATAAAACCCATGGTGGAGGTCAAACTGTGTGCCATAAATTCAATCAAATGGCTGTGGGTGATGCCTTGAAACACAAATCGATATAGCTTGCTCTCCTTCCATTCGCAAAGTGCAAACGAGAAACTCACAAAAAGAGATACTAAACGTGAACGGTATATGAATGCAATTGAATGTGTGGAATCTGGCTGGGGGTCCTATATATAGGTAGACGAGAAACTATTATCTCTTTTGGCTTCGGTGCCAAAAAGGACTACACCACACAGTATAGAGAGGTGTGGAGTGCGACACGAACAAAGTTTCATTCAATTGAATTTCTCCCTGTCGCACATTAAATTAGGTTAGAGCCGCCACATAATGGTGTGGGTGTGTTTTCCTGTGGCGACGAGACTAACAAAGCCTTTTGTTTGGCGGGTGAAAAACAGTCAAAACACAATTGCCGAAGGACATTTGGTGTGAATTGGCAACCGGCTGTCATAATGCGCAATTGGCGGAGTCGTCTGCCATTCAAAGTTTGTTTACCATAAAACGGTTGACTGTTTCTATAATGGCTGGCATTGAGGCAGAGAAACGGTTCTATCTCAGTATTTCGGTGAGATGAAGTGGGAAGGATTTTCAGTTTATTTTTGAAGGCCTAAGGACAGCGCTATGTGGGTGGTATTTTTTCTTTTTTCATATATTTATATTCTTTCGAGTGAACTATACCATCGCAATAAATAAATTCCGATTTGAATGGTACAGCAAAGAAGGGATTTAGCGCATATATTTGCTGTTGACAGAGTGGGGATTTAGGCAGCTCACAAGGATGTGTCGAGCTTAGTGATAGACTGTATTACACAAAGTATTACAGAATAGTATCGGCAAGAAAGGATTGGTATTGAAGAGAAATATCTAATCATGAAAAGAACATTTTTTCAAGGACAACAGTAGGCAGATAGAAAGGGCAAGGGCACGAAGGATGTACTTCGGTTTGGGTAAAAGCCACGTATGTCTTCTTAAAAATAAAAAAAATAAAAAAATTCACTTCGACCTGGTCAATAGCCACATAATGTTTTCTTAAAAATTGAGGGCGATTGCGACAACACAAGATACGAGATATCAACAACACAGTCAGGAATACCAAGAGCATAGAAATATCTTAGATTCGAGCTTGTAAAAGCTCCAGCGCTATGCCACAAATTGTAATATTTACTTCCTCCTTATAAGACGATTATCGGTGTATCTAAAGACAGTCAAGGTGGATCACATTCGTCTTACGGTCAAAAGCTATTGAGCATCTAAGATCCTGAAGCTACAGACAAAAACTTTAATGTAATCGTAGTTTTTGCAGTTCTTCGAGCTGTGGACGGCCTCAAACCCGAACTAGTATTTATTTTGAAGAGTGTACCAACTAACAAGTGTCATGACAGCTGAAATATCTCAAACCCAAACCAGACCTCCACTCAATTTATAAAAAAAGAACCTTTTTTCTGTGTTTTCCCGGCCAGTGTGTTTATGAAATACTGTTTTGAAAAAAAAGTCTCAAAAGTCGCAAGAAAAAGCCTTCCCAATTCGCCCTTCATTGCAACATTTTACTAACCATCTCGCTTCACCTGCTGCAGAGGCTTCAGACTCTGCTATGTACATATTTATTTAGTTGTAAACATAGCTCTGAAGTATACGAACTCGACATTTTCTTGGGAAAAAAAATATGTCTCTGCCATCATATAAATTTGGAATACATGGATGAGTTACCTGTCCAAATCTTCCGTAGTTGAAATAATCATGGGAAACTGGACAGACTGCGATAACCCCTCAGCCTTAGCTGTCACTGTCATCACATTTTACATGCAATCCAACCGTGACCATATAGAGCTTACGAGTGTCAACTGGACAACTCATCTACTGATATACATCTAACTTACGAACGCTTCATCCACAGTCATCGGAGCCAGGATGACCGCTGCAAAATTCTGAAAAGTCGCAAGAAAAAGGGCCAATTATTGAAAAAGGTGCCTTTTCTAAATCCATTCTTCAAATTTACAATTTTCCCAAAATATTTAACAAACTTTCGCTTGCTAAACACTATAATATTGTTGTGCTTGGCAACTGCGTTTCATTTTAAAAGTTTTTATTTGAAAATAAGAGCATTTGGAAAATTTTCGAAGCGCCCTTTCCAACTTAAAAAAGGGCCAATATAGCAACAATAATTGTGGCGGACTCTAGAAAAAAAGTTTCAAATTGCAACTTTAATTGCACAACGGTCACGCTGATCTGAACAGAGAGGGTAAGCGTTTGATGGAACAAAGCGAAATGTCTATTCCTTAAACTGAATCGTCTCGTATATAAATAAAGTGCACGACTCTTTCTCGTTGATGAAAAGTTTGTCTGTTTTTTCTTATTTTATTAGGTAGGTACAAAACTGAGAAGGAACGCTAGATAAAAGAAACGGTTTATAAAATATGGGAATAGTGTTAAATAAATTTAACTGTTGGGTTACTCATCTGATGTGGCAGTATATTTCAAGAAACAATCTGAGTTTTTATAAGTTTTAGCTTTAAATAACAGGCAATTTTCGTAAGTTCTGGTTTTAGAGTACGCCTGCAAAATTTATCCCCTTTTTGTGGGATTTTCGATGCCTAAAAAGCCTTCTCTGGGATAAAGGGAAACAGCACGAAATCATGGGATTCTTAGGAACCTAACAAAAAACATGCAATTTCATCAAAATACATAATACCATGAAAAAGTGTCCATACAAAATTGCTCATGTAAATTTTCTTTTATGAAAATTTTCTAGTACCACGAAAAATAGTCATAGTTATGTTAATAATCTGGGATTTTAATACTAAAGGTTAAATTAATATTATTATTTTTTCCGTGTTATACAAATTTTACTTTAAAAACTTGAATTTTGCGCAAAAAAGTATTGTGGGATTTTAAGGACGGTAAAATGGGAAGAAGTGGGAAAAATTACTACGAGAGGGTCCTAATAACACTGGTAGGAGTTTCTGTTTTTTCATCTGTCAGGGCATGATTTTATTTTTGACCGGACTATTATTTAATATATATTATATTTTATATATTATTTAATATAAATGTATATGTAAGAATTCAGAGATTTGTTTTTAAATTTGCATTAGCAGTTATAAACAGACAATCCCGATGGGCGAGTAGGTGGGTGCAAAGGAAGTGAGAGTTTCGAATTGTGTAGGCTGGAATTAAGGTTGGAATTATTTTAAAGTGCATAATTATTCACTATGGTTAAAAATAAATAAGAAGTGGGTAATATTTGCTAAAAAGTATTTGCATAGTTATTACAATTTTTTTGGAAGGCGATTATTTTAAAAATCAACCATAGATATGTGAATCAATACAGATCGGGACATAGGTAGTAATTTTTGAAAAATATTTGAAAAAAAAACTGTTTTATTCGAATTTTTTGAGCAGACTTAGTACGGAATCTTGTTTAGAATACTTATTTTGTCTTTAATATGTCTTTTGATCAAAATTGTTTTTTTTTTTTGTAAAATCACACAGACAAAACAGTAACAAATATTAAAAAATACTGTTGCGTTTTAGCCGAAAACTGAGTATAAGTTATTGTTCGGGATAACTTGGTTTTTAAAGTTTATTTTCGAAATCGAAAGTGAGGTTTTCGAGATATGAGCAGTACTTAAAAGTAACGTTTCCGGTGATTCGAATTGAAAATTAAGGCCGCAATAATTTTGGAAACATCAATTTTATTCTAAGTATGCATTTTGGACAAAATCATTAGTGGATTTTGAGATAAACGAAAGAAAAGAAAATTTCTAAAAAATTTATTTTTTCAAAAATCCATTGAACGATAATATAGAAAAATACTGAGTTACTGCTGTTCAGTTAGAAAAGACCATATAACGTTAGAAATTAATTTTTTTGATAGGTAATCATGTGGACCGTTTTCTAGATAGGTATATCCAAATTTCAAAAGTACCGTTCTTCTGTTTTTTATTGAAAAACTGTATAGTTACCTCACCTCAAGCTCGGATATCAATTTTGGTTGAAATCGTTAGAGCTGTTTTCGAACAAATCAAACTGGTGTGAAAATGTTATATGGGAAGCACCATTTATATTGAGGTTGACTAGCAAAGAAAACGGCCCGCCCCCAACTGCACGGCCACAAACTCGAAATCCGAAACTTGAACCAAATCAGGGCAGCCGTTAAGGCTGCGTAGTCCTCGGGAGCATACGGAGAGAAGGACAGACAGAAAGACAGAATTTCGAAACCTACACGTTTTTGAGTTCTTCTATCATCGTTATGTCAGAATTGACGTAACTAATCGAGAAAGCTGAAAATCCGATAGTTAGTTTATATACATATTTATGTAGGTAGTGTAGTTCAGTTGTCTCATAGGTCACTTGTATGGGGATAAGTATTAAATACTTAAAAGAGGTAGCGACAAGAATAAAATAAAAGTGATTAGTCGACCGACAAGTTTGACTTTGCAGGCTTTAAAAAACATCCTATCCGCTTGTATAAAAACGCCCCTTATGCCTCTGCATGTACCTTCAAAACTGCATTCTCCTTTAAAAGTAACTATTACTTCATTGTATTTCCTTTGTCCATTGTCCACTCTAACATAAAAAAGTAACGTATTTGCGCTTGAACTTAAGAGAGAGCTGTAGTAGGATTGTATCTGGAAGCAATGTGTCGTGCGATAACATTGGAGTTACGTAACGACAGCCTAATAGGATTAGCTTTAGTTGCACATGTTAAATGGATTTTTGTCCATGTTTGACACAAGCTTTAGCCCACGCCGTCCAACCATCTGCATTTGAAAAGCAAGTTGCTGATTGTACGTTTTACGTCAACAAACATTTTTACTAGTCATGTAAACCTGAAATACATTCATTTACTGTTCCAACTAATTCGCAAACCTACATATCTTTCATTCCAGAACACATCACCACTGTGGGATGACTTCCTAGCAAAGGCTGGCAAATTGCATGCGTGTCTCAGGTAAGTGACAAGCAACGGATAATTTTTTTTCAAATATATATCTTACTCCGAAAAAAGCACTGTTACCGACTACCCGCAACTATATACGTGCCGGGTTGCTGTTTGGTGTTTCCATTTGATTTCTCTAATCATGTAGCCAGAAAAACTAGTTCCTTACGTCCCAATTCCCACATGAAGTGTCGGTCACCTGAGACTCAGACGTCTTGTTCGCTTGATATCCGATAAGTACTCTCAGCCGCCACCCCTTGGCACATTCACCTTCCGTAGAAGCACAGAGTGTATCCAAGCGAATTCAAAAAAAAAAACCCATTCTACCAAGCATCAGGCTCCATTTGCACGGTCTATGGGATGGGGCTATACAATTCTCGCAGTTCCCAGCTCGCAGAACATCTTTTCAGTGAATGATGAGGACGCGGGCGCTGCCGGCTATGGTTTCTCTCTGTTTCATCGCTAATTCGTTAGATTCACTGTTCTATGTCCATGTGGCATGCAATTTTACTGAAAACTTACTCTTTCTCGCTTTTCGACGTTTGCAAATAGAGCTTAGAGCTGGTGAGGACTTCGCTATTCCACTGAATGGGTTTTTTGTAGACTTGAGCGAGCACCATTTTGTGTAGAGAGAGACGGATTTCGCAGCTACGTATTTCGAATCTGCGTATTTAGGTCAGGAATAGGTTGTATCGTAATGATTTTCGTTCGTTTCCTCGCTCCTCGGGGGCTTGGGTGTGCTTCCGGTGCAAATATAAATATGTACTGTGTTATCTCTCTTTCTCTCTCGGCAAAGCAGGTGTTTACCTATACCAAACTGGTTATGTTCGTTGTTAGATTTATGCAGGCGACGTGAGCAAAGTAATATGCATTTGCATATCAGCTGATGTATCCTTGGAGATATCTGTGGAGTTGTGAGGTTATCTGTTTATAATGTGACTTTTATGTGATTGAATGTACTTAGATAGGATGCGGTGGGATTACTTTTGATTTATGTATGTTACGTGCTAAGACACTGGGGCGCGACAAACAACTCAACGCAGATAAGTTAGAAGAATAAGACTTGAGGTAAATAAATCTGTTAGTATAGGTATTAAGTATCATGCAAGGTGGCTTAGACATATTGCCTTCTGAGATACATACCCAAATTTGCAATGCACAATGTTTCTTTCCAAAGATGGTCCTTTTATCGCTAGACAAACTTGGCTTTTTCCGAAATAAAGTCGACATTACGAATGAATATATTTGTTTCGAACACATTTCGAAAGTGTATTCGAAGTTGACAGTTAGTTTTGTATATAATATTTTGTCCTTCGGTATCTGAATAGAAACAAATTGCCAGTGATTTTGACTTGCATCCAGCGTGTATACAACGATAAGTAGCAATTTGTAGACGATTCGTGGTCGACTTTTGGGCGCACAAATAAATGCAAATGCCGTTTGGGTTGGAACTGATTTATTATGCTCAACTTTAGCGGACTACACACACGGATAAACAAGGTCAAGGTGCAGATAAATACTTACAATAACATAGACAGGTTTGTGCTCACTTTAAAATATATTCAAGGCGGTTGCAGAATTGTTGCCACACTTTTAGGAACTCGAATAACCCAGCCATAACTCAACCAATTGTGAAGCGCAGCTGACAGATCGATGGGAACTTAGTTGAATAGGCAAAGAATAACTAAAGTCATAGTCGCGGCTTAAAATATTGAATAAGCCTCCGATAAACTACTCTAATCAATTGAAGAACTCTAGTAAGTAGGTAATTGAGTACCTGGCCTTTGTCTATTTTGGTGTCAAGCTACGTCTATGTCACACAAATTCCTGCGAGAAGCCTATAAAGTCGTTAAGTTGTATCCATATAGGGGCGTAAGCCCTCTATTACCAACCATTTGTAGCTCGTGTCGAACATATTCTGATCCCAGCAAAGGTAATATAGCTTACGGTATTTTTTGTGCACACCTAAATATTTTGCCGCAGGACTTTTACTTTTATCTAGGGTTGCCAGACGGATGGAACTCCCCAGCATGGTCCAGATAATTTTACCCTCGTCCAGAGTCCAGGTTAAAAATAATTTTTCCATTCACAACCTCAAAGGTCTTGGCAAAACATATTTTTTCCAATTCTTAAAACTTGTTTTCAATTTCAGGAGTTTAGAATTTTACTGAACTCATTCACTTAACGAAACTTGAATCAGTTAAACCCCAATATCCGATGAGTTAATGAGCCTAAATGCCAAACTCGGCAATATGTTTTGTTTTTGAACTTTGATTTGATTTGCTATTTTACGAGGTAAATAACAAAAATAAATTCAAATGAACGTACGAGTATTCTAGGACTAGATGGTTATCGTTTTGGCTCTTAGTACCTATACCTTGGCTCTGGTTTCTTCTGCTTCTACTGTTCTTCCCGAGAATCTCTACTTCACTTCATCTAACAAGAACCGTGCTTGCTGACAAAATACAGTCATCTCTTTTTAAGAATTCTTCCGTTGAGTTGAAGAACTTAAAGAAGCTGATTTCAATTGTACTTGCTGCAATAAGGCTGTTTACGAAAGAGTTTAGTTCAGTTTATGTAACGACCTATATACTGAAGAATGCAACCGAATAGCATTTGACTTAGTAAAAGACGAGTCAATCATTCGGTTAAATTTCTTAGTCTTAGTTTCACATCGTTTCTTAAATGCGAAGGCACCGATCTCGTAAATTCCGTAAAAACAAACACTAGATGTGGAAATAATTATCTACAAGAAGCACTCATAAAAGTTGTTGATTTTGTAAAAGACAAATTGCAATTTTTACTGTAAATAAGGACCGACTTTATTTATATTAAAAATTCAGGTTTACAACAATTATTGTTTCGCTTGGCTTAAAAAACCGCCGGTCAGGCAATTCACTGTATAGGTAAATTTAAATATGTAACTGAAGGGAAATGTGCATTAAATTTCGTTTGTTTTTTAATTCTCCATTATTTTTTAAGAGGCTATTATTATGGTTATTTAAAACATGAAATATATATTTTTATTTACCTAATAGAGAAAAAAAAAAAAAATAATATCCCATTTCTTATTAATAAATAAACGAAATCCACAAATCCAGAAATATCCAGACTTATGGCCAAATATGTAATTATTTCAAACTGGCAACCCTACTCTCATCGCTGAAAGAATATCGAAAGCTGCAAAGTCTTATGATAGTTGTAGGACTACGGCAATATTTTTCCCCTTTCTGCAAGCCGGCGACTGTTCCAAATATACACCAGAGCAATCTCCTGCTTTTTTTATTGAACCGTTTTTGCAGTGTGAAAAGTGCCACGCCCCACAATGTATGCCGCCCACATTTTCTGAAAAGTTCGGTATCTTCCAATTTCTCAATTTCGGTAGCCTTAACTGACACATTTTTCTTTTTTAAATGTTTTCATTGTTTAAAAGATGCCACGCCCCTTCGTCCAATAAAGTCTACATTTTGTAAAATGCTTTAAGTAGCCAATCTACAATCTACATCCATCTACCAAATTTCCAGGCGAAAGCTGCCATCAATGTTAGGGTAAAGTATTTTAAAAAAACTTGTTGTTACTTTATTCAAAACACCAATCCCGCTTGCATTTTGCAATGAGCCTTTTTAATTGTTTTAGGAACATTTTCGTTTTCTTGAGATCGCATTACTTTAGTACGGTTCGACTATGTATACACAATTTTTTTCATGGTTGTCTGTTACAAAATCATGCACTCAGAGATAAACATATCCTAATATCAAAATTTTTTGTTTAAGAATGCAAATGCTGGCAAATTAAGAATAAACAATATTTTTTTTCGGAATGTACTACTGCCACAGGCTTTCCAAAAGATAAAAATTTATATTTGCTGAAACCTCGATTAAAAGCTTAATGTACAAACTGCTCCTTAAATAACACTTCCTTCGGCGAAAAAAAACTGATCAATTCAAACGTTTTCTCGATTTTGCACTGAACTGTCAGATTTGATTCACAATCCACAAACGTTTCACTCGCCATTTAAATCAAAAAAATCAAAATAACTATTATTTCTTTGGACGGATGGTGATGGTGACACAATGACACAATGTTTGCATGTCCAAGGGCGGAACACATATCCGCACAGGCGAGCTGTCCGAAATGGGAGATTTCACAAAAGTATAGAACTTGCTCCTTGTAAGCCAGCTTTTATCGGTTACAAAATCACAAATATTGTTAAGCTCAAATTTGAAAAAGAACTATTCACTTATTTATTAAAAATATCACTTAAGTGCCAATAACAGGATCTTGGGAACATATTCCATAGTAGCTTAAACACGATGTCTGTACTTGATCTTCTTGACAGTCTTGTATTTGTATCCTTCTTCATGGACAGCCTCGGGTTCCTGTTCTGGAATGTATTGAGGTTGTGGCTCAACTGGTGGAATGTACTGGGGTTGCGGTTGTGCTGGTGGAATGTACTGAGGTTGGGGTTGTTGTTGTGGAATGTATTCGGGCTGGGGTTGTGGCTGTGGAATGTGTTTGGGCTGGGGTTCTGGCTGTGGAATGTATTGAGGTTGCGGCTGTGCTGGTGGCACATATGTTGGCACTGGCTTTGGTGCAGGTGGAATGTATGTCGGCACTGGCTTTGGTGCAGGTGGAATGTATGTTGGCACTGGCTTTGGCGCAGGTGGAACATAAGTTGACACTGGCTTTGGTGCAGGTGGAATGTAAGTTGGCACAGGCTTTGGTGGAGGTGGAATGTATGTTGGTATTATCGGTGCTGGTGGAATATAAGTCGGCTTTGGTTGCTGTGGTATAGGTTGTGGAGCAGGTGGAATGTATTGGGGTGCTGGAGGAGCTGGCGGAATATAAGTCGGTACAGGTTCCGCCGGCAAATATCTACTTCCCAGGTGTGATACATCTGCGGCTGCCAAGCCAAATACGGCTACAAGGACTACAAACAATTTCTGAAAACAAATCAAACAGTATTAAATATTAAGCACGGATATATCTTCTATGGCTTACCATCTTTCGTAATTCGCCTAATCCAGAGACCGCTCAAGCTGATAATGACTTTGAGGCGATCGTGTTCATATTTATATCTCGTTGAGATTCTCCGATCAAGAAAAGGTCGTCGCATGCATATAAAATGACCCTTGCTAGCGTGATATCAAAGCAAAGTTGAATAATCACACCGCACCGACTTAATTAATTAGATTCGTGAGGACAAAAGAGAGAGACGAGTAAAGCTAGTTTTTTGATAGATTTTTGTTGTGACTGCGAAAAGATTTTCTGTTTGTAATGGCAGTTACGTTGGCGCAGATTTACGAGTTTTAGCCTCAAATCGCCAGAACCGCCATGTTAAGTTTATGAAACGATGGCAATGTATTCAGGTTCAGATTTGTACGACCGTAGCGATGTGAATATCGTCTTGCCTCTTCACCTTCTCGCATAATCTTCAGCTGTGTTGTTTGTTTGTAAATTTTCTGTCGGAAATTCGCATTTGACGAATTGATTTACGTGCGAAAGTGGAAGTGATTATATTCGTAATCGAGCTAGAGGTGAAGTAAAAAATAGGCCAAGGGCGATATGGTTCTTTTAAAACTTGCAGTATTCTCAGGGGCACCTTATTAGCATAGTGGCAATGATGACAGACGGTGACGGATTAGCACATCAGTTAGGGCTAGTTGTTAACAAAGAAGGGACTTGAAGAAATTTAAAATTTTAAAATTTTTGAAAGCCAGTCAAGCAAGCTCATGTAAATTGTGAATTTGTGAAAAGTACAGGGTGCACCATCTTTTATGTCGGTATGTAAAGATTGAATAACTTTGACATTTATCATGTTTTTGAGACGTCAAGTCAGTACAAATTTAACTATGTATCCCTTTACACAAAAACAAACCACCGAAAGAGTGACATTGAACGAAGTCCTTCGGTTGCGAAAATATCCTGACCAACAAGCACCGCATGACAACACTATTAGTCGAATTTTGGCCCATTATATCTGCCCACAAATGTGTGAAAAAGGTCTGTACAGTTACTGGTTTCAAGAAGACGTTGCAAACAAACTACAGATTTAGTTGGTCAACAAAATCTCCAGTTTTTACCCATCCGGACTTATTTTTGTAGCGTTTTTTGATTCCGAACAATCTGCTTGGCTGTAAACCGGGACATGAAACCATTGATGCCAGTTAAAACTGGTCCCCGACATTCATTGGAATAAACGCAAAAACGAATGCCGGGCGATTTTGAAAAGCCGCCGACATCGTGTGGTTGAAGATGCCATCAGGATTGAAAAACGTGTGTAAACAACATTTATGTTACACTGCGCGAACTCACCAAGCGTCAGATACGAAAGTCAGATACGAACTGCGATCTTAACAGAACACGTCTGACCCACTTGACGAGCTGCATTGTGCAATCCTACACTAATAATATGATACCTTTGAGCAGGAGGCATTTCCCTGTTCAGTGAAGCTGTACCTACTTTACAGGGTAACACGCGTCATAATCGTTACTTTAGAGTTACAATGGTGTTTGAAAAAATACAAAATACAATCGTCCCGAAAAACGAACCCTCGCAGCATAATTACACTCATGCTCCTTAGCAAAAAATCATGTTGTAGATGCGACTTTTGGCTAAAAATCAACTCTAAGTCTAAATAACGAGACAAAAAGCATTAACTTTGACTTTAAGTTAGGAAATAGTTATGTAGTATTTGTTTGGGCGCACTTCTTATGCTAGTTTGGTACGAAAGCAGCAATCTTTTTCAGATTTCAGAGCACTTTATCTGGATTTTTTCTCAGATTTGCTTAAGATTTACCAATAGGTTCAAGTGCATTTGAGTTTAACAACTGGTGCAGTTTGTTAAGGTTTACTTAAATTTTTTTCTACAGCAACGGTTGTAAATTATTTATGTATAAATATTTAGAAATCAAACGCTGTGCAAATTTCGAATGTTTTAATATAAAATTTAACCAGTGAATGGAAAACGCATTGAACCTGCACATGCCTTCGTTTCACTAGTCACCACAACGTGCTTATTTAGCCGATGTACATTTGGTCTAAACTCAAGCTGAACGCGACAATTTTGTGCGATCTAGTTGTGCGCATTTTTCTTAATTTTTACTTAACTGATGATTCACAGTAGTATTCGTCATCGCACATTCAACTTCCAGTTCTATGTTGTATGTACAGCAAAACATTCTTCAAAATAGACGGCCAGTATAACAATCGTTTCAAAATATTCCAGAAACTGAATTACAAATAGTCCTAGAACCTTGAAGATCCTCACCTACTTAAAAGTCTTCAAACAAATTCATCCATAAATAAGTTTGACTCGCTGTGCGTATGCTTAGAAATTTGTCAAATTCCCATGCACTCGGAAGCTCTCATTGGAAGACTTTGGTGCGTCCACAACAAAATGTTAACCTCGATCGATTAAAAGTTCAGTGGCTACAGTCACAACTCTACCGACACTCGAGAAAACATATTAACGTCTTTTATATTTCGTTTGGACTCGAATTTAGGTGTCGAAATTTTAAATTAGTATTAGGTCACTTAGATAACGGTTGCACTTGGATTTACGAACGGATCGAGATAGTTGAACGACCTCCACGATGAGCTCAGTATTAGATAATTAATCGAATTCGCGTTGTTGGTACATTTGCGTCGACCAATAACTGGGAAGTTTAATTATGTTTGCTTATTAATTAGATGCTAACAATCAAATATTTTAATTTCATATTTCGAAAAATTACTGAGCGAACTTTGGGAACTGATCATATTTTGTAATCAGACCAAATTAGATGCCCAAATATTGTAATTTCATGTTTCGACAAATTGCTTGGCGAATTTTTGAAATTTGGTCAATAAATTTGAATAATGTCGGAGAGTTGCAGTGCTCTCGAAGGTGGAGGCCCAATTACATTTATGTCAATCTTAATGATCTGTTTTATTAACAAATCCAAAGCTTTTATTTACATTTTGGAATTGTCTGTATACATCCAAATTAATGCGATTGAACCTGACTGCCTTTCATTCAATCGGGACTGGGGGCACTTTGACTACTACTTTCGGTTGCACACTCCAAGTTGGGCGAGGTCGACTTCTACTTGTGTCCACCACAAAAGGCGGCTTCAAGCAGACTTATCCAAAGTTTGCTCTTCGATTTAGAATCATAGACTTTTCGAGTCTCTGTCCCAATGTTTGCAAAAGCGCAATTCACTGCTCACTGAGTTCTGTCAATGATGTCAATATCATCCACGAATGCAAGTATGCAAGTACATACTGGAAAATTGAGGTCCTGATGGTTTTGGCTTGCGAGTTTAGCAATGTTCTTAAGTCACGTGACACCGCTTAACACTGTCTAAATATTTTGACGTTAGAGGTCTCGGTGAGATTGTTTCCGACCTTAAGGGATCAGCGAGTGTTATTCTGGTGCAGTTTATAGTAACTCTTACTTGTGAATCGGTAAAATCCCGATGAAGTTCCGTTTCATTCATCAGTCAGTCTTTTTTCCGACCAAATCTTGAAGACCAGGTAGAGGAGTAGTTCGTCTGGCAGGCCGTTAGGCCCAGCAGCAATGAGTTTTCCAATGAGAGGTGTTATTATACCCGCTATTTCGGTAGTTGTCACTTTTGAAGCTTTTATTCTTTGACATTTGACAAGTAGAAACTACGCCATGACTAAAAATGGAACGATACACGCTTCAACAGCGCATTGAAATTATTAAAATTCACTACAAAAATGGTGAAAATCTTGCAGTCACAGTTCGCAAAACTTAAGTATTTTTTGGTCGTCGTGAAGCACCTTGTCGGACCGCAATACAGAAATTGGTGGAAAAATTCGAGCTGTTGGGACAAGTAAGTGATGCGAAGAATAAAACCCGTGCACATCGCTCAAGAACAACTGAGAATATTGCTGCTGTAGCCCAAAGTGTTGAAGAAAACCCAGGTTTGTCCATTCCTCGTCGTTCTTTGGAATTGGGCATTCCACAAACGTCATTACATAATATCTTATGGTCGGAGTTGGATGGTATTGATCTGGACAACGTTTACTTTCAACAAGACGGCGCTACGTGCCACACAAGCAACGAAAGCATTGATCTTTTACGGGAAAAGTTTCAGGACCGTGTTATCTCTCGAAGAGGTGATCACAATTGGCCACCGAGATCTTGTGATTTAACACCTTGCGACTTCTTCCTTTGGGGCCACGTGAAAGATAAGGTTTACGCCAACAACCTAGCGTCGATTCAAGACCTCAAAGATAAAATTCGTGAGCCTATCGAGGACATAGGGCAGCCACTTTGCGATTTGGTTATGGAAAATTTCATGAAAAGGATATGGTCCTGTATGCGTGCTCGTGGTAGTCATTTGGCTGATGTTGTTTTTCATTATTAACGGCATACCTTCCTCTTTATTATGAAATAAACATCCGATCATTTGTCTCAAAAAATTACATTTATCTTTGAATACCAAAATAACACCTCTTATTGGAAAGTCCTTTAATAACATCCTCATTTTATATTGGTCGGGTGGCCGGAAGTCTCGATGTGAAGATGGACTCGTTTGTTCTGCTTGACGTTTGAGTTTTGATCGTCTGCAGAAGTGTTTTAGCCATATCTTCAACACCGGCTTTGGACTCTACTACGAGTCTTTCTTGATGCCTATCTCTCCAGGTTTGGTTAAACTTCCGAGGCTGTCCGTTGTGGTAGCACTTGATCAGACGCTTCCCATGCTCCTCTTCGTTTCCTTCCTCCTCTTTTACATGTACAGCTCCTTTCTTTCTTCTCTGCCGATTTGTAGGCTAGTCGTTTGTTGCATGTGTTTGCCGGCACTCTTGCTTAATCATTTGTCGAAGACTAGGGTTTATTTTTCAGTTAAACGCAACCTAGTTTATGGGGTCCGAGCATTACAAAATTCTGCTGTCTTTTCCCATTTGAAGTGCCGTCAAAATGACGCCTGAACCATAGTTATGGCTTCCCCCATAAAAACAAAAAAAATCTGTCAACCAGTCAAACTATCTCTTGTAACCATTTTTGTACAAATTATGAACCATTTCAAGGATGCTACCTTCATCACACCTTTCCTATTTAGAGTCATCCATTTACATCACCAGCAATGTAAATATCTTCTCAACAAAATGCGTGAAAACATCCCAGCTACACTGCAAACAACCAGATGATTGTCACCTCAATTAAAGGGGAAAACTTTAGTGGTTGGCCATTAATCCCGCGTAGTGTGTGTTCAACATGAACGATGTGTCGAAAGACTGACGTTTTTATTGCTTTTCCGTCGTACTCGCGTTCATTTGTTGTGAAACGCATATCTGCCCCTAATCGCCCATAAAACTGGATCACCCCGCAAATTGTCTTCGTACGTTGCTGTCGTCGTCGTTCGGCGCCACGCAACACATTTTCATAAATTTTCCAAATTAAATGTCATAACCCAGTGGGTTTTTGAAGACATGCCAAATTGTAATCATCGATTCTCCCCACAAGCTGTGTGTAGAAAGTGCAATCATGCTAAATTAGAGAGTTTTTATTGCGACATTATTCTCGCTGGTAATGTCAACCATTAATGTAGATACAAATTTAGAGGACTAGCGGCTTTAAGGCCGCCTCCATTTGTACGACCTTTTTGTGTCTCTGTTAAGAATTTTCGTAGCTTTCACTTCGTTCCACGGTTGATGGTTTTGAAAAAAGATTCCAAAGTGCATTGCATTTTTCATGCTGAAGTTCACACAAACGATGACGTCAGCGGGAGAGTGAGGATTGTTTACTCCTTTTTTTGATGATGCTGACGGTTTTTTTTTATTTTTCTGTCAATAATAAATGAAACTAATTTTGTATATTTTTTGCTTGTGTCTTTTCAGAGCTGCCATTCAGGCTATTGCCGCGTATTTGGATGCCTTCCAAAAAATCGCAGACGCCGCGACAAATTCACGAGGTAAGTTTGTAAACGCGAATGACGGAACAGAAGAGGCGGTTGGTAGTGGCCTATGAAATGAGTGTGTTTGCAGGCAGGGCCTTTTTGTTTTGTTTTAGACGTTCCACTAGACTTTTGGCAGCCGACTGGAAAATGTGTAACAATTTTTAGATCAGAGAAAATAGTTTATGTTTTTTGTGAGTGTGTATGGATGTTATGCAAGCGTGTGTTGCCTTTAGGCGAAAACTGTTGAGTTGGGAGCAATCTGTCGGCCAATGGTTTGACATTTGGCACAGGATTTGTTTGAAATACGAGGAGGAAGTTCATATGTACATTACGTAAGAAGGTCTTCCATATGACCGACAATGCCAGCGCATTTGTTTGCAGTTGGTCATCCGTTCAGTGTGTTGTTTCGGGGTTAAGCAATGTGTTGCACAAATGCAGCCAGCGTGACCGTGGTGCGACTGAAGTTGCAATTTGCCAAATATTTGCTATTTTGGCCCTTATTTAGATGAAGAAGGCGCTTCAAACATTTTGCAAATTCCGTTATTTCCAAATAAAAGGCTTCAATTGTATGTAAAGCAGTTGCCTATCATACAACACTATTATAGTGTTTAGCGAGCCCAATACTTGGTAAATATCGTTCAAAAATACCAAACGTGCCGAACAGATTAAGAAATGATACTTTTTTCCCCAGTGGCCGTTTTTCTTGCTACTTTTCAGAACTCCGCAGCGGTCAAGCTAAATGCAGCTATTGGCAATTGTTAACAGTGTTTTCACTCTGACCGGAGAACATTCTGAAATCCGGCCTAACCGATTTTTAATCGCAACCATTCTTTAACCGGAAAAACCTTTTTTGGCCGGAAAAATAATATTGTTCTATGACTAGACATAAAGATAAATTTCGGTAATTTGAATGAAACTTGGCCATACTCAACAAAACACTCGCTATTCCCTAAAGGAAACAATTTATTGTGAATAATCCTATAATACAAGGGCTCCACGAGCACGCGGCAGTCTCATATCTCATTTGAATACTCTCACCAAAACTGTGACTGGGGGTGCGCATTCAAACAAGACTGAAGTGAATGATAACGAATTTTTCTATAATTTATAAATGTACATTTTTTCCCAATAATATATACAATTAACAAAATTTTGGAAGACTGAATTCGATTTTTCAGCAAAACGTTGTGATGCAAAGCATTTGAATTTATTCTTTGTTTTTTGTTTTCTTAGGTTAAAGATTGGTTTGGCGAAATAAATAAACTACTATTATATAATAATTGTTTTATATTTTTAGTAAAAAATATTACTTTATTCTATTTTTGACCGGACTTGTGACCGGATTTTTTGACCGAATTTAAAAAAAATAGAAATCGATGACCGGATTCACTTTTTTAAATGGCAACACTGATTGGTAAAGAGGTTAGGGCTTACTAGTATGTTTTTTATGTTTCAGTTTATGGTTATGCTTGATAATGACATTCAAAAACTGATCGTTTTTAAAGTTGTAGCATGAAATTTATGCAGGCAATGCATATTACATATGGGAGGTCCTAAATAATACTTGCGTGCAGTTTTTTTTTTTATTTAGCTCTAAAATTAGATGACCAAATTTATACCATCGTAAGCCAGTGCATCAAAAACAACTAACGATGCTACTAACTGATTGAGCCACATTCACAAAATTGATCAATTTTTGAATAGCCTCTTACGTCACCTAGTCGATCAACTCATTAAATAGCTTAATAGGTTTGCGATCAAACTATATTGGCCATAAAATCTATTGCTTATAGTTCGCACAGCAGACTTAGCATCGGAAATTGAGTAACGATTTAAATGGGCAACAGATGTAACTTTGACTGGCACCATATTTTACAACCGCCAGAGCAATTACCTCGAAAACAAATGATTAGGCATAAGTTATTCTATACCGTGCGGTGTGCATTTAATTGGTCGCACTTAAAACAGCTCACGCCAGTGAAAAACACTCAAAAAATAGTTGAGCAACTCGTTGAATAGATAGTAAGCTGTGAGCCTCGTACTAGGATGAAATGCAATCAAGTCGAAATTGGTGTTTTTGGAACGTAGTGTGCGACCACCATAACTTATACTTGTTGCAGGCGATAGTATTTTTGTTTTCTTAACGTTTCAAAAATAATAAAATTCTGAAGATATGATTGAATTTACTTCAAGAGGATTTATATGAGTTTTGATACTCGCAGAATTCAAATAGAAAAACGAGCAATCGAACGATGTCCGTGCAGGGGAATCGCTCCTCACTTTTCAGGAGAAACGCTTTTCAAAAAGCTCTTTCTTGACGTTGTTGTATGCAAAGTTTTCCACCAGTTTTCGGACTTTACTCCTATCACTTTTCGCAACATCTCTTAGGTAAATCTACTTCGTCACTCTCCTTGCCTAACAAATTACTTCCATTTTTTTGTATAAATTATTATTATGTGGCATCGAAAATTTGCTTTGGAAATAAACTTCAAATTCGCTTTCACGCTACCCGACAAAAGTTTGTCTTCCCTCGTGTTAGACCCTTTTTTTTTTTTTTTTTTTTTTAAACATCTGACTACGCCTAAGCGATGAAGGGGCACCTACCTCGACCTGTAAGATCTTTTGTGCCATAGGGTCAGAGTAATTGTTAGGCTAGCAGGTTATCCACTTTCCTAATGAAGTTAATTAAGCTGCTAACAGATGAGTTTTTCGTCTCTTCAGGGCTCATAAGTTCCCTGTAGAAGATAGTTCTTCTGATTCCACTTAGGGCTGGACACTCACAAATTATGTGCTCAGCTGTTTCGTCTGCTTCAAGACACAACCGACAGAATGAGGAGTCGGTTAAATTAATTTTATTTAAATGATATCGTAGGTGGTGGTGTCCTGTTAGGAAACCAGTAAGGCTTTTGATATCATGCCTGTTTAGCTTTAAAACTTTTTCGGCGTTTTTATTGAACGGTTGAATCGCACGCTTGGCCTGTCTTAGACCTGGGATACTCTCCCAGTATGAAATTCATTTTGTATGTTCCCATCTTTTGATGGCTGAATTTATAGAAGATTTGGGAGTGCAGCAGAAAGGTTCAGGTCCTGTAAAAGGAGTTTCAGAACCAGTTCTGGCCATTTCGTCGGCTTTCTCGTTTCCCTCAAAACCCTCATGGCCCGGAATCCACCAAAGTTTGATTTTATTCCGGAGGCCAAGCGTTTGAAGGGCGTTGAAACAGCTTAGTACAGCTTTGGAGTCAATGATATTTGAGCTTAAGGCGTTCACAGCTGCTTGACTGTCCGTGAATATATGGATGTGAATGCCTTTAATACCTGTGTTGTGTATGTGACTAGCGCATTCTTGAATGGCGTGAAGTTCAGCCTGGAACACGCTTGGGCCTAGTGTTAGACCTAGTCAAGTTTTACCTTTCCTCAACCGAGCATAAAAATATTGTCGAAGAATTCATGTTTAAGAATTTTACAGAGTACAAGTTAACCTTAGCTTTTTTACCCCACAGTAGTGCAGCGGCTGAAAAAGAATTATCCGAAATTAATTTAGTAAAAAACATATTCCGAAATAGATTAAATGTAAAAAAAGTTGAAAATCGAATGTTCTAAACTTGTAAATTTGTGGATGGTATTTTTATTTTAAATTCATACAGCCGTATTAATAGTTGTCGCTTAACTACATTTTAGGCCTAACTATTAGCAAAAACATTCGTTAATATCAAATTGCTATTAATAAAAAGTTTAAGAAGATAACTAACGCTTCGTAACTTTCACATAAATAACTTACGGTAGGAGGTCTGTTAGCAAGTCAATAACTCTTAAAAAAAACATGGTTCTCTTCAAAATGACAAATGAATTAAATTAAAATTTTAAAAAATGTGGAACATAATGGCTCACCGTTTTTCAGTATTTTTAAATAATGTGAATATGTTCGGTTACCATCGCCCCAACTCGAACAAAAAAACTGTACAAAAAACGACAATCTTTACAAATAAAACACTCAAAAATAAATATAGATTATCAAATGAAAATATTTTACTTCCTTTATTTTCTGTTGCGTTTTTTTTTTCATTTTGACTTGTCACAGTTGCAATTTATTAGCCAGCCGTATTGACAGCCAATATGTAATAGATTTTATTTGATGCCAGCTCTAAGGAGTTATTTTAGAGAAAATATCAGTTAGTTATTTTCATTTATTAATAAGGAAATTTAACTAATATTTTATTTATTTAACTAGGTGCTAGATAACATACGAGTTGGAGAGTAGTTGTGGTTTTTTTTTATCAATACGGGTGATAATTTTTAACTTTTATAAATCATAAGCAATCTAAATGTTTTCGCTATAAAAAAAAAAAATTTTAAAAATTCAATTACGTCTAAAATAGTAAGATACTCAATATAAATGCAAATATATTTTTTTTTTTCTTAAATTTTTCTTTTTGTTGAAGTACCTAGTTATTTTTTCGAAAAACATAAATATTTTTTTTCATTGTTTTTAATAAGTGTAAAAATCTACTTAAACAAAATTTAGTTTACTTCGCTTTTTCTTCTCATCTACTTCGAAATACGATTTCTAAGGTCCGAACACTGGTCCTACCGCATGCGTCGTTCAATCATCGCGCCCACATTATGCAAAATTGCTGAGAGGTACAATCGATGAACCAAGAATTCCAACGAAGATAAATATATAAATAGTTGGCACAACAGCTCCGTGTTGGGACTTTAGGCCTAACTTCTCACAACGTTTCGTTTTTCTGATGAGTTCTTATGAAAGGTTCATTGGAAAGGGTGCTTTTCCGGGGATCGAATCCGAGTCAAGGTATTGGGATTTTAATAGATTTTTGTATGAGAGGTATCACGTCCTATGTGGATTTGACTGAATTTCAGGTCCGTGTTTTCAGTTTGTAACAACTTCGAGTTAGCACTGGCTTAGAAATTCTCCATTCGAAGAAATTGCAAGATCTCTTACGATCACAGGCGTCAAGTTTTGCATGGCTCTGGTGTCATCTGCCACAGCATATGATTGGAGGTGGTCTAGCTTTGTCCCTCACGATGATTTTCAAGCTACCTAAAAGCTTCATCTTGACCTTCCGCCTTTCAGGAGAGATCGTTCCATTATCAGCACGATTTCAACTATTGCGAACTTTTCTAAAAGACCTTTGAGATGACCTTCGAACACCGACAATATTTCCTCCTACAATCTCTGACTCTGCTGGACATCCCCATTCGGTTAGCCCACGTAGGCGTTTCCTCCTTTTCTCGTTTAGCCCAATCCTAATGTGCCTCTAAGTCCCCTGCGGGAGTATATTCTTTCGAAAAAAATGCACTCACTACATGACACAATCCAACGCCACTGCCTTCATGAACCAGTTGCCCAAACTCGATCATCGTTTCGAAATTCTTAACCAAATGTGGAAAACAACTTCCAATCCACCCACTTCCCCATGGCACAGAGAGAGTCTGCTCTTACCTGAACAGTCGCAATTCCACTCTCAAGAAGAAGAAAACCAATCATTCTGCTGGAACGACTATCCAGCACCGACAACGACCGACCGTTACCATCTCATGCATTATGGACTCCCACCGAGCACACTTAGGCACACAACACATTGCATTATGAGCTCCAAATCAATAATGTCGGAGAGTTTCATGAATTATTAACACACTCGCTCTACTTGACTTGGTCTTGCCACCGAGAATGCAACTGAACCCGATTCCACATTGCAGAATGATATCCGAGCTCTCGCAAAGACTAACGAACTGTGCGGCTGGTTACGTCAACTACAACAACACAAAAAAATAAATGCGCTTCAACAAATCGTGTATTAGATACAAATAGTCTATGGATACACTTGTGCAGTTATTATTGCAGGTGAATGTTCGTTATGGGCAGTTGGAGTTGAGCACCTTAATGTCTTCTCGGTTGCAGTTGGCAGTTTGGTATTTCCTCCTCACACCTTCACTTTGAAGTTTGAGACGTGCCCCGCAAACTTCTATTATATTTCTCTGCGCAAAGTGAATGGACTCCATGTGCACGGCTGTATCACTGGTGAACGTGAGTCAAGCTGTCTCTTCGTCGTGTTTTTATCTAAAAGTCTAAGTCTCGTCTGTCCAGTGTCCCCTGTTCATTTGTCACACACAAGTCCCAAGTCGCAACACGTATCCAGGTCAGTAAGGAATCTTATCTGCGACTCTTATAATTTTTTTTTCTGTATTTTTCCTTCGTACAATATATTTTCTTTGATTATTATTAGACATTGAAGTAGACTCTGTTTTTGCTGAAAACCTGCTTCTCGTCGTCACCACCGCCACCACCGCAGCCACTGCATGGCATGGTAATTTATTGTTGCGATTGGACACCCGGCACACTACTTGCTTGGCCGTGCACAGACAAATTGTCGCAGCAAGAGAACGAGGACCAAGACAAATTCCCCTTGAATATTAATTATTTTAAATCAATTTATGAACTGAATAGATTTAGATAATGAAATCGTAATCGTGTACGTGTTTCCATAAATATTGTTGGAGCGGTTTCTGTTTATTTTTTGGTTTGGGTTTTGAAACATGACCACGACGAGGAAGTATCTATTGAGCGGTCAAAAAACAAATTTAATTGTGCTAGTAAAACTGTTGACATTAAGACAGCTAATTTCATCTGCACTTGGCAGACGCATTTAGTAAGGCATAGGTTTTGCATTATTTATGCATCACAGACAACTTTAGTATACAATTTTATTGAGGAAGTGTCCACAGTTGCAATATTGTGCACGAGCTGTTTAAAAATAAAAATGCAAATTTAAGTCACTAAGCCGTTGGAAATGGTTGGGAATGGTTTTAGCAGCAGGCTTTTTAAACTCTTGTGCAAAGTAAGGAACGTAGGTGAGTAAGGGGGCTGAATAAATTGACCCGGACACAATTACCCTTCCACCTTTTTAAAAATCACAGTGTGCTGACCGGTGCGGGGAAATAAGTGGGAACTAAGCCCACTTTCTTATGGGAACATTGTACACATTCAAAAATAAGAAGAGGGAACTAACTTCCAACATTTAGAATAGGACATTTACAATTAGCCGCGATTTTTCTTTGATTATTTTCAGAGTCTGCGAACTGAATTTTTTTAATTTTTATTCTGTTTAAAAAATGTTCCTTTCGAAATTCAGTTTGCAAGACTCTGAATTAAATCAGAGAAAAATTGCGGCCATTTTGATTTGATTATTTTCAGATTCTTGCAAACCGAATTTGGATTTTGAAAATTTTGTTAAATTTGGTATATATTACTCTGTATCAGTTAAAAGTTAATTTCTCTTTTGTTAATAAAACTTGACTCTTTAATTTTACTTTGTTCTTGTTGGTGAGTATCTCAAATACATCCTGTGGAATTAAGAAAGTGCATAACGTTGCAGAATAAGGCGGCCCTGCCCAGGTTGCGCTGTCTGCCTTCGTCTACAGTCATTTACTGAACATATGATCAGGGCTACCACTTGTTAAATTTTGAAACTGGGTCAGTAAATGTTTGATAAAACTCCTGACGTAGCGTTTTGCTCGTGCTACGATTGTAGCAATATGAAATCGAGTTTTTTAAGTTAAGTCGTGTATTTTGTTTGTGTTATAGAAAAGCCACGTCTTTTAGGAGATGTCTAGCCTCCACATGGTGTTCCTCCTCGGATGGCCATTGAAAGGAAGTTATGAACAAATGTTGCCTAAAAAGAGCCCTATCGAAGGGCAGACTGCCTCTGCTAGAGAACCGTCAAGAGTTGAGCCGCACCTAGCCATATAGCATGAGTTCTCATCTCCTCCGCAGCAGGCGCCGTGGTTATTTGGTCTACAGATCAAGGGTTCCTAGGATAAACTCCAGGAAAAGGACAAATGATGCCTTCAGCCTTTTTTCCTCTACCCACCTTTGGCGTATATCTGCTAAACATCCAAGGGTATAATTTATTGATCTAAGAAAGTTTATAATTTCGCTCGCACCAACAAATCGCTGTGAGAAGCCAGGCCTAGAATCCTGCATGGACTTGGTGTCCTCACTATTTATCCTCATAAATAGATTGCGAGTGGAGCAACTAACAACCACATGACTGGGTCGCTTTTTCTTACGGAAGCATGTATGTCACATTCTGAGTTTCAATAGTTCAACCGTCTGCCTTGCTATTCACATTTCTCGTTTATGTCCATTGTCCACCATCAATCCTTAAGTCGTATGGGGTCTTAGCTCAATAAGAGCCTTGGGGAACTAAAATTGTTTCATATGACATTTTTTCGCCCTAATCTTTGGCATCATTTTGGCTGTCGGCGTATGAACATATATGAATTTGTTGCCGTGCTACAAATCGCCAGTTTTAATGCCAAATATTGGTGTACGATTTTTTTTTAGAAAATGTTCGGAATATTGGTGATGTATCGACCATTGATATATTTTTAACTTAATTTATTTTCTTCCAGTAAATCTATTTCTGCATCCCTAGTAGAGCGGGGAAGTCTCCGCTCATTTCTAAGACGAAAAACAAATTATGAACACTTTTTCTTCGCTCTGACCAACGATCTATAAACAAAGCTCAAACCGATGTTACAAATACCATAATTTTTATTCCGATGCGTTTTATGAAAATCAACTTCCGACGGTTCCCTCGTTTTTGCATAGATTTGTTTTCTTTGCCACATTTGGTGTTCCACAAGGCAGTCATCTGAGTCTCCTTTCTTTATCCTTACTATTAATGGTAGCAATGGAGTCATTAAACTCACACCAAAGACAAGATCAAATTTTTTAAGCTAATTTTTCACACTAGACAACAGTTTTTCAACAAAATCTAGGTGGTTTTCTTAACTGGCATCTTGAAAACTATGCTTACAGCTCAATATCACCAAATGCCAATCTATTACCTTCTCAGTTAAGTGAAGTGAAACAAAGTTCGCTCCCGAATTTACCTTTTCCATAGAAGCTTGTACCGCAGTAGATGTTTGCAATATTACACTCGCGAACTTATGGATCCTATAGTCAAAGACCGGCTTTCCCAGTTTTGAAGCCAATAACCCGAGGTTGCAGATGACGAATGTACAAAGACTCAAGAGTTCATTCTAGTAAGCTTCAAGAGCAGTTAACTATACAGTTCCTTCTGACGCATGCTCCGCGGCGTGAACTGCATTTTTTTTAAAGACTTTGCCGCAAGCTTTCTCCATGCTTACTTATTCAAAACAAATTCCTTCACATTATGCCCATGGATAACGCGGTTGTACCCCAGGCCTACTACAATTCATTTGTCACGCAAAAAAAATGAGTTCTCTTCCCCTATTCCCTTCCTATAGTCATTTCGACTTCAGTTCGCAAATTTTCCGGAATAAAACGTTGAGCCCCCTCTTCCGCCGTTGATAGCCTTTCTACGCTCTTCGCTCTAGCTCCCCTTCGCTATCTATTTGAACTTTCAAATCTCCCAATTAATTTATCCATTAAGCTCAATCCTGTTTATCTTACCGCAAACTCCGAAGCAAACTCGAAAATGTGTCCAATGCCGCTGCCAAATGTTCACAAAATAGTCCCACTCGAAAGCAGTTCACCCCCTCCATCCTTGATGACTTACTAATACATGAGTAGGGTAGTTTTAATTACCTCTAAGAAAGACCTAATGAAAGTGACACCAAGCTAAAGCAGCACCCCGCTCCACCATGAGTTTAAGGGCCAAATCCCCCAAACTGAGGGTTTGTTGAAATTACACACCATAAAACCTTGATGAACGAAATAGACATTGAAATGATGGTATAAGTCCAAACAGTTTGGCTTAGTTTTGCGCAACCCCCTGCCATAATCTATGGCATCGTACTTTGCGTAAATGCGGTTCACTAACAACAAAACGAGGGTAAGTTTGCCCGGTCGAGTGTACAAAGCAAAAGGGTGGGGTGGATATGCACAACCATCATATGCATTACGTAGCAAAATCTCCACATGCCTGCACTTGAAGATAACACTTGGCACGGGCTCAACTCGCAACGCACATAGTCAACAGGGAAGTGCACATCATAAAGAAGACACGAATAATGTAGGACAGAAGAAGAGAAACAGTATTAAATTTAAGGAAGTCCTAAAAAAGTCCTTAAATACATTAAAAATGCTTGACACACTATTGCTGTTTGCAACCCCCGATGAGCCAAAGACAGGCAGTACAAGGGCTCTATTGTGATGGTGGGCGCATATGATAGTTTTGCTTTAGCCTCTTCTTGGGGGCTTTATAAAGTCAGGGGACTAGAAGAAAATACCACGAGCAGCCAGGATCAAGTGTTCCGCAACACAGACGTTACTTTTCGCCATGTGCCAGGGATAAGTGAACACGTATATGGTATCATTTCCCTAATTGCCCATACCTACTCCTATATGCGCTAGCCGGGAAAACCCAAGAGCAAAAGAAAACAAAAACAACAAAATAATTACACAGGGTTAGAGCGTGGACTTACATTCAACGAAGGGTGGGGTGTTGGTACAGCAGTTGCTATGTCGACTAATTGCATTTCTTCGATGTGAAGTTGAAAGTTGAACGGCTTAGGAAATGCTTTCAGATTAATTTCCTGGATAGACATAAATTAGTTGTAAGTAAGGAACACGCGTTAAATTTATTTTCGGGTTGTCGGAGATAGTGTCTTGGGATGAGCTAGTCTACGAAACAAACATTGATCGATCAATATCGTAGGGTGATGAAGAAATGCCGATAATGTTATAAAATACCGCTCAGATTGCTGGAAATGATTGCCGTACTCCTCTGCCTTTTAAAGTAATATGGTAAGCAAAAAAGAGAGAAAGTTCAGATTGACTTCTTGAGCTACTGGGAGTAGTGGCCTTAGCCGCTGGTAGATACTTGTACCGACGATCGTGCCTCGGCATCGAAGGAGGCCGTTTACTACCAATTCTTTTTAGTAACTTATTGTTCGTGCGGTCCTCCGCACTGGTACCTCCACAGGAAGGTTTATACCCTTGCTTCTATGGAGGTTTAGTGTGTAGTTTTACCTGCAACGATGCTTCCACTTTGGAAACAAGCTCCCTATGTTTTAAAACTTCAACCTTAAAGCTATCCACATCGTACCGCAGTGATACATGTATTTCTTCTGCCAGTCAAAAACAGTGAAGTTTAATAAATCTGTATTCAGGAAAAGTCTACTGCTATGGATATTATTTATTGCGTCTGTCTTCAAAACACTAAACACCGTTTAGATCTCCATGGTCCACCAATATCATGGTGCAACACTGTTTCTACTGGTTCTTCTGACATTGAAACTGTTGAACCTAGTACCCTATTTCCAATTTTCTACTTGCAACTAATTTTCCTGTCCACTTTATCTTTTGCAGGTGCTTCCAAGGAAATCGGTACCGCCCTAACACGTGTCTGCCTGCGTCACAAGGCAGTCGAAACCCGCCTAAAAACATTCACTTCAGCAATAATGGATTGCCTCGTATTACCCTTGCAGGTGAGTTCTTATATTTCTTGATGCTCTATGTACAACTAATTCTCCCAAACGTTCATTTATAGGACAAACTAGAAGACTGGAAACGCCAAGTCGCTACAATCGACAAAGAACATGCCAAAGAACACAAGCGATGTCGTGCTGAGCTAAAGAAACGTTCCACCGATACGCTACGTCTGCAGAAAAAGGCACGCAAAGGTCAATCCGATGCAATACAATCGTTGGTTGACTCACACATGCACGATGTCACTATGCGTCGTGTCGAACTGGAAGAGGTTGAGAAGAAATCCCTACGCTGCGCAATGATTGAAGAACGTATGCGTTACTGTACGTTCGTCCATATGCTGCAGCCGGTTGTCAAAGAAGAATGCGAAGTAATGTCAGAGTTGGGCCATCTACAGGAAGCAATGCAATCGATTGCTAATGTTACTAAAGAGCCCAATGTCCTGCCACAATCGTCAGAGGAACTAATCCATGATGCTAAATCGACGATGAATCTATATCCTGAATCACCAGGTGGTGGATCTGGCTCCCAGGGCTGTTCCAATTCGTTGGGTTCGCGAAAGAGTTCTGTTTGTTCGATAAGCTCAATGAATAGCAGTGGTTCGAGCGGTTCGCCAGGGCATCATCACTATCCGAGGTCGCTGTCGCAGGTAAGTGATAGAATAGAAACGAGAGGAAGAAATTGCTTTTTTGTTGTGGAACATTGTTTCATGTTCTCTTTTATTTCTTTTTTTTTTTTTGTTTTTTTTTTTAGTTAATTTCGCCTACCATTCGCTTAAAGCCTGGTGAATCCAGTGATAGTGGTTTTTGTTCATCGCCAGCTTTGACTTCACAGGTTTTTATTTTCGTTTTATTTTTTTTTACTTGTTTTGTTTTTCCTTGCTCACGAGACGAATTATAAGTTTGAACTTAAATTGATGTTTGTGTCTCTCTTGTATAGGCTTCAACTGCAACCAGCCAATCTCATGCGGTATCCACATGGCCACCACATTCCCAAGACGTTCCGACAACAGATCGTCCGCACACAATTTCATCGGCCTACGAGAAGGGTCACCAGCGACCAGCCCTGACAGTGTATACCTTTCAAAATCCCGAGACTATAATGGAAGCGGCCACAACTCCTACAGTTACATCGCAGAAGTCACCGGGCAACGTCCTTTGTCGGCCACCATTACCAGTGGTTAGTATTTATAGTTGGTAGACATGGGGGTTGGCTTCAAACATTTCCTGCCGTTAGCCAGGCGACGGCGAGGTTGATTAGGTAAATTCAGTGGATCTTTAGTTAATTGGCAAATATGTGTTTTTTTTTTTTGTCTTGTTAAGTTACCCATTCCTTTCACTCCCAAAAACATGAAACCGTTTGACCTTATTTTATTTCTTTCAATGGCCACAGTCGGGATATCGGCCGGTAAGTAAGAGACTTCCTGTGGTGAATGTGCCAATGTCTCAATGCGCATTCTATCTGCTTGTGCCTGTGCTTGCTCCAAGAATACACCCGTCGAAACCCTTTATTACTAGATCTAATCGTCCTTTTTCATTTCAACCTAGCACACCTTATAGTTCTTTGCATAATTCATGAGTAATCCATTCTCAAAGTCGAACTTAATCATCCCCATAGCTGTGATGTTTCAAAAGGTGTTACATAACATTGCAAATATTGTACATACTAATATTACCGCATTCATTATAGATATTCAGTTTCTAAGGGATTAAGGGATGTTGTAACGCTTCTTTGCGCCGCGTCATTTTACGCTAGTTTTTTGGTGAAAGCAAAGTCTAATACTGCATGCATTTTATGAAGGTGAAGGTGGTATTTGTTGTCGGAACGTCTTGGGAATGTGGATGCGTTAAAATTAAAAAAAAAACACCCCTTACGTTAGCCTTCCAGTTTTACTTTGTTTTGTAATCAAAATTGTTCAAAACAGTAGTAAGGAATTTTCAGTAATGAGTCATTACTGCACCATTTGTTTGTAGGTAATAGATATGGTAATGATTCCAAATAGAAATGTTTGTTGAAGCTGTTTTTTTTTTTGCTACGCAAATAAACTTCACTAAGAAATGTTGTTTTTACATGCGTTCAATAATATTCGTCGGGAACCACCGCATCAATATTGCCTTAAATTATAAATATCGGCCATAAGTTATTATATTCAAGTAATGATGCAAATAATGGTAGTAAAACGTTAAATAGATTGTATCACATCAGCTTATCAGTTCTTTATTATTTGCCTTTGCGATAAATTAATACCGTTATTGTCTTACTATCAACCACTTTCCATTCAAATCGACTCATCTAACGCCATCGCTAAGTATTTTAATGCAAGCATTTCATTGAGGTAATCGATAAGGTAATGAATGCAAATGGTATAGTTATAACAGTCTCAACATTCATAACCTATATCATCACAATTTGGCAAAATCACATACGCATAATGGATGGAGTAACACTTATTATTTCTTAAACACATCTCTTACTATTTGCATCGATTGCATATTGACGTACTCATTACCGGTAATCGATGTGAAATATTTTTGAATAAAGTGATTGCATTTCGTTGTTATAGGGTATAATGTTAAATTAATTACAAGTAGTAAGCTTGTATTACTTGGTAATGAATGCGATAATGAAGACGTAACAAAATTACAGTCCATCCCTTACTATTCCCCTTATATCATATTCATTGCAGCGGTATGAAATATTTATAGTAGGTATAGATTATCAAACGATTACTACTACTATTATCAATCGTTGCGGTAAAGCTATGATTTTTTTTTTAGTTTTCCTTCAGCATCTTATCTCAAAACTTCACTACTTCTTTTAGACAGTGTCTGATGGCAAAACTCTCCGTTTTTTCTGTTCTCTTTCTTAGCGATGCTCTTCTCTTGAACGACCTCTGTCGGCCAATAACAACAACACACGCAACGGTCCGGGTTTGCTACAACGTCAGTGTCCATCACCAATTCCAGCCCATGTAACAAAAGGTACGTACCACAAAAATCTAACTAGCTTTTATAACTAAACAAAAAACTAACCTTCATCAATTCATCTGCTCTAACCCGTCATAGAACTGTCGCTTCTCCCCCAACAACAACAACAACTGCAACTCCAGCAACAACAGCAGCAACTTCAAAATCCTCAGTATCTACAGCAGCAGTCGCAACCACAACCGACCTATGTTAACTTGTCCGAACTGGCAACAATGGCCGCCATGAAACTAACCAACCAACAGCAGCAACAACAAATCATCCAGCAGTTGCAACAACACCAACAACAACCACAACAACAAGCCCATCATTCGCAATTACAGCAGCAACAGTCGACCGATTCGCACAGTTCCATTTCGTCGGAATCCTCTCTAATTAACCATCCTAATCATTCCTCATCGAATACTCCCTCCCTGCATAGTCATCCATCCATTGAGTCGCATCAAACTTATGTCGGTCATACATATACACCGTCCAGTGGTGCTTCCACACCACACAATCACTATTCGCCACTGCTAACAAATTCGCCGGCGACACCATTGACTGCGGGCGCACCATTGGTTGTCGGCTACATTAATCCGGCTTCAAATAACAATTCCTCTTGTTCCTCGACATCGTTGCAATTGAAGGACGATGCTGGGGAATCGGAGGATGTTTTAAAAATCACAGAGACTGATAGCGCCGCAACTAATAACAGTACTAATGCGATTAACTCGAACAATGATAAACAACCAGAGAATTGTACCGCAGGAACAACAACAACAGCAACAGCCGATGGCCTCAATCAGGACTCGACTGAATGTGATGAACGAGTACGTGCGTCCGTTTTGCAGAAGGCTTCGATGTTTGAAAAACAGGCAGCCGCTGTGAACAGTAGTCCCATCCTGCCATTGACAGGTGGTCGAAGCAGCCATTCGATTTCGTCTGGCGAGAGCAGCTATTCCACACGTAAGGACGAGCTCACGGTAAAGGGGGCAAATGAAACAGCTGCTAGTGAAAAGGACAACGGTAAGCGATGAAGAAAAGTTTCCTATCGTAGTTTTGCAGGCTATTTGGTTCCAATTGCACGTGGTTGTAGATTTAGTTTGAGATTATTCAAATGAGCTAGAAGAGTAGTATACGAGTATATACGTGGTTGTAATTGAATAGATTTTGTAGTGGAATAGATTTATATAGTAGATTACCAGAAAGCTATGTGGCATAGTCTAGTTTTTCTTTAACTCTTCTAGAATCCCTTTTCGAGTGGCCCTTCTTTCATTATTTCGCAGCTATATTTGTATTTATGGAGACCTACTGCAGTTCAACTTATTTCACGACGTCGATGTGCATATATGGATTTGATTCAAGATAGACTCTGTTTACTAAAAATTCACACGTTGGCATTGAGCGCCGATTAACTCATTTAATAATTGCCAAAGATCTTGTACAGTGTTTACCAAGAGTAGAGCAATTTCTGACCAATTAGTAGGCTCTCTAATTTCCGTCTATAGTCCTATGAGCGGAAACTCTAGCAGGAACGATTTTGAATCGATATCGAGGAGAGTGTCTTCCTGCAGACGTCGACGAGCTTGAACATAGTCTTGGTTGAATGGAATAAGACTATAGGTTCGGCTAAGATACCAACTTTTTTTATTTGGATCCAGATCTATATAGATGAAGCTACCATCGAATATTTGGGCTTTGCTGCTGCTTGAACAATAATAACGTTCGTAACTGGCTTAATGAATACTCGGTCTACTTGTGGCAAATTCTTCGTATGGGCATGAGTATGGATACGTCCCAAATAATTACATAGAAACACTTGCTACAAACATTGTTCCAATATGACTGCATGGCCTTTCCTCGAAAGAAATTCACTCCATCCACCTGTTGCTCATATTTGTCACTTCTCAAATATGCCCTGCATTCTCCACTAAATAAGTTCGTAATTGTATAGTTTACTACCAATTAAAAATCGTTACTCGTTATACATCAAATTGTCCTCATTTTGCACTCAAAGCAACTAAGACAATTGCACATCGATACAGACAACTCCCCATTCGAGCGAAATATGAATTATTTATGAGACTCTACTGGTTGTTTAATTTAATTATCATCGTTTAAATTGCGTATATTACGTGTGGTAACGAATAGAAATTGCGAAAAAAACCGGACAATCCTTTCATGTTCTTAACCAGCAGCTAAATTGGAAATTCTAGGTATAAAATGCAACCAGCAGCTCTGCCGTTGGAATTAATGATTTGCTTTCGTGGCTGTTAATTTCATATCAACTCAGGCTCGAGTCGGGTACTATTGTATGGAGCAGACGCCAGCGCATCAATCGTTGACAGACAGAGAGGACAACCTTCACATTTCATGCGGCTTTGTTGTCAACCTATCAAACCAACACCGTGAAATGTGGGTTAGTGCACGCACACGCAGTAGTTTCTAAATGAAAAATAGAAAAAAAACCTGCCATGTCGTTGTCATTGAGCAAGGTGGGAGAGTAATTCATTGAATGGATTCAAATAGAAAAATTATTGAATCAACTGGGGGCATATGGGTGGACGCAGCAGAAGTTAGTAAATATACGTTATTCCGAGACGATGAGTGATCAGCCCTACGAAGGGTTGCCAAACTTATAGGTTATACCAGTGGTTGGCCGATAGTAGTGGATAACTGCGATAAACCTTGTGCAGATACGAGCGATGGTAGTGAGTTCAGTGCCTGATTGATGGCGCCTTAGCTAACTGCCTCAAGACACGCACGAACTTTTTGGATGGCTTGCACAAAGTCTACATAACAAGAGTGCCTGTTCTCTTTTTAAATCACATTTTATATTGACAGCTTATTCCCGATCAATGAGTGAGAAGTGATTAACCACCAACAAGGTCCCAACTTCCCTTCGCATCCAGCTTAGCTAAGTTCAATGTTATCCTGGCGATCCTGAAACGATTAAGCACAAAATTGATTGAACTATTCTTGAAATAAACCCCTCAATCTTCAAAAGCCGCTAAACATTGCTGTAGAGATCGGCTGCTGTCAAGCCAGGCTAGGCAATTTTTGAACTGAAATTGAAAAGTTGAATCTCTTCAATTTTGAGTAGGAATTTAAAAACAAAACCAAGCGGTACCCACTTACTTTATAACGAAAATGTTACGTTTTCGCCAGACATTTAATTTATATTTGCTTTGAGTTGAATGAAATTTTGTATTCTTTACAACGGTTTTTGTTCATATGTAATTTATGTATTCCGTCGTGCAACAGGACAGCGTTGACTGCAACGAACCACCCAAACATATAGGAGAAAATGTTATGTATACGCCAGAGTGGATTTACGTTTTATACGATTTGATTGATTGAGCTACCCAACCGTGAACGACAGTTGACGTGCAGCCTTTCTTTACTGATTTGTTAGATACTATTCTCCACCGAACTTCGTGTTCTGTGTTTGGGCTATGTATGCTGTAGTGCAACAAAATAAGACACGCTGTGAAATATTAACCCACCATGCAACCCTCTTTATGCGCCCTTAGAAATTACTGAGCACGGTCTATTTTTTTTTTATACTTTAAGCACTCTCCTTAAAAAACATATTCCAACAGAGGTTATTCCAACAATTATTTGACTTGTCCCAGTCTGCAATTTGACTATTATCCATCTTTTTTAAGACAACTTTTGGATAGAAATTGTGTACAATACTCAATATCTCAAACTAAATGTACACCCCCGTGCCAACCCAAAAAGCACGCTCTAGCTCCTAAATAAGCTGTAGCACACTTTGAACCTATATAAAAGTAGACAAACTACCATTACTTTGTTGATTTTTTCCATATTTCCATAGACTAGTGCTGAATGCTTTGTTAATTATTTTTTTATTTAATTTCGTTTGTTTATTTTCTTCTTTATTTTTATATATTTTTTTCTTATTCACCCGCTGAATACACACAAAAATGTACACCAATGATCCTGTATAACAACTCCTATTGTATCCTCTTCCAATTCTTCTGTCCACAACACACACTCTCACACGTGTAGACAAAATAGACAAACTTTACGAAGACTCCATTCAAGAACTAAATGATCTTATTGGCGAACTAGACTCCTTTCAACGAGAACATGAGGCGCGTGAAAAGTCTCACTGCAGCAGCACGGATAGTGCCACTCTGACGCCCTCACTGAAGGATGTCATCATGACTGGCAGTAATAGTCAACAACAAACGCCAACAGCAATCAGCAATGGCAGCTATACAGATGTGGATTCGGACAAAATTTCAATTGGCAGCTTCAATTATTCCACCCAAAGTACGACGGCTAGTGATGCAGTTAAATTCGCCTATTCCGACTCTGAATTGAGCCGCTTTGTAAGTGAAACAAGTTCAATGGGATTTGAGAATCCCACATTCGCCCATTTTGCACAATCCGAGACAAATGGCGATGATTTGTCGATAGGTGGAGAAGATTCCATATCGAATGCACAACGCTCAATGAATGACAACGATTCGGGCAGCGGTGTGGTTGTGATCTATGATCACACGATTCCATGCACTCCGGACATTGATTATGTCAAACAGAATTCGGAAATCGTTGTGCTACGTACAAAAGATCCACAAACTCCGGAACCATCGGCATCAGGGTGTTCGTCGTCAGCAACTGCGTCCGCAATGCTGACACCCAATTCTCTGGAGAATCCCAAACAACGGCTGAGTTCATTTCGCAGCGAACAGTATGCAACGCCGGACAATAATAATCGCTCCTCCAATACGCTACTCATCAACAATAATCAAGGTACGAAAACAATGAAGAAATCCCAACTTCCGAAAGTCGATAGTAATAGTAGTAATGGTGGCGATTACCAATTATCCAAGTTGAACTTGAATCGTATCGTCGATAGAAAGACACCAAATTTTAATAGTTTAAGCAATAATAACAATGATATAAGTAAGAACAACAACAATACAATATCACCACTGAGCAAAGACTTTAAGGCGAGTTTAGATGAGAAGCTACGCTCTCAACAGCAGAAGTTAGAAAGTCAACAGCAACAACATCATCAACAACTACAACAGTCACCACTACCACCAGTACAGCAACAAAAATTGAATTCGAAAATAATTTCGAAACCATTACCACCCTTACCACCAACATCATCATTGCCTTCGCATCAATCCCTTAAATCATCATCATTAGCGTCATCTCCATTGATGCCAATGTCGTCGTTGCATCCACCGGTGATCACAAGTGGTGCAGCACCAGTGGTAGCAACGGTGAAGCCGAGCATATCACCACGTCCGGCTTCGTTGTCGGGTTTGTTTTTGCTTTCATTTTCTTTTAAAAATAAAAATTATTGTTTTAATTTGTGAACTTCCTTAAATTTCATGTCTACGAAGCGGTGGTTTAATTATAAAACTGATTGTTAGATGTCGACTGCTAAACTAGATGATAACGAACTTAGTAAGGCGTAACTGTCATAAATGTTGGCGTAGTTTAGTATATGCTTGGCGCATCATTTTGAAGATTACCACAAGGCCTCTTAAAACTTTGAGGTTTCATACTTGGTCAACTTTGAGCTTTGCTAAAATCGGGTACTAGTAATTCAAATTCCTTTTGAATATAGGTGCAAGTACTCTAAACGCACTCGTCAGGTGTAGTATAGTTAAAATGCTTGATTGGGATATTGCGATATAAGAAATGGTTGTTCTAGAAAATCAGCGAGATATATTGTATTGAAGATGTTAGTACTTTATGTTCTTACATTACATCGTTCTAAGGACTTTCATGACTGTGTTTGCCGCGGTCACTCCGATAGACTTATTTGAGATTACTCTTTCATAAAAATTAGGCTAGAACCACCCGGGAGAGTCCGGAATCGAAAAAATCACTTCTGAAACCGTCCCATTGGCAAAAAAATACTCTTCTGGTGATTCTGAGAAGAGAATTTCGCTTCTTGATTTGAAGTCAGAATCCACTCCTGAAGCACTCACACAAGTATAATTTATACAAGTCAGCTAACATTTCACCAACACTTTTGTGGATTCAATCAGCAGCAGCTTTCTTGATCCATTCAATTACAGAATGAGTGGATCCCCGAGTGACACCAATAGAAAAGGAGACACTAATGAACTATTAGATACCCAGTCAGAACTAATATTTGCCCGAATTGACGATTTGTTGCTGTTTTTACTAAACATGATCAATTTATTAAAACTTAGATAGAAAAAACAATATTTGATAAATCAAGTGAGTGATTCCATTTAGTAGAAAAATACAGCAGTTCCGATTCGTGAATGTACACTTTGATGCGGTCATTTTAGACTGTTCCATGTCTATGTTTATGGTACGTTTCAATAAACTGTTCTGAAAAAAAAAAAACTAAAGAATAAATGAGTAAGGGGAGGATATATTTTAATTACTCTCCAATTAACATCAAAGTAATAATCAAATAGACGAATACTTTACAGCGGCATGATACACTTTGCATAGCCTTCTGTCTCAAAAAGTCACTGTGGAGTGCATTCAGATAGAGATATCGTAAGATTCCTGTCAATTAGTCCTTCAATCACTTGTGGATTACATATTGTGTTAATTTTTTTTGCAATGATCCATGCACATTTGTTTTGGGCATTAGTTATTAATTCTTTGATAACTTGGGGTGATTTTTATAATCGTTTTTTAAATCGTGCCAACATTATTTGTTCGAAAAAGTCAATATGCCACACATTGAAATCAGTCTCACAATTTGACCACCGCTCGCATTATCTTAAATATTGGGTACAAGCGCCCCCTATCTTTCTTATTCTTGGTGATGGTATGCATTAAAAAATTGATTCTCGCTTACTAACCAGAATGAAGAGACCCCGCCACTAAAAAAAAAAAAACGAAATAACACCCCAAACTTGTGTTTTGTTTGTAATCAAAGGAAAAAAAGAATCTCCCGGTCCTTATTAAATCCCATTTCCTCTTTGGTTATTGTTTCTGTTGTTACTACTTTCTAAATGTTTTTTGTTGATATCTTTTGCATTTTGTATTGTTTTCTGTTCGTTGCTTTCGTTGTTCATAACTCATTGCCATCTATCATCTATGTACCATACACACATGAATATCAAAATTTTGAATTAAACAAACACACATAACACTGACGAATGAAATATAACACAATAAACACTGAACAAAAAAAAAAGTGAAATATAAATACTATAATATAACAACAATGAATTGGCTAAAACAGAAATGAACACTACTATTGTTGAAATTGTAAATGAAAATAAAAAGTATTGTTGGTGTCTTGTGGTTAATTGTATATAAATACATACACTATATCTATGTATACTCGTTGAATGTGTAAATCTTATAGTAAAAGAACAAATAAAATACATTATTAACTTTTCAACCTTTTGATATTGATATTTGAACTTAACTAATGTATGATTTTTCTTCTGTAACCGAAACTAGGCTGTGGTACACGAATCGCAAGACGTTCCTCAGTGAATACAGCTAAACCACCGCCGCCAGTACGACGCAGTTCGTCGGTTACCCCGAGTCATAATCAATCGACACCGGTAAGTTAAAAGCAGGATATCTTTCAGCACAATTGGAATGTATTTCAGTAGTGGGGCTAACATTAAATTCGAAAGATTACTAAAATTTGGACTTCAACTTTGCATAAACAATTTACTGATTGTTGTAATGAAATGTTTGCCAATTTACATTAGTTGTCTAAGGCACTTTGGCCACAATTCGCCTGGGAAATAAGTAGGAAACTTCTTAATATATGCAGGGAACAACTCAGGACTATAGTCGCAGCTGTGTGAGGGTTCTGTCTTTTGAGAAAACTCAGGTTGGCAAACACGAACTCTTGCCGGTTCTGCAATGATTTGCAAGCCGAGGAAAATACAGCACTCGTTATATTTAAACGCGAACCAATACCTCTTAACCACTAAGGGCTACTTAGTTTCAACAGGAATATTGTGTGCTTTTTAATAGAAATTGTTTACTTTACGGTTCCAAGTGCGGTATGAGATCTTTCTCTATCATACGCCTCATACTTAAACTAAATTATTACGGCGCGCGGTGGATCTATATACTTATAGCATTGGCAACTGAGTAAAATGTGCCACTGCCTTACTATTGAGGTGTTTTGCGTTTTAGAAACCGTTTAGTTAATAATTCCTCGCAGTTTATGCGTAGCTATGACTATCCTGTTGAAGTAATCAGACTCAATTATTTCTTTTTTAAGTGTGTATTTGAGCTCACGCACTCATCTTTCGTGAAAATAAGACAAACGTCATCAGCCTTAGCCCATTCTAATGAACACGGGCCATTAAGCATTAGGTGTCTTCCACTAAGCGCCACCTGCAGCGTTGTTGCTCTGGGGTTGTAAACAAAGACCATTCGAGTCGTAACTTTAGCGTCGTTGTGTTCTGCCAGCAGACTCCTCGTATTCATCATAATGAACCAGCACATAATGAACCAGCAACTGGTTTTTCTTCCCTTACAGCCTTTTTGACCTAGGCTTGTAAAATATTAACTTCTATAGCGCTGGAAGAAGACGTCTGATAGAAAGAGAAAGATAGTGATGACAATAATATGGAAAGGGGATGAATTCTCATTTCATATCAATATAGTTTGGTATCTTGGTCAAGAAGGACCTCATTTTTAAACTAAGAATAAATATTGAAGTACATATTAATAAAAGTGTTTTGGTGTTGTTCGTTTAATTTCGTCATACTTCGCTTTCTTTAAACTCCATTTGATTTATTTAACACACTTTAGCTGTAAGCAAATTGAATATTTAACTAAATTGTTTTATCTAATTGGTCTAAAACGAAATACTATCCGTACTATCCTTTCAATCCCTTTCCCAATGCGATTGTTAAATTCCGCCCACAGAATTCACCGAATCTAATACATCAAACTACAATGAATAACTCTTCGGAGAGTCTGCCACCACCACCTGCGTACTTGTTGGATCGTCAGCAATCCAACAGTATACCCCAAACTCTATCGGCCGCTTCATCGATTAAGGTGGCGGAGACTGTTAAGGCATTATCTGCGATACGACATACACCGGCGAGTCCCAGTGCAATCAGGAGAGCACAAAATATGATAAATCAACAACAGCACCACCAGCAGCAACAACAGACTGCAACGATACAGGTGAGAGATGGCGTAGACATTTCCCTCATACAATCCTTTTTGGTTCTATTTATATTTTTTATTTGAATTTTAATTTTGTATAACCTTCCATATTCCTTGACATGAAAACAAATCCAGAGTCAAACACACGAGAACAACATTTATTCAACATCTCCCCTGATGCATGATGCTCCTACCGTAGAGAATATATACAGTAAATCACCACCACAACCACCACCGAAAGCACAACAAGTATATCAACACTATGAACATCCTCAACCTGTACCACCATCCCAAATGCATCTGCAACTGCAGCCGCAACAACAGCAGCATTACAATCACCACAGTCAGCTGAATAACCACAGTCATCATGGTCACTATAATAATTATAATCACCAGCAGCAGTTGCAACAATCTCTGCCATCACCTCCGACGCTGCCACATGAGCAGTCAATGGTACCTCCACCATTACCCCCACCAAATCCCCAACCACCACCAAAAAACCAACAACAACATAATACAATGAACACAAACAATCATATTAGTTGTGATAATGATCCTGTAAGTTTTTGTTTTTATTTTATGTTGTCTTTCTTTTGGGGTCAGTAAGCAGATGGGCTTTCGTGGTATACCTGAGGGCAGTCACTTCCGGCTTGGGCTCTTATTCAAAATTTATACGATTCTATCAATATTAAGTGAATTTCTGTCTAACACATTTTTCTCTGTTTCTTCCACAGTCCTTCAGAACGACATGCAACTCGCCAGGAATCTACGCTCAACCAAAGCAGGTGAGCAGCATGTCGAGCTTCCGTTCGTCCAGTCCTGGTCCACTGCTGCAACAACAGCAATCACATGCGCCACCAGCTCAGCCAAAGACGAACCCTGTTCTCATTGCTCAACTAAACGCACGCCTCAATAAGCAGCAGCAGCAGCCAGATTATGGTACCTACCAGATAGCGGCACATCATCAGGACAATAATCGTTCAGCAATTAGCGCTCAACAACATCAACCTTTGTACGGATCGACACCAGGTTCACCGCATCATCAACCACACCATCCGCAACAGCAGCAGCAACATCACCATCATCATCAACAGCAGCAGCAGCAGCAGCAGCAGCAACAACAACAACAACAACAACAACAACAACAACACAACCAAAGCTACAATCAGGCATCCACTGAGCAAATATACTCGCGCCAAATGAACGATCGTTACTGCCAGGCTCAGCAACAACAACAACAACCACAGCAGCAGCAGCATCATCATCATCACCAACAACAACAACAACAACAGCAGCAGCAGCAGCAGCATTACGACGGTAAACAAAATCAAATATATGGTAGCACTCTTAGTAACACTTCCACCCACCACCATCACCATTATAATAATCCACCATCATCGTCATCATCTCTCTATCACCCTCCATCTCAACCATCACTATCACAATCATCTTCATCTCAATTACAAAATGCAGCAGCTCAGTCCATGTCGGCCGCTCAGCATCACCATCAGTATCAGCAGCTTCACTATTCCGGTCCTCCACCCCAAGAAGAGCCACCACCACCACCCATCACATCTGCTACTATGCCGCGAAGCTTACGCGCCGCTCATATCAACTCCGTCATCTCATCCAATCACGCCAATGCTACTGCGACTTGCGCTTCTTCTACATCCACAATTCCTAAGAACCATCATTTACGCTCGCAGCAATATCACCATCTGCAGAGCATCAACAGTAACAATAACAACAACAATCACACCCAACGACCGCCATCGTTAGCTGGTGCTGCTGCCATCAGCGGTGGTGGCGGCGGCAATGGTGGCGGTACTTATCATAAACAGCCTCCAGTTCCAGTACGGCATAGTAGTGCCCAGCAAAAAATATACGTTACGACAAATCCATTTATGTCCACAACGGCGATTCACTGTTCGACGGGTAATCCGCCACCGACATGTTCTACTCCATCGTCAATGGTGTATGCCCCAATGTATGGAAGCAGCGGAGGAAATGGCTCTAGGCAAACTTCGTTTGGTCATGGTCCAGCACATCAACAGCATCAACAACAACAACATTACCAACAGGCAGGAACAGCTCCCTCGGGAGGACAGTATGCGACGAACACAAGTAAATGAGACAAACAACACTTTGCTGTGGAGAGATTTTTGTGTTTTGGTTTTTGTTCATTCTCTTGATAAATCGCGTGAGAGTGCTTCGACAAGATGTTCAATTAATTTTTTCTTAAAAAAAAAACAACGAAACATCTTGTGATGGATAAACAATGACATCTTCCTTGTATGTGTGACATGTCCTGCTGACCCGCCATGTGGAAGGAAGAAACATTTTCGCCGAATATACGCTGCATTTTGTTGTTTGATGCTTGATTTATACTTTTTGTTTTTCTTCTAAATCTTAAAGTTGCTTTTATCTCATTTGATCGTTTGCCAATTTTCATATCGTAAATAATGCTTTTATTTTTTTCTCTTCTCGTTAATATTGGCACTTTTTGCAGCAACCATTACAATTTATTACTTTTTTTTTAATTAAAACCTTCTGACTTCGCCTGAGCGATGAAAGGCACGTCGACTTATAAGATCTACTGTGCCATAGGGCCAGAATATTGCTTAGGTTAGCAGGTTCTCCACTTTTCTAATAAAGTTAATCGAGCTGCTGGCAGATGACTTCGTCATCTCTTCAGAGCACAGAAGCTCCCTGTAGAAGATAGTTCTTCTCATTCCGCATAGGGCTGGACTCACATATTATTTGCTCAGCTGTTTCCTCTCTTCAAGACTCAACCGACAAAGTGAAGAGTCGGTTAAATTTATTTTATTTAAGTGATATTGTAGGTCGTAATGTCCTGTGAGGAAACCAGTCAGGTTTTTGATATCATGCCTATTTAGATTTAAGATTCTGTTGGCATGTTTTTTGACAGGCTGTATAGCACGATTTGCTTGTCTTAGACCTGGGATATTCTCCCAATATGTAATACATTTTGTGTGTTCCCGTCAGAATGAAAAGAGTTTCACAGACCATTCTGGCCATTTCGTCGGCTTTCTCGTTTCCCTCATGACCCGGAATCTACCAAAGTTTGGTTTTATTCCTAAGGCCAAGCGTTTGAAGAGCGTTGAAACAGTTAAGTTCCATTACAATGTTTTGATTTATAATAAATACATATTTGATTCCAAACGGAAGCTAATTTCCTATTCCCACGTTATGTTTTGTTCAGTGTTCTAAGTTTTTGTAATTATGAACATCTTTGATTCTAATCAAAACAGATTGACTAAAATAAACCCTGTAGGCGCAGTGGCTTAGTGGGTAGTGTGTTGGACTACTAAAATTCCAACTTAGGGTTTTCTCCACCGCGCCACTTTTCGCGAACGTCTGACAGACATCCGAGAGTATAACTGTCTTGAAAGAGCTTCTCAATTAGACGTTTGGAATCGGCATAAAATTGTAGATCCCTTCCATTCGTTCCAAAAATGAAACTCACACAAAACGAATGGCTGTGAGAAGCTAGGCCTTGGGTCCCACGGACCTGTTGCGCCTACTGATTATTAATTACAATAATTAAAATAAACACTGGTCCCTTTTATGGTTTTGGTAATTTATCATGTTCGTACACGTTTCTGGTTGAACACGATCAGTTGCGTAGCCACCCTTCAGGCCTCTAACCTAATCTGACACGCTTAGCAATATCCGTTACTATGTTCCTTATTGTCATCTTTGGTGTTATCTTGCATTAGGAAAAGCGTGAAGTCAAGCAGTATAGTCTTAGTTAAAGGAAGGCAGGATGGGTACAAGCTTATCTAGCGTTTCTTAAGATCTGTACAAAATATTAGAACTACTAAACTACTGTCTATATGGACAGAGATTTGATTTCCTTTAATTAATTTATTTTTATTCAACTCAAACGAAACTTAGCATAGCTTTTGTTCTTCTCAATAGTACCTACCTTCTTTCCTTTTTTTGTTGGACGATTCCATTCCAGTTGGTAAATTACTTTCAACATGTACACATCATTATTTTCTGTATGACAATTGGCAACTAAAGAGAATAGAAAACAAATTGTGCCAGCAAATAGATTTTATTTCCTTTCAGCTTACTTAATTACATTTATTCACAAAACTTTTAGTACATATTTAATAATTATTTTGTTTAATACGTATCTTAATTATGTTGCAAATGCATTTGTCATGTCATTTGGTTTTGTTATTTCTCATTTCCCGAGTGTGGTGATTATTAATCCTCATTTGCACATTAAATAATTAAATACTGCTTTTTTGTTTGTTCCGCTTTATATTGAAGTTTATTATTTCACTTCATTCTTCGAATAAAGAAATATTTGTTATTTTTACTTTCAGATTACTCATCCACGAATAACGATAAATCGGCCAGCATCCGATCAAAGGCCAAAGCTGAATTCCTAGAGAATCTCAATGCAAAGTTGGCCAAACAGGGCATCTCTGGACGAGCATTCGCAGTGCGAAATCTAATCAACAGTAAAGCATTGGTAAGAAATAAATATTAACATATTAACAAGAACAAGTAATTTTTTTACAAAACACACGCCCTTGTGCAATCGAATTCAAATTTTGCTTGTATGCGTACAAAAATACAAATTTTAGTTGTATCAAAATCCGAAAATATTATCACGTCCAAGTTCGCAATATCAACAACAACCACAGCACCAACAACAACGATCCCCGTCGAATGGTGGCGATGTAAGAAAATGAGACGCTGTGATCCCGAACGAATTATACAAAGTAAGATGAGGACGTGGTTATGTTGAATGGAAGTGACTAAAAACAAGCTAACGATGGTTTCGATAATAATACATAAAAGCTAACCCGTTGAAGATGAAATTTTGTTTTCATATCCCACTGATGATGTATCGATATTTTTAATTTTGATGTAATAATGAAATAATATACATACATACTTACAAACTAAATTCTCCTATTAAAAGAGCAACCTACATAAGCTGTTGCATGACTCGCCTTAGCTTTAATTACAAGCGATTATGATTGAAGTGACTTACTGAGGCTCCAATTGATGTCATTGTTCTATTAGAGCGAAATCCGATCGACTGTCTCAAGCACTGATATAGACGAGTTTAATAATTGGAATTTATCACCAAATACTTTATCTTTATTTGGTTTTCAATGATTCTCATAATAATTGACGAAAGCTAACGATCCATTATACAAGCTAGACCCATTCCCGGCAGGGAGAAATTTGTATTGAAAGCGCAGCTATATTTCCAAATATTTCGAGCTCTTTGGCACCTCCATTGGTAAGTTTGTGGGGGACCACCTACAACCAGCTTGGCAATAAAAACCGTAGAAAAGAAATAAGATAAAATAATTATATTTTACGTCCTTGAATGCTACCAATGTCCGGAATAACGTACGTTTACCTTCTACAAAAACCACCCAGACTTCTGTGCGAAACTAGGCAAAACTTTGATAACTAGTGCCAACCTCACGCACGAAACCAAGTGTAAGTCTAAGATGGTGTACTTAACCCCACCCCCAGAACCCACCTTTCTTTTTACTTGGATCTGCAGCCGATAGTGGAAATCTGAAAAAAAAAATTTCCTACTAGTTTTTTCTGTGCATAATAGGTAAAATATTTAAGATTGCGTAGCAATCGTATTTTTGCAACTTGCCACATCGTGTCCAGGTAATATTTTCCAAAAAAAAAAATTAAAAGAAAACTTCCAATATACAGAATATTTTCATTTAGCGCCACCTGTGTAACGGAAGTTGGTCCTGTGAAGCGAAAATGACAGGATCTTAGGCTCTCCCAGTGATTCCTAGGATAACAGGAAATCCTTCAGAATCAAAGGGTCACTTGACAGGATGTTCAGTAGGCATTGTGCTGGAGGCATGCTTGCTTAAAGCGCGGAACTAACTCGTCGAAATGGGTGGGTTCTTGCACACATTGCAGTTTGCGATGAACTCTCTCACCTCAGCCGCCATATTAGGCCAGTAGAAGCGCTCACGCAAACGATAGAGTGTTTTAGAGATACCGCCATGCGAAGCTGTTGGCGGGTCATGAGCGAGATGGACTAGGTGCTTGGTCAGTGAAGTTGGAATCCAGAGCTTCCAGACAAGGTCGTCGTCTCTGGGATTTCCAGCACAATGCCTACTGAACACCCTGTCAAGTGACCCTTTGATTTCTGAAGAATTTCCTGTTATCGTAGGAATCACTGGGAGAGCCTAAGATCCTGTCATTTTCGCTTCACAGGACCAACTTCCGTTACAAGTTCCTTATTGCTGGTGGCTTGAACTGTGGCTTCTTACTTTTGTTTGTGAACAGCAACAAATTCGATCTACCAGTTTTCTAAAGAAATTTAGTGCGTCATCTGCGTATGCAGATAGTTTTCCCCTTCGGTTTTAAAGTTTCATTAGTATTTCGATGAGGACCCAGAGGGGGAGATAAGTCCTTCTTATGGGGGGTGCCTCTTGCTACAGTTATTCTACGGTCAATCTGGAATACTCTTAAGCAATGCTATCATGGTTCTCCCTTAAATCTTTAATGGAAATTGTGTTCATATTGAACATTCCACTCCATCTAATACATGGGTTAAAACCCCCAACTTTCGCTCACCGACGTTGACAATCTAATCCCCAATGAAGGTACTTAAAGATCAACAAGACCGCAGGGCAGTGATTACTGTATTTAATCTAAGGTATACAAGAAACGTTTTTACTAATTCAATCCCTGCAGAGATTGCGACCAGTTGGTCATTGATAACTCTTAACAGCTTTCAAATAATTTCGGCCGCTTTAACCCGCACAGTTTCGTTATTATTTAAAAAAATCAACTCAACCTTATTGTATAGCAAATATTTTACTAAGCAATCTTTTCTCTTTATAGCCCGATCCTCGATTGTGTCACGAATCCTTGATGGATCAAATTAAACGTGGCGCAAATCTCAAGCGAAATCAAAAAATTAACGACAGAAGTGCCCCGAAAATACACTAAACAATAAAATCATAATTATACGCTAAACTGTACTAAAGTTTAAGAAAATACTTGTTTATTTCTTTTCTGTAAGTTGAAGTTTGATTTTATTTTATTTTTTAATATATTTCTCTTCTGAAATTTACTTACTTATTATTTATTCATATAAAATGAAGTAAACTGCAAAGAAAATTAAATTTAAGTTTAATTTATTTTTTTTTGTTTATTTAATTTTAACTATAAATACGAAATGAAAGAAAAATTGAATTTATAAAGAAATTAAGTGGAAGACAATGTTGTAGTTATAAAATTAGTTTTCCCTTATTATTTAATTAATTAAAAACAGTAAAACTTTTATTTAAGAAATAATACTGTTTGCTATACAACAAAAAAAAAAGAAGAAATACAAACAGCAAATATACCGAATAATGAAAATAATATAACTAACTATATATATATAGATATTGTGGAAACTATGAACATTGTATGAATTTAATATTAACAGAATAAAATTATAAAACAAATATACATGTGGAGAGAGTTTATTTTGCTTTTGGAAATTCTGAACTTGTTTATAGAGTTCGAAATTTGTTTCCTTTTAGTTAAGCAAAGTATGCATTTGTATGGAACGATTTACAGAGAATTTTTGTCTTGTATAACAATCTTTTATAGATTTTACATAGTGATTGCCATTTCATGAGGTTACAACTACTATATATTTTCAATCAATTTATATAAGCCGGCATTGTGGGCAATTGAAATTACAGTTTTTTCGTATACTGTATACCTGGTGGTGGTACGATTAATTTTTTCCTAGACATGTACTGGCAACCAAAGTGTTAAAATTGTTGTGTATAATTAATTTTTAACTGATTGCATTTTCACAATTACAAATAAGAAACCGTGTAAAGCTAATTATTTAATCTGTATAACTTGAGGAAACTTTTTTCCTAAGCCTATAGAAATAGATATCTGCGTTTGGGCATTTGATTACATATCCTTTTTGAAACCATTTATATACTGTACACTTTTGTACAGCAGAATTTGTTCGAACGATGTTAAATATATGAATTACTTTATAATCATTATAATAAAATGAAGGAGATGTCAATTGAAGATTCAAAGAAATATATTTAAATAAACTGTCATTTTTGGGAAACCTAAATAAAAGTCTGAATTCAGTAATATTGTCAAATTTTAATGATTACAAAATAGCATTACTAGGATGGCTCATTTTATGATTAGACGTATGCTTGGGGTACTACAGAATGGACATTTTTCAGTTGCATTTATGTGTGGAGGCCAAATAATGATTGGATCAAAATACTATTTAACATAATATACGTCAGTTAACTCGATCGAATTTATATCAAAAATAAAGAAAATCCTCTCCTTAACAGTAGAAGTAATGCTTTTATGGGATATTAAGTTGGGACAAGCGTCGTCTGAGTGATGGTGCCCGGAAACAAATAAGCAAGTCACTTGCTAATGTCCGGACGTGAGCCTGATATCTTGTCTCCTTTTTTTTACTATATTTGGATACAGTCTTTTCTGTAAATACTTTTCGCGGTAATGCCGAACCAAAAATGCTTTAACAGCGCCGAGATGTGCTTGCTAATAAAAATCCACTATGCCATTTCCAGACGCGGCACAAAATCTGAACGCCAACGTCTCCTATTCTCTATTGTCATCCGAAATAGCCTAGATATTAGACTTGTGACCACCTTTTCCTTTCGGAATCTGCTGCTACCGAGGCTAATATGTCGTTTTCCATTGGGCACAAAAAGTACTCTTCTGGTGATTCTGAGGAGAGATTTTCCTCTCTCGATTTGAAGTCAGAATCCACTCAAGTGTAGTTTATGTATTTTATACAAGTCAGCTGACAGCTGCCGTAGATTATTATTTTTTTTGGCATTTCAACAATACTTTTGTGGATTCTATCAGAAGCAGTTTTCTTGTTCCATTGGATTAAAGAATGAGTGGATCCCCGAGTGAAACCAGTGGAAAACGACAAACGACTCCACGTTGGTGGAGTGTGACAATCCAATGTCAATTATGCTCATCTGAACGTCTAAAAGCAACGTTTTTCGCCAGAATTCTTGGCTGGATTTAATTTGCAGCCATCGAATATTTAGGATGAATCCATATCAGCGGAAAGTATGGGTGTTTTCATAAACGTCGAAAATCTGCGCTAGTACAATCGTCTGTTGCATTAATGAACACACTTCTACATCAGAAAAAAAACAGAAATGGCTGCGAAAGAATTTGTGATGAAACTATTCTTTTATCAATTAATAATTAAGTTTTCGCCCCGTTCCTCGCCCTGCTTCTTCTTCTTCTTAAAAAATGTCAAATTTAGTTTGACTTTTTCGCACTTAAAGTTTTGGTTTTACTTCGTTTATGAACATATCTCCTGCAATTCCTCTGGGTTTGTTCGATCAAAAATCTGACTATGAACACGTCTATAGCAGGTCTTAGTAAGGAAGACGTTTATGAACTCACCCTATGTAACTTTCTCGTGACATTTGATTATTGTCGAGATACATAAACAAATTTACCTCCTCCATCGGCATTTGTTTTGACCCCAATCGGTTTGTTTTTTGACTTTAACGGTTAGATCGACTGATTTTGCACTTGTAGTATTTGCACTTTTCGTGTAGTCTAGCCCGCTGATGAAATATATATCATCGGTATATTCAAATTTACCTTGTTCTTTAAACGATCTATAAACGATCTCATGTGTCTCAGATCCACCTTTGTGGTAATCAGCAAATCGTTTATCGCCAGCAGAAAGAGTATACACCGAAAAAATTCCTCTGACGGAGTTGGAGAGTTGGACAATGAACAGAACGAAACACCTTGCGCTCTGTAGAACTCCCTTATAGCAACAACTATTCTTAGCAATAGATCCCTCTCCTGAGAAGAGATCTTCACATGCTCTCACGATTGTTTAATCGTGCCAGGACGGGCATTGAACATTGAATCGATTTTATGACTTCACTAGAACGCAGTATTGCGATTATCAATTTGTTGAAATTTGTTTTCAAAATTTGTACTTAAAGTGTGACTTCCCAAAATTGTCATTAAATTATACTGGTGAGGCTGAATTATGTCATAAACAGGGCTCCCAATGACTAGAATTTTACTCTACATAAATATTCAATGAAATACACTTTTCGACATCAGAAGCTTTTTGAGCGTTTCCTTTGCATAAACAGATCAAGATTAGTTCTAAACAGTTTTAAACAATCAGTTATATTAACAAATTTAGGCAACCTTTACTCCGAAGTGCATAAAGCGCATTAAAACAGTTTGAAGAAGTAAACAATGTATCGCTTTACTGATTTGCAGAACGTTAGCGATCACTTATTATATTTAAAGTATACTAGCGGACCCCAGTCTGCTTTGTAAGACCTTAAAATTTTAATTTTTCTAACTACATATTTTGCTTCGTTGAGTCGAGGAGCTTCGATAAATGTTTATGGACACAAAATGTCTTTTATCACATTGAATTTCACTATTATCCGAAATTTTCCAAGCGATAAATGCGATAAATGCAAGATTTCGACGAAAAAAAATGTTTCACCTTTTCTCCGTAATTTTCCGAGTTTTCCACTAAAAATGTTCATTTGCATTGCATTTTCGACGATTTTATTTATCCCGACTTTTCCGGAGGGTTTTCCCAAAATTTTCTTTCGTAAAAACCTTCTCCTGACATTTCCGAACAACTGAAAATGTTTAGCCAAATCGGCCCAGTCGTACCTACTCAATTGATGAATTACTATAAATTTTTCACACCATTTTTATATTTATATAGATTTTATTGAATTTATGACGTAACAGAAGAACATAACCTTTGTAATATACTGGTCGCGTTTGATATGAATGTACTGCACTGATGTCCAGTTGATCATTTGGCTCATCAAGTGCTGTGCTTTTTTCAGCGAGTTTTGTAAAATTTCATAGCAATTTTACTCCCACATCAACTAAGAAGTGTTCTTGTCTCCTGACTCAAGCTGCAGCGACTCTAAGCATTGCGTTTTTTTTAATATCATTTTTTGTGTCCACTCTAAATTTTAAACTTAAAGGAACATTAAAAAAAGATTATTCATGAGGCGCATAGAATTTAAGATAAATCAAAAACCCTTGTCAATGCTGTATTTTATTTCAAAGCAAAGTGCAACCAATATTGGACTGATACAATTTTAAATCCGAAAACAAAAATTTAACAAGATTTTTGAAAAAAAAAAAAAAAATAATAATAATAGTTTAAATAAAATTATAATCTTCCAAAAGACTAACAAGCAATCTTTACACTTCTACCTACAATATTCATAGCACTAAGCGACTGAAACTTTTTTATCTGAACGTTTGTAGTCAATTTAAATGCATTCAACTAAGAAACAAAACTAAATACACTGCTTACGCCATTTGATGAAATAAAAACGTAAACGCCGACACCTGTTCAAAAGCACAATTGCATTTAGTTTATTAAAAGCAAAGGTCTTCGGTTCCTGCCAGTAACCTATAAATTAATTGTTTCTCAGTGCTTATCAGGCCAAAAAATTCAAGACTATTTGAAGCTGCCACTTAAATAAATGATTTGACTGCATTTTAAATAAATTCGCAACCTTTTTTTATAATTCCACCGAAAACACCGTTTTCAAGATCTGAATTCCTCCTTCAGAAATAATTCATTTGACTGGAATTCAAAAAGTAACTACATACTTCATCATAAACTATATATCATTCTACCTTCCTTGACACATACATATTAATAAAAGTACATAAATGTTCATTTACCAATTAGCTAGAGGCTATTTATTATATTTCCGTTAAAAAACAAAAGAAAATTATATATATCACATATATCGATTGCTTACGTAATATATTTGAAGAAAAAAAAAAATCATTTTTAAGTGTGTACTGTCTTATTTACAAGTAACCATTTTGTTCAGTAAGCTATTTTGTATATAAATTATATTTTACTATTAGGTATTTGTGAGATTAATTTGTAATTTGTTTGGTTTTAATTTTGAATGCATAAATATAGATATTTACACACTATTGCTAACAATAAAAATTAAAACAATAACTACATTTAAATCTGTGTATCTTTTGTAATTGACTATCGCATAACTAATGTCGCGTAATAATAATAATATTAACACTTATATAATAAACTTCAATAAATTTGTATTAAATAATTCGTATATTGATTATTGTCAATCTAGATATAAAATTACAAAAAAAAAAAAAAAATATGTAAAAGTACTATAGCTATATATGTGGAATATGATATACTTTTAGCAAAGTGGAAAACTACCGTTGGAGATGAAATAAAATCAAACACATGAAATGTGAAACTAATAGCTTGTCTCTGTGTCTGTAATATTCTTTGGGCCGATGTTGGATTCATCAACTCGTTTCAGGTTCGCACATTGCAACAACAATCATTTTCCAAAGACTATTAAAGTTCGCTTTACATGGGCGTTGATCTGAATGGGTGAAGGTGATTCAATGTTAGAAACAAAAACTTAAAATAAAGCGTTTATTAAATAGGTACAAAATATCACCGACGGCAAATAATTTTCATTGAAATTGTTAAGACGTTATTCTAAAAGTTAAATTAGCCTGCATACTCTTTACAATTGTACTCAACTAGTAAAACTTCTTTCTTTAAATATTCCGGTTGTCATATTTGTTACTAGTAAGTATTATGATTCTTGTTTTGGAATCATCAGTCTGACTTTTATTTTTCACTTTTACAAAGCCATCTTTGCTCTCGCCATCGTCGACAATTCTTACCAAATAATTTCGCCTACACAGAAACATTGAATAACTTAGCATTAAAACACTTTCCGCTAAATTTTTAAACATGAACATTAAAGAAATTCAGATGACACTTTTTCCGTTCATGATATTTTAAATCGATGAAATTGGTCTGGACCAGATGTACATTGTTCATTGAACATAAAATTGGATTGGGCTGTCATGCTACGTCGGTCAGTCACATACTCGAACTCTGTACACGAAATTCTTGACTAGATTTGTCGGCTCCATAGACTTCAACTGAAAAAAAAAACCGTCCTTGTGATTGATCTAGGTTAATCAAAACTGAAGCATCAAGTCAGAAATCGTTACAAACACCAACTCGATGAGTTTTTTCTTACGTCTCTATTCGACTACCTGCGTTTTTGTATATTTTACCTTTTCCTGGTTGGGATCTTAATACAAAAATGCCATGTAAATTCAGCCTAGTGTCGTTTTCCATTGGAACAGATAAAACACTTTTTTGAGATTCAGAGCAATTTTGCGAATCTCGATATTTGAGCGAGATTCACACCTACTTACACTAACCCCAAAACATTTAACATTTGTCAAACATTAAAGTGTGCTACTAATTACGTTTTTAGAAGAGAAGTCTGTGAAAAATAGAGGACAATTAAGATTTGGCTGCTGCAATAGATATCAACATAAATTGAGTGGATTTTTATAAGCATACATTACAATTTATGAAAAGCTGACTCTTAAAACACGCACAACCACAAATGCAAAGAATGAAAAAACGACATAAGTTAACAAAATAAATAATTTAATTGTGAACTTAAAGGCGGATTAAATAATCGTGTTATGTTATGACGAATAGGTTCGACTCGTTTATTATTTATTACTATTTTATTTCTGTTCAATTCAATCCATTGGTCTCAAAAAAGAAATAAAGATCATCTTCAAAATTAAAGGACTGGAAATAGTTAAATAGGTAAAACTTAAACCAAAATAATTAAGACTGTCGTAAATCCCCATCACATGATATTTTCAGACAACTAAATTATTATCAGTCCTTAAATCAATGTTTTGTACACTATAAGAGACAATGTCAAATTTTGTCTCTGAAAAGCAATCTTAATTAGTCCATACGTAAGTGTGTTTCTTTATTTGCAAAGGACGGTTGTAGCAGGATAAGCACGAGTCAGTAAGTTATGGAATTTTTTAAATGTCTCCGCTTAAAATCTCTCGCCACTGAATAACAACAAATGAACGGAACGATAGCAGAATTACAATCGATAACATCAGTAGCATATATAATTTTCGAAAGAACAATTTCATTTTGTGTAATCTACGCTGGTATTTATGGCTTATCAGCTAGACAACGTTTGTTATCGAATAATTGCAACTCTCCAGAAATGATTATCGTTTACTGAACACATTTTTCGACCAAACGCTCGCTGTTCATTAACTTATAAAAGCGTATGCAAGCTGTCTCAATTAAACGTTAAAACAAGTACCTATCCAGAAGTATCTTATCTACTCGAATAGGTATATTGCCTTAAACAAAAGCCATTTATTGGATGATAAATAATAATCAAGGCGGGACGGGTGCCAGGTCTAACCCCCGCAAAAGTGAATTATCTCTCCATTCTTGAACAATACCATGATAAAAATATCACCAAATAGAGCTCTACTTATTTGTTATGCACATAGGGTGCAGGCATACATAGTTATTTAAAGCCGTATTTTATTATCAGCGTGATCTGATCCGAATCAGATCATGAAAATAAAACAATACGGATCATAGAAAAATTTTATTTTCGAGTTGTGGCAACAGTTGCTTTCAAAACACAAGGGGTAATGTATGAGCATTACAAACATCATATTGCCACCAGTCATATTGCAAACTTTCTGTACAACGTGACGTCACAATATGATGACAATTGACATGACATTTCATTTGCTTGTGGGGGGTGTTACCATATGAATCAAATTAATAATTTTTATTTTTGGATATTGTTTTTAAGAAAAGTAATTTAAAATTCTGTGTTAAAAAATGCAACAAATAAACAATATTTTGCTGCTTGCATTTCGGGTTTTCTTGACATATTAAGGTGTATTCATGCGAGCGAATGATTTTTTTTAAACATTTATGAAATGTTCTCGATTTGCTTCAGAAACATTTCATAAACATTTGTCAAACATTTCTGTTTTTGCCGGTGTATACGCCGATTAAGTATTTATTAAGCGTTTATGAATTACTTTTTACTGTCGGAAATTCACGACCAGAGGCTCGAAAACAACAACACGGCTTCCGTTATATGGTGTGTTTTGTTTCTAAAAGGAAATGAGTTTACCTACAATCAGTTCAAATTGTAATAGAAATCTTAATTCAGTTTGCACCTCTGGTCCGCTCAGATTGGAATTCTTAGACAAAGTAAATGACAGCGGCTTAGCCACGAAATTCCAGAAGAACAAAATGAAGTTAGAATTAGATTTTTCTGTGATAAAAAAGAAACGTGTTTCCCAATAACTAGGGTCTAAAACAATTTAAATTTATTCAGGTAGCTAGTTTCGATTTTTTTATTATTCCAAGATTTTCTGGACATTTGTATTTTATGTTAAAAGAACAAAAACACACCTCTGAAACAAATTATTAACGAACTGCGAAACATTTCATAAACATTTTTTTTTGTTTAATAAATGTTTATGAAACATTTACTTAAATATTTCGCTGGTCTGGGCATACCTTTATGGAATGAAAAAGCAAAATCATCTCGAAGGCGGGAAATGTATTCGATGTTAAAAAAATGCTTTTTGATTTTTTGTGTTGTGAAGGGTGTTGAATATTTTAGTCTGGCAACGTGACTGTGTGGCTTGGCTAATGGCTATCGTTTACAGGCACACCAACATTGAAAAATAAAACAAGCCACCTAGTACAATACATTTTCAGATCATGATTCGTGATCTCGATGAATATCAGGATCATGTGCTGTTGTTGTAAGTGCATGTATTTCGATGATCTATATGGATCATGGCTGATAATAAAAAAGGGCTTTTGTAACTATTGTCGTAATCATTTCATAAATATCCATTAAATTTTTCGAATATATTTTTTTAACTAAAATATGTTGAGAATAGTAAAAAAAAATATATGGAAATAGTAATAAAATAGTTACAATGGAATCATTTCATTTTATGACTATATGTACAAATAGTCAACATTTATGCAAAACATGGTTACTATACAATTTTTCCCAATTAACAATTAAACTGTCAATTCTGACTATTGTATAATAACTACCCAGTATGCGATTATAATAATTTGTTATAGGACAAACCAAAAGTGTACTATGACGTAGTAGGTTGTGAAAGCTATAGTAGCTAAGTATTATGGTTGCTACAAGCGGGTCCCCATTTTCACGACAACGGAGTGTTTCACTACGCTTGCGCTTGCTAAACATAATCACTGCGATTAGTACGGTGAATCCCACCAAGTCAAATCAAGACAATTATTATGCATCTGTGCATTATACTTGTTTTATAGGTGGGGTTGCAAACGGTTTCTTGCTTTATTGCATTGAAAACGTCAAAAACAGTTGCCTATATACCAGTACCAATTCTTTTAACTTCTTTTATCTGTCAATTAATTCATTAAAATAAATGTGTTTTATTTGTTTTAGTAATAATAATAATAGTTGTGTAACTACTTTGTGCATAACAAGTAACTAATTTTAACTATTGGAAATACTGGTCACAATTTGAGCTATGAAAATAGTGATAAATGGCTATTTTTTTCTCTGAGTGTAGATAAAGCTATGTAATATAAATTATTGCTGCAAAAATATCAATCTGTCTAGTCACTCTTTATAAGCGCGGCGAGAGGAAAACACTCAACCCAGCAGTTCAGATGCGAAATTTAACAGTCGTTACAATAAGCAGCTACTACCAGGTTCCTATAAGGCTTCATTGACTAGGTATTGTTTTATTTACATACGAACACCAAGCTTAAGGTATAATGCACAGCTTCAATATGAAATCCATCCCTAAAGTTAAAACTGGTCCACTTGCACTTGCGCTTGCCACCTCGGGCGGTACATGATCGACTAAATCAATTCGTCATCCGCTAAATCGTAATTTGTGTTTATAAAATCTATTCAATTTATGTTGATATCCATTGCAACGGCCAAATGTATTTTATTGTTCTCTATTTTCCACAGACTTGTCGTCTCAAGAACGTAAAATAAAACGTTTGACAAATGAAAAATGTTTCGGGGTTAGTGCAATGTCGTTTGCCATTGAGACAACCAGAAATACTTTTCAGATCTCAGATTTAACGCTGCTAATGGAACGCGCAACAAAATTGATTTGCTTTTATAAATGTATTAGTGCGTTATTTGGCAGCAATGTCGGCTGTTCAAATTGCATTTGTTTTTGCAAAAATCACAAATGGATATCGACTTAAAACTTGTTTTCCCTGTTGTAGATACAAATTTTGCATTTTTGGTGATTCGTAGTCTTCAGATGACGAGGAAGACTATGAAGATAATAATTCCTCCAAAATTATATCCATAGCTGTTTATGTATTTCGTTATTTTGGTTTTCACGAAACTTTGCGCATTTGGATTGAAAGCAAACTTCTTAAAATGACGTAAGACAGCTGTACAAAGCATAGTGGTATGTGTAGATCTGAAAAAATATCGAGATCTGCAAAAGGTGCTCCGAATCGAAAAAAAGATTGATTTTTTTGCCCAATGGAACATGAAAAGTGATCTAGACCAAAAAACAAGATTGATTTTCTGTCCCAGTGGAAAACAACATCAAATTTGCTTCAGATTAACCAACACAAATGCGTTTGAGTGTGACAACTAGTTTAGTAAAGTTTTTCTACTGCAAAAAAAAAAGTATTGCATTGGGTGAATCTCTATTTGTAAATAATTTCTGTACAAATCTTTAGAAATCAATCGATACGCAAATTTCGAATGTTTTATAAAAACCAGTGAATATAAAACGCTTAGAAAAGTATCGATATCGAATCGCACAAATGTCAACACAAAAAAAGAGCAAGTGACGTTTTTATGTTCGATTAGACACACGAAATCTGAAATCTGAGAGCGAATCTGAACAAAGCCCAATCGAATACACACATAAGTCGATACGTATAAATATATATGTTATCAACATGAAGGGACACCATCGACGAATCGGACCGAACTTCTTAATCGACGGATATAGCTAATAAAATTTACTTTACCCAGCCTGTGTGTATTGTGTTAATAACTTCAACCCAGAGAGACGACGGTGCAACGTATGGTGTCTCATTGATTTAGCTACATTATTTTAATAATTGCTGTTGATTTGGTACCATCCGCATTCAATGCGTTAAGATAGACTGCAACTCTCGGCGGCTATTGTCTATAGAAACCAGGTTAGAATTTATGCTTAAAGATGTGTACAAATTGCTCGATTATATCTTAATGTACAAAACTTTTTAAGAAATAAAATGAAATCAAATCAAATCAAATGTTCTAGCAAAATGGCTTAAAAGCGTATTTGCTTCCATTATAAAACCAATCTGATTCCATTAGCAGTTACTTACCCAAAGCATTTTAAAATCCCTTCCATTTAGTTTGTGTTAGTGTTGCATGAAATTTCACTTTCAACACATCAATTTTTTACCTACCTAATATTGTGCTTCATCTCATTACTGTCGAATGAAAGAATAAAGGAAAGAAATGTCCGCTTATAATTCACAACACACATTGCAAACGACTAGCGACTCTAATTGAAATATAAGCACCTATTACCTTTTAGGTAAATTATTCGCCATTTAGCTCGCCAAATGAGATTTAATGGGACAGAGCCGGCTGCAAATAAATAACGAAATTCAAAACAGCTCATTTATTAGGTAAACAAAATTTACTTTTTATTGAAATTAAGAAAAAAAAAAAAAAATTAGAAAAACCTTCTACTCATCATAAGGCTTCCAAGAAAATCGCGTCTTTATATCTTAACATTATTTGTATATGTTACAACTTCTCATTAAAATTATGGAATATCATTTCGGTTATAAAATATAAACTGGAAAAGCATTATCAAATACGAAACTATAGACACTGACAAAAACTACCTTCCTTTCGTCAAAGAATCACAATATAAAACGTAAGTTCAAATGAAATGTCTTGTTATAAGGTTTCCCTCCGATTTTTGTTTTGTGTACCATATGCAAAAACACAAGGTTTCGTTGCGATTTTATTGTTTTTTTTTTTTGTATGGATGCACTGTCTTTCTTTTAGCTACACTCTGTTCCTCTATATACTCTTAATGTTATTTATGATACGGCTCATGTTAGACTTTTCCAAGGAAATCATGGGCGTATGGCTTTTTTCGGTAGCCCTTGAAGGCGAACAGTTTGAATGCAACAATCATCATGATTATACAGAAGCCGTAGAGCAACATGCCCATTCGCATGTCCATGTCGGAGAAGACATTACCGATCATACGTTTTTGACGGATTTTCTCAACGCTTGCATGAAGTATGTCGGGATCGTCCAGTCCGAATCGACTCACATAACCGGGATTGTTGATGTTCTTAAGAAAGCTAAGAACTGCTGCCCGATCCCAAACAATTTTCTCCGGTTTCGAGTCGGAGGAGGTGGTATTCTTTTGGCACAGTCGACAACTCTCCTTGGTGGGGAATTGCTGCTTCGGGAATTGAGGATCTTCGGTTTCATCGCCAGCGAGGCGATTATTTACTTCGTTGTGAGCTTCCCAAAGCCAAAGAACGGCTTCGTCTTTAGTGGGAGTGTTCCAGATTTGTCGTCGTTTGGACATTTCCTGTAAAAAAAAAAATGAAAACAATGTTACTTCAGATTATTTTTGTTAAGTGGTTTGACAGTCTCTAGTAAATTGAATGACAGAAGATTTACATCTATGTATAGATGGGTCCTCCAACTTTAAAATAAAATCGGTTCGTTTCCATTTACAACAGATATAAAACGTGCATTAACTTTAAGGTTATAGCTATCTTTATTTATGGCTTTGATTTACGCTGAACCTACATTTACATGTCACTTCGTTTTTATAACCTAAATGGTAAGTGCCTGTGCTTGACATCTGATGGCGTCACATTTTTTGTACAGCCATAAACTTTACGTAAAATGTTTCATTTTTCTTCTGCGCCGAGGTTTTGCTTATTCACGTTTTTACCCAATGGACATAGAAGAAGGGTAATGTATTTTTGAAGGCTTCAACTAGAGCCTAAGAACTTCTTTGACAGCATTAGCATCAAATTTGGCAACAGTCGATATTAAAAGTTTATAGCCGAAAATATCAGTAGATATAGAAACGATTTCCAAATGCGGGTAATCCAGCAGTGGATGTTGTACTTGGGTGCTGAAAGTTTTACGTACCTAACCTAAAAACCTACTGAGATAAAATAATGTTAATTTCTACAAACCTAATAAAATACATCACAAATTCCTTAAACTATCAGCAGGGAAAATATGACTCTCTTTTTTATAAAACTAATCACGTAGCTTGATAGCGCTGATATTGTCACCACTTGACAGATTTGCCAGAGCAAACGACCATAGATTATGTGAAATGAGACGACAATTGCCATTGAAATGTGTACCGAAAGCAATTGACTGCTAATTCTTCAACAAAGTCTGGTCAGTATTGCGATCATTCTTGATTTTGATTAAGTAACTGTTGCATTCATTGTACAGAGCAAATATATAGCAATGAATAAGTCATTGTCTCATTGCAACTGATCTTCAGCACTATTCCCTCCCATTTATGTGTTTGTTACGCTTTAGTGTTTTCTTCCGCCGAGAACTACACGGACATTATACGTCAGTGAAAACGAAGATTCCACAAACATTGTGAAAAAAGTAAATAAATACAAATTCTCTTCGAATGAAAACTTTAAAAACTCCATCAGATGTCAATTTGCGTTTGTTGTTTGCCTTGTAGCACTTTCTAAACAGAACACAAAGCAAAGCTGTTCAATTATATTGTTCGTTGAGCTAAAGGTGGCTGTTGATAGTGGCACCCAACTGTTTATGCAATACAAAGCACTATCGCACCCACCCATAAGTGCACACACACAACTCGACGGTGTGTGATTCACACTCTCTCTCTCTGCTATAGGAATACCAGTAAACTTAATTGAATTAAAAATAAATTATTCTCACCTCTTATAGAGGTCAGGGATGGAAAAGTCGATACAATTGTATCGAATTCGATACAAATGAGTTAGCTCGAGTACAAAACTACAATTTGCCCTAATCCGATACAATTTGTCTATCTGCATCTTTCAAATTCTCTTGCAACTTGTATTTTTATTTTGAAAATAGAAAAATCAAATCAATTAACGAACTATTGTTTTAAGTTTTACACACAGCGTTGTGAGTTTGTATTCAAATAAGAGAAAGATATTGTATTGGTACAACGTCCGTCTGTCTGTATGCTCCCGAGGCCTACAGCCTCAACGGCTGTTCGGATTTGGTTTAAACTTCGGATTTGGAGTTTGAGGGCTTACAGTTTGGGTCCATTTCTTTTCATTGAAATGGTACTTCCCATACAAAATGTTTGTGTATTCAAAATCTTTGAACCAGTTTGATTTGTTCCAAAACGGCTCTAAATTGATATTTGATCTTAAGATTGTGAGGTTAACGTGACTGCATACTCAGTTCTTGGCTGAAAAATTTAATAACTGTACTTTTGACATTTGGATATACATATCTCGAAAACGGTCCATACAATTGTAACTAAAATTTATTCGCAAAGTAAAATATGTTAATTTTTAACTTATTAGCAAACTCAGTTTTTCTCTATGGATTTTTGAATAAGGTATTTTCTTAAAAAAAATAGTTTTTGTTGGTTTACCTGAAAACGGCAGCAACGATTTTGACCAAAATGCATAATTGGTGTTTTCAAAATTTTTGCGTCCTCAATTTTCAATTCGAATCACCGAAACCCCATTGAAAAACCAAGTGATGCCTACTCGTACATATCAGACAATATTTAATACACCATTTTCAGGTAAAAAGTTCAGCGATAGTATTTTTCAGCTAAATATTGAAAAAATTCTTACTATTTTGTCTGCATAATTTTACAAAAATTGAGTCCTTGTACTTAAAAATCGTGTAAAGTGTAAAAGCTTATAAAATAAAATAGTAGAAAATTGCCTGTTAACGAGAGCTAAAACTTATAAAAACTCACATTGTTATTTGACTGTTTATTCTTACATTTTATGTACGGTTGCTGTTGAACTTTTTTCCTACCTACCAATTGGCTCAGCCAAACTCTTGATGAACGAGAAAGTTTCGTGCGACCCAGTCGAGAAGTTTATTTTTGTGTGGGTGTGTACAGCTTTGCTATGAAGTCATAAATGTTTATTTATGCTAATGTTTTGTTAGTTTATTCTTGTTTTCAATGCAATTGGCTCCATTTCAGTACAATCTTACCAACAGTTTTCAGTACTAATCGAAAATGGCATTTTCCATCCCTGATCGACGTATCCGTCACATAAAGGAGAAAATAAAGAAAAATAATCCACTTTGGGAAGCAGCTTAGCTCATTGACGTAATTGACAATAAACATAATAACTATGTGTTCAAACTTATGCAAAAATAGTATTTGATTACGCAACGCAAAAACGTAAAACCTTTTTATTTTTGGAGAAATTTACTGAACTTTAAACCGAAGTCATGGAGATTGTATTAACAGGTTTGGTGATTCCAGGAAAACAGAACTGGCTTTCAACTACCTTTTTGTTCTATTTATAGCGACATGACTTGTATACAGATTTCTAATAAGACATGGGGTGGTAAATGGAGTTAATCGAATGTTTCCGAATGGTAATCTCGATTGCTTAAGATGCATCAGTGATATGTGGCAGTGAGATGTTAATCAAATTTTCTACGCTTTGGTTTGATCCCAGTTGACACTGAGAAATCTTAAATGTTGAAGTGACTAATGATTTTGACATGTGTAAGTAAGTATATGCATAACCTAACCTAACCGATGTAAAAATAAGTCGCCATATTAATAAACAAATGCTGGTAAATTAGTTAACTAGGAGACATCAGGTAGCATTATAAAATCTAGCGTACAGTTGATAACGTTTACACAACTGTTATTAAAAGACGCAGAAGGTATGTATTATCATTCCTGCAGCATACCTAGCTGAAATCATTTCTTTAGTAGCAATAGCAAGTAGAAGCCGACATTTTCTGCGCGTCGCGTGAATCTCTATTTGATGTTAGATTTGTCCTCCAAAAAATCCAAAGTAAACACAACGCGAGCATTTTCCAGCCCAGAATTTTTTTATGCCGACTGAATTGAATCAATTGATGAATTTTTTACGACAGTTATACTTTCGGATGTTTGTCAGATATCGGAGTGAAAAAACCTGGTTAAACCTAGGACCCATCGCTAAGTAGTTTAGCCTACTCAATGCGCCCACATTTTCCATACAAAATTCACACATTTAAACACGTATACCTTTTAGAGACGTCACTAGCGCAGGTGATTATTCTCCCGCACGCTGCTTACAAATGCCTTAAATCGAAACTAAGATAGGCAGTTATTTTGTTTTTTTGAGCGGCTAAATACTAGGCTGAATAGATCATAATCTAACAAAATAAATAAATTAAGACATCGTTTTTCAGACCGCACATCTTATTATAAGACTATATGTGAAAGGTCCTCACCTCTTGTAGACCTTAATAGTAACATTCACTTTAATTGGTAAACTTAAAAGAAAGCGATTCCGAACTTAATCGAAAGACTGGAGTTTAGCGAGAACCAAAAATGATGGTCTCCATGAGGTTATGGGCTTTCAACATCATAAGAAAAAAGGGAAGACCTAGTTTTAATATTCTTCCGTCATTAAACAAACAAAAAGTTATTCAATTCAAAATCTGCTTAATATTTTTGGCCAAATTCCGTACAAAGTTTGAATACCCTTCTAATTTCTAGCATCCGGACGAACGGATTGCTTTCAGAATCGCTTACTACTGAACGGAAAAGTTAACAAGATCTCCTTAATCGATAAGTAACTGCATGATGAGCTCAATCACGCGAATCGTGAGGGGTTTATTTTTTAAATAATATTCGAAACACTGTATATAAGTTTATAAACGTCCACACGTATATGTGATGCAGCTCCGGACGTAAACTCATTTCACCAGCTTTCCCTATGGCACGATTTAACGATCGTTAATTAATGGCAGCCATAGTAAATTTATTTACATCGTGAAGTCAATTATATATTAGAAATTAACACATCATGCAATTTCGGAGTGTTAATAAATATGTATGTTTTGACCGTAAGTCATAAGTTGGCCAATTACCATACGAATTTATTGTTGAACTAATGTATATTTTATCACTTTGACTCACTGGTGGTCAGGGTAGTGGCAGTGGAGTTTTGCGCCAAGTCTATACCTTGATTCAAACAATAGATGTAACCAAGGTAACTCTATACACGTACAAAATAATCATGCATCTTTCACAGACTCGACTAGTAACGAATGGGATGACAAGTTTCCACATATTAAGTTTTTCGAATTCGCAATGACGAAATTTCCATATGGAGCTAACTACCGTGACCTTCACTGCATGTTGTTTACCTGAATGTTCAAGGTGGTTCTTTATAAGACCCACAAAGTTGGATTCATAAGCTAGCTCTCCATTGGCAGAACTATAAGGTTTTTGGGCGGAACAAGTCCATATATCGCTTCTAGTTCTGAAAAACCTGGGCGTATCATTAAATGCTATTCCGTATTTCAATGGCAAAATATGGAAGCATTCTCAGCACGCTTTTACGCCCGCACGATTGGCAGACGATTGTTCGCGAGAGGTGGTAAATTCGTGTTGTTTTTCCAAGCTCCATTAACAGGGATGGGAAATTACGTCTGAGCTGATTTCAAAACCAACATGTGAATTGACATAGTTTCTATGCTTGGAATTTACTTTATGTGGCTACTACTTCGGAAATGTTTCAAACAATCCTCGTGAATTTGTTTCTACCCATGCTCGCAATATCGGTCGTTCCATAAACGAGTTTGACAAGAAACTGTGTTTCGTGTTGAAAATAATTTTGCTGTCGTTATATGGAAAAGTTGCATAGTGTTTGCAAAATGAAACCCATCTGAACCAAATATAGACAACTACACACAATCCAATGGGAACTGGTTTTCCAGAAGTAGTCGCCGCAGCGATGAAATTTGTCATACCTACCCAAAAATAATTGAAGTTGTTCCCAACATAAACCGGGGCGATAAGATTCCAATTAGCGCTTCTTTTGCTTTTGTTATATTACTTTCATTTTACCGATTTATGTAAGCCCATAAACAAACAACGCCGACAAGGTGTGTTCGAAGAAATTCATTCATTTAGATCGAGGTCTGCAAATTGAGTGAGTGTGGATTGAGACAGTATGTACTACATACTCACACCCATTCCCATGTGATGACTCGGTTGCCAGTTAATTAGCAATGCAGAACCAGATTTTGCACGGTCAAGGTGAATACAGCATTATTTTGTTTCTCAGAACACTTCCTCAATTATTTGTTTGGTGTTCAATTTAGTGTGAAGTTAAATGGCAGTTGTTATTGCAATGAAAAGGTCAAGGGCGCTGCGAGGCAAAACACCTACAACTGGAGATAAGAATGTCTTTGTTAAAGAAGGGAGCAATATCGAAACTTAAGTCCAGCAAGGCCGCTGAAGTGAGTGGTTCATCAGTCAGAAAATGGTTTGGTAAGAAGCTGCACCCAGTGACTTATCTGTTTAATGTTGTAAAATAGAATTATACGCGATAAGCTCCATCCACAAGAAAGAAGACACTCTGAACTGAGTGTCGCACTAAAAGTAATGATTGTTGGCCTATACTGTGTGACGGCCACACAAAATCTTGAATCTCAGGTCGATTTTAAAAAAAAAAAAAATTACCGATCGATCAAATCTTAGAAAAATTTAGGAATTCCAGATCGATAGACAACACCTCTTTGTCGACTATGAGCCACTCACTATATACGCTATCGCACGGAGTTATACAAACCATGGCAAGTATTGGCATCGCTGCCAATCAAGTTCGCATGTACCAGGATTTGAAAATGAACCAACATCATTCATCTTCTTTAACATCTTGAAGAAATTTTATAAAAGTCACAACCCACTGCAGAGGCACAATTCTTCAAAATAGCGGAAAACGCAGTAATCGGTTGGGGTTAACTGTAAAGAAAGAAATGCTGTTACCGAGAAATTACCCCCAACATCGGGCAAAGCTTCACGACGGACAGAGATAACATTGACGTAGTTGCAAACCTTGTCTTCCTCCATTATTTTCTCGCAAAATAACATTGGCGCCGAGATCAATTACGTTTGGTAATCGTTGTTTATTAGAACTTAGCAGCCATCAAAGTAGATCCCCCACTCAGAGCCAAATAGATGTTTAACTAGATACGAATCAAGCCGACCCATCTGTTAATTAACGAAACATGGATTTTGACGATGAAATTCTCTTGAGATGTTTCGAGAAAAATATGCTTTGAGTGGTAGTCAATCTGGGCTATTCGATGGAATGGAGGGAGGTGTTTCAACAACGAACGTTGAACCGGTCAAATAGAAAATAGAGTAATAGGAATATAGCTTCAAGGTGCCAAAAAGACTGTTCGCTACATTTTCCTTGTCAAATAACTAAAGGGTCCGCCATCTACTTTTTTTTTTCAACTAGTGCTTATTTCGCGAATGGTAACACTTAGCTCATGTCTGATTTGACAGATAATTAGTTTTATCATTCCGCTGAGCGAATATGGTTGTTTATACGCTTGAACAACGCTGGGAAATATTGCGACATTACTTTGAAAATCATGGTAATGTTGCAGAATGTGTGCGAAAATTGCGTACGGAATTTGGAAGAAGAGAAGCACCGTCAGCTCCGTATATTCGTTATCTTGTGAAAAAAGTGAAAGAAACTGGCATCCTCATCGATAAACCAAAGCGTGAAAAGCCAAAAACAGTGCGTAACCTGTTTGGTGCGGAATTTGGTCCAGAGGCATAATTGGGCCATTTTTCTTCGAAAATGAGCAAGGAGTGGCCGTTACAGTCAATGGCGATCGTTATCGGGCCATGTTGAACGAATTTTTGTTCACAAAAATTGAAGAGGAGGATATTGGCAACATTTGGTTCAATAGGACGGCGCTACGTGCCACACAGCCGAAGCTACACTCGATGTTTTGCGCCCTGTTTTAGAAGATCGCATTATCAGCCGCAGAGCTGATGTCGTTTGGCCACCTCGGAGCTGCGATTTGACACCGTTGGACTATTATTTGTGGGGTGCCGTAAAAGATAAGTGTTAAGCCGACAAGCCAGAGACAATTGACGCTTTAAAGGACAATATTCGTGAAGCCATTGGTGAAATACAGCTGCACACAATCGATAATGTGCTTAAAAATTGAACCGATCGTGTAGGCTACTGCATGGCCAGCCGAGGCAGTCATTTGAATGAAATTATTTTCCATTATTAACCGGAAGGATTGTACTTTCAAATAAATAAAGAAATTTGAGAAAATATTCAGTAGTTTTTTTTTATAGCATTTTCAGAAGAAAAAAAAAGTTATTTGGCGGACCCTGTAGATAGAAAAATGATCTCCGAGAAATATTTAGACTACTGGACAAGTTTCGATAAAACGCTATTGAAGATGTTTCCGCAGACGTCCATACCCATTATTTGGTTGCATTTTTAATTTTCTTTATATGACTAATAATTTGGACAGCAGAATTCATGCAACTACCTTGGGGGATTGTTCCAAAAATAGGTTGATAACATGCAAGTTGAATACAAGTTTCCACAAGGGCAAAATTTTAAAAAATATTCCCGAACTTGCATACATTTCTTATACGTTTGGTGGGTGTTTTCTACTTATTTTCTGTTGTTTAATAACACTGTACAATGTTGAAGGATGTTACTTATTAACAGTGAAAATGCAAACACTGTTCATATTTAAAAAAAGACGCATTAATATCGGAAAGTAAATGCGTAAAAATACGAATACATGATTAAACTCCAAACAAAATGATAATATAATGTGGTAATTGGATTCTGCGATTTGATCCGATTTCAGATCTTGCGTAGTCAATCGAACGCAAGAATCCAAATTGTTTTGTTTATTGTTAGTACTCGCATGCTCTGTTTCGTTTTCTATAGATATATTCTTTTAAAAATTGTAGAACAGTGTATTTTTAAATGACTACCGATCATTATATTAATACGTGAACATCTAAAGTTTCCGTAACCTTTTTTAGTATTTATTATGAAATGAGGAGATTGAAACTTGTCTTATTTGAAAGGTACTGTGTCATAGACGTGCACAAACAAAATATCGTGGGTATATGTCGCCATTAAGACCGTTAAAATTAAGTTGAGAATTTCCCATACAAAACGCTTATCAGTTGAAATATATATCATCTTAGATTAGAACCTATTTTCTAAAAAATAAAATTTAAATACCCCTACGTAAGTAATATGGTGTACCTGATTTTAATTCAGGGGAATTACATCTGCGAGGTCTTGAGGGTTGGTTTCAATGATGTTACTATGGAAACAGACATTTGTTGACATAAATTGTTTGCTCTAAAAGGGGTATTATTTCGATATCTAGATGTCGCTTTTTCGCTTTTAAGAAAAAAAATATCTATCGTAAATTGTGGTACATTTTTCCCCTATTACATCCTTATAAAAGGTAGGGTCAATTTTCGACCACAAACGAAACTAGTTTTTATAAACCTCTCTAAATTATTGAGTAACAAAAACAAATTTCACGTTAATAAAGGGTGATCGATCTACATAATATGTCATATTATGATTCTTTTATTTACCAGGAAAAGCCGAATATATAGTTATACAAGGTGGGCCAAAAGAAGTCATCCGATGTTGTTTGGCTCTATTTTTTTTTTTCTAAATGAAAAAATTCGATTCTGTTTTATGATTATGTTTATTTGAACCTTTAGAATTTTATTGTTCAAGTCGAGAAGATGATATCGGCCAAATGGGCGCCGTCACAAGTGATTGCCATACGGGCTCGTTTTGCATCACTGCGGCGAGAACTTCGGGCGACAGATTCTCGTACTCGTGTCGAATGTTGTCCTTGAGGGCTTCTAGGGTCTCGGGACTTCAAAAAACCCCACACAAAAAAGTCTGGAACGGTTAAATCTTGCGGGCCAGTGCAAATCGCCAAAACGACTACGATTATTGTGCGTTCTTGGGGAGTGTATCGCTCCATGGCTTGTTAACTTGTAATCTTCATCTGTCTAGTCCACAAATGCCAAAACAGATTTGACATTTGCGGCCATTTGCAAAAATAAGAGCATTTTCCAATAGGGCGATCTCTTTTGGTCCATCTTGTATTTGAGATCAATCGGAAGTATAAACGGAAAATATATCAAATTCATTTTTTGAATCTAACAAAAGCATCATTATTTTACAAGTATGCATTTTAATCGAACGCCACATTAAAACTCCACCACCTGCATAGAATACGTGCGGCTGCAATGGCACTCCTTTGATTTGTACTGCCACCAATACTTAGGAAATCCTATGCAGGACAGGCAGCTTTTAGGCAAATGGACCGTTTCTGCTCTCAGTTGACCATCTAGTTTGTATCATATTTGGTCCAGACTTCACTGCTTTTAACTTGCGATTACTAAAATTATTCTCAATCAGTACAAGAAAAAAGTAAATCTATAGGAGCCAAGATTTCGTTAAATATTTTCAGTTTTAAATCAGCTTTCTTCTTCATCAAGAAGTTAGACCAAAACTTAACACGATCAAATTTATTCTATTAAATCTAAATCGAAAAATATCAGCAACGATTGTTCTTGTATTCGTACAAAATTTCGAACTCGATTCTCGATTCTGACATTACGATGATAGAGGAACTCAAAAAAGTGGGTCTCGCAATTATGTCCGTCGGCTCCTGAGGTCTACAGCCCAAACGGTTGGTAGGATTTGTTTCAAATTTATGATTTGGAGTTTGTGGGCTTACAGTCCGCAACCACTTTTGTTTTTGAACGTTAGCCCCATTATTAACGGTACTTCCAATACAACGGTTTTAAACAAGCCTGATTTTTTTCGAAAACTGCTTCAGCGATTTCAACCAAAATGAATATTGGAGCTTAAGTAGGTGGGGTTTACATCACTGCATTCCCAGTTTTCGCTTAAAGATCGAATAACGGTACTTTTGAAAATCGGACTTAACTCAAAAACGTTCAATACGATTTTAACAAAAACTCATTCCTAAAGTAGGGTGGTCACTCTCAGTTTTCCCGTAATTTATCGCACGAATTTTTGATTTTTTTCTTTTAAAATACCGATTTCAACCAAAATGCAAACGTGTAAAATGGACATTTTCAAAATTATTCCGTCCCTCATATTTCATTCGAACCATTGAAAACGATACTTCCAACAATAATTGTTCATATCGCGAAAACCCTATTGGGTACATATTTTGTGAAACTGTAAAAACAAAGTAATGCTAAACAATACCTTCTATTCAGTTTTAAGCTAAATAGTATTTTTCGAACTAAACCTGTTTACAAAAACAGCTCAATAGATTTTGATCGAAATGAATATTTAGGATAATAATAGAATAATTGTGAAAAAGATCCCATTCTAAGTTTTTCTTAAGAAATGCAAATAAAGCCCAATTAAATTCATTTAAAATGACCACCCAAAGCCCAAATGCTGACCTGTGTTCGCATACGGTATATTTTTGTTTGTCACTTTTAATAAAAATACAACAATAACCACGCAAAACTTCACTTTAGCAATTATCGTCCACTTCAGATTCTTGGAAGAAACATCCGGTTTTGTAAAAATAGCTTTTGCCTAGTTCCACAAATCCTGCTCATTCACTTAACGAGAAAACTTAATAGATTTTTATCATTTAAGTGCCTGACTTTTAGTTAATACGACTAGGTTAGTCAAATATTGCACGGCGATAACTAAGCTGAAGCAACAGTTGAGTAAACAGTGTAAAACGTGACTTTACACCTCTATGCAGACGACTTCACTTTTTTTGCTGCAAACGTTTTTATTCCGATTGTATCAGCCGCCTAAACATCTTTCATCTTGATACTATTCATCTACCAAACACTTGTCCTTATAATTGAAACACTTGTTTGGAAATTGTGTGTGCACACACAGATTGTAAGGCAAACATTGTTTTCATTGTCACGTTCTAAATTTCAAGCCACAATCAATGAGCGATTTTATCTAACACATAAAACAATTGCTTTCACAATCTAGGTATGTGTCTTGACTTTTATGGGCCATTAGAAAACACAAACTAGTTACTTTTCATCATGAGAAATGAAAGCAATCCTGATACACCATGAGATAGTTCCTCGGTAAGAATAACTTAACATTTAGGACGTACATGACATTGGCAAACATAAGCAAAGTTTATCGTTGCCACACTTTTGCAAACGTTATACTTATTTCTGTCACGTTAGATGGCATTTGAACTACGTTAAATAAGGTCCGTAAAATCGGGAGCATTGGCTGGTGAACGTGACCACCAATTCTTTTGGTCTTATCTTATCTACAGTCAAGTAATGTTTTTCAATTCATATGACTGTGTGTGAAATGAAACGTATACGCAAGTACCTGCCAACAGAATTATTCAATTCAGAATTGAAACTGGTTTTCTTGAATAAAGAAAGTAATATAAGTAAACGTGCGAAATGTGAATGCGTAGGCGACTAGTCGTTGAGATAAAGCACATGTACTGTGGGAATTTCGAAGCGCTACATTTATCTTGATGTAGGTACAACCGATTTTATTAGTTGCTTAGGTTAAATGTTTTAACGTCAACGTAGCGTTAGCCAGTTCAGACAATCGTGTACCAGACACCCTTATGAAACAGTAAGTACAACAGTTTGAGACAACATTTCTATTCATGGAGCGCAACAACTTGTCCGTACCTATTCTGTTCTCTGTTCAGAATCACAGCTGAACAGCGCAAGGAAATCGTAAAAATTTACAATCAAAACTCGAGCTCCGCGCGTTTCCACCGCCGTAATGTGCGTTCTTGCGAGTTTATTATCCAGCGAATCATATAGAACTAGGGTATACAAAGTTAAACAACAGCCGTAATGAACTAAGAGCGGTGAATGGGGCGCCGAGGGTAGGTGATCAATGATCTCGCGCTATACCGACTTTTCATTACCTCCCCGTACTGTAGAGGTAGACCCGTATAGCCTCATAAAGTTATGTCTAACTTCATATGAGTATGGCTTTTCATGACAATTTGCTATTCACAGACTGTTTCTAGCATGTGACATCATTGGCGCAGTATTTCTTACTTATCAAGTTTTTATAGGGCTCCGAATTTTTGGAGGTTATAAACTCATAAAGTTATACTTCTATGACCCGGCTTTCAAGTGACAACACTTTTTCTTACTCTCTTTATCCAATTTATAAATAGTAAGTAGTAGTAAACTTCAATTTATAGATGAATCTTTTTGAATATCTCTGCACGGAGATTGAATCCCTTTTCACCTACGAGTGTTACGTATCTATCGGCAAAACAAAAACAATTACTGTCAACAAATATTTAGAATTGCGCAAATAAATCACCTATCTGGAGTCAAAGTATATTTTACACCTAAAGAGCGAAGAGAGTAAATAAAGAGTGACGCGTATCTTCAAAGAAATGATCATGCTTAATCTTTCAGGCAAACAAAGAGTCTGAACAAAAATAAATAACACCTCACTATCTACTGTAGTTTGGAGTAAGCCATTTAAATTCGTCCGACAAATACATAAAAATCCAGTAATCATGACGGTGTAGCGCTAGCGATAGTGAATGAAAATGACGGAAACAAGTTTAGTCACGTGAAAGTGCGGCTTAACCATTCCTAAACAATTTTACCCATTTGTTGGCGAAATTTACCGATTTTTAAGAACAGCCCATGTTAAGGATTATTGTTAACTCGATCTGATGGTGTTTAATTACAAATGAGCACATTGCTTTCATGAACAGTAATAAACGCGATTATTATTGCGAAAATTGACACGCAAAAATATAAATGTCGGCACTTTAGTCTTATCATCGCGAGTACTTAATTATTTTTGTATGTAATTTAAAGTTGGTTATTCTGAGCATCTTATCACTTGAAAAATATTTTGTTTGAAGTATGTATACGTAGCTGTCCTCACGAATGATGAAAGTCACAGTGATGGTAACGAAATTACCTAAAAACTAGTCTAATCTAGTTTTGTTAAGAGCAAATTCACTGGCGGGTTCCCAGGTCCAGCTTTTCACAAGCGTTCGCTTTTGCGAATTCTTTAGGGAGCCTTGAAATCAAAAGTAGACGCCGCTTAATCGAACAAACCCAGCGTTGGTACTCCAGCAATATTTCCCATGCAGACTCCATTAAAGAAAGATATTCTCTTGATCACAGGCGAGTTAGACATAACTTGAAAGTTTGTCAAACAAGAAGAGCATCAAACCAATTGCGGTAGAATCTATCAAAGATCGCCAAGAGTCGTACAGCTATGACATTTGACAGAAATCTGTTGCGATTTCTTGGCGCAGTTTCAAATTAGTACAATTTATACCTAATTAACAACTTATCCTACGCACAAGTTTTCACAACGCATAACAGGTGCGACCTGAGTGTGGTAGAAACGTACTTGTATCTTCGGTCCGGTTACATGCAGTAAACAATGCAAACTTGACCCAGATAAGGCCATTTGCAATAAAATTAGATTAGTCGCCCTATGCCCATAAGACGACCAGTACGAAGTGTTGTTAGCAGTTTCTTATGAAGCTCTACTTTGGCGATAAAATATTTTGTGTATTGTTCTTTATTGCAAATGTTTGCGCCGACGCAAAGTTTTCACTCCAATCTGCTAAAGAATTAGGTGGACGAACTGCTAACTCGAAAAACAAACTGAACCAGTTACGGCTTTGTTGCTTTTTCACCTTCTTTAGAGTCAGGCTTCCAACAAAAGACACAATTAACACCGATGTCATCAGTTTCGTGCGAACCTAACAGTTCTTGCCAGTAAAAAAGAAAGAAAAAAAAAACATGTATACACGTAACATATCAGCGGTCATTCAACCGATTCAACGCAATCATTGTCTGAGCTGCTGGCATTCTCTTTCTCTACCGAAGCAAGTCGAGAGCTTTTTGACTCTGATAGATTCTACTTAAGGACAACAGGACATAATTGTGCAGTAACTTACCTGGAAATGTTCCGAACAATCAGTGCAGCCAAAGAAGTACTTGACAAAGCCGTGCATCGCCTGCAACACCTCCAGTGGGTCCGTTGACTTATCACTGACGTCCGCCTGCACAGTCAAGAAATGGAACAATTGCCATAGGCTGCACGTGAATCCACGGTAGTTTTGTTTTGATCCTGTGCACCCGATGTACCGACTAGACGAGAATATTGGCGCAAGTTCGCCCTCTAGCTGTTGAACCTTGTCCTGGAAAGACTTTCCATCTATCGCCTGGTTGCTAAGTGCTACATATTCTTGTAAACGATTCACAAATGTTATTCCATTCGGACCGAGGGGATTGTAACGCTGTAAGACGTTCATAAGGCGCTGCAAGGCTAGCAGCCGCTCTCCGGTTATCTCGTTCACTTTGGGGATTTCGTTATGTATTATATGACGTATTGCCTGCTCCAGATCAGCTTGGTAGACCAAGTGTTTGTTGCGCTTAACTTCCTGAAGGATAGCGTTCACCTTGCGGTCCTCTTCTTTTTGGAGCTCTTCGCTAAGAAGAGTGTTTTCTTCAGAAGGATGCTTACCAACCTTATCATCGGGTTTCTGTGTGAGACTGTTCATCTTGATAAACTTTTCGATTGCGTTCTTGAACTCCTTTGCTGTGTTTTCCGAATGAGGTAGTAGTTCTACATTTCTGTTGCGGTCGATGACCCCGAGATGGAATGTAGAATTTAAGTTGAATTGCGCTGCTAACTTTTCATCGGTAACCCGGCGAATGTGTAACTGAGGATAGTCATTGAAGTTGAGAATTGTTTGGGCGCCAGGGGCTGACGAATTTTCCAAACTTGCAGAAGTGAGCACAAGAACAACAAATTTCACCGCCTTTGGCACTCCGTCGAACAAATTCGATGCTTCCTCCTCTGTTAAATCCGAAAAGTTTGGCCATACCTCATCTGTCGCAGTTTCATTTGTTGCCAGCTTGGCTAGTAGTGCCCTTATCTCATCTGTATCCTGGGTTGTGAAGGGAGTCCCGTAATAACTCCCATTTGTTCGGTAATTTCGACCAAAATATCTTATCGTTGGATAGGCCATTACTTCGTATTCCCGACAAATTTCATTGTTTTCCTCGCTGGCGCAGTCAGTTGCCATTATTTTGATGACATTTCGCCACGGCCAAGTACTTTCGGCTAGTTCCTTGTATATTGGAGCAAAGCGTTTACAGTGACCGCAGAAGGAGTTATAGAACTCGATTAGGGACGCGTGGCTCTGATCGATTACATTCTCCTTGAAGTTGGATTTAGTAAGTACGATTACCTTATCCGTAGCATTGTAAAGACCTAGATCCTGGGATTTGGACTTGACCACTTTTTCAGACCGACTATTTGGCACTCCGGAGTTGCTTAGAGGTAGGAACACCAATAGGCAGACCACCAGACTAGTGCGAAGTACTAAACTATGCTTCATATTATCTGTTGTCATTTATTATTTAGACACTGGAAGACACATTTCACTTGGTCGAGAAACGACGAGATTAAAGCTTTCGAACGGCACGTACACAATTGTGATTCAGAACTGAAGTGAGCTGGTGACTGAGCAGATACTTAAATGCCTCGTAGCTCTTACCGCTGGAACAAGCACAGAGATAGCAGCGAGAACCGAGAACGCGATAAAAACGTTTGTAAAAAGATTTGCTATTGGGTGTTGTGTTAGTACGCTGCGAACCGGTGGTATATTTCTCTTTTGTTTCTACTGAGGTGTGAGGTACCTACCTACCGATGTTGGTTGACAGTTATGCATTTGACAACACAGATTTTGTTTAGCGTTCAGTGGGATTCAAATGTCAGTAGTTCAGGCTATCAAGATACCGTTCATGTGGAACGTATTTCTGTTGCTTAGGGTAGTAGCACAATGGGTTTTTACAAAAATATTTAGCTACGTGAGGCGTTTTCCTTTTTTTTTTGGTTCAGAGCCGAGCACAGAACTGAGCTCGAGCATTATGAGCGCGCGAATTGTTTTTTTTCTGTAAAATGTGACTATAAGTGTGCTTGTACATGTGTAATCAGCTTTTTCGTCAGGCTGCTCAGTCAATTTTTCCTGAGCTCATAGAGCGCGCTCTGATCATGCTCTGAACAAAAAAAGAAACACAAATTTGAGCTCTGATGTGTCTGAGCTGAAGAAGAAACACAACCTTTTTGTATAACAGTTCAGGTTCTGCTCTGAACTAAAAAAGAAAAACGCCTATAGGTACTATCAAGGACAATAATTCGCATGAGAGCAAACTTCCAACTGTGAACTGGCGAATATTCTGACATTTCATCCACATGAAAACTTTTTGCAGTCACAGGTATCCTCTTTCATTGTTGAAAGTTAGGTTCGAACAAATTTTTCATTCGTGGGATTGTGGATGGCGACTGTTTTATGTGGATTGTGAATAAAGTGTGACAGATTGCAGCAAGATTGCTGTAATTGTAAATTTCGCTATTTTAACCAATTGGCGTGTATTTTTGAGCTTCGATCTCAGTAAAGCGAAGTAAAGTAGGTTTTTCACTTCGATCTCAGCAAAGCAAAGTAAATTAGGATTTTCAGTGATTTTCAGCACACAAATACAACAACTATTGCGAGTCTCGAAGTGTCAAGTAAAGTACAACAACTGCGTTATTCTACCAAATAAATGAACATATTTGCGTCACTTGATGAATTTTTCATGAAAACCGCATTTGAAAAACGTATCGCCAGATCCATTTTTCCTTTTATATCTTCTTTTTTGTTCCTGTAAAAAATAATAAACTTCCCCATGCATTTCCTGAGTTTTTAGTCTTTTCTTAATAAAGAATTGTTTTATTTTGATTTCGTTTTTTTTTTTTTTTTTTTTTTTTTTTTATCTAAATAAAGCCCCACCTACAATTATTTACAACCGATTTTTACAAAATACAGCCTATAGAGGAATGATGGTAGCCCTAAGAACATCGCCCCGCAACATTTTGAACAGACCTATACGCAAAACACAACACACCATTGCAAGTAGTGTGAAGTGGCAGCACACCGAATGAGATATTTCACACTTCAAACTTGTTGCTGTTGAGAAATTCGTTTTTTTGCTGCTGCCAAGTGCCAACCTGACAACTCCAGGCTCCAGCTCCAGCATGCATGTATGTACCAGTACCTGTATCTGTATAGATGACTTATTGGCAGTTGGTGGAGGGCTTGACAACCTTTTTTTCTCAGCTTCCATTTCCACAACGCAGAGGCAGAGCTCGTGGAATGTCTTCTTGGCCTTTTTTTGGTTTAAATTTCATATCTTCGGGCTGTGTAGGTGTATGCGTGTGTTTTCTATTCAAAATCAAAACTTGCTCAAATCAGGAGAGAGAAGACTTTATACTTTCGTATACCTATACTTTTTTACAATATGCCTGTGCCCGCGAGCTGCGACTGCCGCACAGCGTGTGTTTCGGTTCGTATAGATTATTGACATAACATCAGAGTATTGGTGGAGAAGATATATGACGTGACGACGGTCAGTTTCGGTTGGTTGTACACGCAGCGAGCGATGATGGCTCGAAATATGCCTGATGCCAGTTGCATCTTTTAGTCACAATTCGTCCGTCTCTCATGCGAGATTGTGGTGCCGCCAAGCAATCGAATCCGAATTTCAATAGTTATTCCATGTGAAATCTCAGTTCAGTTGAGTGAGATAAATTGTGTGTTTGGATATATTGTGCGTATCTGTTGGAGCAATCTTCTAGATTTAATTTAAATCACTTGTAGTCCGGAACGACCACCCAAAATAAGCACACCGTCTTAACCGAACAACCGGCTATCTACATCGCGTCGACATCGTTGTCGTGTGGTGTCTCCGCGGTGTTCTTGTATCTTCAGACCGGGCATACAAAACAAACAAATTACGAAGAAAAAGCTCAAGCTCAACAAAATCCAAACTCTAAACTCGGGCTAAGCAGGCAACAGTAGTCTAAATTTAGCAGCCGACATGAGCGGTTGATATAAGTTGAATAATTCAAACTCGTCCCGTGTCAAATATCGGTGGCTCAAAAAGAAAGTATACATAGTGGGTTCGTTCTTTTCATAGCTAGTGTCGTGTTTTTAGAAAAAAAAAAAAAAAAAAACTAACTATAGTGTCAAATTCAACAGTATCCCACCGTTTCCCGACACAGTGCACATTCAAACAGGTGCTATCGGTGGATAATTTCTCGGAATTCAGTGTTCTAACAATTAATTGCTTTTTGGGGGTGTTCCCTTGACCAAACAAGTGCAGACAAGGCAATTACCATTTGGTTGACAAGTCGTACTTCTTTGGAACAACTTATATCGTGTCTCCTAATTTATCTGTAATCGTCTTTTGTTCTGTTTTAGGATTAAAATAAAGTGTTTTGAATATTAAATGAGTTTTGATTAATTAAAATAAATATAAAAGGTGTCGTACGTAAACAAATCTATACCTGTACATAAAAAAATTGTTTTTTTTTTTTATCTGTTTTAATTATAATTTACTGAATATTTTGAATATGCTTTTGTGATGTGTCGGTTTGACTTTTAATGATTTGTTATTGTTGTGGATTGTATCTATCGGCAAGATATTGAAGGTAAGAATGTATAAAAATATTCACATTTATATATAGGCTTGATTAACATTCCAAAAACATTATAAAAGCTGTAAAACCAATGGATAGATTAATTAACAAATTATAAAAATGCCTTCTTTCGTTGGTCGATTGTACACGATTGTTTTAAATATATATAAGAGGTTTGGGCAGATTTCGAAGATTTAAGTTTACTTATTTAAGTTGAGTATTGTATTTTGCTGTTGCAGAGGAACTTTGTATGATTGATATTTAGTTGTATTGAAGTTAATTAAAAAGAGTTCACTGCGGAGTGTTTATTTGCTGTATTCAAATTTGATACAGATACAGATTCACAGAGAGGGAAGCAGAGGGTGGACTTAGCCGTACTACAAGCGTGCCACTTGTTGTGGATAGGTAGACACATGCGAGTACTTTATAAATCTGTATCAAACTGAACTTGGATGTAGCTTATATCTTGACTTGATCTTAGGCTTCACTTTTCTTTAATTTATAAAAAAGACTAAAAAACAATTAATATGGGAGAAAATTCATCAGTTTTTGTTAGTAGAAGTTGATTTACTTTTATTGCTCTATACAAGCGCATAAATAACTAACAATCAGGTAAACTTAAGACTAAATAAAAAATACAAATATTGAAGGTAAAAATCGCAAACATAAAACACAAGTGCATGATGATTTATTAAATATAAAAAATCATTAGTTAAAGAAAAAGACATATTTATGGATTAGGGTAGATTGTGAAGCGCATTTTCAAGAGTTGCTTTGGTGCAATGTAGGTCAAATAAGTTGGGCAACATATTTGCTGGCAAAGCATTCTTGTCAAAGGCTCGTGTTGGCCATAGTCAGTACCGTGATGGGCGGGAAAAGGGAATTGATCGTAAACGACGAGGATGAGTGTTTACTGAGATCTGACGCAGTAGATGTGGGAAATCTATGTTTCCAGATAGTAACTGATGAATAAAAGTAATATCAGCGATGTCGCGACGAGTCCGAAGAGCCTGTAAATTGAGCACCTTCAGGCGATTCTCTTAGGGATGTAAATTGTGAGGCTCATCCCATTCTAGCCCACGTAAGGCAAAATGAATAAATCTACGCTGGACAGCTTCGATTCTGAAAATATGCACTTGATGGTAAGGAGACCAGACTTGGGTGGCATTTTCAAGAAGCGGTCTTACAAACGTCGTATTTAGTGACATAGGGGTTAGAGAACTCCTTCAACCAACGTTTAACAAAGCCGAGTGCAGAGTTAGCTCTGCTAATAATGTTGTCGATGTGAGAACGAACGTTAAGTTGGGCGTCACAGATAAAGCCCAGATCACGAATAGATGAATCAGTGGAGACAAACTCGTTGTTAATGCAATAAGATCTTTGATTCAGGGGATGGCGGTTGCGGGAGAAAGTGACAGCTTGACGTTTTTTCACGTTAAGCTCTAGACGATTCTGTTGACACCAGGTGTAGAAGTGGTTAAGGTCAGATTGTAGTGACATAGAGTCAGCGGTGCAAGATATTTGTTTAGAGAATTTAACATCATCTGCGTAAATCTTCAGGTCTGAGAGTAAATTGACACAAACTACACCGTTTATTGTCAAATTCAAAATCAAAGGTCCGAGATGACTCCCTTGTGGTACATAAGAGGACGCTATGACTGGCTTAGAGACGGAAAATCTAAAAAGTACACTATACTTAAGCTTTCTGTCGATAAATATACCAAAATTGATGTGTTCGCAACATTTAGTCCTTTGAAGTCCATTATCATCAACCTTAAGCAACGCGGTATTTCAGTCGGCTCGTTAGCTTCTAGTTACGCGAACATCAAGTTGAGGTTAAGGTGGGGAATTGAAAGGGTACCCATACCCACAGTTGGACTGGTGCGTTCCAGTCAAAACGCTACACGTGACCCACCCGTCTTTGTAGGTGGTTATATGGGGATAGCGTTTCTATAACTTTCGATAACACCTTGTTTATTAGGTCCATCTCCAAAACTTTGAATTTTAATAGAAAACAAGCGTTCATATGTTGCCAGATCCCAAAACAAGCCTGCAGATTTCCCACTGATTACGAACGCACTGCACATATTTTCCCATTTTGTCAAAAGCCAGCCTTAAGCTTACCGCCTCTATTTGCGCGATCGTTGCAGTCCACAAAATCACACGACCGCCGCCTAATTTTGAAAGCAACTCTGTATTCCAGTTCCAATTCCAATATCATAAACCTGTCGCAATCACTGTGCCACTGCAATAACTTATAATCCAGTTATATCCATTGAAACTCCAGGCAATGGCAATCATAGCATACTGCTTCTTATTACACCACCTGTCATAACCTAACCTATTTGTCTGCCTTCGCAACACTCTGAAAATAAACACAAAGTCTGCAACATTGTTAAATGCCTTCGCAGCGGCTCATTGACAAGGTAATGACTTGTGTACACTTTAGAAAGTTGGCTTCTATCCAAATCCCACGGCAATTGTCATTTATCATTTTGGCTCTCTTAGACTGTCAACTATCGAGTGCACGACTGCCACTACAGCCTAAATCCCCTTCATCATTATTCAATCGCGAAATGATCATAAATTTTCCTTTTGACTCGGTGTCAGCGAATTGAAAATTACAAATAAAAACCAAAACCAAACCCCATATCAGTTCTATATAGTATATTCGCCAACAACAACAACAACAGCAACAAAAATAATCCAATCCCCATGTGTGTCCCCTAGTATCAGCGGCAAATGTCCAAATAGCGATATTGACCTTTACGAGGCTACATAAAATAAAAAAGAAAAAAGGAAAAAACAAACAGCCACGATAAGATGACGAAGACGAACCGCATCTTTATGCGGCGTGGGCCCCGCAATAATTAAGTCTCATTACACGATGAAGACGTAATTGGAGAGGCGAAATTGAAAGCGACGTTTCTAATTAAATGAGTCAACAAACTTGACGAAGGCGCCAACACACAGTTTCTACAAAGCCTAGAACGTCTTTTTCATGTAGGTACACAATACGTCTCAAAGTACGGAAGTTCAGTTAAATTGAATCGTTCGAATAGTAACACAGCCGAAGTGCATTTCAGTTATAACGATTTACGAGCAGCTATTTGTTTTTATTTTTAGATGCAGTTTCTGTTTGCTCGCCCCTTTTTTAAACACTCATATGTGGACGTAACGATAGGCTTAATAGGTCGTCAAGAACGTGGTCTAGATTCAAGAAATTTATAGATAATAACCATGAGCAAGGGAGCGAGAGATGGCTTGAAGACTGCGCGGTCAGTCAAAACAAATGAATGGAACTCTATAGTGGAGCGCAATGAGTTTTTCGGTTTAATAAAGGAACTACAAGTTGTAGGTTTGGAAGACCGCTTCTGGATACAGCCCGGGTGAAGATTTTATGTGTGTCAGGTTTTACAAAGACCTCGCAGTTAAAAACATGTAATTCAACTGCTTATCTGGATCCATTCCCAAGATCATGTGAGAAACGGCTGTTGCTATCAGCTGATGTTAAAATCAGTAAGTCAGGGTGCTTATAATAGTGAATGATGTTTGTATGTGAGCTGAAGATGGTGCGCCATACTAATAACAAATTTAAGTCTCGACTTTAAATTTACGAAAGCTCACAATAGCGAAATTTGTATGGAAAGTATAGCCACTGTGAACTACTAAAATTTGAGTCAAAACTAAAAATGGTTATTGGCAAAGCCCAGTATTATTAAAATATTCGTAACAATATACAAAATTCTACAGAAGAACATAACGCTGCATTCACAACATCACACAAACCTAACGCGGTAGATTAAAGGGATGTCCAATACTAAGTAGCCGTCTGACTGACGTCCGTCCGTTTGCTGATACTACTCATAACGATTAAGTTCTACTTATGTCGTTTTCCATTGGTTTCACTCGGGGAACCACTCATTCTGTAATCCAATGGAACAAGAAAACTGCATCTGATTGAATCCGCAAGAGTATTGGTTAAAAATTATCTACGGCAGCTGTCAGCTGACTTGTAAACATAAAATACATAAACTACACTTGAGTGGATTCTGACTTCAAATCGAGAAGCGAAATTCTCTGCTCAGAATCACCAGAAGAGTATTTTTTGTGCCAATGGAACGGTTTCAGAAGTGATTTTTTCCGGACTCTCCCGGATGTTTCTTTTTGCCCAATGGAAAACGACACTAAATACCTTATCCATGTCATAAACTGTCACATAAGGTTTTGAGTGGAACATAAATCCTCATAGCAATTTATATTTAGTATCAGCAAACGGGTCTGAAAGGGACAACATTACATAACACGCAAAAATACGTGACAAGTATTTTGGTCGGCCATCTTGTTTACGTGATAGGAATTGGAATTGTTGACATTCTTATAGCAATGGGCAATGATTTATTTATTTCGTGTAATTGGTTGATGAATTATTGGTTTAATTTACTGACACTAATTACTGCTCTCATTTCACATGTTTTAGATGAGAAAAAGAAACGCTTTCAAGTGATTGCAGAAATGTTGGTCGCTGGAACTTGTGTTTATTTCCTACTACAGCGTAACATAGCTAAATTAAATATTAGGGATAGTAGATTGCTCATGGGTGATCTATCATATCATTTTTAACTCTGCCCTTCTATCAAGGTAAAAATTATCAAACAACGACCCCACTGATTTTTAGCCTGATCCAAGCCGTCTACTAGCATGTTATGTATATGTAGGTATAGGGTGTCGATGAAAAACCCTACTGTCAATGTCATTTACACAAACAGTTTGCTTGTCCGTCTGAAATCTGGTGTGGAAGTCTAATTTTTGACTATAGTCTTTCAAACACCCCTGACAATTGGTATCTTAAATCTATACTCATAATGGGGACTTTCAAGAATCTAGTTTAGTAAGCCTGACAGCTGTCTGACTAGATGTATCTTTGTTTTGATTGGCTGAAATCTGTCATATCAGCAGCTATTTCAGTTGACGTTTATGGAGGGGTAACTGACGAAGATAGTCAAGAAATTCGTGACTGAGTACTAAGTTGACAGTTCGCATATGTGGCTGACGTAGGAAAAGTGACGTTCCCCACCAATCTAGTTTTGGCGTTCAGGTTACATCTTATCCAGACCAATCTAGTCGACTTAAGGTAACTACATATTATGGCTTTTTAAGAAGCAAAGTTGTCGCGTCTGAAGCGAGGAAAATCCAAAGTCGAAACGTTCTTTCACTCAATTCATATCATCCAGCTCTTAGAAGAACACACTCTAGTTCACAGTGTAGGGCTCCTTTCGATTTGCTACCACCGTTAAAGCACATCACGGTGACAACTGAGATAAGTGGACTTTCATGGGTACTGATTAGTGATCTGCAAGAACGCGTCCGACACTCTGGTCTATTGGAAAGCTGTATGAAAAAATCTAGTTCATGAAGACAAATATTGAAGGAAATTAGTTTTCAACATTTTGATTTCACTGATGGCAAACTTTGTCAGTTTGGTAATTTTGGATCCGAACCCCTTAAAAAGAAGATACCGAAGCGATGCACCAAAAATTAGTATTCGGGATCAGACGATCATGCTTTTTGTCTTTTGAAAGCACTTTTCTGAAATTTTATTTGCAATTCTCTTTCATATTCACAGTTCATAACTCCTTTCTTTCGTGCTCCAAAAACAGTTTTTTAAATAAAAAATAAAAACGAACAGAAGTAGAAATTTTGTGGGAAAAGGACCTTCTTAAAAGCACCGCCGCTCTCAGACTTTACCAAACCAAACAATTGTTCTATTTTAATAGATTTTTGTAAAACTAGCAACAACTCTAGAAACTCTCTGCTGCTTCATCGCAAAACTCGAGGAAAACCCAAATAATAAACCAAATTAGCTTAGAATGTATAATTATCCAAAATTTGAAAACATAAAAAAATGTAACGAACTTCTATCAAAACCTGTAGAAAACTAGGACTCTTGTACAGCTACAGGATCTCTGAGGTGAACCAAATTGCTAACTTTTTGTAGTTTATTCACCAGTAAGATTATAGCCCAGAAGTCCCAAAATCTGATACGTAACCAAATCGAAACGATAGAGGTTCTGTGAATTGGATGGAAACTCAAACTTCAGAAATATTACAAACGTACTGGAAAAGTACACCTACTTACCTACTTGATTACTTGAACAATAATTTGTATATTTTAGTGCGAGATGTAAGAATACTTAGGTAGTAGTTTTCCACTTAAAACCAAAAGATGCTTGGTAGAGGTTAAACTAATTTTCGCATAAAGCTATTCGGTTTTCCGCCAATTTATCACATAAACAAACAGCTTAGTAAAAATGCTCTTTCTCAAAATTTGAGCAATTGAACCAAAATATTGTTCAAAAAGCACATTCACTGATTCTTGCCTCCCCCATCGCCATTGTAATATGTTAAACAAATGTCTATACACCCGTCCATCAATCACTGTGTTCGCCGCAAGTTGAGTGTAGACTTAGTTTTGTTGCCTTTTATTATCATGAATAAATAGAGCAGCTGCACTTCTTACTCATCATTTGCTCGCAGAAGATATACAGTTTCATGCAAATATGAATCAAATAGCAAACACAGATGGTTGTGTGTTCGGAATGAGTTCGCCTTATCCCATTTGGAATAGCTCGAGTTGTGCAGTGTTTACAACACCCTCTCTGGCAGTTTAGTGTTTTGTGCAAAAGAAACTACTGCAGCATTAATGAAAAATACGACAATGGACATTGTTGTAGACGAAATTGTGTTATAAGCCATAATGCATGGAAGTAAAACTTTCTGGCGTACTTTTTAGTTAACATTTGGCTTGGATGTTTTGATGTGACTAATGGCGCCTGAGGGTGTCATTCATTACAGAGATTGCTGCCAAATGAGCGCTGAAAGAATAACATTTGCAAGTTCAGCGTTTTGCTAATAGGTTTTCTTTGAGTAAGTCATTTGAGATGGAGCTTTAGAGCACATGAAATACAAACATGTGTATCATGCTTAACTTGGACTGACGACATTTTAGCACTTTGCACCACTAAAAGTAGAGTTACGATTTTAAAAATGGCAGAGACTTAGAATAGACACTCCCTTCAGAGAAAATACCTGTAGCTCGTTCGGGAAGTTCAAAACTGTGATAGAAGGTCCAAGGGTGGTTGCTATATTCGGCAGTAAGATCTTCACTCAATGTTCAGGCGAGTGTCTACTCAGAATTCCCTGACTGACAGGCAAAGCATTTTATCTGTCAACTTCAATTCTAGTTCAGATAATAGGCACTGAATCTTGAATGACGTTGATGCAGGTTTCATAGAAATGTTGAAGACATTGATTCTTATATCCTTATGCAGGGGCTGATGCAAATATTACAAAGATGAAATAATTACGCACTTCTTATGCCCTTAACCTGACATAGCCACTCTAGGTTATTCAACGATGCTAATAAAACGAACATTTACAGGTTCATTGAAAAAGTAATTAGTTCCAGGTGCATATATTACCAAGCTTAACAACCAACCGGACCCAAATAGAAAAAAGTTGTTTAATTTTATGTTCTGAAACTGTTCCATGCAATGTAGAAGAGGAATGGGCTTAATTTTCGACACAAGTCATTCTCCTGCAGGACATATATGTTTGCTGAATGAAGAGTCTCGGATGACCGCTAGTGATATAGAAAAATAAAAGAAGAAGAAAACCTCTAGAGGGTTTTCGAAGAATCGATATGATTTTGGCTCTTAAAGCTGCAAAGACAAAGCCTTGGATGTCAAAAGGTCTTTTATAAAGAATGTGCCCTTCTTAGAACGACATCTTAAGCAGATGGAGTGAGCAAAATTTTGGACTGCTCAATTCTAAACTGGATGCTGAAGATGAAATATAAATCGCTTTCAGCAGCACTAAAATATAATGCGTTGGGCAGATCTCTCGCGGAGAAACACCTTTCAATTGGCGAATTGGGCTGAGTGTGCCCATTTTGGGAAAAGAGAATGAAAAGTTATGCTTGCGCAAAAGTCCGTGTTAAGATATTCGTAACGCGCTTTAGGGGCCTGGTCGTGAAAAAGTTTGAATGAGCAGCGTGGTTTTCGTCCGTGCAGAAGCCCCCGTTATCTCTTGGATCTGTTCTGTAGAAGGCTTGGTGGTATGCTAGTGACACAACTTGTCTATATAGTATTTTTTTTTACGTTAGTCCTTCAACTTTTCTAGAGCGCACAATGATGAGAATGGAATTATCTCGCTAGACTAGGCTGTCCTTAAAGTGCAAATGTGTTATGAACTTGCCTGGGGCCACAGTTTGTCTCCTCTCGCACCTTCATAACTTATGTCAAAGAGGTCTTAAAGTACGTTCGAATTGGAAGTCCTAAAGATTAGTCATTTGCTTAAAACATCCTCAGAGGCTGGACTTTAGCTTTAAAGACTTGCATAGCCATGTATCGAAGCTTAAACAAATCTGAAAGGTGATTATCGTTTTGACTATCGCATTTTTGCCACCGCTTGCTTGTGCCAGCTATTTAGGGTTCGTTTTCATATTTTAAGTTTAGTGAAAAAAGTGTTTCAAGTTAAAAATATACAAAAAAAAAAAATAAATAAATTTTATACGCTTTTGTTTACTTCAAGAATTATTCTATGCCGCAGCGAGAAATGAACAAAAATATTACAAAGAAGTCCGAGCTCAGAATTCACTTAAGAAATAAAGCAAACATTCTGCAGTTTGTTAATTTCTTCTTTTGTTGTGTGTGATTTAAATATTTGTATAAATATTTCATTACTTCTCCATAAACTAACATTCCTTAGAGGAAACAGAAAACCTTGGAACTGTTGCAAACAATTTTCACAAACGCAACCAACCAACAGCTGACCGAAATGACATTTCTTGTTTTTAGAATTGTAAGTGCTGCCAAGAACCCAAACATTTTTAGTGATCGCTTTACACAGAGGAAAGCATAGTTGATAATCAAAAACGACAGTCGGCTATCACCTTAGCTGATTCAACCCCAGGACTGAACCTTAGGTGTAGCTAAGTTATCGGTGTTTGTTACAACTCTTGCCCTATTGTCATGAAAATAAAAAAGAACGATCACTGATACCCATGGTTGCTGCAATGAGAGCATAGGGTGACGTATGCAGATCACTAGAATACGTGATTCGTTCGTAATATCGAAGTAAAATCTCTGAAAGGAGCGACGGTCCTTGCTTCGATGGCTTGGACACGCTAAATACCCACCAACTCATATAGGGCCTTAATAATAATAATTTTTAGCCTTAAGCTTATTTTGAAGGTCAGAATATGCAATTTTGTATGGAAAATTTCGCCATTGTGATTTCGAAAATTTTAGCCTAGACAGTAAAAATGGTTATTATAGTTTAGATCAAAGTGAGGTCATCTCTCCTTTAACCACACCCCTACCACCATAATTTAGATAAAGTGGCGAGAATTATCGAGAGAAGGGTTCACAAAAAATCATAATCCGGCGACCTTTGAAATGTGTTTTCTCAAAATGAATGAATGAATTGTATATGTACGTTTCTAGAATTCGTCCCAAACATATTATAAGGGTGTGCCGTGCTAAATATATTTATTTAAAGATTTATGAAAAGTTATTTAACAACACGATCGGCCTGGAATTTTGGTTTATATTTCGACACGTTCTCTTTGCCTGTAACAAATTAGTATATACACCTAGTTGAAAGAAAACACAAGTGCATGACGTTGTATTGTGTGAAAGTTTCCGCCGCAAGTGCTTTTCTCTTACTACTCTTACTCGTCACAATCTAAGAGATTGCTACGTGGTCACGGTTGCCACAGTGGTCATTTGTGACCAAATTTGGTCATTTAGTCACATTGTCATTTCCTATTCCATTTGGTAATTTTTTTCACAAATGAAAAACACACTCCACTTTAATTTTCGTCTGTTTGTTGTGTAGATAAAAATATTTAAGACTTAAATTATTTTGGTCATTTTTATTTACAATTTTGGACACAAACTTTAATCTCAAATTGCAACCATGACTGTGTGTGTCAAATTATACAAAAAAAGGAGGAATCTTATAAATCTCCTATAAATATCTTGAAAATTTAATTTAATAGTTTTGCAATAGGCAACTGCGGTAGATTTTGAAGGTTTTGGTTTGGAAATAAGAGCTTGAAGCGCCAAGCCCAAAATTGCAACTTAAGTCTCACAACGGTTACGCTGATTCCACACAAATTTGTTCATATCGATTGTTGCGATTGTTGTGTATGAGGACAAGGCGGATTAGATGCCGTCAAATTCGTCAAAACAATTTTTGGTATAAAAACCCCCTACTTAACGGCTCCCTGCCTTCTAAGAAAATATGAAAATACAAATTGACTTAGCTATGGCAACAAAAATCAAACACACAATAATTTATCTATTGCCACTCCTATTCCTGCGATCACTCAAAGTAGATACCACTATTGTATTTGTATCCATATTCACAGAATTCTATAATAAGCAACAAAATGTCGATAGCACTCCCCTTATCGCGTCTGGTTCGTCACTTGCGAATTCTTTTACAGACACATTCCACGCAGTTTAATTTGCATAGAACGTCGTGTATTACAAGCGACGCATCGCATGCTACTCGTACTTGCTATATATGCATGTGTGCGAACAATTCAATTCGTTTGTACTCCCTATCGTGCAAGGATCCAACCAAATATACACTCCCAGGTGCGTCATCCGCGCGCAGACACCTTTCTTGGGGTCTTTAAAATTCTCTAAGGACAAATTTAACCAGCATAATGACAATCGGGAAAAAAAAGGGCGGCTCGCAAAAAAAAACCCACACACAAAACGACAACAAATTCAAAATGAATGCAAAAATGCATTCGCCACCAAAACCGGTTTCATTAGTCCTTCCTTCTGGTCGCCGTGCCTTAACAGATCACAGTTGGTAGAAACAATTTATGAGATACTATGCGAACAACTCTGAAGAATGCCTGTGAAAAATGATAAAAACCCACCACTACCACGAAGATCACTCTACCACCAGCCGCAGAGATACCGAAAACAAACGAAAAAGGTGTTTCGAAATTGCAAACCGGGCAAAGGCAACCTGTGGAGGACCATCAAAAGAGAACCAGCCAGCACGGCAGCAAAAAATTTCGAGAAAAAAATCCTTTAGGACAAAAATGACTTAAGACCACATTTGGTGGATGCCGCTCCATCGATTATTCCCGCTGCTGATGCTGCTGACCGGCTGGCTATTCCAATAGACGGGGCATTATAAAGGCCTTCTAAATGTTCACTCATCCATGGTTGCCACACAATCCGTGGGCTAAATAAAAGAAAGAACAAAAAGATCCAAGCAGACCCATTGGCGACGATGCGCGGTCCTCTCTGGTTCTTGTCTTCGTGTACGCTTCGTATCTTCGTATCTTTCACAGCAGAGCCAATGCCAGCAGCGCGAGATCCAAGACGTGCGCGGTATCTTTGGCGTCACTCTGTCTGGCAGGTATTTAGGGGATCAAATGGTAGAGTGGTTTTCTGTTTCGTCGTCGCTGCTGTTGTTGTTTTTTGTTATATCTGCCCGATGGATTTCCTCGTTTTATTCCTCACTCACGCCAGATTGTCTGGCTTGTCAATAGAATTGTAGATCAGTATCGGAATCCCGGAGTCGTCGTTGTACTCGCGAGGAATACATAAACCAAGGATCCATTCAAGACGGTTGGACGGTTCTCCAAAGCATAGCTATTGTCATTATGTCTGATAGCATTATCTATGCATGCATGGCATAGATATATACATAAATATATTTCTTTTTTTGCTGCACAAACATACTTGAGAACGTGTATAACTCTGTCAGAAGCGGGAACGAACGGACGCGTGTGTTGGTGTGGATTTTATCACGGGACCGGGAGTCGAGAATTATTTATTTTTATTGTTTGTGTTCTGTGTTGTTGTTTTTTTTTTTTCTTTCGTTTTTCTCATTTTCGAATTCAATTTCATTTCGTTTTGGAATTATTTACAATTTGACCGTGCACGAGAGAGGACTTGATAAAGATCTTGTTCTTTTTGTTTATGAACACAATTTCGTTCTTTCTTTGCATTTTATGATGATGGGATTCAGGGGTTTTCTTATTTGCTAGTTGTTTCTCATTTCTTGTTTTTGAGTAAGTAGTTTTTTTTGGGGATGCAAGTTTCAAGATGCCACATGCAAGACATGCAAGTAAATAAATGAAATAATTTATGATAGGTGTTTGGGTCGTGTTTTGTTTATTGATTGTGGAAAATCAAATAGGATTTAGTTGCGAATTTGATGCCATGGGTTGTGGGATGGTGCAATAAAAACTGCGTCTGAAGTTGCAACAACAAGACGAAGTGTAGATTGCAATATTTTGTTGTACAGGCATTTTATTCTATTCAGCAGCAGCCAAATTGTAAGCACATTAATCTTTAAGATGATTGTCGTCCATTTTATGCATCTCCAAAGAAACTAATTAGTGCCGAGGATTGCAGGGAAGCATGTACCTAGTTCATTTGCAACAAATATGATAAAAAACTGTCAATTATCGAGATTTAATCGCTCTGAATGCTAAATAGTTATGGTCGGCAATAGAGGGTTGCAATTATTTCTAAAAATCGTACCTCCTATATTGCCATTTGAGTTTTTCAAAAGTCCCTGGAAGAATGGTCTTAAAGATGTCAGAGTTACTTTGGTCAACAATCAAAAGCCTCCAAGATCTATCGAAGATCGAACATTTGTCAGTATTAGCAATGATAATAATTCTTCGAAAACTCGTCGATGCATTCACACCGAGCACCAACTAGTTTTCGTTTGACATTTCAATCAGCTGCTAGACACTAGTCATATGAAACTACTGTGTAAATTATATTGGTTACAAATATCGATCGCAATGATTTACAAATAAAATTAATTCAGAGAATTTAAAAATAATGGGTCTATCCTGATATCTAGAAAAATATAATACAGAAAACAATAATCTAGAAAAAGAAAATTGAGAATTAAAAAATCTCGAAGATCTAAAAAAAAAGAAACTCAAGAATTATGGTAACAATATGGAAAACTGTTTGAGTTGAATGTTTATGCAACAATTTGATTCACTGTACATGTAAGTCAGCTAAAAAACAACATGTCTTCTAAGACCGTATTGACGTGCGACTGTCAAAAGACCGCGTGGCTTAACTCCGACACCATATGTTTCTTCCGAGTACGTTTTATGGGATATTTAAGAGGCAGTGAATACAATTTGAGCTTGTGAATACTTCAGTAATCAACTTTATTTTGTATACCTAGCTAATTTCGAAATAATGTGTTTTGTTGTGACTACCTATTTGTTAAATATTTATTAATTTCAATTAAAAAGTTACAGAATATTCAATTTAAACTCTTTTTCATTACCTTCGGAGTAAATCTAAGGAATTAGAAAAATCTCGATAGCAGTTGAATTTTAAATTTGGTCCCATTCGAGATCTATGAATTTAATTTTCGAGATTTTGTCCATTCAATATTCTAGATAACGTCATGATCCCAAAAATAATATAAACCCATCATTTAAGTGTGGAAAATGATTTTAAGTTGTGAGTTGTGACATTTCTTCGGTCAGCTGTTCTGCTGAATTTGCTGAATATTGCAAAAAGTATCTTTGTTTCAACAACCCAACGATTGGAAGTCATTTTCGTGGTGTTTTCGTGGAAAACGACTTTAAACGACTCTTTTTGAAAACAAAAATATGTATGAGTAAACTTCTGTGTTCGATGAAGTTTTCGAGTGCTTCCGCGAGAACCCGGCTCTGTCTGAAGAGCCAATTTCTGTAACTGATAAAAAGTTGTGCAGACTAACCCATGGTGAACAGTAAGCGCAGTTGAAGAAAGGACAGACGATTTAGAGATGAGGCATACGTACCTATGACCAAATCTTTTCGACATCAGTTCGAACATGTTTAGAACATGTCACCTATGTGTTGACCTTGCATTGATCAATTTATACATTCATGAAAAGGGTCCTCGAAAATAATAGGACACTATAGAAATAGAAAGGCCTTTAAGAAATCAATAGAAATAGTATCTTTATTCTAAACGGGTTGAAGTTCGGTTTCGGTGAGCCATTGGCGGCAAAATCCTATGGAAGACTCGTTTCTCCTCTTAGCCCTAAACTTCTGCTTCGCAGTCGCGTGTCGCTTCGTCTGGCCGGCATGGTTAATAATTGTACTATTGTAGTATACTACGCTCTCTTCTAAACTCTACTCGTACTTGGCGTAGTCTCGTTTGTCATGGTTGCCTTCGTCATATATGTCACTTGCGTCGTCACACGGTCGTCTGTCTGGCTATGTATCCCACCAACTGTCAATCTTGTCAATGCTTGCAAGCAGCAATTTACGTGTGTCTAGCAAAACCTTGGAATATTAAAGGATGAGTGATGAAGTGAAAGCGGAGGCACGTTCGGAGATCAGAGATCCGGATATTTGTGTCATCGACTGCTTCCATTTTTAGCTTTTTAATCGTCTATGCAATGAAAGGTGTGCACACACATTTTAAAAAAGTCTATAGCGTCATCTAAGTCGGAAAATATTCAAGTAAGGTACTTTCTGAATAAAGTTGATAATTTGATGTGTCTGACACATGTGCCCCATAAGAGGTTTAGAAGACCGGGAGATGTTCAATTTTCTTTATGAATTTAGGATTTCTTTTTAGTTCTTCAGGACGTAGAGAAAGTGTCTCCAAACAAGTATACTGTCTCCTTATATCCTATAGAAAGCTAACAGAGTACCTACATATACTATGCTTTCGTCGTCTCGTATGCAGAATCGACATTCGTGACGAGACTGACGTAACTTATTTGTGCAAGTGGTATCAAGGCTGAAAGTGAGGAGTAAGAAAATCTGGTTTTCCATTGATTCACGGTTGAAAGGCCCTACAGCTATTTTGTTTGGTCAGAACCCCTGGATGCCATTCTAATAGAAACAACAAACTTTCAGCTCCTAACTTCTGATTTTTGTGTTTATTGCTGAATCAGGAGTGCGTGGTGAAGCCTTTTTTGCGACTTCAGCGGCTATTAAGTTTCCTTGTATCGGCAGAGTTTGTCATTATTCTTTCGGAATACATCTTTCGTGTTGCAGCTGTGTCGACTCATTCGCAATCAATTGGGTTTAATCCATGAAGTATAAGTGATGCTCTACTAAGCACCTTTTACCAAAAATTTTAGAATGTTATTTGAATATTCCCTAATAGCTGAAAAGAGACTTTGAAATGGGCTCGATCGTTTCTGGCTGCTACTTTATTGAAAGGCCATTCTTCACAGCTATTGAACCTCCCCTCGAAGCACAGCTTTTTTATCTTTTGTGTAATTTAATCAGGTATTTATTTTTTAAGTTGTTTTGAATGGGCTTACTGATCAGTGGTTTCTGAATCAATATAAAATATATATGTATTTGTCCTACTTGCTACGCTTCGTTGGGGTTTTCCAACTTCCTCACGTTTTTTTTTTAAACTGCAATTCGCAGCGCAGATCAAATCAAGGTTTATTTGGTTCGGCGTGATTCACATAATATATCTCGTCTGAGCGGTACGAGTGCATAGTTCAGTAGAGATGCCAATGCAATCCTTTTAGACGCGGCAAGTTTCTAAGAAAAAGGGTGTTAAGAAGTGAGCCCTGCGATACACCCATCTTCATGGTCACATATAGAGCAATATAGGCATAGTTGCTTTGACACATTTTTGAATTCGTACTTAGTTTCTTCGGGAAAACACCTCTTAGATATTTCCGAGAGTCCTAGGGGGCTAAAATAATAGCTATACTAGGGTTGATTGCAAGGTTGTGTCCAACTATCTTGTAACAAAAAAAAAAATTGGGATACTCACATCAATTCGTAAACTTGTACAACTTCCACATTTGCTTTTACTATGCCCAGATTTAATTGCTTCTTTTCTATCTCTTCCAGATCCGCATCCTCATACAATACACGCACCCTTCACTTAGCCGAGCCAATGAAATTCCCGAAAAAAGATTAATTATACTGCCCATACAAGAATGAGCCAACATCTATAAAATAAAACAAAACAAAAATGATAGCGTGAATAAATACAAAATAAGAAAAAGGTCATCCATCCAGTTTTATTATATTTCGTTTTGTGATTCTAGTGATTCGCGTCTTATCAACGACCAACAACCGACAATAAAAAAGTGTGAATATTAAGTTTACTTAAAATCATCTATTAATTTGTTCTCTTCAAGTTCGTTGTGAACGATTGGCTATTCAACCGATTAAATATTTGGAATAATTTAAGGTTTTACAGCCGAAACACTTGCAAAGGTAATAAAATTAATTTAGAAATGATTCTAAGAAGTTTCGTGACACTGGTAGTATTGATCAGTACGGGAACGGGACTATCAGCGACACCTAGCAGAGAGAGGCCAGAGCCCACGGTGAGTTTTTACACACGTTATTATTATAATTTTTTTTTTTTTCAGTTTTGAATAAAAATAATTACCAATTTGTCAAAATCGAAAACATTCTAACTTTTGCTTGTGCGAATTTCCTGGAGATAAATTGAATGAGACAAGGCGCGTACTTATTTTTCCAATCATTTTATCGCTTTGAAAACTTTTATGTATTTGACCTGTCACTGTCACAAATGTTGATAGTGAAATATTTTCGAAAAAAAAAAAAAATACTTCCCTGCACAAGCACGAGAGGAATGATGTAGAAAGTGTGCTGGCGGCACTTAAACATTTATTTTAAAAGAAATATAAATGTTGGCATTTAAAAAGAATCAAATTAAAGCAAAGTATCCATAAAAGTAGGTTTTATTGCAGCCCATTAATTTATACAACTCATAAAGATGCAAGAAGTTGCTTGGGGGTGGTCCATTACTTAGATGACTGGACTATGGGCATGTATTTCCGCAACGAATACAATCGAAATTGTCATACGAAACGGGACATACACCTCACTCAGCTCACTAGCTTTGATGATAGGTGTGAGGACCTCGGTAAAGCAATGTGAAGTGTTGAATGAAAATAAAGTTCCGTATACGTTCTTTCAATAAACCCGATTGTTTGAGCAATTTGTTTTCTATATTTTTGATATACCTAGAACTTGAAACCCCTCGCTCAGGAGTTCTGCATATATTATCCACCCAGCCACTGCTCAGTGATGCATCCTATAAATTCGTAGACCGAAAATAATATTCAGCCAGTAATCGTCGCGTATATTGAGCTATTAAATGGCAAAATCGTGTATAGCTACGGAAACCAAAATTTATCCTTCCAAATAATAAACAATAGAAAAAGATGAGTCATCTAGCAGCTCGCCGTTTAAGGTCAACAATATGCCTTAATTATGTACAGTAATGATCTACATAAAATAAAGACTTGTCCCATCATCGGAAATGAACTGCAAAATTCGGTTGTCAGAAAAGGCTTAGCTGTAGCTGTAGGTCAGATATTCCGTTCTGTATAGCCAGAAAATAAACCAAGAGGCTTATACTATGTTTTTTTTTCGAGTTCTTAAGCAGTAGGTACAGAGTTAGATTTTTCTCGACAAAGTTGCGAAAGGCAACACGCGTAAACCCAGTTAGCAAGTTGATCTTTATATCCTTTAAATCTTTATATATATTAAAGAATTTTTCATATGAAACTCATCTTTTAAGTGCCATTCGTTTAAGTGATTTTACCGCCTGTTATTTTTTTAACGTTTATTGAAATTTACCTGAAAATATTTTTTCAAGTACCTAGCTCATTCAAATCGGGTTTCAAATGATAAGCGCATGTGTTGTCAACAGCCCCTTGTGTTTCTTGTTTTAAAATTTGCAAAATATAGAAAGTAATGAAATTATAATTTTTTTTTTATTAAATAAAATAATTTTTTAAATTAATACCTATTGATGTAAATTAGTCGTGTTTTCTTCGAAAAATAAGTAATTTGGAGCACTTAAGCTGTTTTTTATAAGGGCCTAACCGCAGTTTAAGTACTTCTCATGACTGGAAATTAATGGTGAGCTACTTATCTGGGTTTTACTGTATTACTCTTCTTTCATTTCACTTCAATTGTTTTTGTTTTTGTAATAAAAAAAAGATTATGAGTACACACAGTAATTTGCCAAACAATGACATTCCGGCTCTGCTTCGCCAATAACTATGCGAACAATTATTGAGTTCAATTTATTGATCCGTTAGAGATGGGTGTACTTTCTAAATAAAATTGGAACATTAACTGGAATAGAGTCTTAAAACTGATATCGCTTTAAGATATCTGATCTTGAAGCACCAATGAATATAAAAGAGCCAACTACCAAAGCCTCGCTCCAGGCTCTACCTTAACACTTTATATTCCTCTTCCAGGCAACAAGTGCCTCAGCCAGCAAACAATGTAAGCATACTCATGCAAGCAAAGACATAAAGATACTAAATGCGATATTTTTAATTCCGTTTTTCGCCCGACTCTGTCAAATCGGATAAAGGTGCAAAGAAGAATAAAAAGCATCTGGCTGAAAGAGGCATCTCACGCGTCTGGTTAAATGGGAAAAGCCGCAAAGCATTACTACCCATGGTCCATGGACGTGGTATAAAATTATGGAATTAAGGACAACAACAAAAAAATAAAAAAATAAAACCTCGGACAAGTAGAATTGAGAAAGGGAATTGACGTGTGTTTTGCCAGACAATTTGTAGCCATGATCGTTAATACCTGGAATAATCAAGTGTTTTCTTGGGATGTGATACGACACTTCTTATTTATATCTTCTTTGCAGAATTCGTTGCGTTGGATTTTTGTTTTTGTTTTTAATGATTTATGGCGGTATAGTGTTGCCGATTGCGCATTTTACTTTAACATGATTACATTTAAAATTGAATTGTCACGAGGGAATAGTTTAATAAGTAGTAAACGAAGTTTTACTTAAATGATTGCTTACAAAATCATAAACCTTCACAGCTTGTATCAAAAATTATGTTTAAATTCACAAATTCCAAGTGCTGCATGTTTAAAAAATACGCCAATTTTCGAAATACCTGCGAAAATTTTTCGAATCTCCAGCAATATTTCCAAGCGATTTATAAATATAAACTAAAAAAAGAAGCAAACATTTTCTATAATTGTCGGCTTATTTCTCCCCGCCAATATTCGAAAGTTTGAAGATATGAGCATTTTTCAAAATTTATTCTAAAGCTGGCCTCTTAGCTGTCAGTATTCCGCGCTACTGCTAAACTTTTGCCGTAGTTGAGCAAATATTCATAACAAACTTGTTGTTAATATTTGCTCAACGGTCGGTTTTTAATTCGCCTCTAAAGCGTTATTTCTGACAAAGGTGCTCACCTTTCACAAGAATTTAATTAAGTACAAGTCTTGATTTAACTTAAAAAAATCACGACAAATGCTATAAAAATAAATCTTTAAAATGCACCTAGCTCAACTCTTAGTCGGTGTACCTCATAAAATCCCTCAGACAATACTAAAACCAATTTTTATCACTTCACCAAAGCTGCACCCATATTCCCACAGTTCTCTAGCTCCCCTCCACATTGGTGTGGTAGTAGGTGCAGATAAATGGCGAATTGAAACTGAACACGCGTTGCTTGCCGTCCATAAAACATCGATAAATCCGATCCAAACATCTGTGCATTCCTCCGGCATCAGTGTTTTCAGGTGCAGCAGCTACATGCTGCTTAGCCGCACTCAACCAATCCATATGGAGTTTCATATCAAATGACCATGCTGTGCACACACTTGCGCTCCTTGAACGATCGACACGGGTGGGGTGGATAAATAAAAAAAATATATACATATATCCATCTTCTATTAAAACGTCCACAGAATCGACTGCCCGAAAACATTAGGTACCTCTGGCCATCCGTATAGTATCCTGTATAGGTGTGCACAGATTTTTTTTTTTTTGGTTTTTGTGCACACGCTTGTGAGAAGAATCAAGAGTTTCTCACCGGCTGAAGACAACAACACATGCCAGTGCCAGACTTCGTGGCAGGAGTTTTCTGGAGATGGTGTTCCTCTTCCTCATACTTCCACCCTCGCTAGCAAGTAGGAGTCTTCTTTTATGAAAGTGCTGCGAAGTTTGCCGGTTTCTGGTTTCTTTTTGTTGATTGTTTCGTTCATTCTTTATGGCCGCTGTTCAACCTCGGTTTGGATCTTGCACCTTAATTATTGTCGGTGTTTGTTCATCTATACCTATTAAGGATTTAAATGGGATGTTCTTGGTCACAGGTCATCATTGTACTCTCAAGTGGTTATTCAGATAGTTTTTTGTTCCTTTTGGTTTGTGTTGTCGGATTTTTTTCTTTCCTTGGTGTGAAGCGATTTGAACAAGGGCACTTATCCGGTTAGACAGTCGCGTTTGCTTTTATTTGTGGTGATTCTTTATAAGGCTATTAGTTCTCTGAATAAAAGGAGAGATAGAAAAACGGATCTTTGTAGACATCTTGGCTGCAGTGGAGGACCTTTGTTTTTTGTTTTGTTTCTTAGGTGTGGAGTGGTTTTTGCCATTATAGATGGGATCGGATTTTCGGCGTTTCTGCTTTATCCCATGCACAGGTGTGCGTATATTGTTTTCCTGACACAACAATATTTTATTATGCGTGATTGAAAGCCATTTTGTTTGTTTAGAAGCTGTCGTTGTGTCGTGCTCTTGGCGATATTTGACGCATCAAACGCTTGAATAGAACTAAATGCCCTACTAACTCGTTCCTCATCTACAGAAGCCGTGCGTATACCGCGTGTTTCCAAGCGTTGCGCTACACAAATTGTTTATTTTTTCCGGGATGGCGAATTCAGCGATCGCCATGCAGAGCCACCCCTGACCACCTTATGGACACGCCGATTGCATGGCTAAATGGTGTGGCAACATTTTCTAGTAAAGCCCTACACAACTTGTCCATTCCTTCTCCTTAGAGTAACAATTAAAATTTCACCCGGCACCCAGAGATGTCATTCATTCGTTTCAGCTATAAATTCCGCATAGGTCTATGAATCCGTGCTTGGTTACCTGTCGTCGTGTACAAGCGCAGCAAACATTATTTCTGAGAAACTATAACAAAATGACAAATGTCCAACAGCCTGCCATGGGCCGTTATTGAACTAAGGCCACTATTATAGTCATGACTGTCGAGTGTCGATTATCGTTCATCGCAAGAATTTCTCCTTCTTACTGTAATATTCCTGACAGCGAATTATCCCACGCCAAATGCCAACTTGTGTTTCTGTGGCTTATCCGCCAAACTGTCGCAAGAAAATTGCCCTCAAGCCACCAACGACAAGTGTAGATGATAACTGCCTAGTTTGAAAATAACTGACATACGTATCCATCAAAGTGTTTAGGATCGTGCTTGGCAATGTATATATTAGCCAAGACCCCATAAATAAATTAACCATAAATCTGCAAAACTAATTGAAACCTATCATTCTAGCCATTAGCGCGGCATGCCTTCCTCTGGTCAAGAATCAAACAGTATAATGCGATGCAATGAGTTTGTTTTTGTTGTTTTTCAATTCTTGCGGGCGCCATTGACAGTAGACGGTGAATTTGTTTTTGTGTTCACCACCTCCAGCGTATAATTGGAGGAGTTATAGTGGTGAACTAGTTTTATTTATTTGATTGGAGTTGGAGGCGCTTTGCTTGTTGCTGCTGATTTATTGCTTGAGAAATATACTTGTGACAACTAACATGACAAACTCTTATGCAAAGTCAATAAGTATCCACAAGAGAGGTGATTTACAAGAGAGGTCATTTTGTGACAGGCCATAGTTTATTTTACACGCCAACGACCATTTGCAATTAGGAACGAGTGTATCGGCAGAAGCATTTTGACAAAACTAAAAGTTAAATCTTTTGAATTCTAGGATGAAATGAAAATTAATTAACAGGTGAACCATTTTTATAAATTTTTATTTTTAATTTAAGTTTTTTAACATTAATAAAATTAACTTTTTGCAATAACTTTTTTTGACAAATCAGTTTTACTTAAAAAAAATAGATATTTTAAAATTAAAAAAGGAATAAAATAAAATTGTTTTATAAGAAAATATATCTGGATTAGCCTCAATAGCATTCTGTAATTGTTTTGCAACCATTTCGACGAGTTTTTGCAGCGTTTCTTGCAAACTTTGTTTCTACAAAAACGATCCAATCTCTACTCCGTGCAGCTATGCCAGGATGTGGCAATTTTGCCCCAACTTGGGGAATTTTTCACTAAATGGGGAAAATGGGGAAAAGTGCTCTTAAAATATGGAAGAACGAAATTCTTTATTGATTTTGCATAATTTAAAAATAAAACTCGGGTAGTTAACTTTAAAATAAATCCAGAACATAAAAACATTACCGCGTTTACAGAATCTAAGCGATTAAGCTCCAAACGCATCTCGAACTGAACACCACCTTTACTCACATGTGTCATTTTCACATTCAGTTCACTAACTGCAATCCTTTTGCAAATTCAATATCAGCTGTGAAGTTCGCCATATATGACGCTGTGTTTTATAGATAACCTATATTGTTTTTGTAATGCACTTTGAATAAATGCACCTGTAATATTAGATTTTAATAAATTTGTCTGTATTTCTTTATTTATTTATTATTATTATCGCTATCGTTTTATCTGCAAATTAACTTTAAAGTCAACCGTATAGTCAATTAATTATTTATGTTTAAGATTCATCTGAATTTTGTATGGCCTTCTTAAAAAAAAGGATGTCTTAATAAACGATTTTTGCTAGGTATATTAAACATTTATCTTTACTTTTCTTCAATGAATCGAAATGGGGAAAAAACGGAGGTGGAATGGGAAACATTTTCAAAAATTTCCCCCAAAATGGGGAATCTTGGCAAACATAATCTGGCATCACTCGGAATGCAACATCATACATATTCAAAACATTAAATCTGCGCCTCGGGGTGGACAGTTGTGTGTTTTTGGTTAAATATCCCGTGAAAATTAAATCACCTTTGGTCTTTTTTGACAAGGAGTGTTATCCTGTTGAAGAATAAAAGACAGAGCGATTAGTCTATCGCCAGATGCGGAAATGCGAATTTTTTTAAATCTCATCAACCGTTGGACGGTATACAACTCTAACACATTACAAACCCGCAACCGTGCTAACTGGTCTGAACGACTGGTGCGTATTTTTCACGAGATAAATTCGGCATCCGAACAAATCTTCTTTACGGTGATATATGAGGCTCAAATGAACTCTCATCCGTTCATTAGACCCGTTTCCACACCTTATGGGTCTATTTTTAAACTCTTGGGGGAATTGTAGACCCTTTATTTTGTTTTCGTATAGTTATAGACGTTACTTTTCTCACAGGATATGTATCCAAATCGAGTTCAGCAATGCGCCTCTGAATTATCCTTAGACAATCGAGTTTTCATATTTTTTTATTTTAAGCTCTAGAATTTTAGCTCTGAAACTTGGATTTTTAACAAATTTGTCCAAAATTAATCTTTTGTTATCCGAGAGAGGTAAATTTTGCACATTCTTTTGTGATTATTGTTTTGGATATTTACAGTTTGCTTTGACAAATTGAATGCTTCCCTTATTTTTTAACAGGTCTTCGATCTTCGATATTTAAATCTGTCGTTTTCCTATATTTTAATCAAAATGGTCCTGTACACAATAAATCTTTCATATTTAATTTGAATTCAAACGATAATATTTAGTATCTCTTCGCCAAACAAACCATGAAAAATGAATTAGTCAAAATAATTTTGCCAGTCAAATAATCGCCCTTTAACCATAAATAAGCCTGAGCAATCCAGTCTTGGGTCTCAAATAATCTCATTTACACCCACAATCATAGGTCCCCCCATATGAAATTACTGAGTGAAAGCTGGAGACAGTTAATACGTAACCGTTAGGAATTATTTGCCTTGAAAAGCGACTTGCATCTCTGTCAAAATACTTTTGCCCACTAGTGTATAGTATGGATCGGTGATTATTGGGCCAGGAAACATACCGTCGTAAATTATGCTTTTTCAATCTATTTTGAGGTTCTAGGTATCGAAGGTATAGAATACTCAAGTGGATAACCAACAGCTCCCGATCTTCGGCACCGGCTCTGAAATATTCGGGGTCTATAAGAGATGTGGGACTTGATCCAGTGTTAGACTGCTGTGCGATGACAGAGATTCCACAGGACATCTTCAAATATGAGTTTTGGACATAAGTTACATACTAACCAAACTACTGCTCTATATTTCAATTAGGAATCCCAGTTCAGCAGATGGAATTTTCTTACAGTATCCATATCTCAAGATCATATAAGGTGGAAGTTAAAACGAATACCGAAATATAGCATAGCTTTATCACGAAGCTTGGTTTTGCTAAAATAATTAATTTTTAACGCGAAAGAAGGCAAATTTGTAACAGCGCCTTCTGAGATGCTTACAGAGGGGTGCTGTGCACTTTAATTATTGTAGTCGTATATACGAGGTCCCCAAAAAGGAAGTTCTAAAGGCGACTCGGGCGTATGCAATCTCGAAGTCATTACAGACATGTGTAGCCCTTTCAAGCCTTCCCAAGTCTTAGTCTGAGAATAATTCACTGTTCGCCTGTATACTTTTGCACGGACAAAGTCAAATTGATCATCTCCCAACATTGACTCGAACATACAACTCTTCAGCGTGTTTGGAAAACATTTGCAAAGACTTTTCCAATGGCACTTAAAATCAATTTACCTCCATAATTGGAGCCAAAATCATCACAACTGCTCAATTGCTGCTAGTTTCGCGGCATTCTCCAAGCCACTTTAGTGACACTCACCCTATTCACCTAGAGGCCCAATTTTATTAGGACGGGTCTAATCCATTCCCGCAGATTTACAAAGTCTTAGCAATTGTGATCACAGAAGTTGCGGTCAACCTTTCGCTCTGATTAAGGCAATTGATCGGTTATTCTCAGCGACCTGCATTCTATATTGCCAACAGATCGTCACATCTGCTAAAGGTGGTCTTCGTCAAGAAATGCACAATCATTTCATTGACGCCTTCAATCCAGCCATATATTATATCTACATTCAATTGTTCGCTACACAATTGTAAATGAGCTCAAGCTAAAGTGCTACAAACATACAACATAGGTTTTACTATATCACGACTCTCTCACTTTGTTAAAGGCAGCTAATCATCATTTTTAGTGTTCAGCTAACATTTTGAGAACATACAAATGGGGAAATTTCCATATGGAATTAGCTATTTTAATCTAAATTGAAGGTTAGAAAAGACTTATGTTAGCCTTAATGCAACCACCCACAAGTTTGACCTAGCTTTATTGAGCAGGGAAATCCCTTCTGCTTGGAGGTATAAGAGTTTATAGAGTAGGTATTTGGTCTGCACAATGCGGCCTGTCAACTGTGGCAGGCGTATTTAGTTTAGTTCTTCGCTTTTCGACTTTGCGCAGTGTATTACTATTTGACAAACCTACAACAAATTAGATAAATCATGACATTTCCATTCTTTTCCATCAAATTGACAATATTTTGGCTATGCTTAGACAGATCAAACATCAACTTCCATTGAACATCCAAACTTCACAGTTGCTAACCTACAACTAACACACAACGACAGCCTATTAAAAAAAAGAGAAACACTTTTCAGCTGCCTGATAAACCAGTTGTACGTTGTGGGAAAAAAAAAAAAACAAATTCCAACCATAAATCGTTAGATTTGTTAAAGCCGTCATACTTTGATTGACATTAATCCTGACACATGCTCATAAAAACACTCAATTAGTTTGTCATAATAATGCATATCTATACAATCAATCACGACATTTTGTAACTAATTACTATACCCGTTATCGTGAGATTCAGATAAACCGATCAAAATAGATGTTAAAAGTTAAAGTTGAAGTAAAGCTATTTTAAGTTAATAGGCATTCCCCAAATACACATTGTTAATCATAGTTAGATGTAAATCTTACATCTGCCCCGTGACAACTGGTTCGTTTATCTATTCAAGTATCTCCAACATTCTGATTGACTAATAAAAGTCAATTTTGATATGAAAATTCCAATTTTAGTAGTTTATTTGACATTAAACTGACGTTTGTTTATGATTGACTTGAGTGTGTTTGTAAACATGCACTCGGCGACATTATAAAAAAAAAACACCCTACACGACATAGCTTCTCGAAAGACCGGTAGCAGCACTGTACCGGTTGGTGGTTGTAAATTATGTGAACTGTCAAGAGCCTTGTAGATTGATTGAACTGATAAACGCTACTCGATGCGGTTGCAGTGAGAAGTTATGTCAAGAGTTTGGTAATCAAAGATATTTTATCGTTTCGCGGCTGCTTGTATGTACATGTTCGTGTGCATTGCCATTCGTTTCTATTCAAATGGAGACGGTTTTATTGCAATTATTGGTCAGTTTGATTTGTTGGCTTTTTTGTTGCTTTAACGCGGTGTATATATTATAAATATTTACCAATAAGAAATTCAACGAGAAAACCAAATATTTGGCTCTGTGAGGATGAAATGAGATCCAATTGGAAACAGCATTTATAAAAATTAAATAACAGCAGATGCTGCTTTTATTGATTTTTATCTACATCTATACCTACTTACATAAGTTTATTTAAATGTACGGGGTAAGTTGCTAAATTAAATGAATAGATTCAAGAAATTGTTTCGCTAGTAGAAAGTAACACTAGGTACGTTTAACCTTTAGAGTACCGATTTTTGGTCTATACTCTGTTTAATAATAATTTCTTTTAATTCTTTTTTTTTGGAAGTCAAGTAGGTATTTTGGCGTTCTTAAAGAAATTCAAGGTGATTACACATTTTTGGTAATTTTTTAAAAACAAAAGACTAATTACAAATTAAGAGGGAACCAAGTTACCTCCACTTCGTAATTAAAGATTATTTTTTAAATGTTTTTCTGTGTGAAAATGGCAAATAGTTGGTTTGTCCGAGCCTTTATTGGTTCTGGCATGGATATTCCTTTTTTTAAATTAAAGTTAATAGAATTGAAATATTGCATTGGAAGAAACAACCTTCACGAAACTAGAAAAATTCCTACAACCGTTTTATTTAGGAATTTAAATAAAAATGAACCTTTCGGATGTGGGTACTTCGGCTGTAAGCAATACTAAAAATAACTTAAGTAAAGTTTAAATCTGACTTTAATTGGGGGGTCCTATAGCACCCGACTCCGTCTCTAAGGTCTCAGAATTAACTCTAAAGGTGAAGTGATGCAGGCATTTATGTTGTTTCTGTTACCTATCGAAAAGTTAATACATTTCACTCGACAAAGTCATATCAGGGTCGAAGTAATAATTGCGAAGATTTTGGGATTATTTAGGGTTTTTGACGGACCCCATGTAACAGATTTTTTTTCTGAGGCCTTCGAAATCCTGTTATACTGTCAACCTCTAAAGCCTAGTACGCAGCTGTTCCGGAACGAAAAATCATATACTAAAATGGCACAACTAATTCATGAACGAAAAATCTCGCTCTCCTTTTCGCAGTAGATTGCTCGGTTCAATTGTCCGGGATATTAATTGAACAGTTTTGCAGCCAAAAATACCCAAAAATGTGCATTCTTTTAAATTCATATGCAGACTTATTTGATTAAGTTGTTTTAAAGGCGCCAATATTAAATTAAAAAAAAGCAACACAAATTCGTAGTTGAGAGTCATACATACTTGGATAGTGTATTTTCATATTCATACATATTTTGTGAGATGATTTTACTGCTGAGATGGGGTTGGCTCATTTACAATTAACTGTATAGAACTTTAGTTATACGAAAAGAGTTCGTTCGTAATTAAAGTATGCATTTTTTTTTTATAAATACCTAAGGAGACTCTTATTCGCCAAACATTTTTTCCGCCGCCTTTTCGCAGACGTTTCACATTCCATTTGGAGATCATCGGAAAATTTCGTTCCGGAATAGCTACGTACTTGGCTTAAGGAGTCATGAGTGGCCCTTAGATTAAGCTTAAAGAACATTTAATAAATATAGATGGCGCTTCAGTTCCTTATAGGATCCTAGTTATCTATATAGCTTCTTACATCCATTCTTTAAGGGCGGATTTTAATTTTCATCACGAATAGAAGGTAGCTACGGCTTGTCATGTTATATGAATAACTTACGTTGGCACACATTAGGTCGACCTGTCTCAAATATCTAAGACGATTGGTGTTCACTTTTCTAATCAAGTCAAAGTGTTAAGCTTGTTTAGTTTGCTGGTAAAGGGAGACCCATATGATAGGACTAAGACCACGAATAGCGACCTATCCCAAGTATTTAACTGATCTTAAGTTGTTGCCATGCACATTTTACAACCACTGTGGACTCATTCATTTCGATTTCTTATGGGCTCATATTCGACTTTTAACTTCAGAGACTTTCTCTACACTGCATACCAAATTTTAAGACCCACTTCTTGACAACATTAATCCTGCTTCCTTTAACTATAGATCTAGATTGTAAGAGAGTGATACCTCAAGCAGTTCATCAGAATAAAGGAAAGCGAATTTATTAACTAAATAAAATAAAAGTAAATATTCAACAGGTGCGTAGGGACCCTCGGAATAGCTTCTCAAAACCATACATTTTGTGTGAGCTTTTCACTTTTGGGGCGAACGGAAGGGATCTACAATTTTATGCCGAGTCCAAACGGCTAATTGAGAAGCTCTTTTATGACAGTTTTACTCTTGGATGTTTGTTAGACGTTCGCGAGAGGTGGTACAGTGGAAAAAATTCAGTATTTTTTCGGTACCTAATAGAACCGGTCGAACCTCGCTTTATTCATTAATTTAGTAATTTATTTTTTAAATAAAGTTCTTCACGGTCAGCTTTCTATTCCTGGTTCAGTCTCTTCACCATATTGACATACAAAAATAAAGCTAAGTTCCCGTTCGTCTCTTGATGAGATACATAATATGTCTCAAAGTCAACTCATCGCTTGAGAAGGTGGTCGCAAGAATTGCTCAACCCCAGGTCTCCCGACATCATTATCCTCGCGTCCACCAATATTAAGTTCATGTGTCCAACGTTATTCTTTTAACTTGCTCCTAGGTTATTCTAGAACATCCGTCTGATCTTACCTCGCAATCGAGACTATCTCAGCCTCACTGAACTGAAAAATCACTAAGGGACGCAGTAGCGCTGCACATATTTTCTTCAGTATGTGTCTCAACTCAACTCAAGTTGGTTGTGCTTCTCTTTTTATAACTTTATGTTATAAACCGCTGATGCTATATCAATTTCCATTGCTTTTGTTTCAAGCCATTCACGGTATACCTCCCGTGTACCTACTGCAAAAGGTTCCATTCTCGAATTCAACCGCAGCTCAACCCCTTTTGAATTCGACATCATTATTTAACTTTAAGCCACAAGTTCTAGATTTAAATCCTTGATGTTGATCTTTGTGTCGAGACATCATTTTAAACCTGTTGTGGGTAGTTAAAGCTGGTGGTAAGCCAAATACATGGGAGCTTTTAGGCCCATCAGAAATGTAAATATATCAATGTTATCGTTGAATTTAGGTTTAGCTTTGTAACATCCTATAAAAGTTGCCAAAAACTTGAACATTTAGTTGAAAACGCCCCCAAAATTAAGGCGTTTCATTCGTTTTTTTCCTTCCGTTTCTTATTATCACCTAATAGATCTGTTATATACTCTTTTTCCAGACCGGATCTAAGTGCCAATGTATAACTCCGATTTCTATTCATCAGCAAAACAACTTGTCAACTGCATCATCACCTTAAAATCATGGCCAAATGAAAGTTCGAAAATGTGAATGAAAATGTCAGTTAATTCATTTTTCATTTCATTTTAATTTTTTCAAGATTGCCTCAAATATGGACAACAAACTATCATTGAATGGCACCCGCAACGATTATTATGTCCATCACGATCCTCCAAGCATTCCGGCCTTTATAACATGCAAATGAGTACCTTATCTCACCGGTGATACGGTTTGCATGATACCTCTACAGTCTACACATTCGTCTGCTCAATCACAATGAATATAATTTTAAAAAAAAACCGCCGCACATCGATGCATTATTTACTTAATGAATTTCAACTAAATCACTGACTGTGAGTCTGTTTGCGAAAATTCTATTCAGCGTGATACCGGTGGAGGCGACACTCTCGACGACAGTGTGCCATTGATATGCACTTCCGTCAGGCGGTGGCATCATTACGCACGCACATACACCTCAGCGGCGCCAATTCTCCAGATTAATCAGGCATACTTTGCGCTTCATAAATACTAAAACACTGAGGAGTGAGGATCTGCGCGGATCCCATTTGAATTCAGTTGCCCGTGAATTAAGCAATCTGCTCGGGGCTTACAGTTTACAGATTTCAAGCTGATAACGTCACAAGCTGGACCGAGCGCAGTGCGACTGTATATAGGTTTAATTAAAATGCAGAAGATGCTGGCACGTGTTTATTGCAGTATATGGTGATGTTTTCAATTAAAAAATCAATTACTTTGTAAATTAAATGGACGGCGCTCGAGATCGGCATGCATTTATTGTGTGCATGTAGCTATTTAGCTGTTACATCATGTTAGTTGTGGATATTTAGGTGCATTCCGTAACCGTTTCTACTTTGAGTAGTTTGAAGGTACCAAGTACAATTCGCTGTACACTGCGTTCAATGACATTTTACACCAACATCCTTTTATATGTGCAAGTCTTTTCCAAACGTCAAGTACCAAACACATTTAATTTAGGTGTTGGATGCGGGAATCTAAACGACATCAGCCGAAGAATATACAATTGACTTCACAAATTAAAGGACACATTGGAGCAAGTTAAGAGCTAAAGGGTGATTTTTTAGCTGGTTTGGTTTTGGCAACACTGGTTTTGACAGCTGACGTGTGTTTAGTACCTTGTGTCACTGTCAAACAGCTTCAGTTTGGTTTGCAATTTAACCATGGATCGTCTTACAAATGAACAACGCTTGCAAATTATTGAATTTTACTATCAAAATTCGTGCTCGGTTCGAAATGTTCATCGCTGCTTTTTTATCGAAAAATTGTGTTCAGCGATGAGGCTCATTTTTGGTTGAATGGGTACGTAAATAAGCAAAATTTCCGCATTTGGAGTGAAGATCAGCCAGAAGCATTGCAACAGCTACCAATGCATCCCTAAAAAGCCACTGTTTGGTGCGGTTTATGGGCCGGCGGCATTATTGGGCCATATTTCTTCAAAGATGATGCGAATCGCAGCGTTACTGTCAATGGTGAACGCTACCGAGCGATGATAACAAACTTTTTTTTGCCCGAAATGGAAGTTCTTGACTTGCATGATATGTGGTTTCAACAAGACGGTGCCACATGCCACACAGCACGCGAAACAATGGCGCAATTGCGAGGCGAGTTTGGTGAACAGTTAATTTCACGTTTCGGGCCGGTCAATTGGCCGCCTAGATCGTGCGATTTGACACCATTAGATTATTTTTTGTGGGGGTATGCCAAGGCTAATGTGTATAGGGACAAGCCCGCTTCGATTGACGCACTGGAAGCCAACATCCATGCATTCATTCGTGAGATATCGGCCGATATGTGTGAAAGAGTATGCCAAAATTGGACTCAGCGGATGGGCTACCTGAGACGCAGCCGCGGTCAACATTTGCATGAAATTATCTTTAAACATTAAATTGCAAGGTTCAAACTATCGATTCAAATAAATATTTCATTCATTTTTTCGAATTGTTTGTGTTTTTTTTTTTAAAAAAGTTCTAAACCTCTTAAAAAATCACCCTTTATAAAAGACACAATCACCCTATTTCTGAGACCTCAAGTCAGTATAAAATATAAGTCAGGAGCTGCAAAGAAGAGACCAACAAAAAAAAATCCTGCTGGCCGTTCAAAAATACTGCGTGGGCATACTTTCTAAGACCGCCATAGTATTTGGTTGATATTTTGTCAGGTTCGCAATTTGTTCAAGTTATTTTAATAGAGAAATCCGGTTGTTATAAAACTTCTCTTTCGTGACTCGATAACAACCTGTTTCTTTATTGTTTCCCAATAATTAAAATAAATCGTAAAATAATAAAGATGTACCTTATTTGTTTTTTTCCGGGGTTCGGGGACAAACTAACCACTAAGCCACCGCACTACTCTTGGTCGCCATAAAAATAAAGTCCCTTTCAACCTCAACTACACTTCAAACTGTCAAATTTAAATCATGATTTAAAGCATCATTGAACACTCTATAAAGTGCTGTCTAAAAGACCCATTTGAACTTTATTATTAAAGTGAGAGTTCCCATTCAACTACGGGCCTGTCCGAACTATATACCGCCACCTGTAAAGCTTTTCGAAACCCTCCCCCATGATGCAGAATACCTTTAGAAACACAAATGTCCAAGGTTGCTTGCTCAGTTCTTTCGCATCCGCTTTCTACATTAGCAAATAGTGGAAAATAGAAAAAAAAAAAAAACAACGGCCACGGCGAACCATAAAAATAGATTAAATAGGATCCCCCTATAAATGCACAAAAGACTTCCACCGAAGGACGAGGAATGAAATAAGTGAATGCATTCCCTTCTCATAAATACTTTTCAATAGGGGCGCACAGGGGATGGAAATAAAACATTCTGTGCTAAGTTCAACAACAGCAAAAGAAAGTCTTGGACAATGTGTTTATGCTAGTATTGGAAAGGTTTGTCCCCTCCGAACTTTTGATACACAAAAGTTCAGTATAATAATCTCAAACATTAGTAAATTGCTCTGGCAATATAAAGTGTAGAAAGAAACGATGTGAAAGGTTTTTTTTTAATGTCTTCCTTAGCATGCCAACTGCTTGTGTTTGAATTTCTTAAGGCTGATATTGCATTTTGTAAGTGAATATGGCTGACAATGACTGCTAACTGAGAAGTTCAGAGGGTAAACTGACTATGGCCCGACCGCTGTTGAGAGCTTAAAAAAAAACAAGTGGACGCAACAGGTCCCCTCCTTAAGGTATATGTATTGCTCTACTACGTTTACCCTACGAGTTGGAGCCTTGGGATCCATTATCTCTACATGTCCTACCCATGTTAGACAACTGATTCGTATATTTTTCTCACAAGAACGATGTCGCTGTACAGCTCGTAGAGTTGCACTAAGTATATAGTCCGTCCAAACTTAACCAAGTGCTACCATATTCTGGGAAGTGAGTTGTTTTACAGTTTGTTAATTTTTTTCATACGCGACCTCAAATTATCCATACAGATTTTTTAAGAGCGTGTGAGGCGTTCATTACTAGAAAATAAGAATACGTCGATTCATTATATAGGGCTTATTGTGAAGCGGGACAGAACCTTAAAATGAACTTGTAAATTATCTTGGGCTTATATCTAATACCTATATGCGGTATGCGGGTGCAAACTTTGGTAACTTTGACAAAATTTTCGAGCACGTTGTATTTTTGGTTTATATTCTAAGTCCCATAAAAATTCGTAAGTGCCTCCTAACGGGGTGTCCGTTTTCGGAAAAAAATAATTGAAATGCGATGTTTGCTGGTTGTTTTTCGCACTGGAAACACAAATTGAGGCAATAAATACAAGAAAATGCGTTGCTATATTGTTTTTTCTTTTTATTGTTCACATTTATTAACACTCTACTGCAAATCGCAAATAAATTCCGCTTCTGATTGCTGTCGGAGGATATCGGAACCTAGCTGTCAAAAAACTAAAAAAAAAAATGGACTTCATCGCACTTCCACGTTATTCGCCTATATGCGGTACAATTCTCCGAACAGTTGTTCCGAAGAATACCTCGCAGCGAAAATCCTCCCAATCGCATAAAATCGGATAATTTCCGGATACCTCACTAGGGCCGATTATATATTTTTAAAAGGCAAATAATATAATTTGTTTGGTTAATAAAACCATCACATTTGTTGCGCGTGCCTTGGTGAGCAGGATTTTCTTTGAAGTTGCGTAATATTAGTCAATACGAATTACTATGTAACAATACTAGCTCACCAAATCGTGGTCACTCCGTAAAAATATAGCTTGCAGGCAAGCTTGGTGGTCTCAGTATGGTTTGCCTAAGATCTACACAAAACTGATTTCAGCTCTTCAACACATCACAGTCGGTGGCGTATGCTAAGGATATACAATTTCACACTCCATAGAGAAGGCATATTCGGGCAGATTTGCACTTCTCAAATGTTTATGGATGAAAATTTGAGTTTTGTGTTAATTGAGTAGTAGGTACCTAGTAATTATCCCGTAAACAAATTCCAACTTAAGGTTTTTTTTTTTCCACTGCGCCACCTCTCGCGAACGTCTGACAGAGTATAACTGTTATGAAAGAGCTTCTCAATTGGCCGTTTGGACTCGGCATTATATGTTACTCTATTTACAATTGGCAAGAAAAGTCAGGCGCTGAAAAGCGTTAACAATTTGATCTGATAAAAAATATATTGATACTGCGCATCTAGGGAAGTTTCACCTCCTTTTGGGCGGACTATAACTAGCTTTGAGAGCTCTTCGCTCCAAAGACCGTCAACACAAAGGAAACCGAAAATCACTACTCGAAGTATTTTTCTTCGTTCGACTTTGCAAACATCCATGCTTCTGGTCCATGCAGTGCGGCTGGAATGATGATTGACATATTTCTTATATAGAGTCTCTTTCTTGTGTTTCTCGGCAAGGCCGTGTACGAATCAATTGCCTTCTTAGACCAAAGAAACACCGATTGATAAGTTTAACTCTTCGCCTGATCTTAGCTGAAGTGTCATTTTCAGAGGTGCAAGCGGAACCGAGATAGACAAGGTTACTAACGATGTCTATCGTGACGTTCTGTCCAATTCGTCGATGTTGTGTTACTTCGCCCTACTACTGACAGCCTATATTTCGTTTTGCCCTCATTCACCACCAAACCCATTTGTGCCGATTCTGTATACTAAAACTTGCAAACGCACCACTGACAAGTATCTCAAGTCTGATGTTGATGTTTCTCAAGACAGGATCTTGTTAACAAGACTGATGCCTCTATGTATGGGGACGTTCAGAAGGTCTCTTTTCTTGTAGATCGAGCAAACAATGCTGAGGCTTCATTCATCAGAAAACTTTCCTATAACCAAAGCTTGGAGACGAGTTGGTGTATGCTCTCAATCGATTCATCCCCCGCTGCCTTGAAAAGATCGGCAGCTAAGCCGTCCGGTTCAGCAGCCTTTTTGGACTTCAGCTTCGATATTGCTATCCTCACTTCATTTTGATGAAGTGTATTAGTCTTGTCTTGTATAATCCATGTTATTGGAAGTTTGGAAGCCGGCATAATTTGCCCGGGTTCTTCTCAAGTCTACGTATATACATTAACTGGTCTAAAAAGGCCAGCGAATGAATCCGACAATAGTTTAGCTGGCGAAATGTAATTGTTTCAAAATGAATGGCTTTGTCATTAAGGGTCAACCGCAATACGATTTTATGATCGACTTGAGTTGACAAAATTCTCTGAAGATCAGTCGCTAGAAAAAGGATCCTGCGCCTAATCCTATTACGGTCCAAACATACGACCTCAATGTAATCGCACATTTGCTTGAGCTACAGATAGAATAAAATACCATACCATGTCCGTCATGTCGATCTTATCTCATTAGTCACATCACTGAGCGTTAATTTCCCTCTATTTAGCACGCATTGCAAATTAAAAATAACTTTTCCAAATCCACACTCAATTTCCATATCTCTTACTGCCAATTAAAGTCAAACAAAAATTACCTCGGTCCTAGTTTGGTTTCAAACGGTTTCCTAAGCCTAACCAAATGGTTACAAATGCAAATAATTAAATTGTTTATCGTCTATTTACGATCTCAGTCCGATTTCGTTTTAATACCCATTAAACGACGAATTTACGCGACAAAGCAGAACTAATTTAAGCACAGCACAAGACATAAATTTTCCACACAAACAAAAATATGAACACGTACCAAAGCTGTGTCTTGCCTCATCGAGCTCAGCATGAGCCTCCGAGACACCATTGCCAATCAGCCGTAGCCTCTATATCTCAGAGATAGAGGCTGCAAAAAAAAAGTATTCCGCTTTTTTTTCTCGTAATTTGTTTAATTAATTAACTAGTCTGATGGTGGCGTAAAAATTCCGGATGATGATGGTCCGAATTTATTGCGGTCTGTGAACGTTGATATTCAAAGTAGGCGCCAAGAAGCTGCACACATACCACGTGAGGAGTGAGAGTCGCATAGTTGGCATTAAAACGCGATCAGCTAACGCCCACCAGAAATCAAGATATGTCCATGTCCAATTAACTAGAAATTAATGAATTTTATGATTTCATTCGAGAGCAGCAGAACAACAAACAATAATCAAATGCCACCAGACCTGTCTGCTGCCTGACCGCACTCGTACATCGAAACCGAACCGCGTGACGTAGTCCTACGCAGAAATTCCTCAACGTCAATGAAGATCGCGACATAGATATACAACGACAATGCATAGACTTCTGTTGGTGTAAGCGCCAGTTCTCGCATAGTTACGCTAATTAGTCAAGACTATATATGCATGGCCAAGATTTTAGAACATGCGCCAGCAACCGGCTCGGACGAGTGGCTCATTGCAATTGAACCTGTTGATCGCAACAATGTACGTAAAGTCGGCTTAGTGCGGCCGGCTGTTAAGGCTGTTAAAGACAAGCAGTAGGTTTATGATTCACAGTCATCTATGAGTTATGCTCGTTTTGTTTTGCATTGTGCGGGCGTAATGTGTGCCACCGGCTTTAATGCAGCGAATTGAACGTCCCGGTTCAGCAGGGCCGAGCGTTTGCTGTGAATGATGCTAATAATTGTGGAAAAGTGACAGTTTTACATTCGGCTGTGGAATTTCCGGACAAGTGGATGAAAGCGAAGATGACGTGCATTGCAAACAAGCTAATTTAATTGTCAACCACTGTCTAATTGAATGGAATAAACGATGCCCACGCAAGTGTTCTCAGTTCATTGTTTCAAACGAGAAACTGCTGGATATCCAGCAGAAGGGAATGCCGTTTGCCGAGTTGGTACTTGGTACATACGCATTGATGAAGGTTGACGAATGCTCAGTTAATAATGAAAGCGTATGGGTAAACCTTCTCTGGTCTGAGGGACGAACGTGAAATTTTAAATTCAAATAATCGCCCTTGGTTCGTTTTGTCCATCCAGTATAAAATTCTTATACTTAAACGTCAACTGATCTACCTATAATCTAGAGGCAAACATAAAAGTTTTTGTATGTCTTTCAATCGTTTGTCCTGATATGAATTGATCAGGGGAAGAATTATCGCATCCGTACGTGATTATCATGAAAATCAAGAAGTTGCGGATTTTGAATGCAGAACAAAAGCGAGTTCTGTCCTGCTAGCTTAGGAATGCGGTGATTTTTATTCGTCCCCACAGCGCTCCCGTTCTTTTGCAGAGACTCTTCGCTGAGATCATACAATCAGCCGACTGAATTTCACCATGACTTCGGTACTTTCTTGTGATATTTCACTGCTTTGAAAAGCCTCACATTTATGGTTGAGTTTGAACGTAGCGTTTCGCTTGGCAGAGGGTTTTCGTCTATTCCTGCATTAGAACGGTCTGCAAAAGCGATCTTTCTAAATCGTCTTCGTCTGCATCGACTGTGAGCAGTGGCGGATTAACCACTAGGCTCGTGAGGCTCGAGTATAGGGCGGCAACTTGTGGAGAGCGGCAAATTTTGTATGTTATTTTATTCTCAAATATTTTTAGTCTTAAAAAAATGTTCGCGCTTGAGAGAGTAAAAATGTATTTACTAGCCAACTAACTCCAAGAAAAACTCAACGCTTTGTCCATACTGTATATTGAGAATTGCATCTCAAACGAATTAGACATTGACGACTTGATAAATGATTTTTCCCAATTCAAAGCTCGAATCATTCGTACTCCTTATTAAATTTAAAGATTGTATCTTATTAGATTTTATGTAGTTCAATCTTTGAACTGAAGTGTAAATTATTCAACCATTATACTTTTGAACCCTTTCTCACCCCCGGGGCGGCTATACCCGATTACCCATCACTCTTCGATGTTAGCCCACTCAAATTACGATCCTTGGATAGAATGAAAAAATAGGGGCGATAAACACTGAGCGTGCCTCAGGGCGCCGAGAAGGTCAATCCGCCACTGACTGTGAGTCTACTATATAGCAATATAAACTACACCCATCATCGATATGGGTCCTTTCAACTACTGGGGTATATGCGGACGATATTGACATCGTCGGTCGTTTAAAGTGTTCTGTGATAGAAGCCTGGGATCTTCTGTAAGGCAAAGTAAATTTACACAAGTAAATTTCTGCGTGCACTCGAAAACGTTTAATCTTTTCGCCTTACAGAATCTGACCCCTGTTCTTTAGCCACCGAGTACATTGAAAAAAAAAAAATACCTACAACGACTCTAAAAATTACATACCAAAGTAAGATTTCCCCTACAAATGTACCTGCCCACATAATATTTCCGAAAAATGTATTCAAGTGCTAATATTATACTGGCCCAAAATTATAGTCATCGCATATTAGAAGAGATTAGTATACATAGATACTTGCCAACAGCACTCTAACTTCAATGCCGGTACCTGAGTTTTTAGTCCATTATAAGCGCCTTGTAACCTACCTATAACTAGTACCGACCTTAGAGCGGGAGCGACGCTAATTTTTGTCAATCAGACCCAAGAAATTACAGTTTGCGAAACTAAATGCAGTTTGGGGAATTCTGTTCAAACAAATTTTAATGAAATGACAGCAAGAAAAAAATTATAAATGCAGGAAGGGTATGAACAGATTTTTTTATTGAATCTGTGGCGAGTAAAAATCTTCGTCATCAAAATATTCAAAAGGATTTGCTCTGGTCTTATTCTGTTTTTCTTAAAAACATTTAGAGATCTTGAAAAATATTAATATCCTGGAAACATTTCTTTAAAAATCTTGAAGAAAAAAATTAAAAATTTGCAATAGAAATGTTAGATGGGAGAGATTGACAGATTGACAGTCCATACTAAGGGATAAAATGCACTTTTTGTTATAACGAGAAAATGGGTTTTAAGTCGAAAAATACTAATACGGACATTGGCAGGTACTAAAATAATTTTAAAGTGGACTTTAATTTTTCATTTAGAAAAGTCTGTTATATTAAATAAGTACGGAATAATAAGTTAAGTGTTGATGTAATAAAAAAAGTGTGTAGAATCTATACAAATAGGAACGTAAAATAATTAATTAGTTAATTTTAGGAAGTAATAAAAATAGAAATACAGAAGAAGTTTTTAGGTGCCTATATATTTAATAAATTGAATTAGTTTATTCAAATAATTCAAATCGCTTGTCAAAATTGACTTCAAAAAATGAATGTGAGTGAGTAGATAAATAAATACAAACATCTAAGGAAGAGTATACTTACTTGGGCAAAAAAAAGTTAAAGTAGAAATAGAATTGTGAATTCAGATCTCAAATCTAGTTGCACTATAGATATAAGAAAATTAAGAAAAAAACCTGCATTTCTCGTTTATCAAGCTTTTCTTAAAAGAACATAAACAATACACCTACTGTTACAGCAATCGGTTTTAAATATTATAAATCTGGCCTCTAATGGCGTAGGCACAAAACGATCGAACGAAATAGTCTCGTCGATACTTCCCCTTCGTGTAACAACCAAAAAACGAAACGATTGGACGACAATCGTTTCTTGGACGACAATCGTTTCTTGTTGCTTCATGTTAATAATTCAAACGTCAAATACCTTCGTCGAAACGATTCGATGAACGATGGCTATTTTGCAATCGTTTCATCGTTTTTGGTCCATTTTTTTTTTCAGTTTTAATTACAAACAAACAACCATCTATCCAACGCCCATAGTGTTGCAATAATTCCAAAAAGTCAAATGCTAGACTGAAAGAAAAAAATATTCTAGAATGTATGAAGCCAAAACACAAAATGCTAGACAAAGCAAAATGTGTTTTTCCTGCCTATCTATGTAATATAAAATAGAAATCTCTCTTTAATATGGAATTTCGTGCCTGAAAATGTCTCAGAAAATAAAAATAGATACAAATCACGTTTTTTAAAAAAACAATTTTATTTTGATTGATACTGATACTTTAACAGTCTTTAGAAAAAAATATTTACGATACCTACAAATTAAAATTGCACTTTCAGTTCGAGGAATCTAATTACAGTGGGTGTACTTATTTGACTTTTGAGGTCCACCCTAGATAAGATATAAATCTTTCACAGAACATCTTTATTAGCCCATTTATCTATACTTATCTCCACGTACCCAATAGACAGGGTTCATCGCATTCATATCTGATGCGTGGGAAAGGGATGGGAAATATCTTAAGTTTCGATGCACTGTATGTGTATATCAATTTAATGTACACGAATGACAAAAATGACAGAGCAATCATCTAAAAATACAAAATTTCCCAAACAATGACAAAAATCATTTGGCTTTTTCCTTTTTAAAAAAATGATTTCGAGTCTTCGAAAATGCTAGACTTAGCATTAAAAATTCCAGAGTGGCATCACTACTGCCCAGGATAAAACGTCGCTTTCAGCAACAATTTCGTGGTAGTTAAGGAGTTCATCTTAGGGTGAAAATGAAAGCCAGGAGTGACACCCTGGCTTCGATCCGGCGAAGATTTACCATAGGAAACCGCTTCCACTTCGGTTTGACAAATCAATTGGGCTCAAAGGGTTTTCTCGAAGGACCAAATTTATGATTTACAAAATCTGCATCCTGCCAGTTCTGCTTATAATGGCGGCGAGTGCTATAGACGTTAAGTAGGAATATGGAGCTAATACTGTCCGCCTTTGTGTAAGAAAAAAATATCTAACGGTTTTTCGGCACTGTGTGCGAGAACCGCGAATGGAGTCGAAGATACAGCCGCATGGCAGTAATAGTCCCCGATGTTTGTCAGGCGTTCGCAAGAGGTGGCGCAGTGGTAGACAAGTTTAAGATGTAATTTTAGTTTTTCCGGGAATCGAACCTGAGACACCTTACTCAAGAGGCAATCACACTAACCACTGAGCCACTGCCATGACCAGCTAGTCTCTAGTGTTTCGAACGGCTGGAGAGTATAGGTCC